>OY294039.1:38333338-39533889 GCA_958510855.1 Rhagonycha lutea | reverse complement strand
TTTGGATACTTTTTGAAGCTACATAGAGGCAATTTTTATTAGAAAAAAATATGGTGGCAAGTCATCTAAATGGGATGACTTTGCCTTCGATTATTATTATTCTATTATCTACCAGCGCAATGTCACAATACTGAAATTTAAAAAATTGATTTAAGGAGGTAGTTGATTATTTTGGTATTGGATGGCCAACTATTGTCTTTCTGGTCAACTTAATATTGAAAGTCTTAAAGGGGAAAAACTACGGCTTATTCATCGATAATATCTCACAGATGGAAAACAAATGAGAATTGGTCAGTCAAGTTCAACATGTCAAATTGCAAGGATAGCCAACATATTATTATAGACCGAAACATCAAAGCGGCACTTTTTAAGAATCGGTGGTATAAAGTCACCCCTTCGGCCAAAGTAACCCTGTTTGACAGTACATTTCATTCCTTTTATGAGTCCAATTCTTACTCTTACATTTCAAACTCCTTTCAATGATTTCATTAGGGTTTTCTTCTTGTGGAAGTCATATTATGGCGTAAAGCATAGTTGATAGTTGCAGCCAAATTGATGGCTTACATGCACCAACGGACCAAGACTAAAGCCCTAGGCAACATTGGTAAATCTGGGCCTATTTTCACATACTTTGCGTTTGGTAGTTTGGTTTTAAAGGCCCCAAAAATTACGGGCCCTATAGGCACGTGTCTAGGTTGCCTAGGCCTTAGTCCGCCCCTGCTTACATGTTGACAAATAAATATAGCAGTCGGTTAAATACAATAATTAATATTGTTTTTACTCATCAGTAAAATATTTCAAATGATGAAAAATTTTCAAACAAACAAAAAAGATTGATTTACTTTTATGATGCATAAATTACAGGGAATGTCAGAATAATGAAACCAAATATTATCAAACCGGGGCTACTCGGACACCTTTTGGGTACATTTTTATTTATTATAATGCTAAAAATTAAAATAAATAATTATTGCTATCTCTGAAAATTTGGTACTACCGACAAAATTAAAATCATTTAGCTTACATTTAAAATTTAATAAGATTTGTATAGAAATAATATAATTTAAATATGGGGTGATCAAGTTACTCCGCAATTGGGCATTGGGGCTACTTGGTCATCTTTGAATATTTGATATAAACAAAATTATAAACGTGTCTTATTGCCACGATGATCCAGATTGATATTATGTGTTATGAAAAATTAGTTAAATTTTAATTTTTCTGTTTTAATTTGAAATACAGTAGAGTCGCGATACCGTGAACAGTAGAGCTGCCTAGAGTAGTACACATCGGTACCGAACAAATTAATACATGTGTAATTTCTTGTTTTCTTTTATTTAATTTTTCCTAAAATTTTGTGAAAAATGTCAACTTTTAGAAATTCTTAATCGAAAATATTTTAGTTATTAAATTCCGGTGTTTGTCTGAAATAAATCAACTTGAATAGCGGAAACCATTATTAGTCAAATGCTGGAATACATCGACGGCGACGAGTCAATTAAATACTTGCAGGCTTATCTCTGTTACCTAGGCATTCCTAGGATCTACTGACATAATATTATTATTTTTATTTTTGCTGGGAATATCCCATTAATATATGAATTTAATCGTATGTAGAGTGAATTTTTTCCTTAGTGGTTGGTACGTGACTCGAACTTGCGCGGCAAATGTGGAGGGAGAACGAGTGATACCTAATTCCACCAACTGACACAAACGTTTCTGTATATTAGCCACTCCCAACCACTAAGGAAAAAATTCACTCTACATTTACAGATTCTAGTTTCTTATCACTTTTGAGGCAGTACCAGTGGCGGCGAATTTACCACTTGAGTAAAGTAAGCACTTGCTCCAAGCGCAATTCAAAATTGAGGCCCCTCTAAATATTTTCATTACCCCTATACCTTACAGTGTGTTTTATACGTGCACGTTTTTTACTCTGGTATGGTATGCACTATACCGACGGTCCAAGGAAAGCTGAATTTTGGGGCCCTTTAGATTTATGAGGCCCCAGGCGAGCGCCTCATACGCCTGTTCGGAAATCCGCCACTGGACAATGCTTATATAGGGTGTTTTTTTAGCTGCATGAGAACTTCAAAATGAAATAAAACATTAAAAACCTGACGGAATGTTTTGGTTATAATTTTTTTATGAAAGTACAGTTAAAGGCATTTATGATTTGAACATGACTTCCGGCATGTGACCACCACGACTAATGGTTACGAAGCGTATCCGTTCAGTCCAATTTTTGACCACTTTTTCCAATATTTCTGGCTTTATTTCATAAATGGCTTGCTGAATATTAGCCTCCAATGCTTCTAGAGTTGTTGGTTTGTTAGCATAAACCATGGATTTAACATACCCCCACAGAAAATAATCTGGAGGTGTCAAATCACACGATCTTGGAGGCCAATTGATAGGACCACGTTTTGAAATAATGTTGTCACCAAATTGTCCTTTCAATAAATTGATGGTTTCGTTGGCTGTGTGGCACGTAGCACCATCCTGTTGGAACCATAAGTTGTCAATGTTTAGCTCTTGAAGTTTTGGAAACAAAAATGTATTGAGCATGTGTCGATATCTCACAACATTCACCGTAACGGTAGCTCCTTCCTCATTTCGAAAGACATATGGACCAATGATGCCGTTGGCGTGTATTCCACACCAAACAGTCAATTTTAATGGATGCAATGGAGTCTCAAGATAATGTCCCGAATTGGTCTCACTCCATATACGGCAATTTTGTTTGTTCACATACCCATTTAACCAGAAATGTGCCTCGTCACTGAACAAAATTTTACGGTAAAAAAATGGATCCACTTCCAATTGGTTGTGAGCCCAATCTGCGAACTCACGACGCAATCGATGATCATCAGGCTTCAGTTCTTGAACCAACTGGATTTTATAAGGTAATAAATGAAGATCTTTCCGTAAAATTTTCCATGTAGTGGACGGACAAAGCCCAAGTTGTTGAGCACGATGGCGAATTGAAATGTTTGGGTCCTGTTGCACACTTTCACTCACAGAACTGATAGCTTCTTCGGTACGCACATAATTTCGTCTTGCTGGTGTTTTTATATCACGCAACGAAGAAGTGGTACGAAATTTGTCAACCACCGCACGAATAGCTTGCTCAGAAGGTCGAAAATGTCTAACATAAAATGGGCGAAGGGCTCTATATGTTTGGCGAACAGAGCTTTGATTTTTAAAATATATTTCTATAATTTGGTAGCGTTGTTCAATGGTCAATCTATGCATTATCAAATGCCAAACCTTGCCAAACATAAATGTCAAAAAACTGTTTCCATAGCAATCTTGATTCAATTGTTATCCCTATTGAAAGTTCTCATGCAGCTAAAAAAACACCCTATAAATGAGACCCATGGTTTAACGTGGAATCCAAACCACGGTACAAGTAACTTGAAAGGATTTTTAAGTTTGAACTCATTAATCACGACATTGGACTAATGCAATTGTACAACTAGGTAAACTCATGTATACTAGTCAAATCTCGAACTTCCTGAACCTCGAAGTTCCAATGTAACTTGCGTGTCGATGCTCTTTTTATCATAATGGTTCACGACTAAAAAAGCTTGGCTAGCACCACAAAAGGTGACAAAAAATATTGTCGCCTAATTTGTGGTTCCTTGGTGGCCTTCCTCTATCGGGTTATAATTTGAACAATTTTTTCCATGGTGTTTTTTTGTCGATAAAAAATTGAACACAATATTAACGTCCGTTTTTTATGCTAATAGCTACATCTAGTAACCTTCTATTATTGCTTCATTGCATTTTGCCTAAAAATTACATCTACGCTGTAAATATAATAATTATTATTACAACTTTCACTATCATTAACTTTATTATTAACTTCCGTTAACTTTGAACATCAGATTCTCACGCGCTAAAATGTCGATGCTTTGTCGGACATTTCTTAAAGTGGTAACATTTAAGTGTTTTTACCTGTTTTATCTAAAAGTGTTCAAGTTTTATCCATTTAGTATTTAAAACGTTTCCATATAAATGACATTAATTAGTAAACAGAACGAATCAATCAAGTAGAAGTTAATTATTCATTTCTCAAATTCTAATATTAATTTATACAAATTTCAGAATCTAAATTTGCATTCGTAGGATGTGACGAACTATGAACTTATGGTAATTTTAAACTCTAAAGAATAACTGTTTTGTGAAATGTTGACTAACAAAGTGACCTAAAATTTACATGAAACTGAACGTTGTGTATCAGATAAAAATATTATTGGACGGACGAGATGTGAAATCCAAAATTTATTTTTGCAACTTTTGTTTTCATAATATTTTCAGAACATGCCAATCAAATTAAAAAAGATTGTCAGCTATTATAAATCGTTCCTTATCCTTCATCAATCAGCTCCAAAAATTTGACACTCAACTTATTAATGACTTCTAAACGTGAAACTTGAAATTATGACAACTCCAATCTCGAAACTGTCGTCCTTTCTTCTCATAACTAGTTAAAAACTTGTACCTACACTGAGAGAAATTTCGGACTTTGAAAATAAAAGTTAACACTTTAAATTCAAAAGTTTTCATTTTTATTATAATTTGTCGCGTTTTTAAAAGCAACATTTTCAATTTTATAGTGTACATTATAAAATTAAGAATAACTTTTTAATATCAAAAGTTTCAATGTTAATTCAAAAATAACTTTTTTATATCAAAAGTTTCAATGTTAATTCAAAAATTTAAAGTGTAAAATTGAAGGTGTATGTGATACATTCTAACGGTGATATAGCTGCTGACACATGAAATTATACAATTCATGCGTGGATTGACTTGAGACTAGACTCGTTGATAATAAAACCCGGGAAGAAAATTATTTTATCTGCAGAATTGTTCATAATCGTGCAGTGTAGAACGTGTAACAGTGACGGAAGTGTTTCTTTTAGTTAGTTTCGAGTGCAAGGTGTAGAGAATCTTGTTAATTATTGTGATTTAAAATCCATAAAATGTTAATGGTAGAAAATGTGGATCAGAATGATACCGAGAACAAAATACAACTGCAGGCAAATCTGGAGGGAAGGAGTACCAATGTGATATTATTTATACCCTTGTTTGTGACGAAAATGATGAAAAATAATTTCAACTTTTACAAGAATTTGACTTGGAGAATTTGTATTCCGATTTAAAACGTAAGAAAACCCCGTGAAATCACACGATAAAGTGCGATGATGTATTAATATTATTTTTTAAACTAATTCATTTTTATTTTCAGCATTTGGTGTTACATATCAATCATTGAGATAATATATGAAAAAGAGATGATATTGCCGAAATAATAAAACCGTTTGGTTTGGGAATGGAGTTCCGAGAGAAACTCCTTACCTGGAAAAGGAAAGAGGAAATAAAATCAAAAGGTAAACACCTATTTTAAAATTTAAAAAAATTGATTTCTGCTGTAGTACTTAAAGGAATTAGTGCAATACAGTGGACTTCCTTTAAGTCAAATTATCACTGTCATCTGTTAAACTGACAATTTGAGTTCTGCTGACTTAAGGGAGTCGACTGTATAGTTGTGACTGTTTATATTCTGGTGATTTTTAGTTTTTTAACTTTGAAATAATTTCATTTTAATTTTATTGTGTTATAATAACTTTTTCTTTTTAAACATAGTTTGGAACTGACGAAGAGACGATTTCGATTCGTTCTAAGATTAAAGAATGGTTTAACTATGAGGAAGGAGGTGCTGTAACCAATTTTTCATCCTCGTCAACAGTGGCGGTTATTCCCTATGTGCTGCAGAGCTGCAAGAGCTGCAGAACTGCCAATTATTTTGTGGTTGGTAAATTTCTACTATAGTTTCTAATATATAAGAATACGTTTCCGACCTCAGGAAGAGGTTCGGAAAGTACAGTTTTCCGTATGTTTTCCGATAAAATGATTTAAATAATTACTAAAAACAATTGCCAACCCCCCACCCTTTTGGAAGTTCCCTATTGCAGCACACCTGCTTCATAATGTCACGAGCCGCCACTGCTCGTCAACTTCTTCGGCACAAAATATTCATCTGCGAAAGGTATCAACGTGAAAATAATTTAAAAAAGAACTGTGAAAAATGTATTAAGTCAAACATCCAAAGGACAAAAGTGAAATGATTATTATGTATGTTTAAGTATATTTTTTCTCTTTAACATGAGTGTTTTGTAATTTTATAATGTGTGTTTTATGTAATAATTTATAATTTTTGTAATTATCTGTAAAATAAATTTTTTAATTTATACGATTTTATTTGTATTCAAATAAACCAAATTTAAATTTAAAAACTGCATTTTTAATATAAAAGTCATCGTACTACAATCAAAAATTATTCACTTTTGAATAGAAAGTTTTTCATTTTTGAGTCAACATTTTACACTTTTAAAATTATATATTCTACACTTTTGAGTTAACATGTTAACTCTTAATATGAAAATTATTCAATTTTGAGTCAATGTGTTACTATTTAAATTAAAAGTTGTTCACTCTTAATTCAATATGGTGCGTCTTTAAATCTACAATGCATTATGTTCAGTTTTCATATTAATATTAAAAGTTAAATATTCAATTTAAAGATTTCCAACCTAAGCTCCCTTTCATGTTTAAAAATGTTTGATTCAAGTACGTTTTCATTTATCTTTAAAGTGTTTTTCTCTGAGTGTACAGTAATTTTGTTTTAGATTGTATAGTATCATAAATCTGATAGATATTATCTTCTTCGACAATCGGAATATAACCCCACTTTTTAATTATCAAAATTTCTTTTTAAACCGATTAACTGGAACTAAAATTATGAAGTATTAAGACGAAAATTTTCGTTCAATTAAACACCTAGTGCTAGGTTAGATTAATTGGTGATATAAGGGAAAACGTGATCGATTAAGATCGAATCCCAACGATAAACATGAAATTTTTTTCTTATCTAAACTCTTTGAAAAAACCGCTTAAGGAATCAGACTTGAAAGAGTTATTTTATACAAAATTTTTATGATGATCGTACATTTAATTTACCTAATTTTATCATCATAAAAGTTAAATTATGCATCCTTTTCTAGAAAGGAATTCGAGGTAACTTAACCAATCTTCGCAGGTATTTAGGGGAGATTTCTTATAACAACTGCCCTTCTTTCCCACGATTTGAGACGCGTTGGCCATATGTCGTCGTTCTTGCCATAATAGGGTACGCACATACATAAGCGGACAAAAACTACCAAGGGTATAAGATGTGATAATTGAAAGGTGTTCTTTTAGCGTGGGAATGCATCTTCCGATGGGCATTATTTACCCTATATTTTAGTAACTCTTTTTGTTCCTGGTTGTTTTGTGGACGGAAAACTACCGGTTTTTGTACAAACGAACGTGCTCTGCACGCGGGTATTGTTGGTTTTTATGTAGATTTACAGGGTTGTGTATTTGTTACCAAGTGTGTTTAGAACGTGGAATGCACACTTTCGAAATTCATTTTCTTTTGTAAACAAGCAGCTTTCGATTTCATAACTGCAATTTATTTATTGGATTGGGCCAAGTTCCAATAAACTTTGAGTTTGCTTGACCACGTACTGAATTGGATCCTGGTAGGAATAAGTGACTTGTATTTTTTTATCTCGATGGAAATGCTCGATAGTTTTGTAATTATGAAACGTTGACGTAAAACACTAAAAAATTGATTTCGCATTTCATGTTTTTGATAATCTATAAGTATAGTGGTAATCGATGATAAAATATGGAAAATTGTGTCAACTAATGTGGGTATAAGATTACGTTTTTTATTCGTCTCACTTCTTATATTGATGACCATTGCTTAATTGACAGTTGTAGTGAATGTAAAAAGCTCACACCATTAATTTCAATTTAATGGCGTCTTGATGTCTCACATTTCTATTAGAATCCACTTAACTTCACATTACTTTCAAAATCATGGACAAAAAAATTGATTAAAATTACGAATTCTTTTATGTTGCGAAGATTGTATCAATTTACAATTGATTATATGTTAACCTTGTATGCCAATTAAACGTGTTAACGATGGTAATGTCAAAACGGTAATTAGATTCAAAGGAAAAAATTGAATATGCAATTTTTCTATCTAACACTATCGTTATCAATCGAGCAATAAATTCATTAACTTCATGTCGCAGATTACAACCTATCACAATTTGGCATATGGGCGTTGAATGAGAAATATCAACATCATGGATAATGTAGTGATTAAACCCGTCTTTATTCAACCAGTTTTACCAATACAAAATTCTATCTTTCTTCAACTTCCTGTCGACTGTGGGAAAATGAGGCAGGTGCTAGCGTTCTGTTAATCACAGCATGCATAGGATTTTTTTACATACTTGATTGTCCAATTTCTTTCTCTAAAATTCTACTTTTTATCGATCCACGCAGATTCTTATCTTATTTTAAAATAGTGCAATTTTGCATAAAATAATGATTAGTCGCGCTACGTAACTCTGAATTTTTTAATCAATTCGAGTGGTGGAGGACGCTGATTGTTTTCGCTGTATCTATTTATGTTCTTCCTACTTGATTGTGAGAAGCACGTGCTCGTTTCGCGTTCCCACGGTAGTTTATGGTCCCCTTACGTCACCCTACATTGCATGGGTAGCGTTGGTTCATTGAATCACTGATTACGCGGCCTACTGCTGTTGTTCGTGACTGTCCGCAATATAATAAATGAATTACAATTATTTCTATTTAACCTGAAGAAATTGTGTGCGGCCAGCCCTTTTGAAAGTTTAAGTCGCCCTCACAAAATTGATACTTAATTACCTTCATCCAGATAGGGGAGTAGGCGTTCTGACGCATTCAGTGGAGGAAGCGGCTATGTCTCAATTTATCAGAATTGATAACCGTCAAAGCTGACGGTAAACCACGCGTTCGCACACGGATGAATGGTGCTGGCATTTGGTCCTGGTTATGGTAGCCTTGCTAAGCGGGAACGCAAGGTCGCCATGTATTGTAAATGACAATGAATATACTTATGCCAGGCACGTGATATCCTGTTATTCATCGTAAAAATACAAACGCCACTAATTCCATTTGTCACAACGTCAATTATCGAATTAATTATCACTTACGCAATCTGTTTGTTTGGTATATTGAACAATTATCAAAAAATTACTCTTTGAAAAGTCACTTAGCGCGTGTAAAAAGCTACTTAATTGTCGACATTTTGAGTGTGTACCTACGTTAATTATCGGCACACACGTACCCACCGAAATAATTTGAAATCCACTTACAAATAAAAAATTTAAACATTCAACTCCACATTTTTCATAATCATTTTGTAGGAGTGTCACACTGCGTTCACATTTCATAAAATAACACCACCCCATCTCAAGTGGGTACTTCAAATATAACATATTCCATTCCGATGACGAATTCATCAACAGTGCCCAGGAATTTTAAAATTGGTGCGGTGATATTTTTTCCTAAACACCCCCCGAACATAAAAGCATACCACGGCCTGTGGTCAACACTTGATTCGTTTGAAGCAGTTAACGTGATAAAAAAATGAAGCCACCAAAATAAAAAAAAATTTCACTTTTCATTAGCTCAAGGAAAGAAATTTAAAATTGCTAATTTATTGGATATTAATGTTGGAAAGGTCGTAAATATGCCTATATTATAGAAGGTAGTTCACGTTATGATACGTAATTAAAGATTTGCTCAAATCGAATAGAAACTTGTGCGTGTAGGCGTACGTGTTCACTAATTCATAAATTATATTTTAATTAAACGATTTTCACTTCCTTTGAGTTAATTTTTGACTACGGAACAAAAAAATTTGAAAATTAACGACAATTACTTTTAAAAGCCCAAGGGTGGTTTTCATAACAACTAAATGAGCAGGAATCATAAGACACGTGTTAGAGAAGAACAAAACGGGTGAAGCAATTTGAAAATAAATTCGTGCACAATCTCAGCACGAGTGTGGAAAGGAGACGAAAAATTTCCGTTAAGAGATGAGTAAACGAGATGGAATGTAGCGTTTTCTAATTCATTTCTAATGGTGATGGGTGCAAGCAAGACGTTTAGAAAGAGATAAATAATCACCAGCTGCACGCGCTGACACAGGTGGCCAAAGTGTGGGAACGAGCTGGCTTCTGCGATTCCCACGATCCGGAGCTTGGGCTTGCGACCAACACACACCTGGGTTTCGTATATAAGGCGAGCCCCTACTACTTTGAGTCATTCAGAGCTTAACGCTTGTGGAGTTAACAACGTTTTAGAACGAAAGTTTAGTGAAGTGCGATTTATTAGTTTTGCGAATATTTTTCAAAAACATGTCTTACGAAATGTTAGCCGTCGAAGAACCTCAACCGATTTCAAGAACCTATCAATACAGGAAGGTTATGAAACCAATGTTAGAAAGAAAACGAAGAGCAAGAATTAACCGTTGTCTTGATGAACTCAAAGAACTTATGGTTTCTGCTCTACAAAGTGAAGGAGAAAATGTATCAAAATTGGAAAAAGCCGATATTTTGGAGTTGACCGTTCGTCATCTTCATAAGTTACGCCGTCAACAACGACTTGCAGCAAACCCAGTAATCGATGCGGATAGATTTCGCGCCGGATTCACACATTGTGCAAATGAAGTGTCGCGTTGTTTAGCAGCAGTTCCTGGAGTTGATGTGCAATTGGGTACCAAATTAATGACCCACCTTGGGCATCGACTTAACGAAATGGATAAAGTATCGCCTTTGGTTATACAAGTGTCTAGTCCGTACACACCACCAGGATCACCAGCACCCGAAAGTACGCTCACAAATTCCTACGCAATGCCTTTAACGCCAGCATCATCTACATCTTCCCGCCACATCTTATCACCAAATCAACCTATGGATTGTTCAACAACGGGCTTATTGAAAGTTGCCCAAAAAACTGAAGAAGTTTGGAGACCATGGTAAACGAATTGACAAATGTAATAAAATTGTCGTCTTCCATTAATATTAATTTTTTTCAATTTGTTTTGTAAATAATGAAAAAAATCTCACTGTGTCTTTCAGTTTTATGTAGTTGGTTAATTTTGCTCAATTGCTTTAATTAATTAGGTTGTAGTTTTAAGTATAATTCAAAGAGATTGATCTCTATTTATAAATTTGTAGAGCTTTAAAAATGTAAATTTTTATCTTATAAATGGTAATTCCAATAATTGCCAAGTGATATACTCAAAGTTGGTACCTGTGATTTCATAATTTTGATGATGCACCACATTATAGTTATGTAGTATATTTTGAAAATCAAAATTATTTGCCTTGGTGTAATTGTGCAAAAATTAAGGTATTTGTATTATGCGCAATACTGTGATACATGTTTGTATTTTTATAAAAGATTTTCAAATAAATATAATCTGTTACTTAAAAATAAACATTTCTTTTATTTCTTTATTTTCAGGTATTAAAAGCTTATTTGAAATTCCCCAAAAAAATTAAGTTGGTCGAAACTGTTTAAAGCAAATTATTACCCAAATTGCATGGTGAAATGCAAAATTTTGGCAGGTATGAACAAGTTTTCTGAATTTCAAAGAAATTTAATTGTCCACAACAAACAGAAATGAGATGATTCATACTCGACACAAAGAACAAATAAATTGCATAATTTTTCAAAACCTGTGAAACTATTAGAATGTCCTTTAAAATGTGAATCATAAGTTTATGTAAAAACCCATTATGCACCCACTTTTACACTTGAAAACAGTAGGTAGGTACTTGGACGTTCAAAATATTAAGTCCACAGTTTAGTAACGTATTGCGGATTTGTATCTTTTAAATTTTTTGAATATTCAAATTTTTTATAAATCAATTTAATCGTTACTTTTGCTGGGAAAGAAATTTGAACAGATTGAATTTAAATTTTACAATTCGTTGCGCCCTCTATAACATTATGGAAGAAATACATAACAATCTTTAGCATTACCGACCAAATAGAACTCTAATACAAATTCTGCTACTACTATAAAGGAAACTGCACCTATTTTATTTTTCGAAGAATAGATGGTAGTATCGATATTCTGGCAGGATTGCGTGGAGCGTAAACGCACCCACGGAAGAGGTAGATAACAATCACAGATTAATGATTTATACGATTTTTTGATTTATTACTTCACGGCATATAGAAAATTGAAAACATTGTTTTCATTTGAATCACCGCATGAAAAGGGACGCCAGTGCATCCTTAGTGTATATAAGATGGTAATGGTAAAATGGATTATGAGATTGAAGGGGTCCTTCCAACTTTTTAAAACTATATAAGATATTGAAATCTGATGTTTCGTCTGAGCAAGGACCCAAGTCCAGGACTTGAGTCCGTTCATGCATAAATCTGAATGCTCAGCACCATGCAGGCTTTCCCCACGACATGTCAATTTGTTTTGATTAATGATGTTCAAGATACCTACATTTTACCAGAGACAAATTAACGTAAACGTCTTTTGCATTTATAAAGATAGGCAAAAATACAGCAAAATTATAAGTCTTCCGTTAAAGTAACGGAAAGAAAGATCTAAACGAGGTTTATGGTGAGATTATGCAAGCATTTAGTGTAATTTAAGCTAAAATAAGCTAAGCTAATTTAAGCTAACAAAAAGTGATCGATTATGCAAGCATTTAACGTAATTTAATAATAATGGGGCGGGGCTTCGGAATGACAGATAATAAATTAAAATATTTAAAGTTGAATTTTAAATTCATCAGATGTTCCAGTTGTAGTGACTATTTACAAAAAATATTTTTTTTGTGTATTTATAATTGTGTTGCATGTTGTATATTAACAGCTGGAACTTTATATCCCATATTTATAACTGTTCATATGGGTTCATATCTCCGCTAACTAAAAGCATTTCTGTACACTTTGCATTTTGCGACACGCATCTTACGCATAATGTAAATTTAGAAACTACAAAAAGTTGTATGTTCAAGCTGTTTATCGTTTTGTTGTCTTTTTTAGTTGATAAAAATAAAACACGAAAATATGACCATGTAAGTAGAAAAATTGTATAATTTTAATAGTAACAGGTTCATAAAATTTCAGAACATAGTTAAATATGATTAAATACGTAAAGGACAATGACCTAGAGCCATGTTTTAAATAACAATATTTATTTTCGCCTGTCGAAAGGGTTACCAAGTCGATGAAATTCTGTATCTTCCGAAGAAGTCTTACGATACCTACTCATTAATAGTAAGTACCTATACCATTATATTTAACAAATTATACTACCATTACTATGTTTGTAGCTTAATTTGCAAGAAATTCAGCACTTCAAAGGTATTTTAGAGAAATCTGTGACGTGACCGTAAACTAGAAGTTACCCATAATTTCATATTATCCCTTAATAATTTTGTTTTTGGATTATAAACGCAAATAAAGAATAAATAATTAAAAAACACTTATTTATTGAGTTAATTATTAGCAACAATTAGATATTCACTTAGAAAAGTGTGGCATGGCAAGTAATGGAGTCGATCAACATTCATCGAAGCTGGGATGATTTTGTAAAAACAATGAATGTTGTCGTACTGTGTCGACTCAAATTCAACATAATTCTTCTCCAAGCTATAAGAAATTGTTTCTGGACCGCTTTATTATAAAAACCAATAGTATCGATAATTTATTTTCCAACCTCAATAATGCGAACAAGCAGCGACGTCGATATAAATGATAATATGCACCATAGATATTAAAAATAGGAGAAAGGGTGTTGTAAAATCATAGATCTATAAAAAATAAAACGATATTTGTGTAAAATGCTCACGAAAGCGCATTTTAGTAATTTTAAAATCTAAAAATTTAAATTTGACACATTTAAATAAAAAAGATAAAATTTTTGACACTTGTTAAATTAAATTAAATGTTTGCATAACCGGTTACATTAGTTTACGTATGTTTAACTTTTATAATTTAAATTAGCTTAAATTAGCTTATTTTAATAGTGTTGCATAATCTCACCATTACTCTTTTTTGTTGGATTATTATACGATTATATACAGACCGAAATCCCCGAAACTGTAAAAACTCTGCACCTATACACCGATAACTGTGCAGGTCAAAACAAAAATCATGCAGTATTAAAACTGTTTCTCGCATTCACACTGAGATTACAGATTAAACGTTTTGAAAAAATTGAGCAGTTACTATTCGATTAGACGGCACAGCTTCTTAAATAATTGTGAGTGTGGTTTTAGTCAAATAAAAGGAAGTAGTACTACAAGAAATTTGACGGAGTGTATTCTATGAAAACTTACAAAACTATGAAAACTATGAAACTTACAAAGATTATTATTCAATATTCACAGCTCAAAAAACCCAAAAAATTTCAAGTCACAGAGGTAAAAGCTGATGATATACTAGATTTTAAAAGATAGTGGCTGCACTTCAAGGGAAACCTAGTTTCTAGTAAAAATAAGGGGAGGCAAACGAAAAAACAAGATACAATTCAGTTTGAGCTGGCAGCTTCCATCACTTTAGCTTCACTTCGTCATCTCGGGGGGTAGTTAAAGCTTACAATTTCATTGATGGACTAATGAACCGTCTTGGAACTTCGCTCACGAAAGTCATATCCCATTAGAAAAGTTTCTTTAAAACAAGCAAACGTAGAAGACGTGAAGAAACTGCAGCCTTACATTCCTGACAAACACCAGGCCTTTTTCCATTCCTTGATTGGCTGGTCTACAACTGATGATGTGGAAGTCGATGAAAATGTTGAATGTTGAAATTTTAATTGATATGTTTTACTGCTTTATTTGTTCATTATACTTTTTTTTATGATAAATTTGTGTTCTGTTATTGCATCCATAATCTATCATGCATAAAGGGACCTAAATCTAACACATTTTTAAATATTTTTGTAAATAAATATCTTTACAGCCAAAACGAATAAGGTTTCTATTACCTGCTACCGAGAAGAAACTTTAGGGGTGGTAGCATTAAAATACTGCGGATATACACAGTGCAAAACAGTTTTCAATTCATTCACTTTTCTGCACCAGAGGCTGCTCATTGTAGCTCTGCCTTTTATGCGCATATTGAAGTTTGTAGTAAAAGAGGGAACACACCATTGGTATATCTGGTGGAGCTTGTTAGATTGCATTTAAGTGACGAAAGGCTTCTGGATTCCCTGCCATATTGGCAAACCAGAAGGCTAGAGGCCGTTCTAATTCACTGCTCCATTAGTAGTAGTCCGTTTGTAGTGACAGGTCATTGCAGTAACCATGTATCGTTGTTAGCCCCTCACTTGATGAAATTGTGCCTGACCAATGGCGGAGGTACAATGTACTGAAAGTTTTTGAGAGACTCGTATTTTACTTGGCCCTTTTCTCAGCATTAATTATTAATACTAAGGCGAAACGAGTTCAGGTAGCCAGTATAGGTAGCCAGATCCGTTGAGTGACCCAGTCCACTGATAGATGTCGATCAAGCTTTGGATTTGCAACGCAGGACGATAAGACCATCTTGTAAAAGTTATCGGCTAAACAGTTGGTTCGTATATTTGGTGATGGTGTACACACACCTCTGTCCTTTCAGAGAGTACCATGTGGAGGTCTATACGTAACTTGCTCGGAGTAAACCTTTCAATGAGTAAAGTGAAGTAACCGACTGGTTAATAATGTCAATAATTGATTACTTACAGTGGTATTGCAAGCTGATCAGTACTAGACCGTTGTAGGATACAAAGTTAGCTCCCAAAACTAGAGAAGAATGCGGAACTACTTTTTCTTGTCTCGTAGGTTTAGTTTTTGTTTTTATTATAAGTAGTAAAGGGTGTTCCAAAATTCACGCAAGATGTAATTTTGATAGAAAACACAGGTTTACGAGTATAATATAAAAATTGTAAATTTTTTATTGATTCATAAAGTATACAGTATAAGGTTAGGTATGGAATAGCATATTGGGTAAATGCTGGCCTTCATGGTTTTTTTGGCACATACGCACTCTTTTATTGAAATTTTCCATGAACGTTTTGCATAATGTAGATAAATTTAGTTAATACAGAGCTCAATATCCTTCTTCAAGGCATGGATGGTCGTGGGTTTGTTGGTATAAATCTAAAAAAAAAAACCAAAGTAAAACTTCAACGGCGTTAAATCGCATGATCTGGGCGGCCAAGTCTGATCACCAAAACGGAAAATAACACGACCAGGAAGTGACTTATGCAAATATTGGATTAACATGTAGCGATAGCGAGCACCATTAACTATTATTGCGTGATCAGCCGTATTTTCTAAGAATATTGGTACGATGCTGCTTTTAGCCCCAAATTTGCACCAAACGGTGACACGTTGTGAATGCATTAGTTTCTCAACAATCACTCGTGGATTTTAAGTTTTACATAATATTATATAGAACGATTAATAAAATTAATTTACAGCCTGCTATCCTGTTATTACTGCCTGGAGATACAGAAGAGCATTGGTTCACACTGTAATTAAACTGAATTAGAAAAGGTAAAGCTAACATGATGTTTTCTTGTAAACCAATGTTATATTTTGAATAATTGAATAAAGGATTAAAAGTTAGAAATTATGTAGGTTTGAAATGCGTGTTGCGAACAACATCAAATTAATAGCTGGATCAAATTAAGCTTCAGTTCTATTTTTATGATGTATTGATCTTGAAAATGTTTCAATCAACGCCAAAGATTACATGCAATCGTATAATTTGAGTACTACAATAAGGGCCGATCTTTTCACCTTTTATAAACGTCAAGTAACTACTTGACGATTTTTTTAATTGAAACTTTTTACCTACTAAATCAGCTTATTAGCTACTAAATTTATTAGCATAATATTAAGTTGGCATATTAGTTGCATACAATGCGACAAAAAGACCTAACTTTCTTACTCAACCATTAAAAAGCTCAAGTAAAATAATCGTCAAGTAGTTACTTGACGTTTATAAAAGGTGAAAAGACCGGCCCTAAGTATAATAAGAAATAGCCTAATATTTTGAAAGGATGAAAATAATCATTTTGTAATTACTATTTATTACGTAAAATATTGTACGTTAAAGCGTGATTCTTGAAATATTTTACTAATTACTGGTGAATTTTCTGGAATATACCACAGACAAACTAGGCTCTAGGGGCCTTCTAGGGGCTCCAAATTTTAAAAGGACACTTCAGAAGCAACGGTTTAAATACTAAAATTTTTTCCAATTTTAGCTCTTGGTGTTGACCATTGGCGCATATCCTTAGATTGAGGGAGGAGGTCAGATTTTGTCAAAGTCCAATAAAAGTCGTATGTTACCAATATTGCCGTAGTACATTAGTAAAACATATAATGAAAAATTATTATGTCGTATAAGTTTTGATTCACGTAGTGAGAATTACTCCTCCTACTATTTCTAAACTGTGTATTGTAAACGAGTTTCAATTTTAAATTATGGTGAAGAGAGAAAGTTATATTAAAATTAAAGAAAAAAAGTATTAAAATAAAATGCAGTTGTTTCACTATGGCAGGGGTGGCGAACCTTTATGTATCAACGTGCCATTTTTTCTAAAGAAATGTTTAATGAGGCCATAGACGTGCCATCAAATAATTAAATATAATATTTAATAGTGTATTTTTTGATCGGTGGCGTGCCCAAAATCCAAAATATTGTGTCGCGTGCCATAGGTTCGCCATCCCTGGACTATGGGATACAATTTTAAACTACAACCAGCCGCCAATTTATTTGAAGCTAAATATGTAGATGAAAAAGTATATACTATATTATAGTAAGTTATACGACGTTATATTATATTACGTTTTCTTCAAATTAATGTTAATTTATTTCTGTAAGGTAATATCCTGTATATTATCCACAATTCTCTTTGTTTATTGGCGTCGCGCTGTAAGAATCCGTCAGTTGTCGGCGGTCGTCTTGGTAGTAGGCAACGGCGACGTAGGTAGTAGACGTAATTTTAATTATATGTTAGTTCCTAGAAAACTTGTTGAAAATTAAGAGATTAAAGTAGTGAACACACCGGCGCGGTCGCGGTGGCGATCGCGTGATATCGCGTGGCCGCACACACCGGCGCGGTGGCGATCGCGGTCGCGGTAGCAATCACTAACACACTAGACCACTTTAAAGCTCAAATTTCTGACATATTATAAGCAACGGTGCCTTTAAATTTCGAGTCTTTTAAAAAATTGCCAAGAAAATTTAAATTATTCAATGTAAAAAAAGTGAAGATGTTCAGTAGTACAAAATTTAAAAAACTTAAGGAAGGACCTAAAAATTTTTAAAAAATATGCCCTAAAAATGTATTGAAGTCACAAAATACCGATTTTGAAAATATATGAAGATATGTGAATGATTGTTATTTTTAGATTTTAATTATAGATGTTCAATTATGAGGCGGTCGGAGCTTAGCGGTCACACGAGTTGACTATGAACGCTAAATACCCGGTTCGAATCCGAGTAAAGTAAGAACTTTATTCTGGCCGTCTCTCCCTCGGCAGGCAATGGCAAACCACCGGGGTGTAATCTGCCATGAGAAACCTTTGTCTTAGGATAAAAGGACCTAGTACGAAACATATAAAGTACATAAAATCGTCCCCAAATTATAAGTAGTTCACCAAACCCTCTTTAGGGTAAAAAGACCGAGAAGGAAGGAAGATGTTCAATTAAGTAATATCCTGCATCCTTCCACCCATGAGGGAGAATGGTAGTGAATTCACTACGGTTCTTCTTTAGTAGTGTGAAGCATCTGCGGTAGACCCCACTCACACCCGCATCTGGCTTAAAACCTTAAAAGTCAGGTACGTATGAGAGCCTGTTGGAGAGACTTCATCATTACCAGGTGTATCCCTCGCAGAGGGTCCCTCGGCAGAGCCTTAGTTTCCTATCCTATTACAGAGTTGCAAGTTCATATAATGGCCTTAGGTGGAGGTACGAGTTAAGGCCGTTCTCCCTTAGGGGGTTCGTTTGTTTCTTTACAAGGCCAGCCTTGAGGAGCTTCCGAGTTCCCGTCAGTGCTTTTCACCTTCTGGGTTTAGTGTATATGAGCCATTTGGCTTCCAACGACCATCGCCATCCAGAAGCCGAATGGAAGTTTTCGCATGTTTTGCTCTCCAGGTTCCAAAAGGGGAGTGGATTGCAGGTGAGATTCCTTCAGTGTTTCCACTTCTGGTTTCTAGTTTTTGGTTCCGTTCAAGGTGTATCTTTTATATTGACAGGTCAAGAGTCTGGGTACTTACCTTTTAGGATCCGGGTGGTTGTGAGGAGATCGTAGAGTTGGATATCTATTGCCCACACTAGATTCCATCTTCTACACCACTCATCCTTTCTGTTAATCGATCATCTATTGCACCAGATGTTTGTTGTTAGCAGACTTTTCACCACGGCACTGTACCTTAGTAACGTTTGACGGGTACACATACCAACACCTTCTGCTGGCGCATACGTTCATCGTGTACAGGCCTAGTTTGGGTGGCTGGAAGAGTAGTGGTGTCTTACAGTATTATTATTACATTTAATCGCCACTCCTTTCCTCCTTCCTGTCTATCGTGCATCTATTACACCAGATTGCCGTTCTTGAGAAGGTTTTTACTCGGCCTATACCTTAGTTTCGTTTTACGGGTACTTATATCCACACCCACTGGTGGTGCATACGCTCATCGGGTGTAGGGCCTTGTCGTTGCTTGCAGTTAGTACCAGTGCATAACACTGACTCCAGAGACACCACATGGAGGTTGCATGTCACTAGCCTGAGGCAAAACATACAAAGTTTTTTGATAACATCAATATAAAAGCATGGTGCTCTGAATTTCGTGCACCGACAGGCAGCCTGCTTACCTACCCATAAATAAATAGCCCCATGCCTTTACCTTGATATTTTCAAGAGGCTTTGTTTGTTCTTATTAAAATTATTTTTTACTTTTTAGTACATCTTTTTAATTTTAAATACTTATTGGACAAGTTCTTAAGACCTTATAGTATAAGAAAATGCAATTTATAGAAAAGTGGTTTTTTAAAACTTGCAAAGTAGAAGGATTCCCTTAATTTTTTACATTATTTTTTTATAATTTTTGTTTACATTTTGATAAGTCGAATAAAATTTTATGGTTTTTAACATTTTCAATAAAAATTTCGATAACACAATTTTCCAATTTTATAAAATATCGCGCTGTCAAACGCTGCAAGCAGCGATCTACCGCTATCGCAAATATACAGTGGAAATAATGTCAATAAAAATTCTGACGTTTGTAATTCAGATGCAAATATGCATACTTTTGTATATTGCATTGTGATAAACACTGCGACCGCTGAGATATCGAGCGGGCGAACGCAGGCAAAAATTCAAGTGACCGCGTGGTGACCGCGTGTTACGGTTCAAAAATTTAAACATTGTTAAATTTTCCTACATTCAAATTTAGTTTCGAATATTTATAGAAATCTTTCAATACTTTGTTGATTTGCCGTTAAATGGCATCATAAGTATCATTTTGCATATTTTCAAAACGCCAGCTGATACAAAAGGCATTGATAAGATTGCACTTTTATTCGTTGTTAACAAGTTAAAAGTTAAAACACCATTTATATTCGATCGACATTTTTACGTTTTTTTTGTAAAACTTTCTGAGGACGGTGAGCGGATTTTGGAATCATTTTTTTGGACATATTTCGTCCTATCCATATTTTGGGATACATTTCAACCGCTTTATTCGGATTGCTCCTGGGTACCGACTTCTTTGAAGTAACTTTTACCAAGAGAATCCTAACTTCGTATTTTGAAGGATTCAACCAGTCCCAAGTTTTTGACCATCTCATCGAATAGTGGCTGTTCGAGCTTTGACAGCAACCCTCGACCATCTGAGGTAGTATTCCTAATGTTTTTGATTTGTAAGGTTATTTATTTGACTTTGTTTCCTTTAGGGTTTTTCTTTTAGTCCCGAGTTTTTCACTGGGAGTTTTTGTTCCGGTTTCCTTTTATTTGACTACGAGTTCGTTTGTTGCTGGCGACCACCTGCCATACTCTGGATCGTGCTAATCGTTTTATTCATCTTGCACTCCCCCACAACACCTTGGATCAGAAGACACCGCCAAGATAAGCCTTTTGTATATATTTTTTTTAATATCTCTGTATATTTTATTTTACTGTGCGGAATATTTTGGGCCGTTCCCTTGCTATTTTAATTTACATAAGTGTGTTCAATTATTACCTGTGATTTTAACACAGAGGCGTGTATGCAATCTTGTACGCCGAGTATACGTATACCAGGTAAACCAAACACCAGTTATTTTTATAACTACATACGTGTAATTTTACAATTTAACTCGTATTTTATTTTAAGGGTAAGCTCAATTATTGCGACAGGTTTTGTAAATTTAATGTTGATCATTATATCTAGATCAAGACGAGATAATACGCTTTTGTTACTGGAGGCGATTTACCCAATCTCCTCTACCTTCCACTACTCCAGTACTCCAGCTTTTCGTAGTTTTTTCTTACAGGGAGTACTTTGCTGTGATATACAGGGTGGTTCATCAAACTACGTGGCGCTCTTTTACCAACAGTTATCGCCTTGCTCTTTGAAGCATAACCTTTCGGCGTCCCCCCTGTATCATCCATTTGTCAACAAGGAGGGAGATTGGCACATCGCTTTATTGCCTCTTGCGTACTCCGAGCTAGCCAAGAGGGCACTTACATCTTTAAATTGCTACAAGCCCTGAGTCTTCGTTTTTCTGGTAGCACGCGGTCGGTGTGCAATCGTTCATAAGTTTATGCACGGATGTATCATAAATTGACACTTATACACGAATTTATTTGTCATAAACGTCTCTTTATAGCCCATGGGCCTCTTTATACCCACGGGCTATAATGAAACGTCAAACTACGATATCATAGGTACCTAATAGGAACAGTTTAAATACTTGCAAAATGAAAAGTTTTTATTAAAACCGAAAATTGTAGTACTTTTTATTGATAATTTCTTGTGGGTAATTTATGTGAACAATAATAATAATAATTAACCAAATAAATTAAAAATTCTGCAGCCTCATCAACTTCGTTCATTTTTCACCTTTTAATGACAGTACCGCTATTTCCTTGTTACCATAGTTACGTTTCAAAACTCAAATTTAATCAAAGCAACACTAGATTTGTGTAAAAAATTCAATTTATTTTAGAAATATTTTTAAATTAAAAAATCTTCATCCATGCATAAAGTTGTGTATGTACCACGGGCGTAACTTGCTTTTATGGCCTTCGACGTCTTCTTAGCCCTCGGCTACCGCCTCGGGCTAAAAATTACGTCTTACGCCATAAAAGCTTCTTTACGCCCTAAATACATAAATAACTATTATATAGGTCGCGTTTGATCGCCACCGCGATCGCCACCGCGACCGCGATCGCGCCGGTGTGTTCACTACTTAATGCTCACTTCCTGGTGTATAATTAAATATTTTAACTTTTAATAAATAGTAATTGTTAGATAAAGGTCTCAAAGTAGTCAAATTTACCTAAAGAACCTTAATTAATTAATGGTTCACAATAACTTCACTTTGCTGTAGATGCAATTTGTATAAATGCATTTTTTCATTATTAATTAAAATTTCTATGATGTGATATAATCGGTTTTGAAACGCATTACAACGTTATCCGAGCCCAACTACCAACCTTGCGAATTAGTGTTTGGTTTGTTAGCATTTTACATTTTTTACCTAGACGAGGAGCAAGCCCGACGTAGAACCCCCAACCTGGAGGACCAGAGAGACGGCCTGAATAAAGTTCTTACTTCACCCGGATTCGAACCGGGCATTTAGTGTTTATAGTCAACTTATTCGACCACTATGCTCCGACCGTCTCTCTTTTATATAAAATTATTATACTTTCTATATTTGAAAATCTTTAATATTTAGAAACGATAGAATACATTTCTTCCGATAAATTGAGGGGGTCCATTGCAAAACTCGTTAAGTCCACTTTAGTAAATTTTACAGGAGAAGCAAAAAACGCATGTGGATTTATATAAGTTTTGCAGTGATACCCACTTTTCAATAACGATTTTCTATGCTTTATAGCAAATTTTTCAGCGTGAAATTTTAACCATTACTAGAGTTAGGTAAATGCAATCTGAAAACATGCTTAACTCAATTTTGAACAAAAGTGGACTTAACGAGTTTTGCAATGGACCCCTTTAATTGTTAAACTGCATTCACATAGACGTTGACGTCTTCTCTAGCTTCGGTAGAAGCTGGCAAGAACCAATTTCGTTCTTGCCATGGCAACTGCAGTTTCTACCTGCAAAGCAAGATGCTAATCTCTATGTGAATGCCATTTTGGACTTCCCAGTGGCCACAAAGTCTTCTCAATAGGCAACAAAATTACCCAAAATTGATCCATTGGGTGTAATAATTATGTATTTTCACACTTGTATACAAAATTTTATTGGATTCCGTTCTAAAAAGTTCGAATAATAAAGTGATTTTTAATTAAAATTTTCTTTTCTCACTGCCTCCCAGTGCGAAATGAGTTTTCTCTTTTACTAATTCAAATGAGTGGCAAAAGAGGCTTTTACGTATGGAAATCTTTAGATATAAGGTTAAAAAATATTTTAATTTCTATTGCAGATGTTAAAGAAAATCTCAAATATTGGAGAAGAGATTCAAGTGTCCTAACCTAACCTAACACAGCTAATATTAAACCTATATAAAAGCAACAAAATTTTAGTACAGTGCGACCTCGATAATCAGAACCTTCATTATACCGCATTCTGCAGTAATCCGGCCAAGCATTTCAATTGCATTATGTACTTTATAATCCGGATTTGATAGTACTCGGTAATCCGAATCTGTATTTGTAATATTATGTAGAGCTAGGAAATATATGCACTAACGTTTCAATACAGGTATGCGGCATAATACAGGGTGTTTTTTTAGCTGCATGAGAACTTTCAATAGGGATAACAATTGAACCAAGATTGCTATGGAAACAGTTTTTTGACATTTGTGTTTAGCAAGGTTTGGCATTTGATAATGCATAGATTGACCATTGAACAACGCTACCAAATTGGGCTCACAACCAATTGGAAGTGGATCCATTTTTTTACCGTAAAATTTTGTTCAGTGACGTGGCACATTTCTGGTTAAATGGGTATGTGAACAAACAAAATTGCCGTATATGGAGTGAGACCAATCCGGGACATTATCTTGAGACTCCATTGCATCCATTAAAATTGACTGTTTGGTGTGGAATACACGCCAACGGCATCATTGGTCCATATGTCTTTCGAAATGAGGAAGGAGCTACCGTTACGGTGAATGGTGTGAGATATCGACACATGCTCAATACATTTTTGTTTCCAAAACTTCAAGAGCTAAACATTGACAACTTATGGTTCCAACAGGATGGTGCTACGTGCCACACAGCCAACGAAACCATCAATTTATTGAAAGGACAATTTGGTGACAACATTATTTCAAAACGTGGTCCTATCAATTGGCCTCCAAGATCGTGTGATTTGACACCTCCAGATTATTTTCTGTGGGGGTATGTTAAATCCATGTTTTATGCTAACAAACCAACAACTCTAGAAGCATTGGAGGCTAATATTCAGCAAGCCATTTATGAAATAAAGCCAGAAATATTAGAAAAAGTGGTCAAAAATTGGACTGAACGGATGCGCTTCGTAACCATTAGTCGTGGTGGTCACATGCCGGAAGTCATGTTCAAATCATAAATGCCTTTAACTGTACTTTCAGAAAAAAATTATAACCAAAACATTCCGTCAGGTTTTTAATGTTTTATTTCATTTTGAAGTTCTCATGCAGCTAAAAAAACACCCTATATAATATTATGCACGTTAAGAATAGCGATATTTTTATCATTATTTTGATACACAGGCAAATATGCCGCACACCTGAATTGAATCTTTAGTGCGTTATTTCCGAGCTATAAGACATAGATGCTACAGACGAACATCATGATAGTGACAATGAAGGTCTAGAGTTAAATAATACAAACCACACTGTTAAGAATGACGAGACAGTTAAAAGTTTCAATATGTGCATACCATACAGTGGGCAGAAGAAACTAATATCCCTCTACATGATGTTCTTGTACTTCAAAGATTAAAAGAAACGGCTTTTATAATGAACCAGAAAAAGATCAAGCAAACAAAAATTACAAATTACTTTACATAATGATATAAAATTTAATAAGTATGCTTCTGTTATAATTAATTTTTGTTTATGTACTATTTTCTAGTTGTTTTGTATTAAATGTTTCTCTTTTCAACAAAAAAAACTGTCGCTTCAGTAATCCGAATTATTTATTAATCCGGATGATCGCGGTTTTAATTAGTCCGGATTATCGAGGTTGCACTGTAGTAGAAAATAGTAGGTAGCTACTATAAAAAATTGTAATTGCTAACAAAGTATGACTTACGATTTTTAAAATTTGTATTTACTCGTTTTAGGTTTCACGAATAAAAATCTTATCTATTTTAAATACAGTAAAAAGTAGTGAAGAAATTCTTAGTTATCCAACTTTGCAATAAACAATTTTGAAATGTACTTAGTATGTTATTCAAGATTCATTCTCCATCGACTTCTTTTAAGGGTATGCAGCTTTATCAATAACTTTTTGAATTAAAAAACACCCTTCCTGGGACTGGGATACAAAGTAAATAAAACTATAGTAGTGCATTTTCTTTTCGATTTAACGTGCGCTAAGTTTTCTATACGTTTTCGATACGTTTTCTATTATCTATTCTATACTGCAATAGAGGAAGTTAAAATATTTGGATAATTTTTATACGGAATTGTTAATATTTAATCTAATTAATTGTATAATGATTAGAAATGTCAACATAATTGCTTAAATACTTTAAGACGAGGTTATCAAAAAATGTATATTATTTAAATATTTATGTGTCTTTTATATACCTATTTGACATGTAAAGATGTTGATGCGATTATTTCGGGTTGAAAAGATGCTATTAACTAAATTCCCTCACTAGAGAAAGCTTATATAAACATAGCTGCGCCGAATTTCAGGTACACTTGCGCCTTTATCTCGCAAATATTATGTTCTACCGTACCTGATTTTATTTGTTTTAAGTACAATAACGATCGGTTGAATAAAGAATTTTGAAACAATATTAAAGTTATAAAATAATAAAGAAAGACCTTCACCGCATATGTTTAACTGTAAGTAGAAGCCAAGTTACTTTATTATCTAATAATATTTATACGTCCTACATGAATCTACACTCTGAAAAAAAATTTGCCGCTGTGACAAAAATTTAACTATACCAACAAATAATATTAGTCACTATAGCCTCAACTAAAAATTTGCTACTACAACAAAGTGATTTTTGTTGATCATTTGTTTGTTGCGCCAACTAAAACAATTAGTTTTTATAAAAAATAAAACTTTGTTGCTTCAACTAAGAAATTTTTTATTATAACAAATATGACTTGATTGCCTCAACTAAAAGGTTTGTTGTAATAAGAAATAAAACTTGGTTGTTTCAAGTAAAAAATTTGTTATAATAGCAAGTAAAGCTATGTTTCTTCAAATAAAATATTTGTTATTATAAAAAATTAAACTTTGTTATTACAAGTAATACATTACTTGATGCAAACAAACCTCATTTAGTTGTACCGAGTAAAATTCTTGCTGTGCTAACTAATAAATATAATGTTGTATGAAATAATATATTTGTAGTACCAGCCAAATAATGAATTTCAAAATAAAAATATTTCATCGTATTTCATAAAGTTTTATTTTGACGAAATATAACACTGAAATAAAACCTATAAGCTAAAAGTAAAAAAACCTAAAATTACTACAAAATAAATATAAATGTAACAAATCCAAATTTCTACTACAACTACTACTGATTAAAATAAAATTTTAGTAGTTATGAATAATTTTCCATCGGCCATTCATGTACCGATGAAAAATTATTCATACACACAAAGCAACGTGTCATTATGAATATAATTATATATAAAAAAAACTAAAACTAAACCTTAGATCGATCCTAAAAGTATTTCAACAGCTAATTTATTCCTTTTTCGTTCTAAAGTTGGCTTAACCTCACCAAAAATCTTAAAAAAAAAGAAAAAAAATTAGCGAGAATAATTGGGATTGTATTCGATGAAAATCAGTTTGCAACTAAAAATAATATGTATAATACATTATCTTGGTGATTAGTTTTTAAAAATAATAAAACTTATTTACTAAAACATATCCTAACTTTAATTTGAGAGCAGGAAATGTATCCATGTAGTCATCATTTATTGATCTATTTCTCCACAAATTCCTTTTGTCAAAAGTTATATCCCATTTTTTAATCACTTCTGTCCACGGTTCAATTGAGTTTTTTAGCCATTGTACGTCATCATCTGTATCTATACTGTTATATTACCTGAATTTGTATCTACTACAGTAGTGCAAGCCGTAGGCGATTTTCCAATCAATAAACCTGAGTGCCGCATCTGGCGTCTAAGATTATAAAATTTCCGGTACAGCTTTCCATATCCTACTTTGTGAAGGCTGCCGCTAATTTTCTTTTTATATCCCACAGAGAAGTAAACTTCCAATAAATAAAATAAATACTTACTTATAACTAGAGTCCGGATTTGTAGCTATTATGCTTTTTCTGAAAATTCGAAGCAGCTGAAAATTTTTAGAAAAATTTTGTGTTTTAACTTAAAAGAAGTCATTTGGTATCAAGTTTTATATGCTTTTTTTGCTTTTTTTTGACTTTTTATGCTTTTCGTGCTTTTTTTTTACTTTTTATGCTTTTTCTTGCTTTTTTTTGACTTTTTGTGCTTTTCGTGCTTTTTTATACTTCATTAATGCTTATTTTACAAAATATTTTAAAGTTTGATATTTTAAAATTTTTTGCAACACCTGCAAGGTTTATTACTAGATTATTACTTCCTGGTATTTTTGAAAATTAGAAAATTCGGATAGCAAATCTATAAAAGATTGCCAAAATGTATTAAAGAATCCAGAACTTAAAGGAAATTTAGCGTTTATTAAATGACACTGTAACTATGTTACTGATATTATAAAATCTGTGGAAAAGCAGCAAATGCCTTTGGCTGAATCCTGGGATTTAGTAGAAAAATTTAAAAACGCTACCACTAGCATCATAGGACATGTTGGAGACAATATAAAAAAGAAATTGAATGATGTGTTAGAGAAAAATGAAGGATTAAAAATCTTAAATAATATAGCTAAAACAATAGCTGGAGAAACTATTGAAAATTTTGAAATGGAACCTTCACTTGTAGCAAAATTCAAATTTGCACCTATTACTAGTGTAGATGTCGAAAGAAGTTTTTCTGGGATGAATTTTACTACAGAAAATTTGGAAAAATTCTTAACTGTTAATTGTTTCAAAAATTAAATTAATACTTTTGTTTATGCTTTTTTTTAATAAAATTTGTGCTTTTTTTGACAAAGTTGATGCTTTTTTTAGTATTATTTGGTGCTTTTTTAAGCACTTTTTTCCCAATTTTTTATGCTTTTTTATCCGGACTCTACTTATAACAAAACATTATCTAATGATTTAAAAATCATTAAAATTTGCTTTTATTTCTGAAGGAAATAGTCCAACAATTGCATTTGACAATAATATAAACCTCTCAGTCGAAATTCTGAAAAAATAAATAAAAATTACTATATAAGAGAAAATGGGTGTTTCAAATACCTCTGATCAGTATTTTTATGAAGTTCTTCTTGTAATACTATTTCCACTATTTTGTCTCTCATAATATGATCAGTCAACGTGTTCGATTTTTTGTACTCGCTTAAAATACTGTTACCATGCAGTGTGGCAATGTAAAAAAAGTGTATGTAACCCCACGTTTCTTTCCGCTTCTTTTTGAATTTTCCTTCTGTATTTTTGTGCAGGACTATTTTCAATTTCTTCCTCCGTGAAACCAACAATGGCATCGGTCAAAAAGTCTAAATTACAATACATATTTGTAATATCGGTAATATAAAAAAAATTGCTTATATACCATTTCGCCCACAGGGAGGAGATAATTCGTCTGAAATTTCAATAGAAGATGCTGGAGATGGTACGCTACTAATTATCAGTTGTTGTAGTACAAAAACCTCTCGGTCCTATTTTGGGAATTATTTCCTTGATAACATCAATGGTGAGAGCCTCCATATTGATTACGTTTTCTAAAATTGGATCAAATTTATTGTTCTTGCATACGTTATGACATTAAAAATAAAATTAATTCAAAAATGAGATTAAACAAGATATTTAGAAGCATTTTAAGAAATAAAAATTTTTACTCAATTTAAAATTCGATACAAAAATATTTTGAAAAAAAAACGCTCTCGCGGTTAACGTTTTAAATATTCAAATCTTCACAAATTAAATTTTATATTCATTGAATGTCTCTAATAATAATTATTGTATTTGCTACTAAAAGAGTAAAAATAAAATATTATTATTTTTAATTTAACAAAATTAATAGGTATAGATAGTACTATTTGCTGACAAAAATTTCTTTTGCATTAAAATGTATACTTGCATGGGTAATATTTTTTTTTATATTCAAACCTATACGAACCTATTTTGTATTAAATAAACTTATGACGTATTTATAAAGCAGTCAGGTGATCATACAAGAAGTATGTACATACCTGCATCAAGGTTAAGCCGCGCGCCGGCGCCGACCAACACCGGGGTTATCAAATATGCAAAGTAAGCAATATCGGGGAAGCACAAATATTACAATTATTGACACTAAATTAATTTTGTTATTCCGTATTAAATATTATACTGATAATAATTATAAAATAATTCATTTTAGAGACATCAACTTTGAATATTAAATAATACTATTAATGGGTAGTTATGAAATGAAAATGAAATTTTGTTCCTCCTGACCATGAACCATACGCATCAGTTAATACGCATCAGTTAATCTTTTGTTGTAATCTAATTTTTATTTTACTTACCTTCAAAAACTGCGCAGAGTTCAGGTAACTGCCACTTTTCTAAAATTTCGGCTACACTCATTTTGTTTATTATTACAAGTATAATTATTATTTTCGTAGTTATTACACAGCATACAACTGATAACAATTAACGACTTCTAATAATGAGAAATGACTATTCCACGCATACTCGTTAATGTTCGGTTTAACGAATTTCTAATGTAACAAATTTATATTTGTTGAATTTTTGATTAACAAATATTAGATTTCGGACAACAAAAATATATCCTAGTAGAACAAAATATTTTATTTCAGATAACAAAATTGTATTATTTACTTCAACATTTTCATTTTCTTTACGACAACAAATGCCAAAAAAATATTTGTTGAAACAACTAGTTTTATGTTATACCAAATAATATTTAATCAACTAATCTGTATTTGTTAGCTGGGCAAAAACATTTTTCAGAGTGTAGAAGATTTCTTAACAGAGAAATGAAAATTAGCAGAAATAAAACCAAACCAACATTTGGAGAAAATTTAAAAGGTTATTTTTCCCAATACTGCGATGTATCGAGCATGCACGGCTTTAGATATTTAGGCGAACAGGGACGTTACATTTTTGAAAAGTAAGTTAAAATTTAGTAACGTTGCAATAAATTCACTTAAATTTCCAAGGATAATATGGATTGTAATTCTTATTGCCGTATGGACTGAGTGTGGACTTTTAACTTCTAAAATATATCATAAATGGAAAACTTCGCCTGTTCTTGTTTCTTTTGCAACCACCGAAACCTCAATTTGGACAATACCATTTCCGTCCATTACAATTTGTCCACAAACTAAAACTTCCACTGATTTCAATTACACTTTAGCACTATTAAAAAAAGGTAGTGGACTGGATCTAACACCAGTCGAGTAAGCAGTAACAAAAATAATTTTTGTAACTAATTTAAGTTTTACATTCTGTAGAGAAGATAAATTAAACAGCATGTCACTTGTATGCCAAGGAAAAATCATAAGCTTAATTTCAAATTTCACGCAACCTAACTTTGTAAACGATTCGAATATCAACTTATTAAAAACTGTAATTATATTATACACTCGTATTTTCTTTTTAATAAAAATAACATTCCAAATTATTTTTAGTTAGCGTTACCCATATTTAATAAGGATTATTGGACCATATCTTGGTTAGGTCAGAAGATCGAAATGAAAGAGTTTGTTTATACCGATGCAGGCTATTGTTATAATTTTAATGGCTTGCATATTAATGAAATTTTAAGAAATCCGGAGTAAGTTCCATTTAACATATCAAATGATGCGAAAAAATGAATTTTCTTTTAGAGAATATTCGGAAATGGAAAATGCCGATAATCAAAAAGTAGATGATTGGCTCTATGATGAAGGTTATCACGAAGACGATAGGTTAGAAAAATATCCTCGAAGAACTTTCGTAGCTGGAATTTCTGGAGGGGTCAAATTTAGTATTTATACCGATAATAAACATTTAGACTATGCTTGTGAAGATGGTATACAAGGTTTTAAAGTAAATATCTGTAGGCATCGTGTTAGCTCGTAAATCCAACATTGCGCATGGCGCTATATTTCTACTGGTCGATGATTTATTTATGTTTCTATTATTACTATAAAATACATTTTAGGTTGAAATACATCACCCAGCAGAATTACCCAATATGAATCGCAATTTTATGCTGCCATTAGACAATGATTTAAAGGTTGCAATAAAGCCAAACATGATAAGGGTTGATGAAGAATTAAAAGTGTATAAACCACAATACAGAAACTGCTATTTTGCTGACGAAAGGCCTTTATTTTATTATAAAAAGTACACTCAAAATAATTGTATTTCTGAGTGCATAGCAAATTACACGTTAGCGCATTGTAAATGTTTAGCATTTTATATGCCAAGTAATTTATTTTAAGCTGATTAGTGTTTATTTTTTTCAAAACTTGTATAAATTTTAGAAGTTAAAGAAACTCCAATTTGTGGGTCTGGTAATCGTGATTGCTTAGAGGAATGCGAAGGTTTTGTTTAAATCTAGAAAAAGCTTGATTTTATACTAATTTATTTTTTTAGTTAATTACACTTTGACTTCTAAACCCGAAGACTTAAATTTGTCCATCATTGGAGACTGTGATTGCTTACCATCTTGTGTATCTGTCGAGTACGATGTTGAAATTTCTCAAAGTATTTGGGAGTGGAAGAAATTTGCAAGATCTCTCTCAAATTTAGATTACAGTCTTTTCCCGAACGCCGATATTGACAAGTAAGAAAACAATTTTAAACTCTTCGATTGGTTTACCTTATTCTATTTCGTAGTGGACATTTATCATCAATGTCAATTTATTACAAGGAAACACAGTTTTTGCCTTCAAAAAGACATGAACTTTTTGGAATTGTAGATTTATTCTCCAATATTGGTGGATTATTAGGTTTATTTATTGGATTTTCAGTAACTTCGGCAATAGAAATTGTTTATTTTATTACTCTTCGTTTAATTTGTAATATAAAAATATATGGAAAGCAATATTGGTCTGGTGATACAAATTTAATAAATTGAAATTGAATTGACGACACGACATTTAAAAAAATTGTAGTTTAAAAATTGTGTTTGCAATTAAAGAAGAAAATACATCATTAAAAATTAATTTGTGTCATTTTAAATCTGAAAAAAAACGATATTTTTCGCCGTCTAAAATGATAAAATAAACATTGAGCTGATACTCGCCGCTTATTTTTAATTATTTAAAAATATAAAACTAGTTTGAAATGAAGTTATTTTGTCTCCTGTCATTTAACATATGCTTACTAAAAATAAAATTGGATTGATTTTCATAGAAATTTAATATTTCACTTTCTCTAAATTTATTTTTGCAACATATTATTTTTGTCATTTTTTGTTTAACATGCAAAGGAAAATTAAATTTTAATTTATAAAAATAAAAATATGATTTATATTTCAATTTATAAACATCGAATTAAAATATATAAAATATTTCGAGTTCTTAACTTGTGAAAATTAACTGTGAATTAATTTAAATAATTATTATTCTTATTACTTGGTTGGTTATCTAAATTCCTTTTCAAAAACAAAATATTGCACTTATTCTATATAAGGATAGGGATTTATTGCCCTTCACCAAAAATCTAAAATTGGTATATCCCAAATGTCAATTATATTTCAAAAATCGAAATACCAAATATCCCAATACTCTCGAAAACCAAACGAAAATTAGCGGCAGACAAAGTTCTTTGCTGCTAACAAAGTAGTACATTTCATCATGACGACATTAAAATCAAACTTTAACGTTGCGTGTTTAAAAACATGAGAAACTAAATGACATGTGTTATCACTAGGGTCCGGATTTGTAGGCATTTGCATGTTTTTTTTGCATACAGGCACGTGAAAAATTTTAAAAGGGGAGCATGTTTTACGCCTTTCTGAATCGTTTTATGTAGTTTTTATTTTGCCTATAATGCATATTTTGAGTTTAAGTGCATATTTGGCGATTTGTTGCCTATAAATGCTTATTTGCTTATATTGGTATATATTTTGCATATTTAGCAAATCCAGTAATAAAATTTTAAATAATTTTAATTATTCTCTTTCTGATATTGCCGCCTTTTGTATTATTTAAAACAATAGTTTTAATTAATATCTACTTTGTCAACTGTAGGTGATTCTGTGCAATAACTGCATAATATTCTATTAATATTACTGCTCTAATCATGTTACCAAGAAGGTGCATGTACCTAGCCCCCCCCCCATTTCAAATTTTGACTCCAAAATCGTCTCAATCGTTTGTGCAACCATTATTTTCGTTTGTATCCAAATAGTTTTAGAGATATTTCAAAATTAAGCTTGGGGGGTGGGCTGGAGACATGGGGACCCCCCATTTCGAATTTTGACTCCAAAATAGTCTCAATCGTTTGTGACTGTTTGTGCAAACATTATTTTCGTTTGTACCCAAATAGTTTTCGAGATAATTCTATTTTAAGTTGGGGGGGGGGGGCTTTTTTGATATTCGAGTTTCGGATTTAAAATAGTCTCAATCGATTATACTTCGTTTGTGCCTGTTTTTAGCGCATATTTGAGTGCTTATTTTGAAGTTTTTAGAGCATATTTGCCTGCATATTTTCAAGTTTTTTAGTGCCTATAAATCCGGACCTTAGTTATCACCATTAGAAGAAAACGTGATAAATGTAATAAATTACAATTAAATTTCAACCAAAATATCCTATATTATGAAACAAAAGAATATTTAAATATTAATTGAAATATTATTTTAAAGAAAGAAATTATATAAAACAAAACAAAATTGATTTGTATTAATCCAAGGTGGACCGAACAGTCGACCAGATAAAGTTTAGGACGGATAAGGTCCATCTACAGGAGACTATGTGTGGTTAAGTAAAAGGAGTGACGATTATTTGATAACAGGAAACAATGCTTGATAAGAAACTTACTACTAACGTAAGATTAATACGAGTATAATAAAAATACGAAAATTATGCTACATGCAATTATGCCATTCCCATCACCTTGGATTATAAACGAATGCATTTTAGATAATGCATTCTTTATAATTGTTTATTACAATTTATTTACACTTTATGCCCATATTAATTGTGTTTGGTCAACGTTAAACAAGGCTGCAACATATACATTAATTATACATACAGTACATTAAACAAAGACACTGCATTCGTAGGTTGGACGTGTCAGGCACGTCAATAAGCACGAAGTGGTTAATTAAAAGCAGTCGTTAACTCGAGCGTAACGTTAGAGCAGTGATTCTCAACCTTTTTTTTTGTTGCGGCACACTTTTAACGATTTCAAAATTTGGCGGCACACAAAGAAAAAGAAAAGTTTAAAAATTATTTACTTACCTATAACACACTGCGTAAAATTGTTTCTGATAATAATTTTAAATGTGCGAAATAAAATAATTTTAAATCATATTATTTAATAATATTAACATAATTATATATCTAAAATTTCGCGGCACACAAAAGTGCCGCGGCACAGTGGTTGAGAATCACTGCGTTAGAGCGATCTAAGCAAGCGTGGTTTTAAATTTATCGTAAGGATGTATGCATGCATTTAGTTCGAACTGAAAGCAGTGTTGCCAACCAATCAGTCAATCAGTTAACATGCTTGGTCGAACAAAGGTCAAACTGCGCGGTAGTTCGAGCTAAGACGTTAGCTCGGTCTAACTCGGGTTGATCAGGGGAACGTCAGGGGTCTAATGTTCCTTTTCGAAGTCTATTGATATGATCCTTACAAGTGAGGCACCTATTGAGGATGACCCCTAGATATTTGGTAGATTTCACCTAAGGGATAATCTCATGGGTTGCCTCTTTTGAGATCCTTTATAATAATAATAATAATAGTGGCACTTTTGTTCAAGTTTACCTCATTATGCTAAGTGCGGTGCCAATGTTCTATAAGGTCAAGGTCCTCTTGGGCTAGGATGGAGGTTTGTTAGGGGGAAGGAGAGGTTAATGAGGAGTTTACATAGTCGCAGTGGTAGAAGAGGGAAATCCTGGAGGAAGATGGTGCAGGCAAGTCACTCATTTATTAGTTGAAGAGCCAAGAGCACAAGAGCGAATCCTGTGGCACTCAAGCCGTAGTTGCATCGTAACCTTGAACTTCCTGCCCCCGAGGAAGCTGGCCAACTGCTTTACTAGTCCTGATGGTACTCCTACCTGAAACAATTTATAAATGAGGCCACATCTTATCGAAGGCCTTTGACACATCCAAGAATGTGCCAAAGGTCGGTTCCTTCCGGATGAAAGCCTTAAAAATGTGTGTTCCAGCAATCACTGGACCTGGTGGGTGATGGAGTGTCCGGGACGGAAGCCGAACTGCTCACCTTGGATCATTTTTAAATTTTTTAATTTAAAAATTTAAAAATGTTTAAATTTTTGTAGAAAAATGGTTGAAAATACGTCTAAATTTAAAGTTAAAATAAAGTGGATATCCAGGAGCGGCTCAAGAATTATGATATTTTAGGCAGACTATTTTGTGGCACCCTATTTGGAAACAAATAGCAAATGAAAGAAAATCGGAAATTTATGTAAATAAACGAATTGAAAAAAATTAATTTTCACGTTGTTTTCAAAGGACTTGACTATTTTCTTTCTTGTGCCCCTATATAGTCCTTTCCAGACCTAAACAACATGAGCAAAATGGAAGCATATAATTGGCTGTAAGTCGGTTCTGTACCGTAGTTAATTTTTAAAATTTAATTTATTTAAAATAAACTGCATTAAAATATTTTGATCTAGTTCGCCTAACTGTACGATAAATCCTCTCCTATTTGGACGTCTCCTAAGCGGTTGGTACCAATCGAGCGACCTTATGGAAAGTGATGTGCTAATATCTAATTCCTACTTAATTATTGTTATAATTAACATTAAAATAGGATTAATTATATGAATAAGATACTACACTGCGATTGAAAACAGAATTTTAATATTCTAAATTGATTTTGTAATTTGTATCGACTTTCGTGCTATGATGAATTACTGTAACAAGATCAATATAACCAAAAATTGTACAAAGTGAAATGCTTAGGACCTCGAAGTATCCTTGAACTTTTCTATGGTTTCTAAGGCAACAATTTCCAGAACACAATTTATCGAAGCAACTTATAGATTCATGTTTTCTTTCATAAGGCTCAAAATAATGTGAAATGTGTTTGTTATAATAACTTCGTGTAATAGAACGGATGGATTGTAAAGTAATTAAATTTTTATAAAAGTGTAAAGTTTTTGATTTTATTAGAGAAACGCCATCTATAAAAGTATGTGATAAACTTAGTAAATTTAATTATTATTATATTAGGATAATATAAAATCTTGGTTTTCTTGTGGACAAATAAAACAAATATTAATTCGTCGACTGTTTCGGCCTATTTACTAGAAACTATTCTCAAAGACTACAATGAAGAATAAAAACTATTATGGATTTATTATTATAATTATCGCATTGTACAACAATATGAAAACTAAAATCTTGGTGTAAATGGTAGGTAAGTGAGAAAATAAAAAAGGAACGCTATTGCTGATCACACATGTGCTCATCAATTTGTATTGATGGGCACATAACATCTTTAATTTTGTTTAACAAGGGAAGATTCCTACATCGGAAGCTCCGATTTGTTCTATTATTATCAATTATCACAATTAAATAAAAATGTTATTTAACGATTTTTAAATGGACAGCGGAAATGACGCACATGAATAGATTAATAAGATTCCCATTGGTCTACTAGTGCACTGAGAATCTCGTTAATCTAATCCAGCTGATTATTATCAGACCATTGAAAATCTCTTTAATCTGATCAGGCGCGTTATCTTCACATTAGAGCCGCTAAGCTACTAGGAATCTCGTTACGAATAAAAGATACAATAAAAATTTAAATACTTTGTTACCATTTTCAAGATAGTATACTTTTGGATTTACCAAACTCCTGCATACTTTTGGAACTCACCGTATAAAACTATTATTATTAAATAAGTTAACTTGAGTCTTTAGTTCCAATCAATTATGGATAATAAAGTAGAAACCTACTTAGGTACAATTATTTAATCTAGTAAATAGGAGGAAGAAATTACACCGAGCTTAAGTTGGCACATGGCACCAGTAGTAGTTGTGTGTGCGTTGTAGAAACTTAATAAATTCACATAATGCGAAAATCTTCTATTATTTAGACACACTGAATAAGGAAATGTAATCTATCTAAATAAATGGTAAGAAAGAAATTGAATCAATGCATTGTATATTATTTTTAAAATTGAAAAGAAAAGTTTTTCAAAACTGAGCACCGACAGCTCTTTTAGGTTAATTATTATTATTGATACGAAAATATAAAGTTACTACATTATAACATAATACTCGTAATCTACTCGTACGCGTATAATCGTAGAGTGGTGTCAAATAAAGAAGAAAAGGCGTAGCCAAAATCCGGCGCAGTAGAGATCGCGTGACCCAATTCCACCAATTGACACCAACATAAACACGATTGTACGAATTTTGGTTTCTGCACATTAGCTCCACCTTTCCTTCTTTATTTGACACCACTCTACTATGATGTTGTACTATATTATTAGTTATACTACATACTCTCAAATTCGGAGTTGCTACGTCAAGTAATTTAAGTGATTGTACAGATACGTTTATTTTATTTCAAATGCTTGTAATGTGAATCAAAAAATGTAACGAGTTTTTTTTTACGAAATTGGACGAAGTATGTACTAGTTAATGTTAAATTGCAGCCACACGGTATTCTACATCAGCCGTATCATTCTTGCTGATAAAACAGAACGTAGAGCAGTTGTCTGGAAGAATTTGTTGCAGTAAATGTCATGTAAAGTTATATAAAAAACTACAAATTAGTTACAATGGAAGATTCGCCAGCAGGAAATAAGTCAGGTAAGCACTATAATATTTCGTCCCATAATAATCATAAATTGCTTATTTCCCATACAACATAAAGCAAAAAACTAAATATTTATAATACCAAAACGATTTTTAAATAACAAATCACGTCTTCACCTATTATAACGCAAATGTTAAATTACGCAAAATGCAAAAATACATTCAATTATTTATTTCAGATCGGAGTAGCAAGAAGTATTCAAATACTAAATGTGATGTTGCAGAAGAAATTCCATTAAATTCGAATGTATCAAATCCAAAACACGATAAAAATTCACCTCGGTCGGAAAACTTACACTACTATTTTGCTCAATATTGTGCTGCTACCAGTATCCACGGAATTCAATATATTGGAGAACGTGGCAGATTTATTATAGAAAGGCAAGAAGACTAATGCCTCGTTGCTCCAATTAACCTTAAAGTTTTAAGCGTTCCATAACTCGGTAAGTGCCACTTATTCAATTTTGCAATAAAGCAGTGTTTACCTAATTAAATATCGCTTAACACTTTAAGGGTAAATGGTGCAACCGGGTTTTAATAAATGATTATCCATTACCCATGTAACTCAATGTTTATAGAATATTGTGGTCTATTGTTCTATTCATTTTATCATGTTTCTGCATATTTCTTATCGCCAAATCGTATAAGAAATGGCAAACATCTCCTGTTATTGTAACTTTTGCCACAACCGAAACACCAATTTGGGAGGTGCCTTTTCCAGCGGTTACAATTTGCCCAGAAGTGAAAACCAATCCTGAGGTTTTCAATTATACCGATGTGTATTTGAGGAAATTATTTGAACAAAACGTCACCGAGGAGGAGTAAATGGTAACATTTTTTATTTTGTAAAATTTTAATTAGTTTTCTTTAGGGAAAATGCTTTCAATAATTTGGCGTTAGTTTGTCAAGGAATATTCCAATTAAAGATCCTTGAAAATTTAACAACAAACTTAACTGTTACCAGCGATATAATAAATGACATTGTGACGGTAATTATACTTACTATTCAACATTTTATTATCATATTATATCTCAGATTTTTTGAATAGTTGTTTGAGTCTAGCTTTTCAAATGAAACAATTGAAACTTATTGGCTTGGAAAAGAAGTAATTGATATGGAATTTACAAGGACGTTGACAGAAGAAGGAGTTTGTATTAGCTTTAATATGATAAGTGCCGATCATATACTGAGAGATCCGAAGTAGATTTTAACAACTCGCCGTTGACAAAGATAATAAAGTAAAAAATTTTAGGTCTTATCTTATGTCGGAAAATAACATGTCAAATGTAAATAAGTGGAGCTTGGGAACCGGCTATGCCAGCGATGCAGGTCTTGATGCTAACCCGAAAAGGACATTTACTTCAGGATTAAGAGGAGGTGCTCAATTTTATCTGTTCACTAACCACAGTCACTTAAGTTATATGTGTGGCGATGGAGTACAAGGATTTAAGGTAATAATAATTTGCAATACGATAACTTTACCACCGATTTAAAAAAATTTTTGATTGAAAACTTTTTTTGATGCCAGTTGCACAAGTAATCGTCAGCTGCGGTAGATCCCTCGTCTTAATAAACCTTGCACTATAAGTATTTACATCAAGTGCACGTATCGTCAACAGAACGGGGCAACTGGGAAGTTCTTACGTGAAAACTTTACAATTGATTATTTACAAAATTAATCGATATTTTATGTTCCCCCATAGCTTAAATGCTTTTTTATTTTTTGATTATAAATTAATTAATTACAGCAAGATTTTTGATTGAAATGATCTTAAATCAACGTAATAATAATAACAAAGCTTTAAAAGTCTAACTAATTTCAGAAGATATATAATTTTAAAATTACAACATATCTCAATGGTTTACTAACAAATAAAATTTTACTAACAAGTTTTTTAGCTATGTCATTGCGTTCAATCTACAAGTCATTAGTAATTTAGTAAAACGCAGCCTACGTTTTGTGATCTAATTCATCGTAATTTCGGAGGGTAATTCTCAAAATTAATTCTATAAACGTATACATGTTTTGACGTCATGACTCTTTTGAAATCTCTAGAAAATTTTGTTGGAAATATAGCAATAGAAAATAAATGTTTGTATCACCTAAGGTTAGTTTAATTATGTTAAAATTTTTAATAATCACTACAGCTTAGACATAACTAATACCAAATAATAATAAAAATGTAGGACCTGAAGATATAATTTATTAAAGAAAACTCAACGGAATTTGATAGATATAATTAAAATGAAGCGTTTAAGATGAGGAATAATCCAAAATATTAATTAATTTTGCAAAAAAAATCGACTTAAAGTTTACATTTTTACACAAGTTTCGACCTTATTGACGCATTCGATTAACACTCCGTGTACTTTTACCTAGTCTTGTTACAGGGCGTAGCTAATGACCGCGGCTATCGTAGTTGCTCCAACGCCGTATTAGAGTGAATATAGAGCTAATATTACAATTTAGGAGTTTTGTTGGCTTAAAATTTAGGGTATTAGTTGCTTACGAGTATATTTTTAATGAGTTAATATGTCCTAGAGTTCCTGGTGTTCTAATTTCCACATTTAGGTTATTTATTAACCTGGGATAGTATATCTTTAATGAGTTGACCTGGCTCAGAGATCCACATTTTCAAAGAATCCGGTTTAGGTGGTGCACGGCGCCTCAGAGATATTTTTAATGAGTGGACTGTCTCAGATATGCCGTTAATTAGTTCCGTGCGTTAAAAAGATTGAAACATAACTAAGAAGTACTTGAACGATAAATTTTCTATTATTATTATAATTGAAACACTTTTCTATTATTATCTTATTTAAATATTTAAAAGCTTTACATTTTTGTTAAATAAAATTTCATTCTAGGTTATGATACATCATCCCTTTGAACTACCAGATATTAATAAATTCATTCGCTTACCATTAGATGAATACGTTCAGGTAGGAATTAAACCTAAAATGATGACAGTTTCAGAATCTCTCAAAAGTTATAGTCCTGATATCAGAAACTGTTATTTTTCGGACCAAAGACGATTAAAATATTTTACTAATTATACTCAAAATAATTGTATGAGCGAGTGTTTAGCCAATTACACTTTGAGTGAATGCAAGTGCTTGCCTTTTTATATGCCAAGTACGTAGGTATTATTTTACATAATATTACATATATTTACATGTTATAATACCAAATTTCAGAAGATTCTCATACTCCAATTTGCGGTTTAGGAAGCCTTAGCTGCGTGGAGCAATGTAAAGGTAACTTAAAATTAACTTCAATTTGGTTAGAATGTGTGCATATTTTTAATATTTTTCAGTGGATATTGGCAATCCAGTAGTGGACACAGGAAATTGGACGAATTGTGATTGTTTGCCATCATGTGCCTCTTTGGAATACGACATCGAAATATCTCAAAGTAAATGGAATTGGCGGAATTTCTTCTTACTTCTTGAAAAAATAGCAGGCCAAAAACTTGATATAATTAATTTTAAAAAGTAAATTCCTTTTTTTAAGTAAATTTCAACAACTTAAGAATATTTTGAAAATAATTATAATGTGATACTATTTTTAGAGATCACGTTTCATCTCTAACTGTGTACTACAAAGAACTTCAATTCATGACTTCCGAAAGACACGAATTATATGGGTACGTGGATTTCTTTTCCAACACTGGAGGTCTGTTGGGACTGTTTGTAGGATTTTCTGTAACATCGGCCATAGAAATTTTATATTTTTTGACTTTACGTTTAATATGTAATATTAAAAAGTATGGAAAACGAGTTTGGTCAGGAGATTCTCAGTTATTACAAAATGAAAAAGAAGATCGATTTATATGTAACTAAATCGTTTTAGTTGCCGAAGTATCTATTAGTTCGATATTCAAAAATGGATTGCTTTGAAAAAGTAAAAACATATTTTTCACATTTTTTACTTGATCTCTTTTTTAGTAATTACTAATTAGGAATGAACACTTATATTTTTAAGAGAAAATATATAAGAGTTTTTATGGACGGTGCTGACGCTATTATAAATATTAATTACTTTGTGAATTTAACTCATACATATTATGTCACGTGACGTTGCTTGATTCAATAGAATATAATTATAATTTCGTAATAAGACACTACTACAGCCGGACTACAGCTACAAATATGTTTCTCATGTTTATGTTTATCAATGTATTTTGGTTTGTTGCTATGATTCATTATATTATTACGTATTCTCTCTTTCAATATGTTTCAGTACAGAAAGTACAGCTTTTTCTAAAAATGATTTTCAAATTGTGAAATGAAGCACTTGATAAGAATGGCTTACGCGGATATACAATTACTGTCCTTAGTATAAGATTAATAATATATTAGTCTGTCTGACGAAAGCTAGAGTGCATGTGATTCAATCAAGATGATCTGCAGTATCTCAAAACTGATGAAAGATATAAAAAATGTCAAAGAGGCCAAAATTGTTCACTAGACAAAGGCGAATATTTTTTTAGTTGAAATATTTTTGGTATCATTTACCGTTTTTGAGTTATTAGAGATAAGCTAAATTTAATCATACTTGAGCTCTCGTGGGACAGACTACATAATAATAAACAAACAATTTTAACTTTTTATTTTCAAGTAATCCAAATATTATGAAGATTTGAAAATGAAGTATAGTGACTTCAAATAGTCACCAAATGAGGTTATGTAATAAATTAATAATATAAGTGAAAAGCACGGATGTATAATAGATTAGGTGAAGTGACGGGCTATGATTTGATCGAAAAATATTGGCACGATTTTGTAGTCAGTGTGCGAGAGAGATTACCCATAAAGAATAGACGAGGCGCGTCACGGGTAGCGTGATAAAACACATAATGCATATGCATAACTGCATTTTATTGCAGATTTAAGTCGAATACAAATTGGTTCTGTGTTAATTTTTTATATCATAGACAACAACAAGAGAAATTAACAAAACAGTCAACTGTCGATAAGAAAAAATCAAAATTAGATCGGTCATAATCTCATAATTAATTAAATTTTCTCTTGTACGAAATTTGTGTACGTATTAGTGAATTTTTTCACTATTGATTCGTTTTACTCGTCTTTAAATAGACAAAATTAAATTATATCATTAAATTAATAATTATTATAAATTCCCATGCATATAAAATAATTATTAATTTAATGATATAATTTAATCTTGTCTATTAAAGGACCAGTAAAACGACTAAATTGGGAAATAATTCATTAAAAAGTATATAGTTATATATGTAACAAATAAAATAATGTAATAAGAGTTCAAATAGTCTTAATTTCATGAAAGTATGTAAATTTCTTAACTTTTTAATATTTGTAATTAAATTGTTCCTACTACCACAATGCTTCAAACACGTTCAAACATATCGCGCCTCGGATATCCTTGTCTAACACAGCCGGCGACGTTCAAGGGCCATGCCGTAGGTAGCCGTCACCTCACCTAACCTATTATACATCCGTGGTGAAAAGTTATGTATTAATACATTGAAGCTCAACAACACTGCAATAATAAAAATAGTAGATACCTACAATTTATGTATTTATATTTATTGAACCGTTATTTAATATTAAATTTAAGTTATTTGTATATACAGGAAGATTTTGTTAAAATCCTACAGCACAGAAAAATAATTAAATCATTGTTAATTATTTATTGTCATTACAATATTGTTTATTATTTCAATATAATATTTTAAGCTATAATCAATTTATTAAAGTAAAATAATTTTAGTTTTATTAAATCATTTGATGTCTTTGCCGGTGTAGTAGTTCTGAACAAGACGTCCGTCGGTCGATTGAGGTCTTCCAAGAAATGTTTAGGTGACCGTCTCAGTTCAGAGAACAGCATTTCCACAAGTTTTTAACATTACTTTTATTAATAACTCAAGAATAACCCAACAAAATTTATAATATGACTGCAATATTTTCGTTTTTCTTAGAAGATATGGTGTGGCTAAAATCATTTTAATTCCACTATGTGCAACTATTGAAATATCCTGATAACGAGAAAATATGAAATGTCCCTCAAATTTTTGTTAATTTCTTTAAAAAATTAACTTAAATTTCATTTAAATTTCCTTTTACCTCAACTACTTTTCCAGTATAGAAAAGTACGTTATTCTTTGCTTTGAACTGTACCAAAACAAAGTCTTCGGACTCTGGATCTCTCTGTCCAGCTATTCAAATCCAGAAGGTTCAACTTCGGGTAACCAATCCACAGATTCACTATCGTCGGAATCGTCATTAATTAATATTTCTTGATCGGATGATATTTGGCTGTTCGAAATATTCAAATGTCTAATGGTGTCACCCTACTACTTATCTGTTGTGATAAAACATCGGTAATAATCCCTCTTCTGATGTTATATCCTTTATTAGTTTTCTTAAATTATATTACAATCTCTACATTTTGCTATCTCGTGTAAGAGATAGCTTCACTTCTCATTTATGTACATCTCATTCCATTTCATCTAAAGCAGTTTTCAAAGTCCTATGTAGGCGTTCTATCATTCCATTACATGCCGGATGGTAGGAAGAGCTTTTACTTCATTTTTCCAATTTGGCTTTCTTATATTATATAAATCAATTCAGTTGACTACTATCATTATCATTAGTCAGGGCTGTACTGCCGTGAAGGGTGCCGCGGTGATAGTGAGTCATCGATAACCACTACGGTTACCTCTTTATAATTATGTATTTACAACGAAAAAAGGTACTTACTGACATTGAATCTTTTCAATAGCCTAATTTGGTTGTTGTTTTCATCTTATTTTATTTCATTTATTTATTTTTTTAATATTATTTATATTTACTTTCCGTTTATCTAGTGGTTGGGAAGAGCCAGTTCTAAATTCAAAAAGATTATTTTGGGGTCACAAATTTTGGTATGAAATACTATCGACACTAGTCTAGATGAAGGTGATTTAGTAAATGGTGTATTCTCACGAGAAGGAAGCTTTTGAGCCTACCAAGAATTTTTCCAGTAAATAGGGCGGTAATTGAAAATTTTTTTGTAAGCAACTACATATTCAAAAGTTTCTTAAGATTTGAAGAATCAAAATTCCAATAATTGGAAACTGAATACAATCCATTGCTCCAGTCGAATGTCGATAATAATAATTGCACAATCCCATTTATAATGACAAATGTCAAAACTGACAAATAGATTACTCTACCTTCATTATTGTTTTAAAAATTTAATGTGATATTTTATAGGTTTAGTATACTTATCAGTATACGAAATGGAAAACATCTGTCGATATTTTTCGCAATACTGTGCTGTTAGTGGAATTCACGGTGTTCGATATTTAGGTGAACGCGAAAGATATCGTGTAGAAAGGTAAAAGCACTTAATGCCCATTTTCTAAATTATGTTTTACACAAATACTGCTTTCTAGAATTTTTTGGTTTATCGTTTTATGCATTTTATCGTATATGTGTGTAGATTTAATCATGAAATCTTATCGCAAATGGCAAACAGCTCCAATTATTGTGACGTTTGCTACAACCGAAACACCAATTTGGAAAATACCCTTTCCGGCAGTTACAATTTGTCCAATTGTGAAAAGTAATCCTTTTGTGTTCAATTACACCGATGCGTATTTAAAAAAACTTAATAACATGGATCTTACAGCAGAAGAGTTAAATATAATATGAAAATTCTTTTGAATTTCTAATTGTTTTTTTTTGTTTGCAGTGAAAAATTATTTAATAGTATGGTACTTATTTGTCCACACACTATCGAACCGTTATTTGAAAAGATTGAGAATAAAAGTATAACTATAGATAACGACGCAGTCAGAAACCTTGTACTGGTAGTAACTATAATATTTAAAAAATACTACCAAGGCAAAAATAATTTTAAGTATTTAGCTTTTTGAGTCTATAAAAATAAATGAATTATTGTATGTACAATGGCACGGTAAACCAATTAATTTCGATTACACATACACGATGACAGAAGAAGGTGTTTGCATAAGTTATAATATGCTAAGTACCAATTTCATAGTAAAAACTCCCTAGTAAATTATTTCACTTACGCGTTACAAAATATGTAGCTTTGCACATTTTAGTTCCTATTCGAAATCAACGCTAAAAACATTACAAGCAAATCAGTGGTTTGTGGATACTGGATATTTGTTTGATGCTGGCAATGATGCTTATCCAAAACGAACATATGTGGCTGGAGTAGAAGGTGGCTTATATATGCAACTTATGACTGTTGATAGTCATATGAGCTACACGTGTGGTGATAGCGTGGAAGGCTTTAAGGTAACATTTTTCAAGGTATTATGATATGATATAGTCTGGTTTCTACAATCATCTGTGTATTTGAAATCAGCCCCCCTAAAATGTTTGGTATTTTGAACTTTTTCTAATATTATGTTCCCAATGTCCTGGGGTTAGAGACAACCAAAATTTCGAATTCGCCTTCGAATTTTGGTTTTTTGCTCAAACTTTTTAGGTAATAAATCCGCAACCCAATAAAAATCAATGATGATAGATTTGCGTGACACAATTATAGTTTTCAGCTCGACTGATAGTATACTTTTTCAGGTTATGATTCATCATCCATTTGATCTTCCAGATGTGCATAAAAATATTCGTGTACCATTAGATGTAAATGTACAAATAGGAGTTAAGCCAAAACTGATATCAACTTCAATGAGTTTGAAAAATTATGATCCCCATCTTAGACATTGCTTTTATGCTGAACAAAGGCAGCTGAAATATTTTTATAACTACACACAAGCTAACTGTATCAAGGAATGCATAGCCAACTACACTCTTAAAAAATGCAAATGCTTGCCTTTTTATTTTCCAAGTACTTTTTTATTGTAATTTAAAAAATATTATAATATTATTTATTTGAAATCGTAGAGGATAACGATACCCCAATTTGTGGATTAGGAAGTTTTAAATGCATTCATGACTATAAAGGTAATTTATCATACATACATCATATTTTGTTCTTAAACCTTTCATTTTTATCTTTTTCTACCTCTTCATTTTGATAGGCATACTCTTGCATAATATATTTTTACTCGTCACTCGATCCACATTTATTCTCTCAATATGCCTAAACCAACGCGATATACTTCAACCATAACTTTTCGATTCATTTTCAAACCTCATTCGATCATCAGTCATCACCATTCATTACTGACTTTGTAAATACGAGGATATCGCTACTTATATTTTTTAAGTAATTAGTTGCACCTATATTCAACTTACTTCTGATACCGACATGCAAACAGTAACATTTTAGGACATGCACGTTTTGAAAAAATTATTTTGATAGCAAACAATACATTAGGTACATCATAATCACAAAACAGTATTATACTTATGATTTTTCATTATCAATTTTGGTTTCTTTTAGAACTCATGGCAAGAAATAATAAGATCTTCACAGAGTGTGATTGTATGCCGAAGTGCACGTATTTAGAATACGAATCCGAAATATTTCAATGCGCTTGGGATTGGAAACCATATTTTTCATATCCTGAAATTGCTGCTTATTATAATAATTCTCATATAATGAATTCCCCGGATGAGTAATACTCAATTTATAATTTTATGAATATCGGCTTAATTATTTTTGCAGATTTCATTTTTCATCTTTGATTGTATACTATAGGGTGTTTTTTTAGCTGCATGAGAACTTCAAAATGAAATAAAACATTAAAAACCTGACGGAATGTTTTGGTTATAATTTTTTTATGAAAGTACAGTTAAAGGCATTTATGATTTGAACATGACTTCCGGCATGTGACCACCACGACTAATGGTTACGAAGCGCATCCGTTCAGTCCAATTTTTGACCACTTTTTCCAATATTTCTGGCTTTATTTCATAAATGGCTTGCTGAATATTAGCCTCCAATGCTTCTAGAGTTGTTGGTTTGTTAGCATAAACCATGGATTTAACATACCCCCACAGAAAATAATCTGGAGGTGTCAAATCACACGATCTTGGAGGCCAATTGATAGGACCACGTTTTGAAATAATGTTGTCACCAAATTGTCCTTTCAATAAATTGATGGTTTCGTTGGCTGTGTGGCACGTAGCACCATCCTGTTGGAACCATAAGTTGTCAATGTTTAGCTCTTGAAGTTTTGGAAACAAAAATGTATTGAGCATGTGTCGATATCTCACACCATTCACCGTAACGGTAGCTCCTTCCTCATTTCGAAAGACATATGGACCAATGATGCCGTTGGCGTGTATTCCACACCAAACAGTCAATTTTAATGGATGCAATGGAGTCTCAAGATAATGTCCCGGATTGGTCTCACTCCATATACGGCAATTTTGTTTGTTCACATACCCATTTAACCAGAAATGTGCCTCGTCACTGAACAAAATTTTACGGTAAAAAAATGGATCCACTTCCAATTGGTTGTGAGCCCAATTTGGTAGCGTTGTTCAATGGTCAATCTATGCATTATCAAATGCCAAACCTTGCTAAACACAAATGTCAAAAAACTGTTTCCATAGCAATCTTGATTCAATTGTTATCCCTATTGAAAGTTCTCATGCAGCTAAAAAAACACCCTATATAAAGAACTACAATTTATGGGGTCTGAAAAACGAGAACTTTATGGATATGTAGAATTTTTTTCAGCCACTGGAGGTCTTTTGGGTTTATTTATAGGATGTTCTGTAGCATCGCTAATAGAAATTTTATATTTCTTTACTGTACGTATTTTATTTAATATGAAAAAATATGGAATACAGCAAGTGTCATCAGATTTTGAAATGGCTTAAAAATTCTAGAGACGATCATTTGCATGTTCATACTCGACCTATTAAACATGTTATCCAACAAATTTTATTTAATAAATTTTAACCACAATAAATTTAAATTTGTTTGTATTTATATCAATTATTATTAGAGACAGGGTAGTTAGGCAAAATGCCTTTTTTTTAAAATTGAAATATTTCAGGCAGACCCAATTTAAAATCCGTTTCAGAGCATGTACTCTTCAAAAATTCAATTTTTGCTTTGCCTTTTTTGCCTTTTTCACCTATTTTGCGGTTTTTTTTTGCCTTTTTTGTGCTTTTTGAACCAAAATATTTCTTTTTTGTTTTCTTAAAATTTATTTCTTAATTTTATTTAAAAATTTCTAAATGTTATATCTACTCTATATATATAAAAAGATAAGAAAAATATGCAACGTTTTTATGCAACGTTTTTGTGCAACGTTTTTATGCAACGCTGAGAACAACTATTGGACGACACCAAATCAACATTATAATCACATCAACGGACGAATCAAAGCAAAGCAAAGCAACGCAAAGCAAAGCAAAAGCAAAAGCAAGGCAACAAAACCATGCGACGCAAAAACACAAAGATTGAAAGATTTATGTAAATGCAAAAATCCGTTTGGTGGCAAATTTATTATTTTCGGTGGTGACTTTCGTCAAGTTTTACCTGTTATAAAATACGCTTCACCTGTGGAGATAGTCAATTATACTTTAAAGTCAACATCAATTTGGCCAAGCAGCATTATATTATTGAAAATACCGAATAGCTGGAAATCTACAAATATAATTCAGGGACACGGACAACTCGGCACCGGGAAAATTCGGCACCGGCGACGCGGCACCGGACAACTCGGCACCGGCATAACTCGGCACCGGGAAAACTCGGCACCGGCATAACTCAGCACCGGGGAAACTCAGTTCCGGGCTAACTTGGCACCAGTTGAAAAACTTAAAAAATATATATGAGGATCATTATTAAAAGGTAGATCCCGGTCGAGGCTAGGTTAGTGTTAGGAAACGACTTGATTTTTAAAAGAGAAAGTCATTAAAAGGTAGATTAATTACTAATATAGAATATTTGAATGTGTGACATAATATGGTCCGGTACCGAAAAAAAATGAGAGATTCACCCCATTCCCAGTAGCACAATTTGCCCAGTTGGAAGGCCCTAAGGGTATGTTTTTAAGGAGTTTAGTGCTGCAAAAATGGCTCTGGAGCGGACTCGGCACCAGTTGAAAAACTTTAAAAAAATTAAAATATAAAAAATTTATTATATTAAAGAAATTATATATCTTTTTATAATTCACTTTCCGGAACAAACGCTACCGAAGTTATCATACGTGACTTTGCCACGGAAATGGTCTTAAAAATCCGAGGTGACCTTCTCTTTTAAAAAAAAAGTCGTTTCCTAACACTAACACTAACCTAGCCTCGACCGGGATCTACCTTTTAATAATGATCCTCATACATTTTTTAAAAGTTTTTAACTGGTGCCAAGTTATCCCAGAGCTGAGTTTCCCCGGTGCCGAGTTGTCCGGTGCCGACTTGTCCTGTGCCGAGTCGCCGGTGCCGAGTTTTCCCGGTGCCGAGTTGTCCGGTACCGAGTTGTCCTGTACCGTATAATTCAGGACATTTACAGCAATTCAATTGCTTCTAATGCCGATCTCTCCTACAGAATTATATTAGCCTGCCACAATGATGATGTTCGGGCGAGATTCATACCTACTTAAGTCAAGATATAGATAAACATCGAGAGGTCGATCAAACAGAAGAGGACATTCGGTTGGAATATGAAGTCGAATAATTAAATTCATTGAATTTCCCTGGTTTTCCGGTACACAAATCAAAACTTAAAATAGGATCTGTTGTTATGCTAGCAGAGCTTTAACAAAGTTGGTATATACATCGATAGGCCTTTGTTTAGTCATGGACAGTTATATGTAGCAGTATCAAGATGTCGAGCGAAGGATGGAATACAAATTCAAAGTGAAAGCAACATAAAAAATGTTGTATGGAAATAAGTTTTATAACTTGAAGTTATTAGGGCCGCAAAGCGGCCCTGGGGGTTGGGCCGCGTTAGCGGCCAGGGGGGCGAAGCCCCCCTAGTTTAATTATAAAAATTTTAAATTTTTAAATTCAAATTCTACTAATCGGTAGAATCCGATTCTTGAAATAATCCGGTTATGCTAGACGTAATTAGTAAACCAAAACCTCTTCTCCATTCGATTATGAAGCGCGCGTTATCAAATTACTACGATTCGGCGACGTGCGGCGGTTAATATGCTTACTTGACGAATTCCAAACTGACTTGGATGTAATTCCGGAGTGCGCGTGCAAAGTGGTATAAGTCGATTTTTGGGAAAATTGAAATAATCTCAATTTGCCCAAAAATCGACTTATACCACTTTGCACGCGCACGCCGGAATTGTTATATTAGCTTTCCGGTAAAGCAGAGAATCGACACTAGGGAAAAAATTTAAAGAAAAATTAATATAATGTTTTAGAAAAAATCCATCGTATAAAATTATACAAGAAATTTCTGAAATCCATCAAGGAATATCGAATGACGATATTGATTTAGAGCTAACTCCAGATCAGATAAGTTCATTGAAATTTGCCCTTATCACGTCTTGCGATGTGTAGAGATCGTTTTCTACATTCAAACAAATTTTGAGTGACAGTGTAGCATTTCAAATGCTATTATTTATATTTTGGCGGAAATCTATGCATCACCCTGTGTGCGTTTCAAACACGCGCAATCGTATTGTATTTCGAAAATTTATCAAATGTTCATTCTTCGCTTATCTTTATGAAAAGTGCAAGTTTCATTTTACGTTTGTGCAATTTTATGTTTTTAAAAGCCACAAATTGTTAGTTTATTGAAGTGATCTTTTTTTATTTTACCTTCTGTGCTACATTTGTGGGTAAGATTGCATTATTTTCTATCATGAGCGGAAGTTTGACTTTGATAAATTTTAGCTTTTTTTCGTACTACCACGTCAATTTTATGTGACGTTCATTCTTTGGTTTCCAATTTTAATTATGGTTTTTCTGAGCGGTTAATATGGTGTGCATCAGTAGCTGATTGTCCATCTGGCTATTTTATCCACCAACCATATGGTTATTTGTATGGATATGGGCCAGCAGTTTGGTTATCTTGTTTCCACCTGTGATGACCTTGATTCCTGTGTCGAACCATCTGTGGCAGCCATTTTTAATGATGTTGGAATTTCGTTTTTGGGTTCACCATTCCTGTATGAGATCAATGGAGAGGGCAGGACTGATCAACATTCATTTATCCCCAGCTTCACCGCAGTTTTGCGTCTTTGATTAAGAAGTGGTGTGATAAGTTTGTCACTTTGGCCGTCTCCTTTGACTATTTATCCATACTTTTTGGGAAGACGTGCGAGCTCCATTCCAACATTGTGGGATTCTTGTCGCAGCGGTAGCGTGAGCCTATACCACTATTCCATCTCTAGTGGTTAGGACAGCACCAACGACGTAGGATGGCTGGAAAACCATTAATTAGTTTTTTTTTGGAAGCGCATTTAAGAGATTTGCTTGTCTTAATTATTTACATCGTCATTAAGATGCTATACCGTTCGCAGGTGAATTGATTCTTGTTTAATTATTGTGCAGTTTTTGTTATTTTTAGCTTTACACCCGAAACTCAGTTTAAACGATGAACCATTAATATTCCAGAGGTTCCAAAAGAATTGAGATGATGAATCGGACGGATTGAGGTGGAAGGGTAAGTTAGAAAGCAATTGCTGTATTTAATTTTACTTGATGATATCTCTTGCGAATGTGTTATTTGCAGTCAATTTTACCAACGTTTTATGTCTGCGTTGGGCAATCTCCTGGATGCGCGGATTATTTTTGTGAGTTGTCTTCATATGGCAACTCATCTGTTTTTTATTTTTTATTTGATTGTCCCAAGGTATCCCCTCAGGGTATCTTGGATTTCACTTGCTTTGTTATGTGTTTTGTGTCTCCTATTGGAGTTTTGGAATCAAATATTGTCAACCCCATCTTTATCTATACTTTGTTCTTTAAATAAAATCAACTCTTATTTACTTCCGTATTTTATTTAGAGGACTGGCGCCCGAAAGGTTTTTTTCCTTAGTTAGTTGCTGATTGATCGCCTGAGCCAACGGAAGAACCTACGAACCGCGTCCGCGCGACCCATGCTCTGGCACTGGACGGGGGTGTAATCCCTTAGCTGGCCTGTCTACCTTTCCATTCGTAGATCAGCGGGGCAAGTGGCCCAAATTAGAGCAATTTGCGTTACACTTTCTTGGCGACCAACGTGTGGGGCCCGACTTTCTTGAAGACCAACGTTTGACTTTCTTGATGCACAACGTTTGGGGTACGAGTTTCTTGGAACGTATGGGGCCGATTTTTTTTCTGATAGGTCCTATGGGCTCTACTTTTTTAGATAACAACTTAGTCAGGGACTCAGGCGATTCAACGCTCTATTTAACATCTGCAACTAACTAAATTTTCTTTTCTCGACATATTTGATTCCGATTTCAATTTGAGACACATTAGATCTGGTTTTGGGTTTGGTGTGAGTGTGGATCGAAGTATTTTGGTGAGGTTATTCGGGTTACCCTCCGGTGAACCTTGAGTTTTCAGGTGGTTTGTGGATGATGGAGTTTTCCTATCTGCAGATCGAGTGCCAGCTTTCACCGACCACTTCGTGTGATGTTGTTTCCACACGCAAGTGTTTTTTCTAATTAATTTTTTTGTAGCTGTGTTTGGCGCCTCCGGCCCTGGACTGCTGTACAGTCCAGCGTGCATTGCTGAACCAGCTATGGCTTTGGATGATGTTTCCCATAGCGTTTACCAATTGGTCAATTTAGACCACAACACTTTTCCCTTTTTGCAGGAACTGGCATTCCTTTTGGATGACATGTTGAGCAAGCGTTTGATACGGTTTTGGAGCTACGTTTCGTGCTCATACTTGCTCAGCAGACTTTTTTTATTCGCCATTTTCGCCTCTGGTCAGTTCATAATGTGATTTGCTTACCACTTGTGACAGAACCGCGAAAATGTGCACCTGATCCGGATATCCGAACCGATACAAGCTCTGCATTTATACTGATCTGATTCATTGTGGTCTCATAGGGAGGTTGGAAGGGTTGTTTAGTGTTGTCTCTTGTCATACCATTAACATCTGGGTAAACAGTATTTTCGTAGAGGTACTGTAGCTACTGTTCTGATCGATTTCCATCTTTATTCAGAAACATAGGACATCTACAGGTTTATGTTGCAGGAAGTTTCATATTTGGCATTGGAATTTCTCAATGTCGACACTATCGCGAACTTAACTGGATTGGTGTGGGTGTAGATGAGTACAGTTGCGCTGGTGTTTACCAGTACTGTCAGTATTGCATCCAGTAATCTATTTTGGGTTCACGATTTTGCCGTGAGAATGAACTTTGTTTTTTAAATAAAATCAACTCTTATTTACTTCCGTATTTTATTTAGAGGACTGGCGCCCGAAAGGTTTTTTTTTTTCTTAGTTAGTTGCCAATTGATCGCCTGAGCCAACGGAAGAACCTACGAACCGCGTCCGAGCGACCCATGCTCTGGCACTGGACGGGGGTGTAATCCCTTAGCTGGCCTGTTTACCATTCCATTCGTAGATCAGCGGGGCAAGTGGCACAAATTAGAGCAATTTGCGTTACAACAGGAGAACAAATTTAACTGTAGATAATATCGAAAAACTTCTGGTAACAAGTTGGTACAAAAATAAAGAGAATTAATTTGAATTTGTATGATTTTTGTTGAAAAAAGGTTTTTGCCTTTTTTGCCTTTTTTGTACCTTTTTGCCTTTTATTTTGCCTTTTTTGCATGTTTTTAATGCCTTTTTGCCTGCCTTTTTAGAGGTTTTATTTTGCCTAACTATTCTGTCTCTAATTATTATTAATTTATTAGTTCTTCATCAGACTTTTTCCGCCCACTGCTGGACATAAGCCTCTCCATATTATGGAGGATCTGGACCTTAACTCACCACGCTGGCCAGACGGGTTGGTGAGTAGTCCGCAGATCGATTTTTGGACTATAGTAGTTTTACATCCGGTAGCAGCTTGCTAGGCTAGCATTCAGATGTGCCTGTAGCCCTGTTTTTTGTTAACGGTGGCAATTCGTCAACTCAGGGGGATCGCCGGCTTAACGTGCCCTCCGAAGCACTGAGAAGATAATTTATTAGTTGATACAGCTATTAATGCGTGATTCATGTGGTAGTACGGAATTTGGCCTCACTCGGGGGTTTTATGATATTTAAATAGGATCTACGAGCAAAGAAGAGGAGAAGTTTTGCAGGAAATTCTTGCATTTAGTTTGAATATAATAAGTAGATTTTTATGCGTGCTTAGGAAACGCAAAGCATACCATTTATTCCACTCCCTACCCCCCAATCCTTTGTCATAAAGGATGAGGGTATAGAATACTCCCCAGAGCCAGGAGGTTAAAAGTAATATAATTTAAAATATTAGCAGTAAAGTTTGCCAATTAAATCTTAAAAATAGTATATTACTGGCCGAGCCTCGAAAATGATACGTTACTGGGCGCACAGCTATATTGAAAAGCGAGCTTAAGCGAGCTTTTTAAAGCTGTAATAGGGCTCTGATCCCTCCATCGTTTTTTGGGTCTTCCCACATTTCGTCTTCTGACTGTTTGTATATAGGTATAGCGGTTTTGTCATTCTCATCATAAGGCTTTCTATTCATTCCGATATTGAACTATTTTTTCGCCCAAATAAAATATGTTTACAGTGGCTCTAACTCCAATATCAGTGTTTCTGACTCAATCTAGTCGTATGAGTCCCAAAGTAGATCTCAAAAACCTCACTTCTACATGTTGGAGTGTGCTCTCAGGTTTAGAACCATGACTCGCGTTTATTTAAAAGCAGAGTGCCTATTCTGGACAACCTCCATGTTGTTGTAGTTGAGATATACCGAGTCGAACAAAATTATCGTTCTCCTTTAAAAATTAAGAACACAATTTTGTAGCGCCTAAAATTTCATAAGAGACGTGTATGTTTAATGTTTTCTATCTTGTAAAGTATCGAGGTTCTAGTCCACCAAAGTAAGGCCAAGAACTTAAACAGATGTAGTGTTTTGAATTGAGAATTGTTTTTTCAAAACCCAACACAAAAAATATAAATTTTCAAGAGAACGTTTAGTTCTGAGAAAAGTGAAGGATATTGTTGAGTTTCGAATAAACAAAAAATTTTAAAAGTGACTTCATAATATGAACCCGACGATCCCATTAACAAAATCGATGAGTATCTAATAAATTTAAATAAAATAGAATATTAAATCTAAAGGTCGTGGATAATGTGATATAAGGTTATTTCATGGCGCCATTTCCAATCTTCAGTCACATAAAATTAAAGCTAATTTCTGCTTTTCCTTGAGAAAGTAAGCCGTAAAAATTGTTTTAATTGTAATTAAGTCACTTTTGGCAAAATTAAAAATTAATTTGAATATACCCAATTAACTGTTTAAATCTAATTACTTTGAACAATTAGTTCAATATCAATGGTAATACGAGTGCATAATAAAATTGCATAGTTAAAAATATCCAGCATATCAACATTAAGTTAATGAAAAAGATAGGATAGGATAGGACTAAAACATATTTTAAGTTCGTCAATATATTGTGCACTTTTGTCTGTCAACTATAATATTGATTCATTAATGGTTTGCTAGATCATCATATTGTTGAAGACTTCGTTCAAAGGTATAAAATGTAAACACTGATATCCTACTTTAGGTATGTATTAGAAAACCATAATCAATAAATGAATTGAAGAATTAATATGACAAATACATAGATTTTTTAAGATACGGAAAACTTACATTTTGTGCTCCCTACCCAAGGATGTAAATAAATTTGCATTGACTGCTTTCATTTTAATAGCAACTCAAGTTGATAAAAATCTCCTGAAACTTATTTTCCATCGCAAACTACAACAGGTTACACAATAACGTTAATACTGCAATAAATCAATTCAATATGTAATCATAAAATTAATAGTCATATCTAAATTTGTTATTGCCTTCCATTATCCATAGGTAAGATAAAACTTTTTGGATAGTTAACTGAATGTTGATCCAATTAGCTTTACTTGGCGAAGCTTTAAGATGACATTTATAAGTTTTCAACCATCACGTGGGTGGTTTCTCAATTCTTATTTTTCTTTAAATTATTTATTTTTTACGATATGTTTAGACTCAGGTCTTCTGTTCTTCAAATAAAATACCATTTTATAATAGAATTGGACAGAAGACCAAAACCGTGCTGATGTAACATAATTTTTATAACACAATTGGAATTAATTTTTAGTATCAAAGATTCAATGAATAAAAAAGAAAATTTGGACATACATTCGGAAAACGTCATAATGAACAAAGGTGAAAAATCAAATTGGAATAAAACTTTAAGTAACTACTTTTCTGAGTATTGCGCTGCTAGTAGCATTCATGGATTTCAATACTTAGGTGAACGTGGAAGATTTACTATAGAAAGGCAAGAGTAAAATTAAAATACTTAACAACCTTTAATTTTGAAGTTTTAGAATTTTATGGGCTATAGTCGTGTTTTCGTTATCGTCTACTTGTTTATATTTCATTATTAAATCATATAATAAGTGGGAAACCTCACCGGTTATTATAACGTTTGCCACAACCGAGACACCAATTTGGGAAATACCATTTCCAGCTATTACAATTTGTCCGGAAGTCAAAACTAATCCATATGTTTTTAATTATACTGACATATTCATAAGGAAGTTTGCATTGAAAGAAAATGTTACAGAAGAAGAGTACGTATACTTATTTACGAGTAGGGAAAACTTGGGAATGCTAACGGGGTGAACATGGTACATTTGGCAGTGTATCAAGCCTAACTATTATGTATCAATCCTCCCATGTTTCCTCTATACCTACATTTGCACTTGTTTTTTTATTTTAATGAATTACTGGTATTATTTTTAGAACTAATTTACTGTTAAAGTTAGCGTTAATATGTCCGTCGGTTATGAGCCAATATATCATGTTTTTTAATCAAGATAAAACTTCAACTGTTAATAACGATGTTGTAGACGATATAATGATGGTAACAATTTGCAACAAAACTGCATTCTTTGACCGAATTATTTTAGCTCTTCTATAATACATTACCATTGGAATCAATTGACATTCAGTGGATGGGTGAAAATATAGATGTATCGGAGTACACAAAAATTTTAACCGAAGAAGGAGTGTGTGTTAGTTTTAATATAATAAATCCCAATAGAATATTTAGGAATTCAACGTAAATTTTAACATGTTTAGAATGGTTACATTATTATTTTGGAAATTTTAGATCATATTTTGACAATAACAGCAGTGAAACTAGGGATACAATTCATTGGTCTTTGGAGCACGGATATTCGTCGGACGCAGGTGAGGATGTTATTCCAAAACGAACATTTTTATCTGGGTTAAAAGGCGGTGCATCATTTTATTTACTCGTTAACGATTCTTTTCTGGACTATATGTGTGGCGATGGTGTTCAAGGATATAAGGTGGGTTTTCATTTTATCACCACTATTTCCTTTATCAAATCTGTCAGGTAAACTTTGTGGTAAATATTTTATTTATTAATTAGCTCCACGAAATTTAAATAAAAAAATAATTACAGTCTAAAAATATACTACTGCTAAATTAGGAATACTGAGAAATCAGGCAAACCTACCTAATTTACAATATATTATTTAATTGGAAACTAATTTTTACAGGTTATGATTCATCATCCGTTTGAATTTCCCGATTTTAGTAAATATATACGTGTACCCTTAGACGAATATGTTCAAGTAGGTATAAGACCTAAAATGATTACAGTTTCGGAGACTTTAAAAAGTTACAGTCCCAATGCTAGAAACTGTTATTTTCCAGAACAAAGGCGGCTACAGTATTTCTACAATTACACTCAAAATAACTGCATGGTTGAGTGCTTAGCTAATTATACATTAAATGAATGCAAATGCTTGCCATTTTATTTACCAAGTAAGTTTTTAAAAAATTTAAAAATATTTGAAAAAAGTAGGATCTTACCAATATTATTGTAGAAATTCCAGATATTCCAACTTGTGCTATAGGCAGCCACATGTGTGTGGAACAATCTAAAGGTAACCAGGATCTGTATTGGTATAGTAAGAGTGTAGGGGTAGAGTGGGGCGAAAAAGCCATGGGGCGAAAAAGCCAATTGAATGTCATTTCAAGAAAAATATTTCAAATCTCGCGTCTACGGTAATGTAGAGTAGCCATGATAGTCCGCAGCGATGGCAGTCAGTTCACTGTCGGAGCTGTCATGGCGTAGTTTGTAGAGCGTCAGTCGTGAAAAAACGAGTTCAAGGAAAATATTTTCTCTGCTTTCTTTGTTGAATAAAGTGCATTCAAACTACACACACAAAAAATCCGGTGAGTGTTTTCTTATGAAGAAAGGGTGCTGAACACGAATATTTAGTTGGTTTCTCAATATTTTTCGCATTTGATTCGTGTATCGTGATTTTCTTAAAAAAGTGGTGGTGGGGCGAGAAAGCCAAGCACCGTAAATGCTGCGGAAAAGTCATAATTTACAAGTGTGCCCACTGCCTAATTGATCCGTATGAAGAAGACATGGATGTAGACGACGAATACGACGAAGAAGCTGAAGAACAATAATTTTCTCTTATTTTTAATTTTTTTCATTTCATGATTTTTGGGCAGCATATTTTCGACATTGGCCAACTCATATAATGTTTTTCATACTCTTAATTCACTATGGGACATAAATAAAAACTTTTTGAATCAATAAACTGCGATTAGCACACCTTTTGTGGTATTTTCTGTCCCATAAAGCGACTGGCTTTTTCGCCCCACCCCCTGGGGCGAAAAAGCAAACTGAGAGGTTTTAGTAGAACGACGGTAGCTCAGCACAGACACAAGTTACACGAAAGTGTTCCATGGCGATTTTGTAGCCAAAGAATCAAGCTTTCCAAAATGGGCTGGCACTTGACGATAGCTTAAAAAATACGTGCTCTACAGCTCGACAACCAAAAAACTGGCGGTTTCGCCCCACTCTACCCCTACACATGGTTCAAGGCTTCTTTTAAAGAGCCGATATTAATTTGGTAGATTTTCAAAATAGCACTTAAAATTACCTCTTTTTAAGATTTAATTTTAAACTTTTGCTTTTGGAAAATTTTGTAGTATTCTTTCTCGCAGTAACTAATTTTTTGGTCAGTATTTTTATCATTAAATGGTCATAATTTTTAAAATAAATGGTCAGTATTGTAATAATATTTTGTTCAGTGTAAATATTTAATATCAGTATTAAATGGAATTTTGGTCAGTAGATACTATAATTTGTAATTTTGGTCAGTATAAATTGTTAATTTGGTCAGTATATTTATACTGTTCTGTAAGATGCTTATTTGGTTAGTATATTTAATTGCTTAGTAAATTTTTGTTGTCAGTAACCATTTTTAATACAAAATAAGAAATCCAAATAATTATTATAAAAATTTTATTTAATTAATTTATAAAAATTGAAATATAGAACAATTTTCTGTAAATATTTAGAATATCACAATTTAAAAAAATATACGAATTAAATAGGAAAATTAAAGGAAATGTAATAGTTAATCCGAGAGAAGAGCTCGAGTAGCTAATTTTGGCCTTCCCCTTAAAGGCTTTACACCTATAGGTGTTTGTTTAGCTGCTGGAGAAAGTTTGACATATTTTAAGCGTATAGCTAAGCCTATTATTTAAAAAACCTGGACAGGTGTAGCGGTCATTTATCCAATTTTCTGTTTCTTTAAAGCCATACTTTAAATGATCTTCGTTTAAATTGATCAGAAGTGTTCTATCCCATTTATTCTAATACGGTTGAAATTTCCTCGTCTGTAAAACTAGGTTCTTTACTGGACGGACAAAAATATTGAATGGAATTTTCGCAATAATATAACTGTTATATATAATATTTATATATTATTTAATTTATTAATTTATATATTATTTATATGTTATATAATCTAATCGATAAAATTAATTATGTGTTTAAAATTTAATTGATTCTAATTTTTGTTTTCTTTTAGTGGATTTCGGTAAAAATGAACTGAAAAATAAAACTTTGACAAAATGTGATTGCTTACCATCGTGTGCTTCACTGGAATATGAAATTGATATATCTCAAACTAGTTGGAACTGGAAAAGTTTTTTTTTGGCAATAGAAAATATAAAAGAACTAAAGCTTCCAGTAATAGAGATTAAAAAGTAAATATGATAAATTGCTAGAAAGTTATGTTCGATTACACCGAATATTTGATAGATAGTATTAAAATGAAGAATTTAATATGAGAATGAACGTTAAATATCGATCAAGTTTGTTTATGTAAATAGTCAATTTCACGACCTCTATAACTTATTCATTTCATTTCTAATAAAGATTGGCACTTTTTCTTCCAACCGTATTGGTTATTCAATGCCATTTAGTCAATTTATTTTCAGCATTTTTGCAGTTGGTCACTTTTGCTTGTATATTAGGGACTATTATACTAATTATTATTACTTTTTTTTTTTTAGCCACCACATATCTCATTTAGCCATATATTATAAAGAACTCTATTTTATGACAACAATAAGGAGCGAACTCTACGGATATTTGGATTTTTTTGCTAATACTGGAGGTCTATTGGGATTATTTGTAGGATTCTCCGCAACATCAGCAATAGAAATTTTATATTTTTTAACTTTACGTGTGATATGTAACCTAAAAGAATACAGAAGAAAGATTTGGTTAACAAATTTTGAAAGCAAATAATTTTTGCAAATAGTTACCTAGTACTACTTACAATACATTATAATAAGAGTACTTTTATACGTACTGTGGAACCTGTCAAGTTCGACACTGTCTAGTTTTACACTTCTCAGAATTTCACTGTGAATACTGACAGAAGTAGGCGGCAGCTTACCTCATCTCAGAGGACGTGCATTTACTCTGTTCGTTTTGTGATATGATTTATTATTGCGTTGTAATAACAACAATCGAGTTACGTTTTAATTAAATTAATAATTATTTTAAATAATACTACGTGACAATATTAATTTGACGACAATTTTAAAACTTTATAATGTAGGTAATGTTTAAAAGTTTCATTTATGCAACTTCAATTTTTGAATAATTTACTCATCAGTTTGCGAACATGTTTTGTTTCAAGTTTTATTTCTTCAAATAATTACTTTTTGGCTGTAGTTTGTAACAATTCAAACATATTTTATTACATTGTTAACAATACGGACGGAGGAAGTATTTGTGATTACCAAAGACAATAATGTACGTTCTTATTATAATTGCAATCTCGGTTTCTCTGTCAATACCGACACTTTGTATAGTTTGACAGTAAATGAGTCCCGTCTGTGTCGCACTTGACAGATTTCACTGTATATATTTTATATTATGTATTGCAGCGTTTTATTCGAGAGTGAAATTCTTGATAAAAAGTAAAGTCAACTGTCTGCCGAAATGCTGGCACGATAGAGAAAAGTTGTTTTTTGTTGTTTCGAAAGCCAAATTTTGTCACAGTTTACACTTACACAAATACAAAAATTTATGCTTGTTGTTCTGTTTTGATAAAGTGTTGCGTTTGAATCCTATCTAAAAGTGAAATTTGTAAGTGACAGTGAATTTCAAAGTTTACCACTAAAAGTTAGGAACTTACGTTTTGGAAGTAGAGTGCCGTTTTGAAAAAGGTACGAAAAAGTGGAAGGAGAATTTTTGTCTTTCCCAGCGACCATTTGCGAGGCCAGGTGTTGTTTGGAGGCACCGACAAAAAAAGGTGAATTTCGGTAGTTTTTCTTGGAACCAGATGTCCAAGATATGATTTTTGTGTAAAAACACAAAGTTTACAATCGCTGGAAGTGAAAACGTGAGTCTTTTACGTTAATTATGATACTTTTCACTTGAACATGTGGCCGTTTGACCTCGTCATAATTTTCACATAAAATGCGATCCAGTTTATGATTTGATGATCGTGGGGATTATTGATTGTGTGAAAGAGTTATTTATTCGATTTATTTCATCGGATAAACCCTATAATTGCAATTTTGGTTAAATTTGGATATTGTAAAAATTTGAGGTTAAATTTTACCTTACAAAGCGGCGTAGTAATTTGGATGCCCGTGGACGTTGTCCAGGATTTGTTTAACAAGTATTCTTTGCTGGAAAACACTGGCAATATTGGTAAACACCAAATAAGTTTAATTTGGATGAAATTGAAAATTAACGAATGCAGCACCTGTCAAGTTTGGATCGTGACTAGGGCTGGGCGATTGTTAAATTTAACAATCGAAAATCGATTGTGTAAAAACAATCGATTATATCGATCAATCGATTAATCGATTAATCGGAAAATCGATTAATCGATTAATCAAACAATCGAATAATCGAACAATCGATTAATCGAAAACAATCGATTAATCGAAAACAATCGAATAATCGAACAATCGATTAATCGAAAACAATCGAATAATCGAACAATCGATTAATCAATTAATCGAAAACAATCGAATAATCGAACAATCGATTAATCGATTAATCGAAAACAATCGAATAATCGAACAATCGATTAATCGAAAACAATCGATTAATCGAACAATCGATTAATCGAACAATCGATTAATCGATTTTTCGATTAATCGATTATTTCAAAAATTTTAATCGATCATCGATTAATCGATTAATCGATTAAATAATCGATTAATCGAAATAAATTCCCAGCCCTAATCGTGACGTACCCCATAGCAGTTTCCAGTGGCGGCGTGTATTTGTTCGATGTATGGAGGCTCCTATTTTTATCAAGTTGTGGCAACTTTATTTCACGGAGTTACAAGGGTTAGTGAAATCATAAACTTTTATTGTATCAAAATTGATTTATTTTGTAAACCTTTTTCTCTAACACATTTACAATTAATCCAGTCGTAAATTCGTTCAGAATTTTTTATGAACAGTAAATGTAACAGAATTTACGACTGTGATTCACCTTTACACCCCACGGCACACCAAGGCACTTATGTTACCTTAATTATAAAAAAACAACTTTTCCCTTATTAAAAGATTTGCTTCATTTTTTTTAAATGATTTATTTGAATAAAATACCCTTTGACTTTTTACACCCTTTGATTCGTTTCGTCTCTTTGATTTCATTGTTAGGCGCCGCAAGTGGGGCTAAATAGGGGTAGAAACAATAATTTTTATGGCGCCCAACTAGAGGGGCATGTTTGAAGGGTAACGTGGGTTCTAGGAGATAAAGTTAGGGGTAGTTGAGAGATTCAGTAGATCAAATTAGGGGTGGTTGAGCTCAGTGTGGCAGCAACTAATTTTGGCAACCAATTTTGGGGCTGATTTTTAAGTCAATTTGGGACATATAAGTTCAATTTAGGTTTGGTGCGGTAGTTCGGCCGCAGATTAAATTTGTTTTTATTTCATCGCACGATTGTGGGATTTTTTATAATTAATTTAGGATTAGTAAGGGTTTTAAATTAAAATGGCAACTATGAATGGACTCATGGCCATGATGACAATGCAATTTAATCAAATGAACGCAAATATGAATGCCAATATGAGTCAAATAAGGATGGATTTGAAAGAAAATACAAATGAAATAAGGGTTTTGTCTGCCAGTTTAGATGAATTAAAAGTAGAAAATAAAGAAACAAAGGAGACTTTAAATAATTTAGTAGGAAAATTAGAAAATAATATGGATCGTATCCTAAACGATAGTAAAGAAGATCGACGAGAAAATAAAAAGATAAAAAAAGAATTACAGGAAGAAGATGTCACAGGCGACATTGTTAATAAAAAAGTCCTGGAGGAAGAAAATAAAAATTCTGAAGAAATTATTAAAGAAGAGCAAAATAAAATTTTAAAAGAAGATGAAGAGATCGAAGTTATCGAAGTTGTCGCGAGCGAGGGGGTAGCAACCCTGATGAAAGAAGAAGATGTCGCAGGCGACATTGGTAATGAAGTCCTGGAGGTTTTATCAGACGAGGGGGTAGTAACCCAAGAAGAAAAAGTTTTTAAATGTCATACAGGCGACATTGGTTTTAAAAAAGTCCTGATCCTTTCACGAAGACAAGTCAGAAGAAGAAGATGGAAAAAGCTGAAGGCCAAAAGAAGAATTAATTGGTTAAGAAAACGGAATTACCCCAGAAATAAAAGTGAAAAGAAGAATAAAAGTGAAATAAAAATAAAAGTGATTTCTAATAGGTCAAATGAAAAAGTGGAAGGTGCTCCCAATCCAAGTCCAGGAGGAGATGATGGTTTGGAAGAGATAATTGCTGACGAAGATGCCATTCCAGCCAATAAAGTGTCATGGTTCTTTCAAATTGGAAAAATTTTTAAAAAAAGGAAAATTCTGAAAATGAAGAAAATTTTTGGAGGCATTCGAGAGAGGAAGATGAAAGAAGGGGTAGTGAAGATGCAGGAGGCTTCTTTGGAGAAGTGGGGGTATCGCAGATCGAGATGGAAAGCCACCGATGAAGACGACCCACCCCAATAAATCAAGAAGTATGGGAAAAGGAAAATTGATGACAACCTGCATGGAAATGGATAGTGTAAATAATAGTTAATAAGGACATGTAAATTTGATAACAATTAAACGCGAATCGTCACCAAGGAGAAGAATGAAGAAGCTTAAACAATTAAAATAATTAAATAATTTAATAATTAACAAAAAATTTAAATCAGCGCACAAAAGAAAATTTTTAAAATAATTACATATTAAAAAGAGGTGAAAATTAATAGCAAATTAGAAAACGAATTTTGAAGCAAAGGCAAATTGGAAATTTTTGAAAATTTAGAAGAAAGTTTGGAAAGGAAACAGGTTTTCCACCTGAAATTTAATTATAAATAATTATAGATGAACAAATTATAACAGTCGACGATAGAGATTTTTATAAGCGTATTATGCAATATTTTGATGATTTTGGAGATGTAATTAGTTAATTTGAAAGGATTTGTCGCTATAACGCGAATATTTGAGATTATTATGAGAATTGGATGGATTATTATGAGATAAATTGGATTTAAATTGTTAGGGAGCCACTTCAGTTGAATGCTACCCGCTATTAGTTTGCGAGATTTGTTGAAATGAGATTATGAAGATTTTAGTATTGATTATAAATTATAGAAAAGTTATAGCGAAGGATTTTAGTACAGTGATATTAGTTAGATTGAAATAATGAAGAAAAGATTTATGCAAGTACGCGAATTGAAGTTGTTGATGGTTCATCGAAGGAAAATTTGAAGATAAGAAAAAGTTTTTGAAGAAAGTTTAAAGAAGAAAGATTTGCTGAAAGTTTTAAATGAAGTTGGTCAAGTCACCAAGATTTAAGAAGATAGGGGGTAGTTTAATTTTGTGCGCATGAGCTTTGATAGATTTGAAAATTTTGATTGATGATGATAGGGGTTGGTGACGATAGCGAGATTTTTTAATAGAAGGGATGATATTATTTTAGAAATGTGATTTGAAAGGATTTATTTGAAGTAGATTTGGATGTAAATTTGATTATTAGTGGGAAATTTGAGTGGGTGTGAGATTTTGATATTTTTGGGACGCAAATCATGGGCAAAACACAACTTAGATGTTGGAATTAGAATGGAGAAACCCACGTGTTTGGTTAGTTAACGAAGGGGTCTGTCCGAATCGCAACTTTGAGGGAAGATTGCATCCATTTAAGTTTTGGGGGGTGATTTCACTTACGTGAATCATCGAATGGAGAGTTTTATTTTGATTTGATATTATAATTTTGAATAGGTTGAATGAGTTGATTCACGAGAGATTTCAGTTAGGTAGCGAATTTCACACTGCTTGTGTTTGCTAAAACCGTCCAGCGAAAAAAATTTTGCAAATTTTGTTAGCAGGCCATTGTAGCAAAGGGGGTAAAAGTTGCAGCGTTTTATTCGAGAGTGAAATTCTTGATAAAAAGTAAAGTCAACTGTCTGCTGAAATGCTGGCACGATAGAGAAAAGTTGTTTTTTGTTGTTTCGAAAGCCAAATTTTGTCACAGTTTACACTTACACAAATACAAAAATTTATGCTTGTTGTTCTGTTTTGATAAAGTGTTGCGTTTGAATCCTATCTAAAAGTGAAATTTGTAAGTGACAGTGAATTTCAAAGTTTACCACTAAAAGTTAGGAACTTACGTTTTGGAAGTAGAGTGCCGTTTTGAAAAAGGTACGAAAAAGTGGAAGAAGAATTTTTGTCTTTCCCAGCGACCATTTGCGAGGCCAGGTGTTGTTTGGAGGCACCGACAAAAAAAGGTGAATTTCGGTAGTTTTTCTTGGAACCAGATGTCCAAGATATGATTTTTGTGTAAAAACACAAAGTTTACAATCGCTGGAAGTGAAAACGTGAGTCTTTTACGTTAATTATGATACTTTTCACTTGAACATGTGGCCGTTTGACCTCGTCATAATTTTCACATAAAATGCGATCCAGTTTATGATTTGATGATCGTGGGGATTATTGATTGTGTGAAAGAGTTATTTATTCGATTTATTTCATCGGATAAACCCTATAATTGCAATTTTGGTTAAATTTGGATATTGTAAAAATTTGAGGTTAAATTTTACCTTACAAAGCGGCGTAGTAATTTGGATGCCCGTGGACGTTGTCCAGGATTTGTTTAACAAGTATTCTTTGCTGGAAAACACTGGCAATATTGGTAAACACCAAATAAGTTTAATTTGGATGAAATTGAAAATTAACGAATGCAGCACCTGTCAAGTTTGGATCGTGACGTACCCCATAGCAGTTTCCAGTGGCGGCGTGTATTTGTTCGATGTATGGAGGCTCCTATTTTTATCAAGTTGTGGCAACTTTATTTCACGGAGTTACAAGGGTTAGTGAAATCATAAACTTTTATTGTATCAAAATTGATTTATTTTGTAAACCTTTTTCTCTAACACATTTACAATTAATCCAGTCGTAAATTCGTTCAGAATTTTTTATGAACAGTAAATGTAACAGAATTTACGACTGTGATTCACCTTTACACCCCACGGCAGAGCAGGCATTTATGAGCCTGACAAAGAAGAACAACTTTTCTCCTGTTTTTTTTTTATTTGAATAAAATTCAATATTATTTTTATACTCAAGGATTTTATTCTGGCGCCCAACAAACCCTTGTTACCCTTCTTAGGATCCTGCTAACTGGGAAAAGTGGTCTCCAAGTAACTGTAAGTGCTCACCGGCTTAAAGCAAACCGTGGACTCAATTCTGTCATTCGTTCCGGTGAATGCCGACTACCCCAAGCGTCTAATTGAAGAACTTGGGAAGTCAAGGTCATCTGGGACACGACAGTATAATGCGTATAATGAAATATGGTTAATATAAGTTTGTGGACCGTCTACAGTAATGGGTCTGTAAGTTAGTTCAGAAATGTAGCTAATAAGAACAAAATATTTTATCCGATGTTTCGATTACTTCATTTGCTCATTATCAATACTACAAAATATGTAATGAAATAATTAAAAATTTAAATAAAACTAAAATATACGGAATTTTAGTTAATACATCACGTACATAGTGGAGACCAATCTATTGGACGAAATACCTGAGAGTTTCATCAAGCCATTTCCAGCAAATGACGACCGTATTACATAGAGGGAAAGCTGTAAAAAAAAAGAATTAGAGAGAAAAATAAAACAAAATAAAAAATATTTTAACTTAAAGTCGATTACGACGAAAAATTATGCTGGTAAACGGAAGAGCAAAAAGAAGAATACCTGTTATATACTTTTTTATCTATGATACTTACTTAGATACCACAGGCCACTTTCAGCTTCTTTTAGCCATCCACTGCGTGATTGATTTAGTTACTCGGTCTTCCGCCTCACTATGACAACTATAACCAAACATGCCTAAGCAATCAAACTTGTTGATTGACCCATGGATTAACCTACTCAACCAGTTCGGTTTCGGCAATTTTCAGTAATATTTAAAATATTCCTAATTGGTTTTTCAATTTCAAGAAAATAATTATAACTCACTAACAACAAAATTGTTACTTTTTCAAATAACAAAATTGTTAGCTAGAGAGATACACAAAAGTCGTAAAAATGCTTATAAAGTTTGCAAAAACAAGTAAAATGCACGACTAGGTTTAGTTTTGCCCGAGTATCTCGTATCCAGTGCAATTTTGAGAAAAAATTATTAATAACAATTTTGTAGCGTATAAAATTTCATAAGAATCGTGTGTGTGTAATGTTTTGAATTGAGGACTGTTTATAATTTTATAATTTTTATAATTTGTTTAAAAATAATCGAAGAGTAATCAAATAAATTTAAAAGAAATTTAAAATAAAGTAAGCCGTTGGGATTCGCAAAACAGGCGTTCGTTTTGGCTCGTATGGTGGTAAGTATTTACAAACGGGCTATTTTAAAAAAATTAATTTAAAAAATTTTAATTAAAACAAAAAGAAATAGGAGCGGAGGTCCTTAAGGTATTAAAGATTATATCTAATCTAAAAAATTGATGACAATCTATCATGTCGTTTTGAAGTTAACTATGTATAACCACGAGCACACTGTAATAGCTTAGCCTTAAAAATTGTTTTAATTGTAAATAGGTCAGTTTTTGCAAAATTAAAAATTAATTTGAATATACGCCATTAATTCGTTTAAAACTAATTACTTTAAACAATTATGTCAATATCAATGGTAATAACGACTATTACGTAATAAAATTGGATAGTTGCACTTTTGTCTGTCAACTATAACATCGATTCATTAATTGGTTTGTTAGACCATCATATTGTTGAAGACTTCGTTGAAAGGTATATGACAAATAATAATGTACATGACAAATACATAGGTTTTAAGATACGGAAAACTAATATTTTGTGTTTCTTACCTATGGATGTAAATAAATTTGCATTGATGGCTTTCATTTCAATAACAACTTAGGTTGATAAAAACCTCCTGAAACTTATTTTCCATTGCAAACTACATGAGGTTACACAATAACGTTAATACGGCTATACAGGTCAAATCTCTCTAAATCGAATTCTCATAATGTATTAAAATTTGTTCGAATTAGGGGGAGTTCGAATTAGAGAGTAAGAATTGCATTGTAAGTTAGTTGGACGTGCCAATAAATAATTCGATTTAGAGAATGTTTCGAATTAAAGACATGTCGATTTAGAGAGTTTTGACTGTAATAATCATTTCAACAGTAATGATAGAATTAATAATTTAAATTTGTTGTTGCCTTCACTGGTAAAATAAATCTTTTTGTCGTTTGATAAAAAATCATTTTTCAATTGAATGTTGATCCAATTAGCCTTATACATACGTGGTGAAGTTCTAAGAAGATACTTGAAAGTTTTCAACCATCACTTGGGTGGCTTTTCATTTGTTATTTTTCTTTGAAGTGCTATTTATATTTTACGATTTATTTAGACTCAGGTCTTCTTTGCTTCAAATAAATTACCATATAATAGAATTCGGCAAAAGACCAAAGCCGTACTGTAAGTAAACATAATTGCAATACGTTATACGAATACTTTAATATAATTTTTATAACACAAGTGGAATTAATTTTTAGTATCACCGATTCAATGAATAAGCAAGAAAATTTGGACATAAATTCTGAAAAGGTCATAATGAATAAAGGTGAAAAATCAAATTGGACTAAAAACTTAAGTAACTACTTTTCTGAGTACTGCGCTGCTAGTAGCATTCATGGAATTCAATATTTAGGTGAACGTGGAAGATTTACTATAGAAAGGCAAGAGAAACATTACAAAACTTAACAACTTCTAATATTGAAGTTTTAGAATTGTATGGGCTATAGTCGTGTTTTTATTATCGTCTACTTGTATATATTTAATTATTAAATCATATAATAAGTGGGAAACCTCACCGGTTATTGTAACGTTTGCCAAAACCGAGACACCAATTTGGGAAATACCATTTCCAGCTATTACAATTTGTCCGAAAGTCAAAACTAATCCATATTTGTTTAATGCTACTGACGTATTCCTAAGGAAGTTTGCATTGAAAGAAAATATTACAGAAGAAGAGTACGTATATTTACGAGTAGGGAGAACTTGGGAATGCTAAAAGGGTAAACATGGTAGAGTGGTATCAAAAGAAGAAGAAGAAAAGGCGTAGACAAAATCCGACGCAGTAGATGTGTAGGAGGCGGAGTTTGTCAGTGGCGTAGTAAAAAGTATGTTCAATTTCATTTACATACATAAACACTTACTTACGTTTCTTATGATTAATTAAAGATATTTAACTTTCTTACTAAAGTATATTTAAAATAATATTTTAAGATCTTAATTTTAAGATTTTAATATTTAAAGAAAAATTTTTAACCTGGAATAGAAATGTGAATAAAAGTAAGGTTATGATTATGTGGACATCCCTACTTTCAAAACATGGACTCGCCTCACCAAGATTTGGTTGCTACGCATTAGGCTCCACCTTTTCTTCTTCTTTTGATACCACTTTACTGTTATGTATTGAACTGTGAAATTAATGAAGTTTAGCTTACCAAAATTATATAAGCAGTAGTCCGGCACTAAGAATTATAAATGTCACTTCAAACCTTGTAATTAATCACTTTTTAATAACCCGAATTATGTAGCTTGTGATTTAACACTTTGTTCTCACGTCATATCATATATACGTCTCTGCGCCTGTCCCAATTCTCTACGTTCACACACACAACATACAAGGACGTAGAAAATACGTTCATACATAACAAATTTGGCAGTGTATGAACCCTAATAGACCAGGAGATACTAACACAAAATTCCAAGTCATTTGTTACACAAAAATTTTTGCATTTTCCGGTTGTCGACATCGCTAGCCCTAGCGCAGGCTAAATGCCATACTTTTAGTATGATATAGTATAGTATGATATAGTATAGTATAGATAGATATTGGTATCTTCATACCAATTAGAAGATGTAAATTTTTAAAATTTTGTTTTGAAATTTTTTACATATCAAGGAAAATTTGTTACACAAAAATGACTTGGAATTTTGTGTTAGTATCTCCTGGTCTATAATTATGTATCAATCCACCCAAGGATCTCCTATACCCTACATTTTCACAATTTATTTATTTTAATGAATTATTGGTGTTATTTTTAGAACTAATCTACTGTTGAAGTTTGCGTTAATATGTCCGTCAGTTATGAGCAATTATATCATGTATTTTAATCAAGATAAAAATTCAACGGTTGGTAACGATGTTGTAAACGATATATTGATGGTAACAATTTGAAACAAAACTGCATTCTTTTACCGAATTATTTTAGCTGATGGATTATACATTACCATTGGAATCAATTAAAATTCGGTGGATGGACGAAATGATAAAAGTATCGGAGTACACAAAAATTCTAACCGAGGAAGGAGTTTGTGTTAGTTTTAACATGATAAATCCCAAAGGCATATATAGAAATTCACCGTAAATTTGATCATGTTTAGAATGGTTACATTATAATTTTCTAAATTTTAGATTATATTTTGAAAATAACAGCAGCGCAACTAGGGATACAATTCATTGGTCTTTGGAGCACGGATATTCGTCGGACGCAGGTGAGGATGTTATTCCAAAACGAACATTTTTATCTGGTTTAAAAGGCGGTGCAGCATTTTATTTACTCGTTACCGATGTTTTTCTGGACTATTTGTGCGACGAAGGTTTTCAAGGATTTAAGGTGGGTTTTCATTTATCACCACTACTTCCTTTATCAAATTCCTCAGATAAACTTTGTGATAAATATTTTATTTATTAATTAGCTCCAAAACGGTAGGACACACGAGTAGTAGGTACTTGTCTTATTTCGTACTGCTTTTAACTTTACAGCATTTTTTACAGTTTACTTTTTGTGATAGATTTTACTTATTTTTTAAAATTCTAAATATTGGAAACATTAGACTTAGATGAAGATGTTTTAGTTAAAGAGCTTTTAACCTAACTTTTTACTTTTTTTTTACTTGCATTTCGAATTTTTTTAGGTTAAAATACCAACTTATTATAGTAAACGCGCTAAACTCCCTATAAATTTTATAGGGACTTACTATTTAGTAAACTGTTTTAATAAGTTGGTATTTTAACCTAAAAAAATTCGAAATGCAAGCAAAAAAAAGTAAAAAGTTAGGTTAAAAGCTCTTTAACTATAAAACAAGCTTACAAGACTGTTATAAGTTGTTTATGAATACGGCTGTAAAAATATATCTACTATTAAATTAGGAATACTGAGAAATCAGGCAAACCTACCCAACATTAAATTTGCAATACTACATTATTTAATTGGAAATTAATTTTAACAGGTTATGATTCATCATCCGTTTGAATTTCCCGATTTTAGTAAATACATAAGTGTACCATTAGACGAATATGTCCAAGTAGGTATAAGACCTAAAATGATTACAGTTTCGGAGACTTTAAAAAGTTACAGTCCCCAAGCTAGAAACTGTTACTTTACGGAACAAAGGCGGCTACAGTATTTCTACAATTACACTCAAAATAACTGCATGGTTGAGTGCTTAACTAATTATACATTAAATGAATGTAAATGCTTGCCGTTTTATTTACCAAGTAAGTTTAAAAATTTTTTAATATATTTGAATAAAATAGGATATTACCAATATTATTGTAGAATTTCGAAATATTCCAACCTGTACTATAGGCAGCCACAGATGTGTGGAGCAATCTAAAGGTAACCAAGGATCTGTATTGGTATAGTAATAGCCAGTTTCATAAAACTCTTGATCAGCTGATCAATCGGTGATCGTCTGTTAAGTCCACATTTGAGTTTCATAAAGGTTTGGCAACACTTGATCAGCTGTCAAATCTTGATCACCCAAATTTCTAGGATCAAGCGCTTGATCAGAGATCTACAGGATATTTTAACCTAAAATTTAAAATACTGATGTGATAAAACATATTTAAATTGTTTTGAACAACTTAAAATGAGATATTTTGATTTAAAATCATTGCATCTGTTATCAACAAGGGTTAATATCCAAAAAAGCACATAATATACAAAAATAATTTCATGTCAACCAAAAGTAAACAAACATGAAGTTAGCGCAATGTCCAATGTTACTGTTAAGCGGAGAAAGCTTTATGAAACCCGTTGATTTTGACACTCTGATCAACGTGATCGGAGATCAGCTAATCAGTGATCAGGGTCGGCTAATCAAGACTTTTATGAAACTGGCTATAAGAGTGGATATTGATTTGGTCGATTTTCAAAATAGCACTGGAAATTTATTAAATTTTTTATTAATTTAATTTTAAACTTTTGCAAAATGTTATAGTATTCTTTCCTGAATTTCATACATTTATAGATGTCTTATTTTCATTTTAATTTCTTCTAATTTATAGTTCAGAATAAATCTTAAAATGAAATTTCAAGAAATAGGTGTGATATTAGTATGTGTTGTAAAATATTAATTAAACAAAAACTTAACTAAATGTTAAAATATTAGTTAAGTTTTTGTTTACTTTATAATTTATACTTCTCTTTGCTTTTACTTATTTAATTTTTTTATATCAGTTTCTTGTTTTAATTGAAAAAAGTGTAATTGAACACCTTTGATTGTCAGTTTTCAATATCAAAACCTCTTAATTTTAATATTTTGAGAAATCCACTTTGTTTTTGAAACTTATCGGTTAGAACAACCGGAATAATTATCATCCGTACGACCAGGGCCGGTATTCTGAACTCGCTCCACTCCAAGTGGGCGAGTGAGTGGTTTAATTGCGAGTGGAGTGGTAATTTTGTATTCTCATTGATTCTCATTTGGAAATTTGAAAATCAGGAAAACTTGCTCTTGAAGCCCTAAGTAAACTACTTTCCATATTTGTAGTCATCAGGGGCTCAGTGACGTTTAAGTCGTGCCAAAAATTAAACCGGCGTAATGAGCTGCATTCGAATACGTCGAATACCGAGGTCTCTGTATTTTTGGTCTTCGTCCGTTAGTAAAAAAAGCAATACATTTTCCGGATGTGCAAATAACCCATTAGGTTGAATAACAGGCTGAATAATGCTTAGTATACCTATTTTCTGGTAAAAATCTGCAAAATTCTATTAATTTAAATAAATATCTTTCGGTGGTTACATTTGAGAAAGTTGAAAGTAATCTTCCCGAAATGGAGAACAAAGCTACTTGTTTTCTGGTGTTGTTAATGGGGTGAAATAATGAGATAATAGCTTCATTTATAGAAGCATACCATAATTTACCCGTATTATGGAACAATAGAATAAGTAGGTATTTATTATAAAGATAATCGAATAAATAAATAAATAAAATAAATGAGAAATTAAATAATTAAGTTAATTAAATTAATGTAGCATGCCTCATTTCGTTCAGTGTTGCCTCAGTGGAATTCCGGCTTTACGTCACAACTAGAAGCCCATCAGAACCCCTGTGTATATTAGTAAATTACATTATGAAAGTTGACGCCCCATTCTCGTTTCGAGGTGAATTTCAACCTTGATGTACTGAAGGGGCGAGACATTTATTTAAATTAATATAATCTTGCAGATTTTTACTAGAAAATATACTAAGCATTATTCAGCCTGTTATTCAACGTAATGGGTTTTATGCACATCCGGCAAATGTATTGCTTTCTTTACAGACAGACGAAGACCAAAAATACGAGTTATCTGTATTTTTGGTCTTCGTCCGTCTGTAAAGAAAGTCCGTTTGATGTATCCTAAAGGCTCGGCTCATTAAGAAAACAGGAATACGCGAGATTTCTATACCTGTAACCTGTAATAAGTTTTAGCTCATTACGCCGATTTAATTTTTTAGAATGACTTAAATGTTACTGAGCTACAAATGACTGCAAACATGGAAATTAGTTTACTTAAGGCTTTAGAAGCAAGTTTTCCTGATTTACCAAGATTTCCATGCCACACACAAGCAGTTGAGCGAATCGTTCGTCTTGTAACCTGTAGGTGGCCGTGAAAACAGTGAGGGATTTATTCAAGCTTGTATCAAATGCAGAGTTACGTTACCATCGTTTGAAACGAAATCAGATTATCTTAAACATAAATAAACCGGTCTAGGACATTTGAACGCAACCGTTTGAACGCGACCGGTTGAACGCGGCCGTTTGAACGCAGAGACGATTGAACGCAGAGACGATTGAACGCAGAGACGTTTGAACGCGAAGCCGTTTGAACGCAGGGACGTTTGAACGCGAGGACGTTTGAACGCAGGGACGTTTGAACGCGAGGACGTTTGAACGCAGGACGTTTGAACGCAGGGACGATTGAACGCGAGCAGTTAGATAGGTAGGTACTTAATTAGATAATTGGATTAGGTACCAACCTTTTAATGACCTTCTCTTAAAAAAAGTCGTTTCCTAACACTAACCTAGCCTTGACCGGTGGATCTACCTTTTAATGACCTTGTCTTTAAAAAAAGTCGTTTCCTAACAGTAACCTAGCCTCAACCGCGATCCACCTTTTAATAATGATCCTCTCTTTAAATAAAAGTCGATTCCTAACACTAACCTAGCCTCGACCTGTGGATCTACCTTTTAATGACCTTCTCTTTAAAAAAAGTCGTTTCCTAACACTAACCTAGCCTCAACCGGAATCTACCTTTTAATAATGATTCTCTCTTTAAATAAACGTCGATTCCTAACACTAACTTAGCCTCAACCGGGATCTACCTTTTAATAACGATCCTCTCTTTAAATAAAAGTTGATTCCTAACACTAACCTAGCCTCGACCGGTGGATCTACCTTTTAATGGCCTCTTTAAAAAAAGTCGTTTCCTAACACTAACCTAGCCTCAACCGGGATCTACCTTTTAATAAGGATCTTAAATAAAAGTCGATTCCTAGCACTAACCTAACCTCGACCGGTGGATCTACCTTTTTGCCCTAATTTGGTCATAATAAAGTGCGTTGTTAATAAGTCGAGGGAAGGTCCAATTTCTCGCGTTCAAACGTCCCTGCGTTCAAACGTCCTTCGTTCAAACGTCCTGTGTTCAAACGTCCTCGCGTTCAAACGGCCGCGTTCAAATGTCCTGCTCGGAAATAAACAGATATTCAGTGCTGTGATGTACTTTTAAAATAATAACATAACGCAAATACGTTATGTTATTATATAGTGTTTTTCGCGAAACGGTATCACGTATCAATTTAACAAGCCGCTATTATAACGTGAACGTCATAATAAAGGTTTTCCTAACCGTTATAGTGCGAAATATAACGGGTGAAATTTAGGTGCATTTATATTTCGCACTATAACGGTTAGGAAAACCTTTATTATAAGATTATAACGTTTGTAATATTAATTTTAATAATAAGACACATTTATTTTGAAACACCCGGTATATCATCGAAATTGTTGGTTAATTTAGTTTTCAGCCGTAACGATGTTTAATTTTCATCTTTACGTTCCTTAAAACTAAATTCCTTTTCGATTCTTATTTCAAAATTTTATTCAAATCATTTATTTATTCATTAATTTATAATTTAATTTTAATTATGTACCTACTACCTACCTCTAGTTTTGTCTGAAAGGAAACCTCATACAGATTCGTAGTTTGACAGATTAAACATAGATGGTTGATGTAATGAATGACGTGGAGAAGTGTGAAAATTACGTCGTTTTAGGTTTGAAACTTGAAGCAAGATGGATGTGTTTGTTGTTGTGAAAGATTTTTGTGTTCCTTTTATGGGTTGAAGATGGTAAAATTAGTCAAATTAGAAATCGTTCGGTGGCGAAATTGTGATTTCGTTTTGGTATTGTCGCCCCCGAAGTACCGCTTTACTGCGAATAATTTGACTAAACGAAAGTAACCTTGGTTTTGCATTATGTCGAAGCTTCCGCTATTATTAAATGTGCGCATTAGGTGTCGACCTTGAGGGTAACACAAAAGAATGTCGAGTTTGGTTATTCGTTTCCATTTGTTGTTTTGGTATGAAGATTTAGAAATTTCTTTTTATAGTCGATTGGAAATGAGATTGTTGCTTCATGTTATTGCATAATATTACGTCATATTGAGTCATCGTTATATCCGTCAGATGGTGTACACAGGACCGTACTTTAGAAAATTGTACCGTTTCTTCAGGACTCGTTTAGGACATACGTTCAAGCTGACACCGATAAATTTATTTTGCAAAATGGAGGTAATATAACTTTATTAATATTTTCCTTTAAGCGATTGTCTTTCGCGGATTCTTCTCGCGTTGTGTTACAAAATTACTCTTTGGTGTATTAGTTCCCAACAAAACGACCCGCCGATTAGATTAACTTAAGATTAAATTAAGATTGAGATTAACCTACTGTGCGAATGTTGGTCGTGAGTATCATCCAACGGATACTCCCGATGGTTCGCGACTGATCGATTGATTTTGTCCTCCCCACCCGATTGTGATTTTCTTTCTTTTTTTAGCCCCTCGACCATCGGTGTCCTTGAAATTAACACCCCCCGTCTACACTGAGCTGACGGCCGCCGCAGTGTCGAGAGAAGGTCCCGACTCCATCTTGGGACATTGTGTCGTAAGGCCGTTTTGGCCCGTTACACGTTCACGTTATAATAGCGGCTTGTTAAAATGATACGTGATACCGTTTCGCGAAAAACACTTTATAATAACATAACGTATTTACGTTATGTTATTATTTTAAAAGTACATCACAGCACTGAATTATAGAGTTTTATTTTAGTTGACATTTTAATTTTACGTAAGATTGCAGAATTAATTTTTGTGTTGATGGTTTGTTTTTTACATTTTCGTCAAAATTAGTTTTTTAACGCACATTTGGAGCCTTTTGAGAAACCTGAGAATGGCAAAATGTCGCTTTCACTTTTTACCAGATATAACAAATAATTAGTAGTTATGTATGTACAATTTTCGTAAAAACCTTATGATTGAATAGGTATTAATTAATTGTTTAATCATATTCACCGTACTATTCAAAATAATAATATAATCGATAATATTAATTATGTATAATTCATTTTACATTTTGTTTTTCTTTTAGTGGATTTCGCTAAAAATGAACTGAAAAATAAAACATTGACAAATTGTGATTGCTTACCATCGTGTGCTTCATTGGAATATGAAATTGATATATCTCAAAACAGTTGGAACTGGGAAAAATATTTTTTGGTTTTAGAAAATGTACAGGAACTAAACGATTCAATAACAGGGTTTAAGAAGTAAATATGATAATTTACTAGAAAATTATGTACGATAACCCTGTACTGACGGTAATTTTATAGATAGTATTAAAATGAAATGTTTAGTGTGAGTATGAAATTCAAATATCGATGAATCTAGGAAGTAATCGATCATAAAGTTTCGATTTTTCACATATGAACCGCCCAGTTGCCGCATTCTGTTGAACCTACATACGCTTAACGCAAATATTTAGAGCAAAATTTACTAAGGTTTATATACTACACATATCCGTTGGCCGATGTCCCACTTTACAGTTCCATAGGCTTCAATATCAAGGTCTTGTAGTTGTGTGAGTTCAGCATTATTTCTTTCTAGTGGGCGTGCTTGGAAATCCCAGTTTTAGAGTTGAGTGAGTTTAATTATCCCGGTTTTGGGGTTGCGTGGACTTCAGGGATATTTTTTGAAGTGAGACAGCTTTACGATCCCAGTTTTCGAGTTCCGTGGATTTAAGAAATAGAAATTGCTAGGCATATTAGGTCAATATTTGTTATTGCAATTCTCAACTCAACTACCGTAATTTCAAGATAAAATCCGGTGCAGGTTTATCGTATCGTACTCACCACAAAAATTATTATAAGAAAAAAGTGATCGAAAAATTAAAGTAAAACATTTATGTATACAGGGTGACCGGTGACCGAATTGAACATAGGAAGCTAATATGGTATATTGATTTTTCTTTAATTCCTGCTTCGCATATTACCGGATTAGAATGAAAATGGTATCAATTTTATCAAATTTTTATTCTGCTTCTAAAGATACCTAACACTTGATATTTTTTTTCTTGAATTTATGTTAAAAGCTCGCTAATAAAATGCAAAATAGCGCATTTAAAAAAAATTTATTTGCCATGTTTGAATTTTATTGCAATTGTTTTTGCTTGAAATCCTAGAATTTCCAACAAGTACTTTGACATAATTGCAATAAATCTGGTTAACAATGAAAGCAAAGTTATTCTTAATTTGTTGGATATTTTTGGTTTTCAAGCAAAAAAAATTGCAATAAAATTCAAACAAGGCAACTAATATTTTTTTAATTGCGCTATTTTGCATTTTACTGATGAGTTTTTAACAATAATTAAAGAAAAAAATATCAAGTGATAGGTATCTTTAGAAGCTGAATAAAAATCTCTTTAATTTGATACCTTTTTCATTCTTATCCGTTATGATGGAAAGCAGTAACTAAAGAAATATCAATTTCCCATGATAATTTCCTATGTTCACATCAGCACTGGTCACCCGGTATAAGCAGCTCTACTAACAAGGGGACCTTCAACACTGTTAATAATCGATTTGCACCATTTTAAGATATTTAGGCTATAATTAGTTATACATAAGCTGAATATTTCAGCTCGCATAATTCAAATCGTTTGAAGATATCTCCTTTAATTAAGTAAATTGACACTTGCACATATACGTGCAATATTGTGAGGGTATATAATTAAGGGGTATTAATGGGGCAGAGATGCGCAACATCTCCTGCTCAAATGTCAACCTTACCTACCGCCCGGAATTGGCTCGGTATGCCCTGTTCACGCAAACGAGGCACTGACGACCGAGTCTCGGCGGTATAACCGTTTTAACTGGGATTGTAGAAATATAATCCTGATCACAGGGAGACAACCCGAATAAACACTGAGGAAGGAAACGGGAAACCACCTCAGTTAATTAAATCCCAAGAAAGTAATGGCTGCACTGAGAGTAAAATGTTCCGGAGGTAAAAAACCTCCCCCAGCAGATCTCCGGGGGAAAGTACGATGAGAGAGCTCACGATAAACACCAATAATCGGGGATGCAATAAGAATTGGAACCTGGAATGTTCGGGGATTGTTGTAACCTGGGAAGACAAGCTTTGTGGAGAACGAAATGACACGAAATGGCATAGATATCGCTGGAATACCAGAAACTCACTGGAAAGGAAAAGACCATTACACGACAACGGTAAAGAGCACCATCTACTTCTCTAGTCATGAAACCAAAAGCAGGAATGGCGTTGCAATTATAACATCAAAAAGGTTGAGTAAAAACATCATGGGTTACAACCCAATAAGCGATAGAATCATAACCATAAAAATAAACTCAAAACCCATTACTACAAATATAATCCAAGTATACGCACATACCGCGGAAGCTGAAGAAGAGGTAATCGAAGCGTTCTATGGAGAGCTGGAAGCGGCTGTACAGATTGTCCCGAGTAGAGAGATGTTGGTTATAATTGGTGATTTTAATGCGAAAGTGGGAATAACAGAGCACGACGATCATATAAGAAATGTCGTCGGTAAATATGGAGTGGATACGAGAAATGAGAGAGGTGAGAGAATGTAAGACTTTTGTGTCGACAACAGTTTGATAATTGCTAACACAATATACCAACACCACACCCGCAGACTATACGCATGGCGGTCATCAGGTGATGGGTTTCGAAACCAAATAGATTACATACTTATAAGATCGCGATGGAGAACATCCATAAGGAACACTAGAACCCTGGTGCAGAGTGTGGTAGCGATCACAAACTCCTGATGACTGACTTCCGTTTGAAACTTAAAGCAGTACAGAAACCCACCATAAAAACAAAAATTATCACCAGCGAATATAGAGAAGAGTTTTCCAAGAGAACAGAAGTAAAATATAATTAGGAACACACTAGCAAAGGAACCCGATGGAACATCAGAACAACTTGGCAAGATGCTAAAGATATGATGGAGATGACTTGTAACAAAAACTGCCCTCTGGATTGCAACCCCTATAATGAGAGGGTTAGTACACCAAAGGCCAGAATCTGCAACAATCCGAAGAGAAACTCTCCAGTTTGTTTTGCCACGATGGTAATTAGACCAGCTCTTTATTTGGGCGGCGGCTGGATCGGGGTTCTGTAAATAACAGGTAGCTAAGGGTGAAAAAAACAATAAAACACCTATGATGGTAAATGTGCTTTAATTCAATGATAACAATAGAATCTGAGATGCTCTTACAGTTCCAAACAATTGCAATGTATAAATTACTGTGGTAACACTGCACAGTAGCAAATGAAAAAATGAGCGGTTCAATCAAAAAGCGCTCCGTCGTAAATATAAACAAGCACCCAAAACAAGATAACAACACCAAGGTTGTTCAATTTGAAATACAAAGCACACTCACGTTGATGCTTACGATATAGAAAAATAAAAATGCTTACCTCGATATCTCGTTAAGCTTACAATATCAAAGATGACAGGTACTTCCAATCGAGACCAACGGGGTGCTATACAGGTGAACCTGGAACTTGTTGAACTATCTAAAACAGTAGCACTTGACCGAACTACGCGCACAAATAAACACGGCTTGGAGTTGATGGTGGTGAATTGAGAGCAGGTGGAATTGCCGATCGTTACAGTTGGAGAATCCAGGATGACACTTCGAACGGTTTGATTGTTGTAATGTGACCAAAACGAACATCAAAACACAACTCGATACTAGTCAAAAGATAAACGCAAACTAGCTTGCGCAAAACTTTGCGTACGGGGAGAAATCGTGAAATATGCTGATAATGGTGAATTTTGTAAAAAAATCCACATGTGGTATACTTCCACAGGAGAAAAAACTGTGACGCAACAGTAAATGGCTTAAAGTAACGTTCACTAAAACGGAAGCTGGCCGTTCAAAAATAATGGATAAAGCACCAGTAATTCGGAACTAAAAGGCACTTTGAAAACTCAGCGCACGAAGGTCGAACGTACTTATTCGATATCTCAAACCCAACTGAATACAAAAGTATTCTGTCGCAAATCACATGACGTTCCAAAAATTGCAAGGTCAATGCAAAATGCATTTGAACATGCATAAAAGGAATGGGCCGTACTCAGGGATATTGTGAAACGATTTTAAAAGGAGAGCCATAATAACAAAGCAAAAATTTGTTACAGACTGTGAAGGAAATCTCTGCAGCTCGACTGCCTATGAAGCGAAAGCAATGGATGACGGATGCCACCCTAAAAATTATAGAAGAGAGGAGAGAAATAAAAAATAATGGCATCCACATTCCACACAGATGACAAACGTGCAAGATATAAGAACTGAATCATTTGATACAAGGAGCTTGCAGAAGAGACAACAATATTGAACTATATTCAAGAAATATGCAATGAAGTTCAAACGCACGCCACTAAAAATAATACTAGAGATATGTTCACGGCAATCAAAAGAATAACAAGAGGTTTCGCTCCGCGTTCGTGGGCCATTAGAGATGATAAGGGAGAAAAAAGCGAGTAATGACGGAAATGGGAGTACCAAAACACTTAATCAGGCTGATACAAAATCTTTACAAGAAGAGCATTGCAAAAATTAAAATAGACGACAGACTCTTTGATTCATGTAAGATTGGTAAGGGAGTGAGGCAGGGATGTATTCTATCACCCCTGCTATTCAACATATATGATGAATACGTTATGAGGAAAACCCTAGAAGAATGGAACGACGGTTTTACTGTTGGAGGCAGAAAGATAAGCAATTTACGGTATGCTGACGACACCGCTCTCTCTGCTAACTCAGCAGAAGAACTGACACTCCTTTTGAAACGATTAGAAGACGAAAGCCGCAGTTGTGGCTTGATTATCAATATTGACAAGATCAAGATAATGATTGTGGACCGAGCCAACAATAATAATCCACAGATCCAATAGAGCTCTAGCTACTCCGTTGTTGACCAACGTATACTTGGGGGCACTCATTACCAATGAGGGTGGAAGTATTCGGGAAATTAAGAGACGCTGTGAAATGGCAAGGAATGCTGTTAGAAGTCTGCTGAGAATATAGAAAAAACTATTAGTAAAAGCGCTGGTCTTCCCCATCGTACTTTACGGCCCATAATCATGGACCCTAAAGATGCAAGATCAGTGAAAAATCAACGCACTTGAGATGTGGTGCTGGAGAAGGTTGTTGCACATACCATGGACCGCGAGAAGAACCAATATGTCCATAATTAGAGAGATTGAAGAGCCTCAAAGATTGTCTCAGGTTGTGTATCAACGCGTGCTTGGATACTTCGGACATATAACGCGGGCAAGTGATGACGGCTTAGAGAAGTTAATAATACAGGGCACAGTGGAAGGAACTAGATCAAGGGGTCGTTCTCCGAAGCGTTGGTCGGATCAAGTAAAAGAGATCACGAATAGCTCACTGCAGCATCTTTCAAGAGAAGCCAGCAATAGGGAGAAATGGCGCGAGTGGTGCGAAGAGTCGGAAATGTACAGAACATTTGAAGGTGGTGAATCTGAGATCATGACTCCTCTGTCAAGAGGAAACCGAAGAAGAAGATACTAATTATACTAAAGGTATGTTAAAAATAGTGCAAATTGGTGATTAGCAGTGTTGAAGGTCCCCTTGTAAGTAGATTTTGCAGTTGATAATACAGAATTGATTTTCTTTAGTTTAATAACGTTAGCCGCCACGTGCATTAAATTTAATACACACCAACATTTAGAACATTGGTGTATTTTTAACCGTGACGGGCAACGTGTTAATAAGACAAGCAGTAAGGATACTAATTTTTAATATTCTTTTAGTAACCACGTATCATATTTATCCATATATTATAAAGAACTGTATTTTATGACAACAATAAGGAGCGAACTCTACGGATATTTGGAATTTTTTTCCAATACTGGAGGTCTATTGGGATTATTTGTAGGATTTTCTGCAACATCAGCAATGGAAATTTTATATTTTTTAACTTTACGTGTTATATGTAATATAAAAAGATACAGAAGAAAGATTTGGTCAACAAATTCTGAAAGTAAATAATTTCTGTAAATAGTTATGTAGTACCTACCTACTTATAATTATTTATAATACATTTATAATAAGAGAAGGTACTTATTATACGTACAGTAGAACCTGTCAAGTTCGACACTGTCTAGTTCGACATTTCTCAGAATTTCACTGTGAAAACTGACACAAGTGGGCGGCAGTTTACCTCATCTCAGAGGACGTGCATCTACTGTTCGATTTGCTGATATGATTTCTTATCGATTTGTAATAAGAACGATCGAGTTACGTTTACGTACCTTGCTTTTTAACCAAAGTTTAATTTGAAAAATTTAATTATGTTAAATAATACTACTTGACAAAATTAATTTCATGACAATTTTAAAATTGCAGTAGGGTCAAGTGGGGTAAAATGAAACAAAATGTAAAACTTTCTATTTTTAAGGCATTAAAATGGATAAATTAAAATTTTTAGCATCACTATCTGATGTAGTTTTACGCCATCTTGTTAATTATGTATGATTTTTTAAAATTAAATGCTGAGTAAGTACTAAAAAAATAAAAAAACAGTGTTTCACTTTTAACCTTGATTACGGGAAAATGTGAAACAGGTCTGTTACTCCCACGCTATAAGTAGTATTGAAATGTTTGTGACAAAATTGAAAAAAGCGGAAAAAAACTGCATAGAAAATATACGCTGCAAGCCCTCATTTTTTATATTTCCGCACAAAATAATATAAAACACAAAAAAAGGTAATGAAAATTATAACAAAGCTGAAATTAGGTAAAAAATACTTTACTCTACATTTGCCAAATAATCAACCATTCAAAAACTATGAACAAAATTTAAAGCCAATCAACATAAGATTATTATTTACAAAAAAAAACAAAAAAAAACAAATAGGTACGTATTATTTAAATAAAAATTTGAAATATGACAAACAACGGGAAAAAATGAAACAGTTTAATGGTTAGTTACATCTCAATCACTGGCACTAACTTAGAAAATAAACTTTTTATATTAACTTATTTTGCTTTATTTTTCACTTTTTTATAATTTCGTACCATTTTTAAATATGAACTAAAATTACTTTTAATGATATAACACTAATTTATTATTGTACACTCTTATAAAGTGACAAATTAAACAAAAATTCCGAAAGTATTTATATTTTGGAAAAACATTGTAGAAGGTCAAAAAATTATGAATCCGATTCTTGCACATTTTTCTTCCCCCCGGAATATTGTTAAATTATTAAAAAAAGAACGTAAATTTGTAATGATTATGAAAGAAAATCCTAAATTTATGCAATTCTTGGAGAACATTTTAATAATTATTACACATTTTCTATAAAGTTTTGAGTGTTTCTCAAAACACTGCAAATAGTTGGGATTATTAATTTGCCTATATGACTGCATAAGCAATTATTTACATACTTTTACAATGTTTTTCAACAGGATATATACCAAAATGAAATTGATAAGCTACCATTAGCAATGTTCCGGTCATTGTAGCATGGTGCAAAACTTTATTGAATATGTGTAATAATTATTAAAATGTTCTCAAAGGTTTGCATAAATATCTGAATTTTTTTCAAAAAGTTATTGCAAATGCACGCTTTTTGTTAATTTAACAATGTTCCCGGGGGCGGAAAGGGGTGCAAAATCGGATTTATTATTTTTTTACCTCCTCCAAATGTTGCCTCAAAATTGGAAAACTTTCGGAATTTTTTCATACCCATTTTGCTACAATGACTGGCCTATAAACTTAGGACTATTCAATGTATAAAATGCAAGTCAAACTAATTGGAATGTGCTATTGCAAGCAAGATAATGTACTTACCTACCTAGTAGTATTCTAGTATTTATTGGATTTCTAAGCAATTTCTAAGCAAACGTAGGCGTAGTATATATCACGATATGAATCAAAACATGCAAGTTAAGGATTACCATGCTACCAAATTTTACATTGAAGTACAGAAAGTGGTTTATATTTTCCCTGCAGCTGTTTCATATTTTCCCTGATTGCTGTTTCATATTTTCCCAAAAGTTTAATTTAATATTATAAAAAAGCACTTTATTAAAAAAATAAAACAAGTAAGGCATTCTCATCTTTCATCTATTTTCTGTGTGCAAAATTAATATAAATCCAAAATTTCAATTTATATTGCAGTAATAGAGAAAGTTGTACAACAAGAAATGAAATTAATTTTACATATTTTTAGATCGTTTACGAAAAGACGTTATCTACAGTACTCCTGGGAAGATATAATATTTCAAATTTTTACATAATTGAAAATAAACTATACAGAATATTATAGCGATTTCAATTTTGTAATTAAGTCATATTGTTTATTAATTACATGCCTGTTTCACTTTTTCCCTTATTTTTAGGTGTTTCATTTTTACCCCACTTGACCCTATATTAAGTATTGTTCAAAGTTTCAAATTTTCGAATATTTAAATCAGTTTGCGAACATGGTTTGTTTCAAGTCTTATTTCATCAAATAATTATTTTCTGGCTTTAGTTTGTAACAATCCAAAAATATTTTATTACATTGTTAACAACACGGACGGAAGAAGTATTTGTGATTAACACAGAAAGTAATGTAGTTCTTATTATAATCGAGAACTTGCAGACTGTGAATAAATTACATGCCTGATATTTATTATAATCTTGGTTTCCCTGTCAATACCGCCACTTTGTATAGTTTGACAGGAAATTGGTACCGTCTGTGTCGAACTTGACAGATTTTACTGTTGATATTTTATTATGTATTACTAAATGCGTATTCGCTGGGTGCGTGACATTTGGCCACGTTTTTTTGCACAATTTGTCCGCAGCGGACGCTGGCGTCGTTTACGCACCCAGCCAATGGGTACGTGCCATCTGACCACGTTATTTACACAATTTGTCCGCAGCGGACGCTGGCGTCGTTTATTAATACCCCCACTATGCACTTCGCACCCAGCGAATAGGGATACTAAATGTATTTATGGACCTTCTACAGTAATGAGTTTCTAAGTTAGTTCAGAAATTTAACTAATAAGAACAAAATATTTTATCCGACGTTTCGATTACTTCATTTGCACTTTATCAATACTACAAAATATGTAATGAAATAATTAAAAATTTAAATAAAAATAAAATATTGGGTACAAAAATATTCTATTGGATGAAATACCCGAGGGTTTCATCAAGCCATTTCCAGCTAATGACAACGGTACTACACACAGCGGCGCTCTAGCAAGATTTTTAAGTGGTGCGAGATCTTATTTTGCCCCCTCCCCCCGTCGAGTAAAATGTAAAAAGAAACACTATTTTTTTGAAAAGGTGTATTTAAACAAATTAAGAAAGAAAAATTAACTATAAAAGCCACTTTCCTCGCTTTTGCGCTTGCAAATTTCAAAAAAATATTTTATTTTCCAAAAAAAACAAACAAATTATTCATTTTTTCGAAATATTTTGTCATTTTGGCGCCCCATTTAGGATGGCGCCCGGTGCGACTGCACCGGTCGCACCGCCCTAGAACCGCCGCTGACTACACAGAGGAAAAGCTAACGAAAAAAAAAAAAAGAATTAGAGCGAAAAATAAAAATAAAACATAATAAAAAAATGTTTAACTTAAAGTGGATTATCAAGAAATTATGCTACTCCACTTTTATAAATCCAATTTAATTATTTCACCATTTTTCATTTTTCTTCTTTTATAAAAAAAAACTGCTAAAAGGGAAATATTACGCACTTTTAGCATAGAATTTTCTTTAATTTGTTCTCAAAAATAACTCAAAATTATACCATTTCATCCATTTCAAAAATACACAACCTCGTGCGAATTTTGAAGTCGCACACAAGTCTCCTTATGAAAAATGTTCTCGACCTCCTCCAAGGTTTGCAAATTGTTATAAAAATAAAAATGATAATAAAATTCATAAAACCCAAATATTCTTCATCCCAAAATAATAGGAAAATATACGTTGAAAAACAGCTCAATAGGTTCTTTGGGTCGCATGAGATCTCTTATCTCCAGATAAAAATGGTTTGTGATTTTAAACTCAAATAAAAAATCTTTTGAAACAAAAACTACCCTCTGAAACACGACCCCTAAGAGAGGGCCGACCCAAATAGAGACCAGGATCTGTAACAATCCGGAGAGAACCTCTCCAGTTTGTTTGCCACGATGGTAATTAGACCAGCTCTTTATTCTTGTGGAGGCTGGATCGGGATTATGAAAATAACAGGTAACTAGGGGCACAAAAGAAAACACAAATGGTGGTAAAAGTGCTATAATGAAAATAGAATCTGAGAGAACTCTCACAGTTTCAACAATTGCAATGTGTAAATAACTGCGATAACAATACACAGTATCAATGAAAATGGTGATAATAATCAATCAAAAAGTGCACCGTAATAAAAATAAACAAGCACCTGCTATAAAAAACGCAAGTGTCGTTTGAAAATGAAGCAAGCACCACCACCACCTTCTTATTTCACTTTTTATTATCGTTCTGTATCTTTTATACCTAGTTCTCGAGAGCCATCCATCGTAATTTTTTAATTACTGACTCATCAGTATGTGGTGGGTTGGATGTAGTCATGTTGATTTTGATTTAAATTATATACAATTATCTTTGTATTTATTTTTCCAATCTACTCTTCTTCTTTTCTTAGTTAATACACTACTTCTATATTACTACTCGTACTAATCTTTCTTCACTACATTATAATATTAGCCTAATTAATCTAGACATTACTCATCATTTTAATTTAATTGCATTATTTATTATAACACCCAATCATCAATAATATAATAAATTATACGAAATACTTAACCTACATACTTATTTAAATTTCCTTGCTTGCAAATACTTCACACATGCTACATCTCCCTTTTCGAAAAAATGGCTTTTACTCTGCAGGTGAAAAAGACATTTTCCAAATTAGGAAAACTAGCAGTTAAACTAAAATATAATGAAAATTACTCACTCATACATACATATAGTTCATACATATTATCATACATAGGTACCTATTTTATACAATTTTACACACAATTACAATTAAAACACAAATACTTATTTTTATACAATAAAAAATTTAAACTACCCATTAACATAATATCCTTTTTGTTTATATTGTTTTCACTTTTTGAATAATTTCACGCGATTTTTATGTACTGTAACTGAATGTCCTTTTTGATTTTTTACAGTACAATTAACACCATCACAACTTATTACTAAGAATGGTCCTTTATACCAAGGATCAAATTTTGTTCTAGCTTCATTACTAATTAACACTAAATCTCCTGACTTAACATTTAAATTACTGACCTTCTTATCATATTCTATTTTACGCTTTTCCTTAACTTTTTGCAAATATGCATTAACACGACTATTAGCTAATTGCAAACGATATTTAACTTCCGCATAATAAGCATCTATATTATATATAGGGTCAACAGTCATTCCTTCTAATGAATCAGGTAATTCATTTTTCTTACCAAAAACCAATTCAAACGGTGTATAATTATGATATGCACTTGGTGTTGTATTGTAACAAAAACTATAAAATTTTACCCAATCATCCCAATCTGTTTGATTACTATTTATGTACATTCGTATATATTCATTTAAAACTCTATGATTTCTCTCACAACCCCCAATAGTTTGACTATGATATGCAGTTGAAATTTTATGCTTAATGTTCATGAGTTGCAATAATTTATCTAAAACTTCATTTTTATATTCCGTACCCATATCCGTGCGAATTTCTTTCATAGGACCGTAAATTAAAATAAAATTATCCATAATTGCCCTTGCTACTGTTTTTGCTTCTTTATTCTCAATAGGTACAACAACAACATATTTTGTTAATTCACATTGAATTGTAACTGCATACGTAAAACCATTTGTAGTTTTTAAAAATGGACCAATTGTGTCTATACAAGTAATATCAAAAGCTTTTTGAGGTGTTATGTGTTACTTTGTTTTTGTTTACTTGACATTTTCTGCATTTCTTCACAAAGTTTGCCACATCTCGAGACATTCCTTTCCATCTATAGTTCATTCTTAATTTCTTTAACAATCTCTTTTGGCCGCTATGACCTCCTACAATAGGATTATCATGATACATTTTGATCAACTTCTCTTTTTCACTGTCGTCATTTATTATCTTGGGATCCCTATACAATATAATTCTTAATTTCTTGAGCGCTTTTGATCCTACTTCTTTGAATTTGTTAACGGTGCACCTTTTGAATATAGGATTATCTATATTTAACTTTACTTTATTTATTCCCAAATTACCGGCCTCTAATTCTAGCCTAGACAATATTTTCTCTAAAGAAAAAGTATCATTAGTAATTTGCCACTCTTTATGAAAACCAAATTTACCTCTTTTTCCCATCACTATCCTAAGATAAGTGGGCTTAATTATAACCTTTAAAACTGGTAAATTCATTACATTGACAGCATCTAAACTTTCATAGACCATTGAGATTACTTCTTTATTTTCCGCATTTTTCATTTCTGTCGCTTGGGAATGTCTTCGTGACATCGCTCTAGTCACCACTAGTACTTCACTGTTTTTAGTTACCATTTCTTTTAAATCCGTAATATTAATCCTAGACAATGCATCTGCTCCGATATTATCTTTCCCTTTTATGTATTCTATATGAAAATCATATTCTTCCAAATCTAATCTCATTCGAGTTAATTTTGATGAAGGATCTTTGAGAGCAAAAAGATAAGCCAAAGGCCTATGATCCGATTTTACCACTTTTGTACCAAATAAATATGGCTTAAAATATTTTATAGCCCAATGAATGGCAGCAAGTTCTTTTTCGATAGTAGACTTATTTGTTTCTCCTTTTGTAAACGATCTTGATGCATACGCTATAGGTAACTCTTTTCCGTCAAAATTTTGAGCTAATATGGCCCCACAGGCCTCCTTTGATGCGTCAGTGACCAAAATAAATTGTTTTGTAAAATCTGGGTATTGCAAAATTTCTGGACTTAATAACGAATTTTTTAGTTTGTCAAAGGACACTTGACATTCCTCATTCCACGAAAAAATAGTATTTTTTCTAGCTAACTTATTAATTGGTTTTGCAATTTCTGCAAATTTTGGAATAAACCTCCTGTAATAATTACAAAATGCAATAAAACGTTTTGCTGAATCAGCATCTGTTGGAATTGGAAATTTATTTATAGCATTATATTTCGAATCATCTGGCAGAATTCCTTTATCTGTGATTTTATGTCCCAAAAACATCACTTCGTTTCTAAAAAATTAAATCGGATTTTTCCGGATTTAATTTTAAATTAAATTTTCTACAAGTTTCAAATACTATTCTCAAATTTTGTAAATGATGGTCTTTTGAACATCCTATTACTATTAAATCATCTATATACAAAAATGCCTTCTCAGGTGTTATACCCGCAAATGCCATTGCCATCATTCTCTGAAAACTATTTGGGCTAACTTTAAGTCCAAAAGGTAACCTTGTAAATCTAAAAGATCCAGCATCTACACTAAAAGATGTAATATCACGAGAGTCTTCTTCTAGAGGTATTTGATGAAAACCTGATACAAGATCCACGACCGAAAACCATTTGGCCCTACCTAATTGGTCTAATATATCATCAATTCTCGGTAAAGGAAATTTATCTCCTACCAGTTTTTTGTTTAGTTGCCTAAAATCAATTACTAACCGCCAATTTTTTCCTCCGTCAGCAGCTTTCTTTGGTACTAGTAATACCGGGCTATTATATTCCGCTGATGATCGCTCGATTATATTATCACTCAACATTTTATTGACCTGATTATTAATTTCAAGTTTTTGCGTTCTCGGTGTTCGATAATTTTTTACAAAAACCGGTGAATTATCATGCAACTTAAGTTTTTGCTGATAAAAATTATTAGTAGTTAATTTTTCTGTCTTAAGTCCAAAAATATCAGAAAATTCTTTACATAATTTATCCATATCTTCTTTTACAAATTCTGGAATGTTTTCCTTTAATTTTTCCATAATAGAATCTTGTCGAGCTATACTTGAATTACTTTTATCTAGAGGTACTATATTAAAATCATCCAATTTTCTTGTTTTTATGTTATTACTATTTATTGACACACTTTCCGATGTTGTATTTATTATTCTTACGCATGGATTATTTCCAGACATGATTGAATTAGCGACGAAAACGCCAGGTGCTAAATTTCCATTCAAAACCACCAAATCATTTTTACCCTTTAATTTATTGACATACCTTACTACTTCACAACGAGGAGGGATCATTAATACGTCATCTTCTAGACTGTTGCAAATAGATGTAGTTGTAGTTATAAATTTATTGCTAAGAGTCAACGTCCAGTTACTATAATCTAATTGACACCGATATTTTGAAATAAAATCTCTACCTAAAATACCATCAACTGGAATTGGAAAATTATCGTTAACAATATGAAATGTACCATCAAAAACATGGTTATTGATGTAAATTAACGTTTTGGTAACTGCAATGGATTCAGTGTACCCATCTGTTATGCCGTTAATTTTGCAAATTTTTGATCTGTCTACTAGTTGATTTGGATTAATTTTTGTTCGTTTAAATAGACTAATATCAGCTCCTGTGTCAATTAAAAGCATTATTTTATGATTCCCCGTCATTTCAGTTTCAACAAATACAAAATTTGAAAGTGTCAGATCCAAATTAAAAATATTTACATTTGTCCCAATGGATCCTGTTGGGACGCTTCTGCGTTTCCCTGGTCCTCTGCAGAATATGCTCTTACAGCTCTATTAGTGTTACTGTTTTGGAATCTTTGCCCATTACCTGTTCTATAATCCTTGAAAGCATTTTGACCTCTAAAACTATTACCACCTCTGTTGCTACCTCTGTTACCGCCTCGATTAACACCTCTATTAAAATTATTGTTATTGTAGCCCTGATATCTACCTCGACGGTCATTATTTCGTTGATAATTATTTCGAAAATAACCCGAATTATGATTGTAATTTCTTCGGTTGCTCATATAAAAAACATTGGAATTGCTGTCACTATTAATATTTACAAACTTATTTATGACTTCTTGACAATTTGAAAAATTTCCTGCTTCTAGAATCCATCTGGCTTTTTGAGAATCCGCATTTTTTGACATTGCCTCCACGACTGTAGTGGTGCTATAAGTTTCTGCTGTTGTTGGTGGAACGCCCTCACGTATGTACGCTCTTTTCAACTCTGACGCTAAAGCATCTATTTCCTCTGCATATTTGGTAATTTCTTTATTGTTTTGTTTTAACTTAAGTAATTTTGCCGCGATAAACTTTGAACTTTCCCTATTTATTCCATTTTTTAATTTATTTATAATTTCGTCTAACGAATCCGTATCCGTAATAAGATCTCGCGCTTTACCCGTAAGTTTAGTTCTTACAAAAGCAACTGCATTACTGTTATGCCCTTCTGAATTGGATTGTAATAATTTCAATGAATCTAAAAATGACTGAAGCCTATTATTAGATCCGTCAAATTCGGTTGCTACTATTTTGCTGGCAAAATTAAAAAATTCAATCGGAGATAAAGCCATTTTTGCTTCCTGATCGGAATCTGTTTCTTCCGACTCGGAATCAGTTTCTGTCTTAATAGAAGGATCAATTGATATTAAATACGAAGTTGGGACCATATAATCTATTTTTAACACTTTAAAAATTTTACATACGCGTTCCCTTAGTTTCTCAAAATCCCTTTTTATAATTAATACATGATCTATCTCTAAAGAATCCTTAATTGAACTTACTAAACTAACAAACTTATTAAAATTTAATATTACATTATTTTTAACTTCATCTTTCACTGATGCCGATTTGGGAATATCCTTTTTTAGAACCCTTTTTGATTCCCTAGTAATTTCTGCATAGAACTGAGTTAATACTGCATATGATTCCTCCCAATTACTCATATGCAAAATATATAATATTACAACTTAAAGACTATTTATACCATTAATTCCTTTTAATTAATTATTCTTAAACACATCATACTTAAAATAATTTAAAAACTATTGATAACCTTAAATTCTCCTGTTGTTCCTGCTGCTCCATACCATATGTTGCTTTGAATCTTCTTCTTATGCCTTAAGTGCCTGAACAGCAATGCTTCTTGTTACACCTTTCTTCATACCTCTTCTGTATTCCTTGTGCACTTTTAATATTAAGAACAACACAGCCACAATTGTTAGAATTAATAACATTATTTTTACGTCCTTTTGAGCGCCAAGCACTTGTTCATCAACTATTACATTAGTGTTCACTACACCTGTGTCGGTTACATCTGATTGCTTTGATGTGGATGTCCCCATTTTAATATTTTCCAAAAAAATTATCCAAAATTTAAATTTTTCTTCTCACATCAGTTTTGAAACCATTAGGCCCTTGTGGCAAGATCGCCATGTGGTGGGTTGGATGTAGTCATGTTGATTTTGATTTAAATTATATACAATTATCTTTGTATTTATTTTTCCAATCTACTCTTCTTCTTTTCTTAGTTAATACACTACTTCTATATTACTACTCGTACTAATCTTTCTTCACTACATTATAATATTAGCCTAATTAATCTAGACATTACTCATCATTTTAATTTAATTGCATTATTTATTATAACACCCAATCATCAATATTATAATAAATTATACGAAATACTTAACCTACATACTTATTTAAATTTCCTTGCTTGCAAATACTTCACACATGCTACAAGTACATCATCAGCAGATTACAGATTACATTAATTGTAATAGAAAAAAACGTAAAGCTCAAAATTAAGTATGCCGTAGTCCGATATAAAACTAACTCGACAAGGAGACGCCTTTTACCTAGTCCTTAGATGACTGGGGCTATTCCCGGAGTTAGGTTACTTTGACGAAAAGCTGAGATCTAACTAACTGCTATCTCCTTTCGGGGGTTATTGTTCCTCCTTTCAACGCAAATCTACACACGCCCCAATTGTGCGATTCTGCAAAAATGTCTTTTCATTGTTTTTCAAGAGAATGTTTAGCTTTGAGAAAACCAGGATTGAGAAAAATCATGATTTTAATAAAAAAAATATCAAAAATTAATGATATTTTTTTAAAATCAAGATTTTTTGATTTATTTGATTTTTATTCGAGTTTTGTAGAAATAAAAAGAAAAAAACATGAAATTATGACAATAATTATTTACAAATAAATTTTTTCAATGTTGTATAATAATAATGTTCTAAAAATGTACATGTAAATATTAATTTTTACGAATCATAAGATTATAAGAAAGACGACCAGTTCAAGACTTGATGTCTATTGAAAAATTTTTTAAATTCAAATTTTGAAACATAATTTTTTAAATTTGCTTGAGGTTGGCAAACTTCTTTTTTTGAAAAGAAATAAGATTTGATTTTAATCACGATTTTAATTAAAAACATCAAGCAATTTAAATCTTGATTTAAATCATGATTTAAATTGTTTGATTTAAATCAACTCAACCCTGGAGAACACTGAAGTATTTTGTTAGTTTTGAAAAACAAAAAATTTTAAAAGTGACTTGATAATAATGAACCATACGATCTCATGAAAAAATCGAAGAGTACCAAAAAAAAAAAAAAATAATGGTAATTTAAAAAAAAAGCAAATGCTTTATTTTTTTCTTATAGTTCAAAAGTTAATTCAAAATGTCAAATCAACAATTTAAATTTTTTTTTCATAATATAATCTTTATGGTAATTTTTCAAATGTACACGGTTTTTAGTGCGTGCAGGGATATGTAAATGTAATTAGCCCAAAATTAAAATTAATTTGAATATACCCAATTAACTGGTTTACATCTAATTACTTTGAACAATTAGTTCAATATCAATGGTAATACGAGTACTACATAATAAAATTTGATAGTTAAAAATAACCAGCATATCAACAAAGTTTTTTAAGATATTTTAGTAAAACAAATTTAAAGTTTGTCTATATTTTGTGCACTTTTGTCTGTCAAATTATAACAGTGATTCATTTATGGTTTGTTAGATCATCATATTGTTGAAGACTTCGTTCAAAGGTATAAGACAAATCCATAGGTTTTAAGATACGGAAAACTAATAATTTGTGTTCCCTACCTATGGACGTAAATAAATTTGCATTGACTGTTTTCATTTCAATAACAACTTTGGTTGATAAAAATCTCCTGAAATTTATTTTCCATCGCAAACTACATAATGTTACACAATAACGTTAATACAGCAATAAATAATCATTTCAATATGTAATCATAGAATTAATAGTCATAGCTAAATTTGTTGTTGCCTTCACTATCCATTGGTAAAATAAATCTTTTTGTCGTTTGATAAAAAATCTTTTTTAACTGAATGATGATCCAATTAGCCTTACATACGTAATGAAGTTTTAAGATGATATTTTTAAGTTTTCAACCATCAATCACTTGAGTGGTTTCTCAATTGTTATTTTTCATTGAAGTATTTATTTTTTTACGATTTGTTTAGACTCAGGTCTCCTGTTCTTCAAATAAATTAACATATAATAGAAATCGGCACAAGACCAAAACCGTACTGTAAGTAAACATAATTGCAATAACCTATACGAGTACTTTAATATAATTTTTATAACACAAGTGGAATTAATCTTTAGTATCAACGATTCAATGAATAAACAAGAAAATTTGGACATAAATTCTGAAAAGGTCATAATGAACAAAGGTGAAAAATCAAATTGGACTAAAAACATAAGTAACTACTTTTCTGAGTACTGCGCTGCTAGTAGCATTCATGGAATTCAATATTTAGGTGAACGAGGAAGATTTACTATAGAAAGGCAAGAGAAAAATTACAAAACTTAACAACCTTTAATATTGAAGTTTTAGAATTTTATGGGCTATAGTCGTGTTTTCATTATCGTCTACTAGTTTATATTTAATTATTAAATCATATAATAAGTGGGAAACCTCACCGGTTATTGTAACGTTTGCCACAACCGAGACACCAATTTGGGAAATACCATTTCCAGCTATTACCATTTGTCCGGAAGTCAAAACTAATCCATATGTGTTTAATTATACTGACGTATTCATAAGGAAGTTTGGATTGAAAGAAAATATTACAGAAGAAGAGTACGTATATGTATTTACGAGTAGGGCGAACTTGGGAATGCTAACAGGGTAAACATTTTACATTTGGTATAGTGTATCAACCTTAATTATGTATCAATCCTCCCAAGTCTCTCCTATACCTACATTTGCACACTTTTTTTATTTTAATGAATTACTGGTGTTATTTTTAGAACTAATCTACTGTTGAAGTTAGCGTTAATATGTCCGAACGTTATGACCGAATATATCTTATTTGATAATCTAGATAAAATTTCAACTGTTGGTAACGATGTTGTAGATGATATAATGATGGTAACAATTTTAAGCAAAACTGCATTCTTTTACCGAATTATTTTAGCTCTTCGATCAGACGTTACCTTTGGAATCAATTGACTTTAATTGGGTGGGTACAAACATGGATGAGTCGGAGCGCACACAAATTTTAACCGAAGAAGGAGTTTGTATTAGTTTTAATATAATAAATCCCAATAGCATATTTAGGAATTCAACGTAACTTTGAGCGTATTTATAAATGGTTACATTATTATTTTGCAAGTTCTAGATCATATTTTGGGAATAACAGCAGTGCAACAAAGGAAACCATTCATTGGTCTTTGGAGCACGGATATTCGTCTGACGCAGGTGAGGATGTGATTCCAAAACGAACATTTTTATCTGGTTTAAAAGGCGGTGCAGCATTTTATTTATTTGTTAAGAGCCTATTACAGTGGTAGCCATCTTGCCGATTCTTTGTTCGCATATTTCGCAGTTGTTTCGCAATGAATTAAAAAAATTTTCAGACAAAAAAAATAGGAAAAAAAATAAGCTTTTCCGGAAAGTCAATGAAACTTTTTTTTGTTTTAAATAGCAAAATTTTTCATAGTAAATGTGTAGTTTTTATAAAGTTATTGGCTTTCCGCGAAAGAATATTTTTATTTAGGAATTTACAGACTGATTGGAACTTTTTAAAGGCTATGGTTTTTAAATAAAATGCGAAAAACAGATTTTGTGAAAAATTTTCGATTTCCAACGCCCTCGACGGCAATATTATGAACTCGCTTCATAGCTCCGCCTAAATGTTGTCCACGGTCATGTAGCATGTGACAGAGGAACATTATCGCACATCGGCACATTCTTTAAAAAAACAGCTATAGAGCGCATTTTTAAATGAGTAGACGTACTACCTACTCGTATAGGTAATCTTTTGCTTTGCAGCACTTATCATAAGGCCCGGATTTTTTGGCACTGAAAATTACCAAAATAGGCAGGCAATTAGGCATCAAAACTTAGATTATAGGCACTAATAGGCAGTCAAAAATGCATAATTAAATAATTAAAATAAAGAAAACCACTAATAAGTATTAAAACATTATTTTGTAGAAAAAATAAAATAAAATAAACATTTATATAACAAATTAAAGCTTTTTCCAAATTTTCTGGAGTAAAAAAACTTCTCACAGATTCACCGCTCTTCATCACAAGAAGTAATGGGAGCGCATATGCATACACAAAAAATGAGGTTTTTCGGGGTATTTTCTAAATAACTTAAAATTAAGGATCGGCAAAGGGCCACATTAGGGGTATTCACACTCCCTTGTATATTTCGTGGTATACTTACACCCTCTTATTTATAATAGTTATTTATGTATTTAGGGCGTAAAGAAGCTTTTATGGCGTAAGACGTAATTTTTAGCCCGAGGCGGTAGCCGAGGGCTAAGAAGACGTCGAAAGCCATAAAAGCAAGTTACGCCCGTGGTACATACACAACTTTATGCAAGGATGAAGATTTTTTAATTTAAAAGTATTTCTAAAATAAATTGAATTTTTGACACAAATCTAGTGTTGCTTTGATTAAATTTGAGTTTTGAAACGTAACTATGGTAGCGAGTACATACCGGTACTGTCATTAAAAGGTGAAAAACGAACGAATTTGATGAGGCTGCAGAATTTCTAATTTATTTGGTTAATTATTATTGTTCACATAAATTACCCACAAGAAAATTTCAATAAAATGTACTACAATTTTCGGTTTTTAATAAAAACTTTTCAGTTTGCAAGTATTTAAACTGTTTCTATTAGGTACCTATGCAGTGGCGGATTAAGGCCTAGGCTACCTAGGCAACTGCCTAGGGCCCGTAATTTTTGGGGCCCGAAATTAGGTTTTTAATTTATTTTTGAGTTGGCAATCAACCCACTTAGTTGATTTCTTAAGAAATATTAAGAACTGCCCCTTTATTTTTCTATGCTTAAAACTGATTTTTGAAGTAATAGTGTGGTAATTTTTAAAAATAAATAAATATTAATAAATTTTAATTACTGAATATGCCTATATGCCCCTGAAATCCCACAAATTAGCACGAAAACATCTTTTTATAATTTCTAACTTCAAATCTAAGCTCGTTGACCTTGAAAATGTAAAAAATTTTGCCTACGGCGCAATTTTACGTTATTTTTACCCCTCCCCTTAACAAAATGTTTGAAAATATTTTTTTAGCCCACCAAACTTTTGACCCTAGTTGCGCCTATGTATGCGTCATGACTGAAAAATAGGCCCGGAATTACAATGTTGCCTAGGGCCCGCTTTAGCCTTAATCCGCCACTGTACCTATGATATCGTTGTTTGACGTTTCATTATAGCCCGTGGGTATAAAGAGGTCCGTGGGCTATAAAGAGACGTTTATGACAAATAAATTCGTGTATAAGTGTCAATTTATGATACATCTGTGCATAAACAACTTTACTAGAGTTTATTTGGCTTAGCCAATCAGAACATCAGAACAACTTAAATATACCTGGATAATATCCTTGTATATTTAAGTACCCTTCGCCCTAGTTTTTTTAGTTGCGTATTTCGAATCATTTGTGACTTTGTAAAATAAGGGTAGTGGGATAAAACAGGTACCCTAAAAAGTATCAAATTACATCAAGAAAACCAAATACACCAGCTTATATACCTGGGTGTGTTCACAGCTGTGATATTTAGTGTTGTAAATATAATAAAGTAATAAATTTACAAGGGAGTGTGAATACCCTTATTGTAAAATTACCTAATAATAGCTCCAGTAACTGTCGGAGTCATCCCTCAATATATCAACATGAAGAAGTGAAGTGACACTAACTGCATTAGTACAAATAAATATGAATTGACAGTTATGGTAATGGTAACATGAATGGTCATAGTTTTGGTCAAGTTTTTTTATGCCATGGGGGGGGGTTCACGCAAAAAGAAATTTTAGACCCTTTTTTTTTTAATATCTCGCTCTCCATGGGGGACTTTGAACCCCCAACTCCCCCCCCCCTATCTACGGCCCTGTGTCTTATTTAAAATTTGTACGTGGTATTCATTCAAAAATACTTACATACTTACAAATTTAGGCAAATTATAGGACAAAATCAATTTAAAAAAGCCATTTAGATGAAAAAAGGCACTAAATGTAGAAAATAGGCATTTTAGGCATATTAAAAAGTGGTTTAAAATGATCGCCAAGTCGCAAAACACATTTTGCTGCAAAAAAAATTTCAGAGCCTGTACGGAATCAAAAAAGGCAAATGCCTACAAATCCGAGCCTTACGTTATCACAAAACACTGGGCTTCTTTCTTTGTTTTTTTTTAAATGTAATAGAAAATAAAGGCTTATTTTATAAAACAGAATGATATATGAATTAAAAAATTTTATTTCAAAATTCAAATGCCTCCTTCCTGAAATAATTGATTCCAGACAGAAAAGGGGAATGGAAATTAGAAACCCACCAAGGGAATAGTTATTTAAAATTTAGTTTAATTTTTTGTTAAAAAGTTTTTTTTTGTAAATTATTTTCAGCAATAGTTATTGGGTTATTGCTATTAAGTTTTCAATGTAAAACAAGTGGAAAAATCGTCGCATACAAAAGCTGGCGCAGCGAAACTAATTGTTTATTATTTTTTATAAGATTATAAAGTGGCTGTAATCTGTTTCTTATCGCTAGAAACGAAACAACTTAGAAACACGTATAAAAATACTTTTGTTTCACTCATTCTAATGTTTTATTGAAAACGTTAGTGTATTATGATTTCGTTTTGAACACGCCCATCGTTTAAGTTTTTCTTCTTCCGACCACACCGTTGCCCCTCAGGAGAAACTATCGAGCTGGTATAGTAGCCTCTTAACGATACTTTTATCGACTATATGTGCGGCGATGCTGTTCAAGGATTTAAGGTGGGTTTTCATTTATCACCACTACTTCCTATAGCAAATCTTTCAGGTAAACATTGTGATAAATATTGTATTTATTAATTAGCTCCGAAACTGTAGGACATACTTGCCTTATTTCGTAGTGCTTCTAATTTTATAGCAGTTTTTAGAATTTACTTTATACCTTAACTTTACATTACTTAAGGGGGCAGATCAATAGGGTCTGAGCTTGTGTCAAGTTCAATTCAAAAACGAATAATCGTAGAAAGCTTAAATTTTCAGAATATACGTAAAATATGATTTTACTTAACATAAGCTATTTTTTATTTAAAAAAAATTAATATAAAAAAAATTTTCTAGCCATTTTCAATAAAATGCACTTTAGTTATAAATATAAAATAGCTTACGTTAAGTAAAATCATATTTTAAGTATATTCTGAAAATTTCAGCTTTCTACGGTTATTCGTTTTTGAGTTGAACTTGGCACAAGAAATGAAGCAATATACATAAAATTTCAAATTTTAACCAATCAGAAGTAAATATCAATAAATCTCAATAAAACATACCAATGAAATATCATAAAACAACTAGTGACATCTGTTGAATTTTATTATTTATTCATATTGATCTAGGACCTTAACCTTAGACTTAAATGATAATACCTTAAAAATTTTAGTTTAAAATTTTTTAGAAAAATAAATAAATTATCAAAATATACTGCTAAATTAGGAATACTGAGAAATCAGGCAAACCTACCCTACATTAAATTTACATTAAATTTAATTGGAAATTAATTTTAACAGGTTATGATTCATCATCCGTTTGAATTTCCCGATTTTAGTAAATACATACGTGTGCCATTAGACGAATATGTCCAAGTAGGCATAAGACCTAAAATGATCACAGTTTCGGAGACTTTAAAAAGTTACAGACCCCATGCTAGAAACTGTTACTTTTCGGAACAAAGGCGGCTACAGTATTTCTACAATTACACTCAAAATAACTGCATGATTGAGTGCTTAGCTAATTATACATTGAATGAATGTAAATGCTTGCCGTTTTATTTACCAAGTAAGTTTTAAAACAAATTAAAAATATTTGAAGAAAATAGGATATTATTACCAATATTATTGTAGAATTTCCAGATATTCCAACTTGTACTATAGGCAGCCACATTTGTATGGAGCTATCTAAAGGTAACCAAGGATCTGTATTGGTATAGTAAGAGTGTAGACATGGTTTAAGGTTTTTTTAAAGAACCGATTTTGACTTGGTCGATTTTCAAAATAGATTTTTTCGATTTAATTTTAAAGTTTTTCAATGATATAAAATAGTTCTTTTAAACCTTACCTTGAAATAGTTCATTTAAACCTTACCTTGAACTACTTTATAGGGAGTTTAGAGCGTTTACTGTAATAAGTAGGTATTTTAAACTAAAAAATTCGAAATGCAAGCAAAAAAAAGTTATGTTATGGTAAAAGAGGACTATAACTAAAACACAGTTTTAAGTTTTTTATGCATACCGCTGTTAGTAAATAACAATAACAATTTTAAACTCCACAGCAACCAAACAAATATTTTCTAATGAAAAACAATTGGTAACAATGTTATAAGATGTCAATAATAATTTGGTAGTGTTTCGCTTAGACAATAATTATTTATTGAAAATAATGGACTTCAGTTTGCATACTTATATGGTATTATGTTGTTTAACATTGTTATTGTTATTTTGTATTATTATTGCAGTTTTTTAATAAAATAGGAAGAACTTTAAATGATGAACCCCACATGTTATATTATATCATTGAAAAGAGGACAAAAAATTCTATTTGAGAATGTCATATTCAACTATAGTTTTTATTTGAAAAATACAAAACTTTATATTATAACTCGGAAACTAATTAAAATCTCTTTAGCCCATGTTGTTTCCCTTAAAAAAATTTCTGAAGAAAGTCTTAACATTTGTTTGGCAACTTCAAAAACACTGAGATATCCACATTTATCGAAAAGTCCAATAATTGAATAACTCGAAAACAAAAAATGATAGCGAATTCCAGTTTTCGCCATTGAGTTTTTCTCAAAAAAAGAGATGGAGGATGCGCCATCCATTTTTCGATATCTCCTATAGTTACCGATTTCCCCATAAGAAAGATAGAAATCGTGACACCCTGTATACTCTACAGGGTAAATAATTCATAATTCGAGACATCGGCACTAAGGTGAATGCGGTAAATGAGCAAATATATCTTCGAATCTGTCTGTTTGTGGCTTCGAAGAGGAGTATAGTATCGTTCGGCGTCATTTTGAGGTTAAACATATGATGGAAAAAAATAACCGAGAGCATGTGTCCAAGGAAACCTTAGATGAATAAAACGTTACTCACATCAAAACCAGACATAACAAATAATTAGAGGTTATGTATAATTTTCGTAAATGCCTTATGATTAGGTATTAATTTATTATTTAATCATATTCACCGTACAATTCAAAATAATATAATCGATAATATTAATTTTGTAGTATTTAATTGACTCTAAATTTTGTTTTCTTTTAGTGGATTTCGGTAAAAATGAACTGAAAAATAAAACTTTGACAAATTGTGATTGCTTACCATCGTGTGCTTCATTGGAATATGAAATTGATATATCTCAAAATAGTTGGAACTGGAAAAAATATTCTTTGGCATTAGAAAATATAGAGGAACAAAAAGACTCAACAATAGAGGTCGAAAAGTAAATATGATAATTTACTAGATAATTATGTACGAGTACGATAACCCTGCACTTAATATTTGATAGATAGTATTAAAATGAAGCATTTAGGTGAGAATAAACGTCAAATATCTATTAGTCTAGAAAAAAAGTGATTTTAAGGTTTTGATTTTTCACATAAGAACCGCCCAGTTGCCGCATTCTGTTGAACATACAGGCGCTTGGCACAAATACGAGTAGTTAGAGCAAGAATTACGAGTACTAAGGTTTATCTACCACACAGATCCGTTGGCCGATGTCCCACTTTACCAGTTTCGTGGGCTGGAATATTGAATATGCCAGTCTTGTAGTTGCGTGAGCTTCAGCGATATTTCTATCTAGTGACCTTATTTGGAAATCCCAGTTTTCGAGTTGCTTGAGCTTACTTAGTTTTGGCCCTAAGGAGGATCCAACGGATGTGCGACACAAGAATTCAAACCAGTTCACGATCCGCGATTTGCTGTTAAATATGTGTATTCCCATATTATATAGTCATCTATCCACATGAACTTGTTTAAATTTCGGTCCCAGATAGTACATATTTCCGGATGAGGTGGGTTAACGTTTGAAAATTTTGCTACTTTTTCAGTGATACAGGCCATTGGTACCCAAAATCTATTCTTGGTTTCTATGTGGTGTTCTACTAGCATCATATTTACATTTCGTTACCAAGCTCTCGTCAATCTGTACAATGTGGTTTGAACATTCTGGATTCTCTAGGGGTCGGCAAATCGCGGCTCTTTGGCCCTTTGAGTACAGATCTGTCACAAATCACAACATGCGGGTGAGCAAGCACCCGCGGCGGAGTCGGTCGGTTGGTAGCTGGGGTGCATGGACAGAATTTGGCTCACAAAAGAAATCTCAATCGTTGTACTGTTGATATTTGACTCATTTGACTAATGAGTTTGCCGACCATTGGTTTCGAAGCTTCACTGAGCAACTATGCTGAAATGTCGCATATAGCCGATAAACGGAGCTCATGGGAAGTACAATAAGGTTACCGGCTATACCTGAGCTGGTTTTGCAGGATCTCATCCATAAACCGTAAAAAATTGTCCTTGGTTACAGTGTAATGGTCGCAAAGGAGGTAGGAGGTAGCATGGATCATAATGATATAGTTTGCTTTTGCATTTAGGATACCTGATCTGGTTCAAATAGAGTTGCGCTTCTGGAAGAAAAAAAGCCGTAGCCAAAATCAGTTGCAGTAGTGACAGCGTGATACCCAATTCCACCAATTGACATCAACATAAAGACGGCTGTACGAGTTTTTGTTACTGCACATTAGCTCCGCCTTTCGTTCTTTCAGTACCGCTACTATACAATACCACGTTCAAGTTTATGGTATCTTTTGTTCCTCATTTTCAAACGTAACTGCTGTAGCAATTCCAATGTTTCAGCATCGTCGTGTTTCAAAAGTTCCACAATGTTCTGAAATTTTGACACATTCAAGATGATTGCAAGTTATTAATTATCGAAAATTTATATTTAGCAGGGTTCATTATATAAATTTATAGGTGGGCAGAGATAATCTGATAGCAATAGCATATTATACATAATTCGCAAATTGTTTTTGGGATTATATTTGTTTGATGCGCAAAATTTAATATCTGTTGTTGTTATTGCAATTCACAGCTTCAACTATCGTAATTTCAAGAGAAAATCCGGTGCAGGTTTATCGTATCGTACTCAACACAAAAATTATTATAAGAAAAAACTGATAGATAAATTTATACATTTATGTATACAGGGTGACCGGCCGCCGAATTGAAAATAGGAAATTAATATGGGATATTGATTTTTCTTTAATTCCTGCTTCCCATAATATCGGATTAGAATGAAAATGGTATCAATTTCAAGAGATTTTTATTCTGCTTCGAAAGATACCTAACACTTGATATTTTATTCTTTAATTTCTGTTAAAAGATCAATAAAAAAAAATGCAAAATTGCGCATGTAAGAAAATTTTATTTGCAATGTAATTTTATTGCAATTGTTTTTGCTTGAAATCCAATAATTTCCAACAAGTTACATTGAAACATTGCAATAAATCTGGTTAACAATGAACGTATAAAGTTATTCTTAATTTGTTGGATATTTTTGGTTCTTCAGCAAAAAAAATTGCAATAAAATTTAAAAAAGGCAACTAAAAGATTTTTAATTGTGCCATTTTGCATTTTATTCGTGAGTTTTTAACAGTAATTAAAGAAAAAAATATCAAGTGCTAGGTATCTTTAGAAGCGGTATAAAAATCTCTTTAAATTGATACCTTTTTCATTCTTATCCGTTAGGATGAAAAGCAGTAACTTAAGAAATATAAATTTCCCATGTTAAATTCCTATGTTCACATCGGCGGCCGGTCACCCGCTATAAGCAACTCTACTAACAAGGACACCTACAACACTGCTAATAACCGATTTGCACTATTTTTAATATGCTTGTAGACCATAATTAGTTATGCACAAGTTGAAAATTTCAGGTCCCATTGCAGATTTGTAGTACTGAAAATTATTGCATTTTCAAAATCGATTTTCTCCAAATTGCCTAAATTAAGGGAGCTGAAATTTTCAGCTTACGTATAACTAATTATGGCCTGAAGGTATGTTAAAAATAGTGTAAATCGGTGACTAGCAGTGTTGAAGGTCCCCTTGTAAGTGGATTTTGCAATTAATAATACAGAATTGATTTTCTTTAGTTGAATAACGTTAGCCGCCACATGCATTAATTGACAAGCAGTAAGGATACCAATTTTTAATATTTTTTTTAGGAAGCACGTATCTCACTTATCCATATATTATAAAGAATTGTATTTTATGACAACAATAAGGAGCGAACTCTACGGATATTTGGAATTTTTTTCCAATACTGGAGGTCTATTGGGATTATTTGTAGGATTTTCTGCAACATCAGCAATAGAAATTTTATATTTTTTAACTTTACGCGTGGTATGTAACATAAAGAAATACAGAAGAAAGATTTGGTCAAGAAAGTCTGAAACCAAATAATTTGTGCAAATAGTTATGTTATGTAGTATCTATCTATTTATAATTTATAAATTATAATACATTTATAATAATTAATAACAGTGCTATTATACGTACAGTGGAACCTGTCAAGTTCGACACTGTCTAGTGCGACATTTCTCAGAACTTCACTGTGAATACTTACACAAGTGGGCGGCAGCTTACCTCATCTCAGAGGACGTGCATCTACTGTTCGTTTTGCTGATATGATATCTTATCGATTTGTAATAACAACGATCGAGTTACGTTTACGTATTTTGATTTTTAAAAAAAGTTTAATTTGAAAAATTTAATTATTTTGAATAATACTACTACTTGACAAAATTAATTTGATGACAATTTTAAAATTGTTGTATATGTAAGTAATTCTTAAAGTTTCATTTATGCCACTTCACTTTTTGAATAAATTATTCATCTCATCAGTTTGCGAACTTGGTTTGTTTCAAGTATTACTTCTTCAAATAATTACTTTTTGGCTTTAGTTTCTAACAATCCAAAATATTTTATTACATTGTTAACAACACGGACGAAGGAAGTATTTGTGATTAACCTTCATCCGATCGCGTACGCGGCAAATTGGCCGCAGTAAGACACTGAGGGTAGTTTGTGGCTGTATTGAGCCGGCTGATGGAGCTTCTGTTAAATTGAACACGGGCATAGTCTAGTGGAGGAGACAGTAATTAGAGAATACGAGCCCTTTCCATCTCTCTCTGACGCTCTGGAAGAAAATGGGAGAGAAAATTCAAAAAGGCAAATTTCAACTCCAAAATGTACGAGCGGATGAAGGTTAAGAAAGACAATTATGTATGTTCTTATTATAATCGTGAACTTGCACACTGTGGATAAATTACATGTCTGACATTTATTATAATCTCGGTTTCCCTGTCAATACCGCGACTTTGTATAGTTTGACAGGAAATGGGTTCCGTCTGTGTCGAACTTGACAGATTTTACTGTTGATATTTTATATGATGTATTACTAAATGCGTATAGTGAAATATGGTTAAATATATTTATGGACCTTCTACAGCAATATGAGTAAAACTATTTTATCCGACGTTTCGATTACTTCATTTGCACATTATCAATACTACAAAATATGTAATGAAATAATTAAAAATTTAAATAAAAATAAAATATTGAGTACATATTGAAAAATAATCTATTGGATGAAATACCCGAGGGTTTCATCAAGCCATTTCCAGCTAATTACGACTGTACTACACAGAGGGAAAGCTATAACGAAAGAAAAAAAAAGAATTAGAGCGAAAAATAAAAATAAAACATAGTAAAAAAACTGTTTAACTTTAAGTCGATCAAGAAATTTTGCTGGAAAACAGAAAAGCAAAAGGGAAGAATAGGTACCTACTTATTTAAAATTTTGCAAAACATGCAAAAATTAGTGAAGCGTCTTAATTGTCAAGTTAGCAGGTTTAATTTTCGAACCATTTCTGGAATATTTAAAATTTGGAAATGTAAGTTCTTCATTTTTCAAAATTATTAAATTTTTATTTGCTTTTGACAAAACACAATTTCTTAAATTGATGTAACCCTAACTTCTGGCATTTTATTTGGACCTCGATACTCAAAATTCGTATCCTGTCGCGAGTTGTTGGATATCCACCATCATTTTTTAAATACTTACGGTCAGATTCTGACTAGGAACAGACTCAACTCTTGGTAATTCATATAAAAACGTACAACCTTCAAATTTCAATCGACAAAAATTATTTTTAGGTAATCAAACGAAGAGTACCTACATCTTTATTTGAATTTTATTACAGACTCGACTCTTTATGAGTAAATTTGAACTACGACAATATACCAGTTACGACAGTTAGATTAACTATTTGAAATTTTGATTTTAAAAAGTTAACCATAAAAATTGTTAATGTAAATAATTGAAGTCGCAAGTAGATGAAAGGTTCAAATCGCACAAAATGTTCATCACACTTCACTTGTGTGTTTAAAATGTGTTTTAAGCACCCTTATTGGTTATTACAGAATTTTGAAAAAGATTACAGCTATCCACCATAACAAAATTTTTCTGGAAAAAAAAGTCTTCAATTATATCGTGTTAGGTCACTTCGACAAAACACAAAGCATTTTAAAAATTCCAATTAATTTAAATACGATTAGTTAGTCCGATATTAATAATAATATTCAAATTGCAAGCCATAATCAATTTTATGTTCGTACAAAAGATACGCATATTTTTAAAACTTATTAAAGTATACTAATTAGATTTCTCAATATATTGCCGCGCTTTTATCTATAAACGCTATTCATTCTTTAACGGTTCCGCGCATCATTAATTTTGTTAAAGACTTTTATTTTAGAGCGAATTATAAAATTTTTAGTGCAATTCTGCTAGGTATGTATGTACATTTACTAAAGTAATTACCAAATTAATATGGCTAATACAGTAGAATCCCCTGTAAGACAAATTATACATGGCTGTAAAGATATTGCCATCACTTTTGCTTTTATACAGTACAGATAGTTTGGTGTAGTGGTTAGGCATTAGGGAGTGGAGCTACTCGTATAATATATCTTAAATATTAAGTAATATAAAATATAAGCTTATTTTCTAAATTATATAATCCGTTTTTATACAAAAACTTAACAAAGAAAGAATATTTAACTTGACATCTTATAATTCTTTTTATTTAACGGTTTTTTCGATATGTAATTCGTTTTAACGATTTTAAGATTTTCCATATCATTTTCGAATTTTTAGGAAGTTCGCTTTCAAATTTTAAGCTTCCACCTCATCGGAAAGTAGAATCTAAACTTCTAGAAGCAATAACAGAAAAACCTCAATGCATAAAATCGAAAATTTTCAAATAGATTCTGAAAAATGCAAAATGGAGAAAAGCGAAAAATCAAATTTGTCTAAAAATTTGAGTAACTATTTTTCTGAATACTGTGCTACTAGCAGCATTCATGGAATTCGATATTTAGGAGAACGTGGAAGGTTTGCTATAGAAAGGTATTAGTAGGTAAAAGAATTATAAAAGTTAAAAATTAATTTTCAATTTTAAATTTATAGAATTTTATGGTTTATAGTTATATCTTTATTATCAACCGCTTGTATATTCTTCATTATTAAATCTTATAATAAGTGGGAAACGTCACCCGTTATTGTATCGTTTGCTACAACCGAAACTCCAATTTGGGAAATACCATTTCCAGCTGTTACAATTTGCCCGGAAATCAAAACTAATCCAAACGTTTTTAATTACACTGACGTATACATAAGGAAACTAATATTGAACGAAAATATTACAGAAACAGAGTAAGTATTCCTTACACAGTGTATTCATTTTTCGATATTAAGCAGATCTTGTTTCAAAACTCATTTTTTAATGTCCTATCTACTACTAAATATTGCAGATTTAAATCTCCGCTATGTTATTTCTATGCTTTATTATTTTCAAAACGAATTTAATCACGAAGTTATTTTATAATGATCAAACCAAGAAAGCAAATTTTGTCAACATGTATAAATAGTGGTTCTATTCTGTATAGGATGGGAGGGCACGTTACCGGTTGTGCCTTTGGTGGCAGGGCGCCCATGGTACGGTCTAAAGATTTCTTAAGTTTACCCAAGAGAATCATTACTTCTATGCTTTCTTGTTTTTGACTTTGAAATTTTATTGTTATTAATTAGACATGAGATTAAAAATGGACCTTTAAATTGAGCTCAATTTATTAAAACTTCCTTTTTATCTTCCAAACTGACATGTTGTCTTAAAATAAAATGCTTTGAAAAATTCCCCCATTTTCTAATTAACCAAAAACCCGGCCTTCAAGAAATTAAACTAAAATCATATTAATTTTGATATCTAATAAATAAATGTATGCAACAATGCCATTTAGGATGTCTTAAGAACAAAACTGTAAATTGGGTGTATTACCGATTTTAGTTTTTTGATCTGATTTTAAAGATTATTTAGCCATTCTAACAATTTAAATATTTCTGTGGGAGATTTATTTGCATCCAAGGGTATCTATTTTTTATGCATAATCTTCACAACTAAAAGTTATGTAAATCTTCTTTTGCTGTTATTGGTTAACCTTCATCCGCTCGCGTATTTTGGAGTTGAAATTTGCCTTTTTGAATGTTCTCTCCCATTTCCTTCCAGAACGTCATGGGAGAGGTGGGAAGGGCTTGCATTTTCTAATTACTATCTCCTCCACTAGACCAAGACCATGTTCTGATTTAAAAAGTTCCACCAGCCGGCTCAGTACAGTCACAAACTACCCTAAGTGTGTCTTACTGCGGCCAATTTGCCGCATACGCGAGCGGATGAAGGTTAAAATGAAAATACTTAACTTTTTTAACATAAATTAATGACTTTAACATTTCTTAAGGTTGAAAACTGATTACTCCAGTATATGAGGTTCAATAGACTTATTTATTTTGAAAGAAAAGTAATTTTTATTATTTGTAGAAATAGACGATTTTTCAATTTAGGTTTAATATGTCCAGGATTGTTTACATTTGACCTATATTATAATCAAACGAGAAATTCCACTGTTGGTACCGATTTTATAGATGATATAATGACGGTAAAAATTAAAAAAGTAGAAAATATTTTCTGCTATTCAACCTTATATTTTAGCTCTTTGATCACACTTTAATAATGGAAAAAATGAACACTGAATGGATTGGTGAGACTGTAGAACAATCGGAGTATACGAACATTTTGACAGAAGCAGGAGTTTGTGTTAGTTTTAATTTAATAAATCCAAATAATATATTCAGGGAATCAACGTAAAATAGAAAAAAGTTATAGATTGATACTTGATTACCTTTAAACATTTTAGCTTTTATTTTGACGATACCAGTGAAAGTAGGGACGTAAAACATTGGTCTTTGGAGCACGGATATTCACAGGATGCAGGTGACGATGTTATTCCAAAACGAACATTTTTATCTGGAATGAAAGGCGGTGTACAATTCAATTTATTTATCAATGACAGTTTTCTTGACTATATGTGTAGTGATGGTGTTCAAGGATTCAAGGTGAGTTTTCATTTTCCAATACAATTTCAATTATCAAATCTATCACGGAAACCTTGTGATAACTATTTAATTTAATTATCAGCAATTTACATAAAATATAATATGTTAACATTTTTTATTTTAATAGGTTATGATTCACCATCCATTTGAACTCCCTGATTTTAGTAAATACATACGTTTACCATTAGACGAACATGTCCAAATAGGTATAAGACCTAAAATGATTACAGTTTCGCAATCTTTAAGAAGTTATAGTGCCCATGCTAGAAATTGTTACTTTCCGGAACAAAGGCAACTACAATATTTTTACAACTACACCCAAAATAATTGCATGGTTGAATGTTTGACTAATTACACTCGTAACAAATGCAAATGCTTGCCATTTTATTTGCCAAGTAAGCTACATATTAATTATTGTATTTTATTAAAATGATAGCCTAATACTCTTGATATTATAGAGGTTCCAGATATTCCAATTTGTGGTTTGGGCAGTTACGAATGCGTAGAGAAATCTAAAGGTATACCTTATAAGTTATAACATATGATTAATTAACTTGATTTTCTTAAATTTCTTATTCTTTTAGTGGGTTTTGGTAAAATTGAATTGCAAAATAAAAGTTTGACAAAATGCGATTGCTTACCATCGTGTGCTTCGTTGGAATACGAAATTGATATATCTCAAAATAATTGGAACTGGAGAGCAATGTTTTTACTATTAGAAAGAATGCAAGGGACAATGTCAAACATAAATCTTAAAAAGTAAATACTTATAATAATGCGATTACAAAAATTATTTGGAACAAAAAATATTTGGAGAGATCATGATTAGCTAACAAAAAATGCAACTTGATCAATGCTACAATGTACAATAAAATTTAAAAAGAAAACGATTTAAATCACAACTCAAGCCCCTCATAACTTATGCGTAGATCCGCCACTGTTATCCTGTTACTGTTACTCACACTTTTAGAATTAATATAGGTTCACAAACACTTTGTCTGCCGCCCCAGAGGCGGCACACAATATCTTTTTCTGACGTCCATTGCGGTAAATTTATGATACAGCTCCACCAAGCTTAGAAAGAACGCGGCAAATATGCCAACTAATTTGATAAAAATTTGAATGAACCAATGAACGTTGAGTTATTTCTCAAGTACATTCTGTTGTAAAAGTTACAAATCATTGCGTGTGTTTACATTTGTCGTGTTTTTTTTGTGTTATTCGGTTTCGTGTTATTTTATAATTTATCCAAAAAGTGCTTTATTTAATATTTACGGTAACATTTTTTACGTATTTCGTGACTGCAATTTGACAAAATAATTTATGGATTTTAAATATTCGCGCCGAGAAACTTCTTCATTTGAGTGTACATTTTTAATTTTAGCAGCGCCTGACACGCCCCTAAAGTCGGTTCTAACGTTGGTGGAGCTGTATTAATATTATTAAATTTACAAATAAATAATTTTTTTCATTGGAAATATGATTAATTAATTTTTAAAATTCGACGAGACACTAACATGTTTTTTTGCAGAACAATAATGATTATCTATTAATGTTTTAGGGATCACATGTCTTATTTATCAATATATTATAAAGAACTCTATTTTATGACATCAATTAGAAGTGAACTCTATGGATATTTGGAATTTTTTTCCAACACTGGAGGTCTATTGGGATTATTTGTAGGATTTTCTGTAACATCGGCAATAGAAATTTTATATTTTTTAACTTTACGTCTAATATGTAACCTTAAAAAATATAGAAAATCGATTTGGACAAGAAATTCTGAAATGTAAAATTGTGATACTGAGGGAAAATATTTTAAACTCACAGTAAACTATTTACTATTTTACAATGTAATGTAATCTATTCTAATAAGCTAATAACAATAAGGAAAAATTCTAATAAAATAAGTAATAAATATTTGGCATCTTTATAAGACGAAAACACTTACATCTATATTGTTATTATTATTATGCAATTGTCAAGAAATGAACATTTTCTTTCATATACGTAGGTTGCCTTTTATATTTCGGGGTTTGAGAACAACAACAAAAATATTTTTCATTAAAAATGACTTTATTATTTTTGAAAATACTCTTCATGAAGATCAGTATACTTTTGCATGCGTTAAAACCAATTCTTGAAGCCCTTTTTCCCCTCCGATTGAGGTACCTCCAAAACTTGCATTTTGAACGCACCAGCCGCTCCTTCAGGTGTCGAAAAACGTTGACATCGCTATTTATTTTTGACGTGCGGAAATAAAATGAAGTCATTGGGTGCTAAATTAGGACTATACGGCGAATGGTCCATCAAATCGAAGATTTGAATCAAATAGTCCATCAAAAAGTCACTTGTTCGAGCCGATGTGTGAGAGCTCACATTGTCATAGTTGAGAATGATCCGTCTTGGGCAGTTGGTTTTCCTTATTTCTCCGAAGACTTCTGGCAAACAAATGGTTGTGTACCATTCAAAATTTACCATTCTATGTTGTACCAATGGTACGGATGCACCATGTTCAGTTTTCCGAAAAAAACAGGCGACCACTTGCTTCGAAGTGTTTCGTGCGCGAACAGCTTTTGTTGGATGGCTCATTTTGAAAAACGCACACAGTCGACTGCTTTTTATTTTTGGGCTCGTACGCATAGATCCATGATTCGTCACCTGTCGCGATGTCATAGACTCATTTTGAAGCACCGCAATCGTATATTTTGAGCAGTTCTTTCGATCAATAAATTGACAAGAGCCTTTTTTAAGCGATTGTTAAATTATGCGGGATCTAACGCAAAGAAATCTTTTTGACAACCAAATGTTTATTCAATATTGAATGTGAGCTGGTCCCCATAATGCCCAAGGATGCCTCCATCTCACGATAAGTCATATAACGATCTTGCAGTATCAGTTCACCCACAGCATCAATGTCTTCGGGAACAACAACCGATTTTGGCCGACCTTCACGAAATGCGTCGTTGAGAGAACTACGGCCACAACTAATTCAGTTAATCAGCGATAAACACTGGTCCTTGATGGTGCTTCATCGCCAATAGTCGAATTAAGTTCATCGATGCACTGAAATCATCGAAAGTTGTAAAAAATAATCACACAAATACGAATGGTTCATGATTTAATTCAATTTTTGGACGAATTTATTTATCAAGAATTTTTAAACAACACAAATGGCGCTCATATGGCAAAAAGTTCTGAATACATAGACATAGACCTTCAAAAATGTCAAACTTTATGATAAAAATATTAGTTTTATAGTGATGGCAGTACTAGGGTAGCTGAAACCCGAAATATAAAAGGCAACCCACGTAATATGATGAAAATATAAGTTTTTCAAGAGAATTGAAGCTTTGATAAAACGGAAGTACAGTGCAGTCTCGGTAATCCGAAAACACGCTAATCCGACCATCCAGTAATCCGAACAAAGGAAGAAAAACTCAGTAGTCCGCACAAATAGTTATAATCCGAACAAAACTAATAAAATGTTTGGATTACAGATTAAACGTTTGTTTAAGATGGGCATGTGAAAATGATGTTCCATCTCATAAAATTTTATTGATCCGACAATTATTAAGAGAAGAGGCAATTAAAATGGAAAATGGGTGCGAAGAAACAAACCGTAATTAAATTACAAACTATTTTTCTAAAAAATAATTATATTTTTTCTAAGCACAGTAGAATTATGTACTACGTATCTACATATTTATTTTGAAATTTGTTTATTTCTGAAATAAGAATTATTCTAAAAAATACTTTTTTTGAGTTTTTTTTTTAACTTTTTTTAACATTCTTTAACTTTATCCAGTAATCCGAACTTCTCGGTAATCCGAATGAGGTTAGGTTTCTATTAGTTCGGATTACCGAGACTGTACTGTATTTTGTTAGTTTTGAAATACACAAAATTTAAAAAGTGACTTCATAAATATGAATCCAACGATCTCTTGAACAAAATCGAAGAGTATCAAATAAATTTTGTGATATAAGGTTACATCATGGCGCCATTTCCAATCTTCAGTCGCCTATAAATCAAAGCTAATTTATGCTTTTCCTTGAGAAAGTAAGCCGTAAAAATTGTTTTAATTGTAATTAAGTCACTTAGGGAAAAATGAAAATTAATATGAATATTCCCAATTAATTAGCTTAAATCTAATTACTTTGAACAATTAGTTCAATATCACTGGTAATACGAGACATACTTAAAATTGGATAGTTAAAAATAACCAGCATATCAAAATTAAGTTGATGCAACTAACAACAAGATATGATTTTTTACTAGAATATATTTAAAGTTCGTCAATATTATTGTGCACTTTTGTCTGTCAACTATAATATTGATTCATTAATGGTTTGCTAGATCATCATATTGTTGAAGACTTTGTTCAAAGGTATAAAATGTAAACACCGACATCCTACTTTAGGTATGTATTAGAAAACCATAATCAATCAATGAATATCACAAATATATTGTCGTGTTCCAAATGATCTTGACTTCCCAATTCCCTTAATTGGAAGCTTGGGGTAGTCGGCATCCACCGGAACGAGTGACAGAATTGAGTCCACGGAAACTATATGCCGGAGAGCACTTAAAAAATTTCTTGTAGACAAACGTTTCTCAGTTTGCAGATTCAAGTATAAAGTCAATCAAAAGACCCAGTGAATTAGAAGGCAATTTATTTAATAAAATCAAATTTAATTTGGTAGCAATTTTGGACGTTTTTGACATAAATGTCAAACGATATTCAAATTTGTGTATTTTTGTGGACAGCATGAAATAGATGGTATTATTTATGTTCAAAAATTTTAGCTATACCTCTATTTAATACTGCATAAATGTCAATAGTGTAAAATAATAAACAAATTTACAAAAAGGTGTTTGTTATAATTAAGTTCAATTTCTTACTCGTCACAACTTTTGATGGTTGACGAAAATTATGAAGCATCCTGTACACAGCGAACGGTTGACTATGATTGGTAACCAATTATCAAGATGGCTTCTAACAGTGAAAATACAGTGGCAGTTGACCTCTGTTGTGATCCAAGTTCGGCTTTTCATCCAAAAAACCAGCAAAATAAGTGTGTGGAAAATTCCTCCAATGCAGCATTTAAACCTCGAGTGTCGATTTAAACAAACTTTTCCAGCTTCTATACAAAACAGGTGCAATAAAATGTGGCAGCCAAATTAACCTTAAACTTCAACATGTGATGATTTCAATCACCAAAAACATCGACTATTTAACTCGGTACGCAAAGTAAAATTGATTTGTGTAGCTTACAAATCATTAAATTTATCTTCTTAACTTTATTTTAGATACGCATCAGATATCCAAAAATTAAATTGATTGCAATATGGTCGAGAATTACTCGCGATCACTAAATACACGTAAAACTTCTATTTTACGAAGGAAACGTATCAAAAACACTCACGTTTATTTCCTATCGCCGATATAATTACTTTCGTGGTTACAAAAGCTCTCAAAATGATTTTCTTGGGGAAAATTGCGAATTAATTTTCGCAACTCAACGAAACGTACCTCATAACGGTCGGCACAAGACAACCTTCTCGTCGGAAACGGCTCAAGCAGTCTTTCTATTCTTTCAACCTACCAAAATTATAAAACAAACTTTTTAAACCACAAATTTTGCAAGTATCCGTCCTTTTCTGCCGCCAAGAATTTGAATTTACACTGTTTTTACATTTTAGGTAAACATACGCTTCACATGTGCGACAACACCATAAATTCGTAACCAATACATTACAACTCCATAAAAAAAAATCAAAATTGTATTGTTTTATGTGTTATGAGCAGGGCTCGGAAGTTATAGCACTAAAAAAGTGTACTTTTAGCGCTTTAATATGCACTTAAAAACACCAAAATTAGCGCTATAAATAGCACTAAAAAAATAAAAAATATGCAAAATGAAATTGTCAACCAACAAAATTTCAAAAAATTTTAATAAAAATTTTGTTTATTTTTAACCCTATACAGAGCACACGTGAAAAAATCCCACCAGTGAATACGTGAGGCTTGTAAGGCCCATACTTTAACAGACCTTCTTTTCATAGTTTGAGAATTTTTCAAAAATTTTTTATATGGAAATCGATAATTGACATTTATAAACATAAAATATTTATTAATATTTGTGATAAAGTAACTACAAATTAATACAAATGGCATTATTACGTAACATGCGCATGTCCTAAGTGCACAAAAATGAAACAGCGTATGCCTGTCAAGCCTCACGTATGTTCTGTAGGGTTAAATGAATTTTAGATTAGAATACATTGTATTATATAAAATAATATGATGGTAAGGATTTTATGAACTACTACACGTAGTAGCAGTGGCGCAACTAGGATTTAATTTGGGGGGGGGGGGTTGCCAGACACAATTTTAACAGTAAATTATTATTATATTACACAAAAAATATTTATTGTTAATACATATTAAAATTTATTTTTTAATCGGCCTCTGGGAGGGGTTTTAACCCCCAAAACCCCCCTCGGTGCACCACTGCGTAGTAGTACCTACGTACTTGGTCCGGCTTTGGAACATTTCCGATTCTACCGATTCGAATCCGATTATACGCTACGTCTGATATAATTTTAAAAATAAGCAAATTCTTGGAATATGTACATAAATACCTATTATTTGAAAATCATAATACGTGTTAAAATTATTACATGTTTGTTTTCGTTGGCCTATTCGTATGCGGTCAAAAAAAATTTTTTCATTAACATTCTGCTTATTTCTTCAATTAATATGTAAAAATATGCCTGTAAATAGCACGTAAAACGCAAAAATAGCAAAATAGCATTAAAAACCTTAAATATGCAAAAATTAGCATTATAAAATTTCGTATACGGCATCAGGGAAGTGTGAAACAAATTTGTGTCTTACTTCGAATATTCTAAGACTCTCCAGAAAAAATATGCATTTGCTAGAACTTCCGAGCCCTGGTTATGAGTTACAAAACCATCGTATTCGTCATACAAAATTGCTATCAAGTTCAGTGTCCTATAAATCGACAAACTTTAATTTTAACTAAAATTATAATTGGTTCATTTGATCGACTTTAGCACATCTCAATATAGATTTTAAGATACGGAAAACTTACATTTTGTGTTCCCAACCTAAGGATATAAATAAATTTGCATTGACTGCTTTCATTTCAATAACAACTTAGGTTGATAAAAATCTCTTGAAACTTATTTTCCATCGCAAACTACATGAGGTTACACAATAACGTTAATACAGCAATAAATATTCATTTCCATCACTTGGGTGGCTTCTCAATTGTTATTTTTCTTTGTAGTATTTATTTTTTACTATTTGTTTGGAATCAAGTTTTTTGTTCTGCAAATAAATTACCATATCAAAGATTTGGGCAGAAGAGTAAGTATGTAAGTAAACATAATTGCGAAAAAGCTATACTTTACTATAATTTTTATAACACATGTGGAATAAATTTTTAGTATCAATGATAAAATTAGAAAATTTGGATATAACTTCTAAAAACGTCATAATGAACGAAGAGGAAAAATCACATTGGACTAAAAACTTAAGTAACTATTTTTCTGAGTACTGCGCTGTTAGTAGCATTCATGGAATTCAATATTTAGGTGAACATGGAAGATTTGCTATAGAAAGGCAAGAGAAACATTACAAAACTTAACAACCTTTAATTTTGAAGTTCTAGAATTTTATGGGCTATAGTCGTGTTTCTATTATCGTCTACTTGTTTATATTTAATTATTAAATCATATAACAAGTGGGAAATATCACCAGTTATTATAACGTTTGCCACAACCGAGACACCAATTTGGGAAATACCATTTCCAGCTATTACAATTTGTCCGGAAGTCAAAACTAATCCGTATGTTTTTAATTATACTGACATTTTCATAAGGAAGTTCGTATTGAATGAAAATGTTACAGAAGAAGAGTAAGTATATTTATTTTTAAGTATATAAACCTAATTATGGATCAATTCTCCCAAGTCTCTCCTATACCTACATTTGCAAGATTTTATTATTTTAATGACTTATTGTTTTTAGAACTAATCTACTGTTCAAGTTAGCGTTAATATGTCCGTCAGTTCTGAGCCCGTATATCATGTACAATAATGAAGCTAAAAGTACAATTGTTGGCAACCATGTTATAGAAGATATAATGATGGTAACAATTTGAAACAAAACTGCATTCTTTTACTGAATTATTTTAGCTGTTCGATCATACGTTACCGTTGGAAACAATTGACATTCAGTGGATGGATGAAAGTATAGAAATATCGGAGTACACAAAAATTTTAACCGAGGAAGGAGTTTGTATTAGTTTTAATATAATAAATCCCAATACTATATTTAGGAATTCAACGTAAATTTTAGCATGTTTATAAATGATTAAATTATTATTTGGCAAGTTTCAGGTCATATTTTGAGAATAACAGCAGTGCAACAAGGGACATCATTCATTGGTCTTTGGAGCATGGATATTCGTCGGACGCAGGTGACGATGTTATTCCAAAACGAACATTTTTATCTGGTTTAAAAGGCGGTGCAGCATTTAAATTACTTGTTAATGATACTTTTTTGGACTATATATGCGGCGATGGTGTTCAAGGATTTAAGGTCGGTTTTCATTTATCACCACTACTTCCTTCATGAAATCCCTTATGTAAACTTTGTGATAAATATATTATTTATTAATTAGCTCCAAAAATGTAGGACATATTTGCTTTATTTCGCAGTACTTCTAATTTTAGAGTAAATTTTAAATTTTGGAAACCTTAGACCACCTTAAGAGACGGTCATTGCCTTGCAGATAACGCAGTTGGATGCGAACGCGGGGTACTGGGTTCAAACCCGGGGAGAGTCAAACTTTCTTATGACCAAGTCTCCGTGCTTCGGAGGGCACGTTAAGCCGGCGGTCCCCCTGAGTTGACGAATTGCCACCGTTAACAAAAAACAGGGCCACAGGCACATCTGAATGCTAGCCTAGTAAGCTGCTACACCGGATGTAAAACAACTATAGTCCAAAATCGATCTGCGGACTACTCACCAACCCGTCTGGCCAGCGTGGTGAGTTATGGCCAGATCCTCCATAATATGGAGAGGCTTATGTCCAGCAGTGGGCGGAAAAAAAAGGCTGATGAAGAAGACCACCTTAGACTTAGGTCGATCCTAACCTCCAAATTGTATTTATCAAAATTGATTTAGAATCATCCATAAAATACTGCTCAATATGACAATCATGCACCAAAATAGCACTTGTTGGACGTATAACATTGAAACATATCCAAATTTATATCTGGACAACCAAATCCTCACCATGTATGTAGGCAATTTACAAAATTTCTCCAAACTATTAATATTCAATGTCAATATTCAGAGGATGTCTCTCGTCCGGGAACAATGCAAAATAATCACTAAATACTTTTGGAATAAATCCTGACTCCAGAGAACTCAAAATTCGCCAACATTATTAGACCAAAAGTAATCACGTTAATTCTTCCCAAAATGGTTGGAAGAAGACCCCTTATCTTGGCGACATCCTCTCACATCACAAATTTCTACAGCCTCTTATCTCGCGCGGGAAATTAAATTTTATTAAAGGTATCACACAATGGCGAGAAACCTATCCATAAAATGTTAAAAATATACCTAATTGAACTTCCCAGAAAGGGTTAACCATTCCACTTTGCAGAAGGACAAATTCCCTTCTTATAAAACAAATAATTTGTTATTAGAGTTCCCTAACATCAGAAACTCAACCTTAAAACAAAATAAAGTACGTTTTCAAAAATTCATCTTTCTGAATAACTAAAAATAACTGAAATTTTTGAGTGGCATCCTTTCGTCGTATTTACCACTGTTTATCCTCTCAATCTTAACACGACAATAATATACCTACTATTAGGAATAAGTACTGAGAAATCAGGCAAATCTACCCTATATTAAATTTACAATACATTATATTTAATTGGAAATTATTTTTGACAGGTTATGATTCATCATCCGTTTGAATTTCCCGATTTTAGTAAATACATACGTGTGCCATTAGACGAATATGTCCAAGTAGGTATAAGACCTAAAATGATTACAGTTTCGGAGAACTTAAAAAGTTACAGTCCCCATGCTAGAAACTGTTACTTTTCGGAACAAAGGCGGCTACAGTATTTCTACAATTACACTCAAAATAACTGCATGGTTGAGTGCTTAGCTAATTATACATTAAATGAATGCAAATGCTTGCCATTTTATTTACCAAGTAAGTTTTAACAAAATTTAAAAATATTTGATCAAAATAGGATATTATCAATATTATTGTAGAAATTCCAGATATTCCAACTTGTGCTATAGGCAGCCACAAATGTGTGGAGCAATCTAAAGGTAACCAAGGATCTGTATCTGAACAAATAATTAGAGGTTATGTACAATTTTCGTAGATGCCTTATGATTATGTTTTAATCATATTCACCGTACTATTCAAAATACTATGATCGATAAAATTATAATAATTATGTATAATTCATTCTACATTTTGTTTTCTTTTAGTGGATTTCGGTAAAAATGAACGGAAAAATAAAACGTTGACAAATTGTGATTGCTTACCATCGTGTGCTTCATTGGAATATGAAATTGATATATCTCAAAATAGTTGGAACTGGCAAAAACTTTATTTGGTATTGGAAAATGTACAGGAAGTAAAAGATTCAGTAATAGGGCTTAAGAAGTAAATATGATAATTTCTAGAAAGTTATGTTCGAGTACGATAACCCTGTACCTACTGAAGGTTTGATAGGTAGTATTAAAATGGAGCGTTTGGTGTGAGAATGAACTCCAAATACTGATTAATTTAGGAAATAATTGAATATAAAGTTTCGATTTTTCACATAATAACCGCCCAGTTGCCGCATTCTATTGACCTTACATGTACTTGACGCAAATAGTTAGATCAAGATTTAGTAAGGTTTATATACCACATAGATCCGTAGGCTGATGTCCCACTTTTCCAGTTCCGTGCGGGATTGAATATCCCGGTTTTGTATGCGTGAGCTTCAGCGATATTCTTTTCTTGTGAGCGTGCTTGGAAATCCCAGTTTTAGAGTTGCGTGACCTTAAATATCCCAGTCTTGGAGTTGTGTGGGCTTCAAGAATATTTTTTCAAGTGAACCAACTTAGAGATTCTAGTTTTCGAGTTCCGTAGATTTCAGAAATAGAAATTTCTAGGCACATTAGTTTTGACCCTAAAGAGAATCAAACTGATATGCGACACAAGAATAATTCAGACCGGGTCACGAGTCGCGATTTGCTGTTCAATATGTGTATTCCCATATGGTCATCCATCCACATGAACTTGTTTAAATTTCGGTCCCAGGTAGTACATATTTCCATATCGTCCCCTTAGTACTTGATACAAGTAGGTAACTTGAAATGAGCGATATTTAAGAAATGGATTTTAAAGCATAAAAAAACAAACAAAAATAATTGAAAATTGTTGGTAATATATTATGAGGTGGGTCAACGTCTCGGAATTTTGCTACTCGATATACAATACGATATCAGGATTTTAAGTGATACACAGGACATTGGCACTCAAAGTCTATTCTTGGTTTCTATGTGGTATTCTACTAACTCCATATTTACTCTTCGTTACAAAGGTCTCGTCAATCTTTACAACGTGGTCTGGACCTCCAATTGGAAGGAGTTCTGGATTGTTTAGAATAGGGGCCGGCAAGCCGCGGCTCCTTGGCCTTTTGAGTGCAGCTCTACCACAAATAACCACATATGCGGGCGCGCAACTATTCGCGAGGGCATCGGTCAGTTGCACGGAGAGAATTTGGCTTTCAAGAGAAATCTCAATCGTACTTTTGATATTTGGCTCTTTTGAATAATGAGTTCGCCGACCATAGATTTCGAAGCTTCAATGAACAACTAACCCGAAATGTCTCAAACGGAGCTCATTGGAACTACAATAAGGTTACCTGCCACACGTGAGCTAGTTTTGCATCCATAAACCGTAAACACGTGCAAGTTCGCTTGTGGTATGTTTTGTTCCGCATTTTCAAACGTAACTGCTGCAGTAATTCCAATGTTTCAGCATCGTCGCGTTTGAAAAGTTCCACAATGCTCATGTTCCATACATTCATGATGATTGAAAGTTATTAACCATGGAAAATTTATATTTTGCAGCGTCCACAATATACAAATTTATAGGTGGGCGGAGCTAATCTTATAGCAATAGCCAATACTATACAATATTAGTATATTGTTTTTATGATTTTTGGCCCCATTTTTGTATGATGCGCAAAATGTAATATTATTAATTGCAATTCACAGCCGCAACTATCGCAATTTCAATAGAAAATCTGGTGCAGGTTTATCGTATCGTACAATAACGAAAATTATTATAAGAAAAAGTGATAGATTAATAATTAAAGTAAAACATTTATATTATGTATAAGTAACTCTAGCAAGTAGATTTTGCAGTTCATACTGAATTGATTTTCTTTAGTTTAATAGCGTTAGTCGCCACGTGCATTAAATTTAATGCACACCAACATTAAGAACAGTAGTTTATTTTTAAGCGTGGCTGGCAACGTGTTAGTAAGACAATCAGTAAGTATACTAATTATTAATACTTTTTTAGCCACCACGTATCTTATTTATCCATATATTATAAAGAACTGTATTTTATGACATCAATTAGGAGTGAACTCTATGGATACTTGGAATTTTTTTCCAGCACTGGAGGTCTATTGGGATTATTTGTAGGATTTTCTGTAACATCGGCAATAGAAATTTTATATTTCTTAACTTTACGCCTAATATGTAACCTTAAAATATTAGGAAAAAAGGTTTTAATAGCAAATTCTGAAATGTAAGATCATTATATTGAGGGAATCTATTTCAAACTCACAGCTAACTATTTACTATTTTACATTTTAATGTAATCTATTCTAATAATATATGTATAATAAATTCTAATAAAATAAGTAATAAAAAATATTTGACATTTTTAACAGGCGTAAACATTTACGTCTATTATTATTCAACTGCTAAGAAAAGAAAATTTACTTTCAGACTGAGATGTACTTAGGAAAAGGAAACAGCACAAATATTGAAGCTATTCTTTAATTTATGCGTTTTCCAGAATGATTTGGTGATTATTTTGCGGTATTCCCGAATGAGAGAAAGTCTCGAGTTATTTTCTAAACGATAACTTTCAATTTTTGTCTAAAATAATGATCATTTATTAGTAATTAAAATAATAAAGCCGAAAAAGTATACAAAGAAGTTCATAGCATAGTATATTATATCAGAAAAACTTGTTATTTAATTTTTATCTATAAAAATTTATAATTACAATCCTAGAACTATAATTGCTCAAAGCCATTAACATTCATATCAATTCCTATTAACATAATCTTTTAATTATAACTGCAAATTAAGAATAAGTAGAAATTTCTTTTACAAAAATGTATTTTAACGATACATCTTGACAAGTTCTGTAATGAGGGGAGCAAAAATAAAAATGATTACAAAGCTAAACTTTTAAATTTAAACTAATATGTCTATAGTGTACTGGTTTTGGTAATCATCAGTTCCATATAATTAGAAAATAAATTTCCGCAATTACTTAAAATTCTTCTGATTTCAATAAAGAAATAATATTCTACAACAATTATTGTTAGAATTTGGGCAAATTCTAACAATTTGCAAGTATGGCAGACATGCATTTTACTGAATCGCATGAAATTAAACTAAAAGAAAAAGATATAAGGCAAGAAGACAAAAATAAAGCACCTTCATGTTGTCAAAATATGTCTTTATACTTTTGTAATTTTTGTGATAATACAAGCATACATGGTTTCAAATTTTTTGGCGAACGAAAACGAAATATTTTCGAGAGGTATGTTCTAGCTAATATACATTTTTAAAATCATTTTCAATTGCATTAATTTCAATTTAGACTATTTTGGTTTGTCGTAATAACAGGAGCAATAGGTGCATCAGGATTTTTGATCTTCAACACTTATAGGAAATGGATAACTTCACCTATAATTGTTACTTTTGCAACGACAGAAACTCCTATTTGGGAAGTTCCATTTCCTGCAGTTACAATTTGTTCAGAAATTTATACGGATCCTGAATATTTTAATTATACTGATGTGTATTTAAAATTTACAAATAATGAACTTACTACAGATGAAGAGTATTACATGAATTCATTTTGAGTTAGAAATTTAAATATGTTTAAGTAAATTATTTTGTTTTTAGAAATTTCCTTTTCAACGTTTATTCTATTCTATGCAACGAAGAACTGAAATTTATTAATGAAACTGACACTAAGTTCATTAAAGAGGATGAAGTCATAAATTTAATTCTTGTATAAGTCTACAAAAGTTTAGACCTTATTACGAACTGTTAGAATTTTTAATTTCTAGGCAGCTGATCGTATGGGTCTCAGAAATTGTAAGTGGTTAGGTGGAGAGATCGATTGCGAGGATTCATTGTCATACTATACTACAAGTGAAGGATGGTGTAGAACGTTTAATATGCTTTCATTGGATGACGTTTACATAGATATAGAGTATGTATCAAAATATATCATTATTCCATAATTTCCTTGCCCCTTTTTTTAGTGATATTTATGAAAATCACACTAACAAAAACACAAAGCTAAAATCGTGGTCTTTGGAAGAAGGTTATCCATCTGATGCTGGTTTGGACGCATATCCACGCAGAACTATGATATCAGGCGTTAATGGTGGTTTTCAAATAGATTTCGTTGTTTATGATGAAGATTTGGACTATTTATGTAGCGATTTGCAAGGATATAAAGTAAGCATTTTAAATAAATACACCATGAATTATTATTAATAATGTATAGATTGCACTACATCATCCTGCCGAAGCTCCCGATATGGATAAATACTTTAGGGTACCGCTAAATCAAGTAGTAGTGGCAGGAATTAATCCAAGGATGATAACTACCTCAGAAGAAATTAAATCATACTCACCAGAAGATAGGCAGTGTTTTATACCTGGAGAGAAAGTGTTGACTTCATATGAAATATATTCACAACAGAATTGCTTGTTTGAGTGTTTAGCAAATATTACGTTAGTTGAATGTAACTGCACACCATTTCACGTGTCTGGTAAATAATTGCATATTTCACTTATTAGTTAATAACAAACTCTTAAAATTATTTAGACAATAATACGATTTGTGGCGCAGGAAGTAGAAAATGTGTAAACAAGGCAAAAAGTTAGGGATAACTCATGAAATTCTACTTATAGTTATATTTTCATTGAAATAATTATTGTAGTTGAATTTATGGCAAAATCTGTACTATCAAAAGGTAATAACAATTTAGTAGATCAGTGTGGATGTTTACCGGCTTGCACTTCAATTGAATTTGATGCTGAAACTTCCCAAACGGATTGGGAATGGAGAAAAAAACTAAAATTTAATCATACCGAATCCGACACGGAGTTATATGGCAAGTTAGTTCAAATTTTTGATATGCAGCAATAGAAATATTTGGACTACTCAATTTTTCCGTTTTTAGGACACATAGATCAAGGTTATTGGTGTATTATAAAGGTTTGCAGTTTATGACATCTGAACGACATGAATTATATGGAACAATTGACCTATTAGCTAACTGTGGAGGACTTTTAGGCTTATGCTGCGGATTTTCCTTCACGTCTTTAATGGAAATTATTTATTATTTAACACTTCGACTATTTAGTAACCTTAAGAAGTTTGGATGGAAGTTTTGGTCTGGATCTGAAGAACTCATTGAAGGTCATAACAATAAATAGACAAATTTTTATTTTTTGATTGGTTAGCATTGGGACAACAAAATTTTGTTAAATTTTGTGAGCAATGTGAATATTTTATATTGTTTAAAACTACATTTATGGTTATCTTGTATTGATTATAATGAAAAACCTTAGTTATTTAATTCGTTTTTTGTTTTAAAACAGTCAAGAAATCTGAAAAAATTTGTTATATCGAAAGTTATTCCGTTATAATGAGGTCAAAATACAAATAATTTTGTATGAAAGTCAATGTTACTATAAGAAAAATTTGTTTTTCGACTAATGAATCGTTTAACATAGATTGAATTTCATTGTATCGAAGTTCCACTATATTTATATTTAATTCAATTAATAATAATCCAGTTTAGAATATTTAAGTTAAATAATTGTACATTTTAGGATTTTACAGAGGTGTGGTCAACTTTAATTTAATTTAAATCGCTATCGATTTAAATTAAATTAAAGTTGACCTGTACTAAAGAATATATAATCTTGAAGAATATATTTTTAATTATATATCCTCTAAGACTGAATATACCCTATCGTGAGGTCGAGAAAATGTATTAGATACAGTAACGATTCCGAAGGCTGAACAACCACACCTGACAAAAGCAAACACCTTTGTTTTGTATTTTGCTGAATCACTTTACATAATATTATCTTTGATTATATAGTATCAAATTTCCCATTCCATTATTGGTTTTGGAAACAACTAATCTGTTTTATAGGACTATCAACAGATGGAGCTGTTACATTTGTATGCTTACTAAATCGCTTTGTTATTGTAATTTTTTGATTTTATTGGTGATAAAGAAATTTAATCTGTCCTAGAAACTTCCATGTATGACGCACGTAAAATTTTATCTAAATTTTATGGTTGAAAATGAGTATAGCAGCGTCATTTTAACTTGAATAGGCGGTAGCCTATTTCTTGCGCAGTAGATGCGGAGGGAGAACGTTCCCGTGCCGCCGTGCATTTAATTTTTGTTTCTATACATTAGCTCCTCTTATTAGTCAAATGAAAGTGACGCCGCTCTAGTATGAGTTTGAGTCCTTGAATTAAATGGTGGGAGATTACTGATTTGTATGCAATTTTATAAGTTGCATTGGTAGTATAAAACCAAAGTTAAACGAGGTATGGTATTAGATATTAATTATTTTTACGTTCTACATACAAAATGATTTTACTGTCAGAAATCATATTATGTTATGTAAATTAAATAAGGTTCTCATCACCACAGTACATGTAAGTTTGTATATTTCATCAAATATGTGAAACAGCTGATTTATTTAAAATAATTGCATACAATAATTAGTTTACATTATCGTACATAGTTCATAAATAGGGTCCGGATTTGTAGGCATTTGCATGTTTTTTTTGCGTACAGGCACGTGAAAAATTTTAAAAGGGGAGCATGTTTTACGCCTTTCTGAATAGTTTTATATAGTTTTTATTTTGCCTATAATGCATATTTTGAGTTTAAGTGCATATTTGGCGGTTTGTTGCCTATAAATGCTTATTTGCGTATATTGGTATATATTTTGCATATTTAGCAAATCAAGTAATAGAATTTTAAATAATTTTAATTATTCTCTTGCTGATGTTGCCGCCCTTTTGTATTATTTAAAACAATAATTTTAATTTATATCTGCTTTTGTCAAATGTGGGTGATTCAGTGCAATAATTGCATAATATTCTATTAATATTATTGCTCTGATCATGTTACCAAGAAGGTGCATGTGGACCCCCCTTTTCGAATTTTGACTCCAAAATAGTCTCAATCGTTTGTGCAAACATTATTTTCGTTTGTACCAAAATAGTTTTCGAGATAATTCAATTTTAAGTTTGGGGGGGGGGAAGAGACATGCCTTTTTATATTCGAATTTTGGTTTCAAAATAGTCTCAATCGATTGTACTTCGTTTGTGCAAACATTATTTTCGTTTGTTCCCAAATAGTTTTGGAAATATTCGAGATTTTCGGTAACACGTATTAGCATGTGTGGTAATATTTACAGTTTTTTGAAATTTGAATTTCGGATTCAAAATAGGCTCAATCGATTATAATACTTCGTTTGTGTCTGTTTTTTTTTAGCGCATATTTGAGTGCTTATTTTGAACTTTTTAGAGCATATTTGCCTGCATATTTTCAAGTTTTTTAGTGCCTACAAATCCGGACCCTATTCATAAACATTTTATGAGTGAGTAAATATAGATCAGTGCATACGATAACACTTTTTATAGAAAGCAGTGGTTTTCAAAAGTTTATTGCGACATTTTTTACCTCACTATAAAGCAAATTAAAATAATTGTTCATTTTTAATGATGTATACCTACACGAAATTGATTATACGATAGTTCAACTTTGCAAATATAAAAACCATTATTGAGCCCCTGTATATTGGATTGACCCTCCAAGGTACTCCTTGCGATGATTGATGATGCGGGTTTCGAATCCAGGGTCTTCCAATCATGTCTAGCAATTGTAATCACTTAGCCAGGTTAACTTAAACTGATAAATTTTCTATCAGAATAACTCTAGAAAATTAAGAAATGCATAAATCGTAATTACATCACAACTTTAAATTGAGATAAACTTATATCGCAATTAGTTAGTACTAATTAATGATATTGCTGTAATACAGATGAAAACTATCCTAAGTATTAGAAGATAAATTCTAGAGGGAAAATCCAACTGTTTTAATCAAGTTCATTTTCAAAAACGTTTTGGAGATGGAAGATGTGGAAAATACTAATTTTACAAACCCTTATAAGGTTAGAAAACCTGATGATGACAAATATACTACACACCCATCATGGGGCCAAAACTTGCTTTTGCATTTTTGCAATTTTTGTGACAATGCAAGCATACATGGATACAAATTTTTCGGCGAAAGGAAACGAAATATTTTTGAGAAGTAATAAAAATGAAATTTAAAATTCAAATTAAGAAATATTTATTTTGTAGAATATATTGGTTATTGGTTATATTAGGAGCCATTTTTGGATCATCATTTCTAATTTATAATACATATATGAGGTGGGCTACCTCGCCTATAATTGTAACATTTGCAAAGACAGAAACTCCGATATGGAAAATTCCATTTCCTGCTGTTACAATTTGTTCCGAATCGGCTACAGACCCTTCAACGTTCAATTTTACCGATACGTATTTAAAATATATTAAAAATGTAGCTACTACGGAAGAAGAGTAAGACTGAAAATAAACTAAATTTTTGTTTGAAAATACTTGATATTTTAGTGATGAATTGTTTAAAATTTTTTCCTTAATTTGTAATGAAGATTTAGACTTTATTAATGAAACAGAGACGAAGTATGTTACTTTGATGCAGATTTTCGAACTCTATACTGTAAGCTGATTTTATGGTGAACAGCAACATTGCAATATTATATTTTAATAACATATTTTAGGCTTTTTCTTATTCAGGACAAAATTACTGTCGGTGGATGGGAGAAAATATTGATTGTATTGATGCATTAACACTTCTGCCAACAAGCGAAGGTATCTGCACTACCTACGAAGTATGTTACTTTGATGCAGATTTTCGAACTCTATACTGTAAGCTGATTTTATGGTGAACAGCAACATTGCAATATTATATTTTAATAACATATTTTAGGCTTTTTCTTATTCAGGACAAAATTACTGTCGGTGGATGGGAGAAAATATTGATTGTATTGATGCATTAACACTTCTGCCAACAAGCGAAGGTATCTGCACTACATTTAATATGCTTGAAAAAAATGAAATATTTTCTTTCTACGAGTACGTACAGTGGAGACTACCCTCACACCGTTCCATAATTATTATTGTTTTTTAGAGAACAATTTGTAAGTGGAAAGTTAAATATGAAAACTAGGTTATGGACATTAGAGGAGGGCTATCCACCTGCTGTTGGTTTAAATGCTTATCCACGTAGGACTATTATTTCTGGAGTCAATGGAGGATTGCAAATGGATTTTGAGGTAGGCGAAGAATCTATTGATCATTTATGTTCTGATATACAAGGCTATAAGGTAAAATTTTCATTTATCTTTAAAAAGAAAAAATAATTATCATCACAATAGATAGCACTTCACCATCCAGCTGAAGTCCCGAACATGGATAGATTTTTTCGGGTTCCCCTTGATCAAGTCGTTATCACAGGAATAAAGCCAAGAATGATAACCACATCAGACGACATTAAATCTTACAAATCAGAAGTTAGACAGTGTTATTTCCCGGGGGAAAAAAATCTCACTTTGTATCGAATTTATTCTCAGCAAAATTGTTTGTCTGAATGTATTAATAAATTTATATTAAGTAGATGCAACTGTATGCCATTTTACTTGAGTGGTAATTGATGGGCTTGGGATAGGAAGGGTACATGCCACAATTTTCAAAAATATACTGAAACGACTAATAAAAATATCCAAATTTTGAGTTAAGTTCAATTTCATGAACAATTTGTGGCATGTACCCTTCTTGCCCAAAGCCCTTAAATTAGTTAATACCATAATATGGTTATGTTACTTACCAAATTGCAAATTATTTAGCTACAGGTGAGAAAATTTGCGGAGCTGGAAGTACACGATGCGCCAATAAGGCAAAAGGTAAAATTAATTAATAATATTAGTTTAACTACTAAACCATGATATTTTAGTTGAATATCTACAAAAGGAAGTAAATTTAAAGTTAAAAAATGGCAAGGATGATATTAGTAGTGAATGCAATTGCTTGCCTGCATGCACTTCAATTGAGTTCGACTCCGAAACTTCCCAAAATGATTGGGATTGGAAGAAGGAGCACAGGATAATACATAATTATTCTGATGCTTACTATAAAAGGTAATATTGCAAATCTTGTAAAATGTAAAATATACATGGATTTGCTTTTAAATTTTATTGTAGAAACCACAGATCAAGACTCTTAGTTTATTACAAGGACTTACAGTTCATGACATCGGAAAGACACGAACTTTTTGGAACTCTTGATTTTTTAGCTAATTGTGGAGGATTGTTAGGATTATGTTGTGGATTCTCGTTTATTTCATTGATGGAAATTATATATTATTTAACTTTTCGACTATGGAGTAATATTTATAAATTTGGATGCAAAGTTTGGGTTTAAAGAGTTATAGTTTACTTATTTTTGTATTAAAAATTAATTGACCTAGTATAATATTATTATAGGAATATTGTACATTCTTGACTAACCAAATTGTAATTGAACTTAGATTTTGTTAGATTTAGTAAGTACTGGTAGATCTCGACCTACCGAGCTGTATTTCTTTCTAAACTTTTTATTGCTACCTGTACATAATAGTCATAAAAGAAGCACATTGTTGTATACTTGTTAATTTACTTTTGCTTTGGCTTTTGGCCAAACAATTACACCCTTAAAGAACTTTAGTTAGTACTCCGATGTTCGGCGCTCAGGTGCGGAGTGCTACAGAAATACGTCTTGTGTGTAAATCAAAACTTGAACTATATTTTATTGCTAAAAATCAGTAGTAATAAGTATTATATTTACGCCCCTGAATTAAAGTGGTGGGAACTTAACTGAATATGATTTTAGAAGTTTAAGCAGAATAATGTGATTTGCATTTGTTATGTGAAAACATAGACGTAGTTAACACTCGTCTCTACAGACAGTATTTTTATTTTTGATCCTGAATCCCTACGCATGCGCATTTTTTTCTGTTTTGTACTTTTAGAATATCAAATGTAATTTTGACAGCTGTCAAAACTTTTTGATTTTTTAAAGTTTATTATGAACGCCACTTTATTGTAGAAGGAAATAATTTAAATGATTATGATATGACAATTGCATTAAATCTTACAGCTGTCAAAATTACACTTGGTATTCCTATTTTAAAGTACAAAACAGAAACAAATGCGAATTCTTGGGATTCGGGATCAAAAATATATTAAATTTTTAATTAATTAATATGTATACATGATATAAAGTAAAATAAATAAAACTGTTATAATTATTATGTATGAATTTTTAAACTTCCCTAATGTGCACATTTATTGTCACAAATTATATAAAAAACTGTTTTTCGCCTGTATGAGATTTAAAGTGATTTTATTAATAATTGTCCTTTTATGTGCACATTTGTAATCACAAATTTCACACGGAAACTATTAAACAATTAGTAGTATTACCGTTTACGGTCTATTATTATTATAGAAGGAAATAATTTAAATATCAACGTACTTGAAATTTGACAGCTGTCAAAATTACATTTAATATTTTTATTCTTAAGTACAAAACAGAAACAAATGCGCATGCGTAGGGATTCAGGATCAAAAATAAAAATACTGTCTGTAGACACGAGTGTAGTTAACGACCGACGTATCATTCATATCATTCATCTTCTTAAGCAGCGTTCACATCGAGTTAACGCCGCGCCTTGCTTTCGTTGCCTTGCAGAATTTGTTGCTTGATATTTGCTTTCGACCGTATAGCGGTCACATCGAATTAGCGTGGTGCCTTGTTATGTGCACAGACTGCATTGTCCAAATATCCTTAGATCTAACAGTAGTTTACCTGTTATGTTATGAAAAGTAGTACTTATACAATATTTATTTAAAGTCGTCTCGGAATATAATCTTAAAATAATTAATTATACATAATCTTTAGTTTTGCAATAAAATTCTCATTTACTTATTTTGATTTAATTTTGACTACATTAATTTATTCATTTATTGCAATATAAATGCATAAAAATTATTTAATAATATTGTGAGATCACTACACATTTTAATATTAAATTTATATAAATTTTTTTAAAAATAAAATAGTAATTACATTTTTCAAATAATATTACAGGCTTATTGTAAACAGCTTTTGGGTTTTATGGTGTACTTTATTGCCATAAATAATCTTTTGGTTGTTGGGGTACCTGGCACTTTTTATAATCCTAGTAAATTACCACATAAAATACTTTACTTCTTGAAAATTCTTGACAAATTATTTAATTTTAAAATAGACCTATTTTAAATGTTAGATAATAAATTAGTTAACGTAGCAATAAACTTTAGGGAATCAATAAGAGAAAAAAAGTATACAAAAATAAATAAAATTTTATTTAAATTGAAAATCACCAAATTAAAAAATGGCTATTTGTTTGCAATAATTTAAAATTCACCTATTGGAATCTTTTCGGATAAGTACATAACAATTTTGAATTGTTAAAAATCTCGAATCGAAATCTTTGAATCGAATTAAACCAATCCTATTAAACAAATAAAATTTAAAAGCGTTGTTTATTGGTTCTTGCTTTGTATCTGAAGTGAAAAAGCTTGACAGAGACAAACTTCTGCAAAACTTCAAAAGTTAACAGTAATTTTAAACATAAAACCTTTTTTCAGGTAAAATTGTAAAATTTATTATTTCGTATACCTGCCAACATACAATATCAACCATTTGAAGCTTGACAAAGTCTGCAAGACCACGATAACGCAACAGCTAATTTTAAGCATAAAAAAGGATAGAAGAATATGCATCACTCTGATTGGCGCTTGCCATCTTCTACCGAAGCAACGCAAGGCAAATTTTTCATTGTGAACGCCGCTTTAGTCGTATTTTTCTTAGTACGACTAAGAAAGCTTCTTGACAGAAGCGTCGTGACCTTTCTGACAAAGGCTTTCATGGTAGATTACATCTCGGTGGTTTGCCATTGCCTTCCAAGGGGAGATACGGCCAGAATAAAGTTCTTACTTTACTCGGGTTCGAACCGGGTATTTAGCGTTCATATAGTCAACTCGCGTGACCGCTAAGCTCCGACCGCCTCCTGCGGTCATTCATACGAGTACCTATACTACCAATTTTTTGTAAGTTTAAATTTTATCAAAAAATATGTGATAAATTGCTGATTGAACAGATAATAATTCAACAGGTACGTTAGATTATAGTATTTTAAATCTAAAATACAATAGTAAAATTAACCTTGAATAATATGGTAATTTTTGATAAAATAAATGATTACAGTGGGTACTTAAGGGTAGTACTACACATAACTAAATTTAAAAAATTTCATAGAGTCCAATTAATTTTAATTAATTTTAGTTCATTCAAACATTGTACATTATGTAATGATATGTGTGAGTAAACAGTTACATAGCGCTTTTTATACACAAACTTTGTATAGAGAAAGATTTGTCATTATATCGTTATTATAGTAAGACACAAATTAAAATACCAAATTTGGTCACACGATGATGATCGGTAAACACCTACCCCTTAAGGCTGTTCAGTAGGGATTAAAAAATTAATAATATGCTGGTTTTCTAGTAATATTCTTATAAAATAATGTATTTTAAGCGACCTTTACTGAAAAAAAAAAGCTGTAAAAAAATTAGTTTAGCCACAATTTCCAATTAAAGTGTGAATTTAACTTGTACTCTCATGCACAATCTAGAAAAGATACAAAAATGCGACTTTCGCTAAGCTCAAGAATTCTTGTTTTACTTTGTCACTATATAATTTTTATTTTGATGAATATCATCATATTCTTGTAAAAAAATGTTTAATTCGAGTAAAAACGTGCTATTTTGAGTAAGTATAAGATTGCATATTAATTAAGCTTGCCATTGTATAAAATCATTGAAATTTATATCAACACATAGATTGAACTTTCAACTTAAATATCTACAAAAATTTTATGAAAAATATTTTTTAATAAAAACAGGAAACTACAAGAAGTCTAATAATGTCTTGACATCTCTTATTTCTACTTTTTCTATCTTTGTTTAAGTACCCCCACCTTATTAAACTACACGTTGAATGCTGTGGAAATAGGAGAAATTTGCACGTGTTAATTGATAATGCACTTACCTTGTTGCAAGAAGAATGCAGCTTCACTTTTATTAGTTTTGAGATAAATGAAAACCTTTATTAAAATCTAATATATAATTTGGAATTTATTTATAGGTTTTTTTAAGTACCAATAAATTCGTGATTTTGTTTTACATGCTTTGGTGTAAATAACTCATTTTTTGCCAAAAGTGGAGCTGCATCCTTCTTGTCTTCAATTTTTCAGTAAAACTACATAGGCCAGTAGACGGCTAATCCTAATTCTAATCCGGCGCGGCGCCGGCGTCCGGCAATTTTTTTTTCAAATATTTTCTTTTAACTATGTAATTTATTATCTAAATTATGTAATTGTATTTTAAAATTTTTTAAGAAAAGATATTATATTACATCTCATTGTTTTAATCAAGTGTTAGGTAACCTAACCTACGAGTAATATAATATCTTTTCTTGAAAAATTTTAAAATACAATTACATAATTTAGATGATAAATTACATTGTTAAAAGAAAATATTTTCTTCGCACTATGCCACTATTATTATCCGAACGGTAAGATTTATAATATAACGTACTGTGCAATCCAATTTTTGGCTGATTGACGCTATAGGAACCACCGGTCGGACTAACACGTATCCATTTCGTGTATGGCACATATAAGAGCGTAAATAGAGAAAATTTCAGCTTTGTTAAAATACCGTAATGTGTTTTTCTAAACCTATAATATCTAAATCTAAAATTGGGAAACTTTCCCCAACAAATCTGTAATAAATTAATATCGTGGCTGTTTTGAAGAAAGGGCGAATAAGCCATTTTACAAAAATGCGATTTACATTATGTATTTCTTTCAATATTTCTTTTTACACAATTAATGACAAGCATTATTTTTATGTTGTATTGTAAGTACCTAATACCCTAGACTTCAATTACTTAACAAATTTTAAATCGCGAATAGATAACTCAAACAATAGTCATAAATGTTTTGATTCTACAATTTTTCATTTGGTTAATTCGCGCTTTGTACAAAACAACGACGATTATACAATAAAGTTATACCACATGCAAAATTGTATTTTTTCTGGAATGAAGGTCAAGAACTTGTACAAGTACATTACGTAATATTATATTACATTATCGCTTCTTGTTTGATAACGCGGCCCACGCTTAAAAGTAAAGTGGAAGGTTTAAAGCCATTTGAGGGGAATATAACATTTAAACAACTAGATCGTAGCGCCCCCATAGCGGAAAAGTTTTGCGTAATCGGCTACTGATCATCCTTAAACATGGAAGCTCTTTTTTGAGTTGTGCTATTTGCGATTTTTGGCTGACTCAGATTTTAATTCATACAGGAAAAGCCACACGTTCACAAATTTTACTTCCATTATATTCCATGTATTTTCCATTTCTAGTGGTATATGGGTATACATAATATCCAATCAATAATATTCATTATTATATTCTACAGGCCTAAAAAGCTCCTATAGCCGTCACTGCGCTTGTAGCATTCATTATTATCCCACGGGTACTAGCCCAAAGGTCTTGGCTATAAGAATCTTCCACATTTTCCGAACGATTCTACTGATTGAGCCAAGTGGATTCCAAACTGCCATTGTTCATAATAATCAATTGTTTAACTGAATCCAATTATTTCATAATTAACTAAGTCATTAATGCCCTTGGTATATTATAGCTGAAATTAAATATAATAGTTATTTATGGTACAAGTGTGTTATATGACAAATAAGTCACGCGAGAAAAGTTTAGCCCGCGAGGCCGTAAGGCCGAGAGGGCTATTTTCTTAAGTGACTTATTTGTTATTAACACACGCGTGGCATACAAAACTTTATCCAATATCTCGTAATAATACTAATTTAAAATGTAATGAAATTTTTGATATTTGACGTTTTAAAATGACAAATTTAAATTCTGGAAACTAGTAGGTGTAAAATATAGTCACTACGGCAATTAACAATGTAAATGATACCCAGTTTCCTTACTCACTAGTGAGTTATACATTACTCACTCAGTGAGTTATAAGGCACTTTACTTATTTAAAAAACCATAGTTATACCTCTATTATTGCGAGATATTGGATAAACTATTTAAATAGTAATAAATACCTATAGCCAAATTCCTTACTTAAAATGATATATTGAACTTTTCGGATTACATCCAAAATTTTTTTAGATATGGAATGGAAGGATATGGAAACAACAAATTTTACAAACTCATCTGAAGTTAGCAAACCTGACGACAAATACGAGTATAGTACAAGACCATCATGTGGTAAAAACCTGCTTTTGCATTTTTGTGATAATACAAGTATACATGGATACAAATTTTTCGGCGAACGGAAACGAAATATTTTCGAGAAGTAATTAAAATGAAATTTAAAATTCAAATTAAAAAATATTTATTTTGTAGAATATATTGGTTTTTGGTTATATTAGGAGGCATTTTTGCATCGTCATATTTAATTTATAATACATATAGGGAGTGGGTTGCTTCACCTATAATTGTCACATTTGCAAAGAAAGAAACTCCAATATGGAATATTCCATTTCCGGCAGTTACCATTTGTCCAGAAGCCGCCATAGATCCATTAGTATTCAATTTCACAGAAACGTATTTAAATTACTGCAACAATTTAACAACTACAAAAGAAGAGTAAGATTTAATGTAAATTCAAAACTTCAAACTTATTTATGTAATTCTAGCGATGAGCTGTTTAAAATTAGTTCTTTAATTTGTAATGACGATTTAGACTTTATTAATGAAACGGAAACGAAGTATCTTTCCCTGTTGCAGTTCTTGCAGCTGTATACTGTAATATTTAATTGATGTGTATGGGATCGATGACACCATATACGTTTTTGTAACATGTTTTAGTGCTTCTAATCTAGAAGTTAATTCCTGCAAGTGGAGCTGACATCAACTGTATTAAATCGCTATCACTTCTTGAGACCAGCGAAGGAATCTGCAATACATTCAATATGCTTGAATATAAAGAAGTGTATGTTTCTATGGAGTAGTACGTATGGTGAAGCGAAACTATCTATATTCTATAATAATTACTTTAATGTCAGTGAACAATTTCAAAACCGTAAGTTAAATATTAAGACCAAGTTGTGGTCATTGGAGGAAGGTTATCCATCATATTCTGGATTAAATGCCTATCTACGACGGACGTTTATTTCGGGAATCAATGGAGGATTTCAAATTGATTTTGAGCTAGGTGAAAACTCGATTGATTATAATATAACTATAAGGTACAATTTTCATTTATGTTTGGTAAGATAAAATAATTATTATCATTTTAGGTAGCACTTCACCATCCAGCTGAAGTGCCTAACATGGATAGATTTTTTCGTATTCCCCTGGATCAAGTCGTTGTTGCAGCGATAAGACCAAGAATGATAACTACGTCAGACCAAGTTAAATCTTACAAGACAGAAGATAGACAGTGTTATGTTCCTGGAGAAAAAAATCTCACTCTTTTTCGAATGTATTCTCAGCAAAATTGTTTGTCTGACTGTATTAATAAATTTGTGTCAAATAGATGCGACTGCGTACCCTTTTACTTGGCCGGTAAATACTTATAATTTTAAAGCAATTGTATTGATTACAAATTTTAGGTACAGGTGGAAAGATATGCGGAGCTGGAAGTACAAGATGTCTTAAGAAGGCAAAAGGTAAAATGCTTGAGTTAATTTTGGTTAAGTTTGAAACCATCATATTTTAGTTGAGTTTCTACGAAAAGAAGCAAAAATAAGAATTGATAAGGGTGACATAAGTGGTGAGTGTAATTGTTTACCTGCTTGCACTTCAATTGAATTCGATTCCGAGACTTCCCAAACCGATTGGCATTGGAAGAAACAACATAAGATGCTACATAATTATTCAGATACATATTACACAAAGTAATTAATACGAGTATTTTAAATCTATTCAAACACTGCAATATATTTGCTTTTAAATTTTGCTCTAGGAACCACAGATCAAGACTGCTAGTTTATTACAAAGATTTACAATTCATGACGTCAGAAAGACATGAACTGTTTGGAATTCTTGGATTTTTAGGTAATTGTGGAGGATTATTAGGATTATGTTGTGGATTATCGTGTACATCACTAATGGAAGTTATTTATTATTTGACTTTTCATCTGTGGAGTAACATCTAGGGTACACAAGGTTGGGTTTAATGAGTTAGTCCAATTCAAAGAGAAAGAGGATTTCAAATAGTTACACCGTCATAATAGGTCTTCATAAGAAGAAGAAAAAAATATTTCATCAGAATATTTATAATGAGAAGTTTCGGTTACAAATGACGATCATCAAAATGAAGTATGTATCATAATATTCATAAATATGACAAAAGTTACCAAATGAATGAAAGTGTAGTATATTATTACTGCCTGAGATTGGTTGTTTATGATCGAAACGCGTCACCACAAGTATCTCATTATAATAACTCACAATTTCTATACTTTTTTTAATTACCTTTATTGATTAATGTACTACAAAGAATTCTATGTTAAATTAGATAAATAAAAATCTGGGCCATGTAATGTATGTATTTTATTTGGGAGTTTCTCATAGGCTGATCAGCATAAGAAAGGTTTCAGTGTCTTTTGTAATAATTTCTTGGCATCACCATCAAAAGGTATAATTCCATGGTCCAAAATAATACGAAATATGTAAATACTAATAGGTACAATTTGTTGTTAATATTTCATTTTTAACTGGTATGTTAATAAACTTTGGAGGGAAATAAGTAGGTAAGTCATCGACGGTAAACCGCCATCACTCTGGGAGCAGCTTTATGTGAGATGCATCTTGTCATAATACTTAAATTATAATCTTCATAAGTGGACCACTATTTTTGATAGTTTATAAATAGTATAATGAACATGATTATGCTCATTAGTAGTAGATACATACTATAATAATTACTCGTATGTGTATCACCCATTACTGTAAGCAATTATAATTCAATTTGCCAGTCATCGGCTATATGAATAATTTTCAAACTTACATAGAAATACTCACAAAATAAATATACCAACTCTAAACTTCGAAATACTTGAAGAGTATAATTTCACTAATTTTCAAAGAGGCCCACAAAAGATGGAAGAAACTCCATTTACTGAACCAAGTAAGGTGAAGGTAAAATCACAAGAACCGAATCGAGGAAAAGCGAAACCTCCATCTTGTTGTAAAAATGCTACTTCATATTTTTGCAATTTTTGTGATAATACGAGTATACATGGTTTCAAGTTCTTCGGAGAATCAAAACGGAATATTTTTGAGAGGTAACGTAGATTTTGATACTTAACATTGAAATATTGATCGAGCATATTAATATAACTGTAGATTTTATTGGTTGATGATTATAAATACAGCAATTTTTGGTGGTGGTATTTTGATTTATAATGCCTATGCGAAATGGGTTACTGCACCTATAATGGTCACATTTGCGATGACCGAAACTCCAATTTGGCAAATTCCATTTCCTGCTGTTACAATTTGTCCTGAAATTAATGCACATCCAGAGATATTTAACTATACGGACGTATATTTGAAATATTCGAACAATATTAACACAACGAAAGAAGAGTAAAGTGTAATAGACAGTTAACAGCAAATAATGGTGTTTATATTTTTAGGGAAAATTACTTTAAATTATATTCATTGGTTTGTAACGATGAATTAGAATTTATTAATGAAACAGAAACTAAATATATTTCCAGAAAGGAACTCGACGACTTCATGGACGTAATTATTTGATAATAAATTCACTTGTACTAATAATTTTCACCAAACAAATTTTAGAACTTTGCTGAAGCGGGACTTCAAAGTTGTAAATGGTTGGAAGATGAAATTGATTGTAAAAAATCGCTACCATATACTTCATCACCTGAAGGATGGTGTGTCACCTTCAATATGTTAGCCTACGAGGATGTATATGTGGATACTGCGTATGTACCAGAAGTAGATTGAAGAAAATCTATGCAATACTAAATATATGATTGTATTTTAGCGAAATATACGAGTATGATAATCACAAACTATATAATACCAAACTGAAATCATGGTCATTAGAGCATGGTTATCCTAGCAATGCCTCGCTGGATGCATTTCCGCGCCGAACAGTAATTTCGGGAGTTAATGGAGGATTGCAAATTGATTTTGAAGTGAACGATGACGATTTGGATTATCTATGTACTGATTTACAAGGATACAAGGTAAAATTTAATAAATTTAAATTTAAATTTTTTAATTTAAAAAAAATATTTCGCAGGTTGCATTGCATCATCCAGCAGAAGAACCCGATATGGATAAATATTTTCGAGTTCCACTAGATCAGGTTGTTGTTGCGGGTATTAGACCTAGCATGATAACAACAACAGATGAAATTAAATCTTACAAACCAGAAGACAGACAATGTTATGTGTCCGGAGAAAAAACTCTTGGTTACTATAAACACTACTCCCAACAGAACTGTTTGGCCGAATGTTTGGTAAATTTTACAGTAAGTAAATGCGGCTGCTCACCATTTTATAGTCCAGGCAATACAGTAATAATTTTTTTATTTTATAAATTTCATATTGCAAAATTTTAGTAAGCGATACTAATATATGCGGTGCTGGAAGTAAAAGATGTACTAGGAAAGCAAAAGGTTGGAAATTGGTTTCAATTGTGTCACTTAAGAAAATTATTTTAACGTTCATTTTAGTTGAGTTTCTTCAGAGGGAAGTATCCGATAGGATTCAAAATAAGATGGGTGAAATAAGTGACGAGTGTGACTGCTTACCTGCATGTACTTCAATTGAATTTGATTCAGAAACTTCTCAAACTGACTGGAATTGGAAAAAAATATATAAATTAAATCCTAATAAGTATAATTTTGATGCAGATTCGTTTAAAAAGTAAGATCAAGTTATGTATCACCAAAATATTTAGTCTGTTTTTATTAGGAAGCACAAGTCAAGACTTTTGGTATATTACAAAGATTTACAATTTATGACGTCCGAAAGACACGAATTATATGGAACAATAGATTTCTTAGCTAATTGCGGAGGATTGCTAGGCTTATGTTGTGGATTTTCGTTCACTTCCGTAATGGAAATTATTTATTATCTAACACTCAGATTGATAAGTAATATTCATAAATTTGGAATTAAATTGTGGTCTGGTTCTGAGGAACTAATAATTGAAAAGGACGATGATGAAGATTTGTAGAAATAATTATTGTAATTTTGGAAATCATTTTCTTTTACTGCCGTATAAAAATTTCTACCTCAAGCAGAATTCAATATTTGTAATTCATTGGACGAAAGACTGGTTTTAATATAATTATTGTATTTTGTTATATTTTGTAAGAAATGTATTAGATATTAAGTATGTGGTAAAAGTTTGCCCGTATAACGTGTTTCAAGCGCGGATTTAGGGGGGGGGCACGGGGGGACGTGCTGCTATGGTCTCTTCAGATTTTCTGTTACCTTCCACAGAGAATAAAATATTTTCGGATACCTTGATTTTTGTTTTCTGTTAACAACTGCTTTAGTTCTTTCGTTGCTTTATTTAATTTAGTTTTATCCCATTGAAATCTTGTTTGCTGCCATCGGTTACGGAGAGCTCGCCCATCTTGTATTTTTTCTTTTATTGCATTATGGCGTGTCTTCTCTTAATTCCATGACTTTCGCATCTGAGGTTGCCCACCATTTAGCTTCTTCTATGTTAGTTAGTTTGCGTGCCGCTTCTTCTATGTCATTATCGGTTTTTAGTGGGATGTCGAGTGACACTAGTTGATCCAGTTGTAACGCAAATTGCTCTAATTTGGGCCACTTGCCCCGCTGATCTACTATGGAATGATAGACAGGTCAGCTAAAAGATTACACCCCCGTCCAGTGCCACAGCATGGATCGCGCGAAGGCGGTTCGTGGGTTCTTTCGTTGTGGCTCAGGCGATCAATTGGCAACTGAGAAAAAAATTCCTTCCGGGCACCAGTCCTCTAAATAAAACACGGAAGTAGTTGATTTTATTTAAAAAACAAGATTCAGATAAAAGATGGGGTTGACAATGTTTGATTCCAAAACTCCAATAGGAGACACAAAACATACAACAAAGTAAGTAAAATACAGGATACCCTGAAGGGATACCTTGGGACAATCAAATCAAAAATAAAATACAGAGGAGTTGCCATGTGAAGACAACTCAACAAAATAATTCCGCGCATCCAGGAGATTGCTCCACGTAGACATAAAAACGTTGGTTAAAATTGACCACAAATAACACATTCGTAAGAGATATCATCTAGTAAAATTAAATACAGTAATTGCTTTCCAACTTATCCTTCCACCTCAATCCGTCCGATTCAACATCTCAATTCTTTAGGAACCTCTGGAATATTAATGGTTCATCGTTTAAACTGAGTTTCAGGTGTAAAGCTAAACATAACAAAAACTGCACACAATTAAACAAGAATCAATTCACCTGCGAACGGCATAGCATCTCAATGTCGATGTAAATAATTAATACACGCTAATCGCTTAAATGCGCTTCCACAAAAAACTAATGAATGGTTTTCCAGCCATCCCACGCCATTGGTGCTGTCCCAACCACTAGAGATGGAATAGTGGTATAGGCTCACGCTACCGCTGAGACAGAAAATCCCTCGATATTGGAATGGAGCTCGCACGTCTCATCGTCGAAACGAGATAACCAAACTGCTGGCCGAGATCCATAAAAATAACCATATGGTTCGGGGGAACCAGGAACCACACACCTGTGCACCTCTCAGAAAACCATAAATACAGTAGGAAGCCCAAAATGAACGTCACATGAAATTCGACGTGGTAATACAAAAAAGCTAAAATTTATCAAAGTCAAACTTCCGTTTATGATGGAAAATAAAGTAATCTTAACGAAAAATGTAACGCAGAAGGTAAAATAAACGATCACTTCATTTAAACGAACAATTTGTGGCTTTTAAAACAAAAGATTACAAACAACGAAGAATGAAACTTCCATTTTTCAAAAAGATAAACGAAAGAATGACATTTGATAAATTTTCGAAATATTTGACGCTTGCGCATGTTTGAAAGACACATAGAGTGATGCATAGACTCCAGCCAAAATATATTCACTTAAAGTTAGATGTTAAAAATGAAAATATGATTTCCAATCACTGTTAATAACTACTATAAAATTTATTTAAAAAACTACCAAGCAAAAATAATAGCATTTGAAATGCTACACAGTTTTTCTTTGAAACCATTTCAATCAGTTTTTTGCTGTACAACTTTGTTAGTTTTTCTTTGCCTATTATTTGGGTAAAGACTTTAACAATTACAGGCGAATGGTCAGACGAGAGATCCAGGCAGGACTCGGCTTGCACATTTTTGGTGTCGATTCCTTTTGTAATGCAGAAATCAATTACGTCTGGCATTTTTTGTCTATCAGAAGGCCAGTACGTTGGTTCTCCAGTTGTTGATATACTACATTTAAAGTTGTTGGCTTGCATTGCTTTATAAAGTTCTCTGCCTTTTGATGTGGCTAGCCTAGATTCTTCATCTATAAGCTTCGATATTGAATTTTATTCATATCTAGTTTGACATAAAACTTCAACATCCGAAATAATTTCAAAAATGAAAGTTTTATAATCGTATAGAATATAGATCATACATTTTATTTATTTGAATTTAAACAAATAATATGCACATCGTGAAAATGACATATATTTGCGTAAAAAATTCTGAACTTTCAGAAAAAAATATCAAATTTGAAAAAAGCTTTCCGCACTGTCTGAAAAATCGCTTTTTTTCACTTTAATTGAATTTTTAATGGTATTCTGTTGATTATAATAAATAATCAATATCTTCATTGAAAACCTGACAAACTTTTATAAAAGAAACTGTATACTGTTCAAATTTTTATGAAAAATGTTTCTACTTCAAGCGTCAACATAACGAAATATAAAAAAGAAAAATTTTTATCAAAATTATATAACCCATTATACCCATTATATAAAATTAATATTAAATGTAAAATAATTAGATTTTAATGATCAGGTTCATTTATCTTTACCAGGGTCGGGCGTTAAAGTGCAAACACAGTGAACGCTTGTAACCGAACCGGCTTGACTTACCGCTTCGATATTTGCATTGAAATATCTGTCCTATTAGCAGCTTCGTTACATTACGTTTAAAATTACATTACATTATCTCGGTTACATTAATTAATATTGGAGGGAGATAAACAAGTACGGCGGCGCCGATAAACTGGCCTCCACTCTGGAAGCAGCCTTATGTGAGATTCATTTTGTCATAATATTTAAATTATAATCTTTATAAGTGGGCCTCTATTTTTGGTGGGTTATAAATATTATAATGAACAAGATAATTATGTTCATTAGTAGTACATCCCAAAATATAATATTACATAATATCACTCAATACAGTGAGTACTGCCAGTCGTCGGCTCTTTGAATAATTTTCACTCGTAATCCTAGAGATATTCAAAAAATAAATACTCCCAAGTCTAAACTTCGTAATACTTGAAGAGTATAATTTCGCAAATTTTCAATAAAGATCCAAAAGATGGAAGAAACTCCTGTTACAGAACGAAATAAGGTGAAGGCAAAACCACAAGAAGGGAATCGAGGAAAAGTGAAAGCTCCATCTTGGTGGAAAAATGCCACTTCATATTTATACAACTTTTGTGATAATACGAGCATACATGGTTTCAAGTTTTTCGGAGAATCAAAACGGAATATATTTGAGAGGTGACGTAGATTTTGATACGTAACATTGGAATGTTGGTGAACCATTATTAATATAACTGTAGATTGTATTGGTTGATGATTATAAATATAGCAATTTTTGGTGGTGGTAATTTGATTTATAATGCCTATGCGAAATGGGTTACTGCACCTATAATAGTCACATTTGCGATGACCGAAACTCCAATTTGGCAAATTCCATTTCCTGCTGTAACAATTTGTCCAGAAATCAATGCACATCCAAGCAAATTTAACTATACGGACGTGTATCTGAAATATTGGAAGAATGTTAATACCACAAAAAAAGAGTAAAGTGTAGTGAGGGTTAACAGCAAATAATGGTATTTATATTTTTAGGGACCATTACTTTAAACTATTTTCATTGGTTTGTAATGATGAATTAGAATTTATTAATGAAACAGAAACTAAGTATATGTCCGATAAAGAACTCTACGACTTCATGGACGTAATAATTATTTGATAATAAATTCACTTGCACTAATAATTTTCACCAAATACAATATTTTAGACCTTTGCTGAAGCGGGTCTCCAAAGTTGTAAATGGTTAGAAGATGATATTGATTGTAAAGAATCTCTAAGATATACTTCATCATCTGAAGGATATTGTGTCACCTTCAATATGTTAGCCTTCGATGATGTATATGTGGATATTGGGTATGTACCAGATCAGAAGTAAAATGAATAAACTCTAAGCTATACTATATGATTGTATTTTAGAGCAATACGCGATAATGACACACTAAATAATACCAAACTGAAATCATGGTCGTTAGAGAGCGGTTATCCAAGCAATGCCGCACTGGATGCGGTTCCGCGCCGCACATTAATTTCTGGAGTTAACGGAGGATTACAAATTGATTTTGAAGTTAACGATGACGATTTGGATTATTTGAATCACTGTCAGTTGGCCGATATTCATTTGGCCGACATTCATTTGGCCGAAATCTTTTGGCCGAAATTCAATTGGCCGAAACATCATTTGGCCGAAACTTCATTTGGCCGAAACTTCATTTGGCCGAAATTCAATTGGCCGACACATCATTTGGCCGACAGTCATTTCGCCGAAATTTTATTTTTAGTATTAGATAAAGTGACTATAAAAATAATTTAATAATATTATATAATTGTTAAATTTCTTAACAATTTTATAAGTAGACAAAAATTAATTTTTTATTTATATATTCAACATCTCTTGTTTAATTTTGTTTAGTTACACTGTTAGGTTACACTTATATTAACGGTGCGCGCGGATTTTTTCTGCACTCTTTATTATTGGTTACTGATTTAATGACGTTGAATCTCGCTTTTTTTTGCAACTCGTCGTAGGTGGATGTGTTGCCAAAATTGACTCTTCCGCGCCGCCGCTCCGCTCCGCTCCGCGTTGCAGCGCTACAGAGCCATTTTGGCAACACTAAACTCATTAAAAACATCCCTCTAGGGTGATCCAACTCGGCACATTGTGCTATTAGCAAGGGGTGAATCTCGCTTTTTTTTTGAAACTCTGGCGGGGGTGATTGTGTTGCCGAAATGGGCCTTTCGCGCGCTACGCTGCGCTCCGCACGCTACAGACCCATTTTTCGGCAACACTAAACTCATTAAAAACATCCCCCTAGGGCCTTCCAACTCGGCAAATTGTGCTACTGGGAAGGGGGTGAATCTCGCTTTTTTCGACGCACCGTCAATATATTTTTTCTTTTCATTCAAGATTTATTTTTATATTCACTTTCGGTAATAAAAATAATATTTCGGCCAAATGACTGTCGGCCAAATGATGTGTCGGCCAATTGAATTTCGGCCAAATGATGTTTCGGCCAAATGAAGTTTCGGCCAAATGAATTTCGGCCAAATGAATTTCGGCCAATTGATTTTCGGCCAAATGAATTTCGGCCAAAAAATTTCGGCCAAGTGACGGGATACCCTCTGGAATTATTGTAAATAGAAAGTATTATAGAGGGACGTGTCTCTATAATACTTTCCTTTTGTACATATTTTGTACTTATTTTGTACATAATACAGTAGAAACTTATGCTTTTATACCATTTTTATTGGTTTTTTCCTGCAAATATCGACGAAAACATACTCTTTTCGTACCTCAAAACGTACACGAAAAGTGCTCAAATACGTCCGCGGTAACGAAAATTTATTTTACATTAAAAATTTTAGTAATCTATACTGTATGCGGTGCTGGAAGTAAAAGATGTGCTAATAAAGCAAAAGGTTGGAATTAACTTCAATTGCTTAATTTAAGAAAATAATTTTAACATGAATTTTAGTCGAGTTTCTTCAGAGGGAAGTATCCGATAGGATTCAAAATAAGAAGGGCAATATAAGTGACGAGTGTGACTGTTTACCTGCATGTACTTCAATTGAATTTGATTCAGAAACTTCTCAAACTGATTGGAATTGGAGAAAAGTATATAAATTAAATCCTTATAAGTACAATTTTGATGCAGATTATTTTAAAAAGTAAGATCAAGATTTGTACCACCAAAATATTTAGACTGTTTTTATTAGGAAACACAAGTCAAGACTTTTGGTATATTACAAAGATTTACAATTTATGACGTCCGAAAGACACGAATTATATGGAACAATAGATTTCTTAGCTAATTGCGGAGGATTGCTAGGCTTATGTTGTGGATTTTCGTTCACTTCCGTAATGGAAATTGTTTATTACCTAACACTCAGATTGATAAGTAATATTCATAAATTTGGAATAAAATTGTGGTCTGGATCTGAGGAACTAATTGAAAAGGAAGCTGATGAAGATTTGTATAAATAATTGTTGTTATTTTGGAAATAATTTTCTTTATGCGTAATAAAGTACGTAATAAAGTTAAAATAATAACCGTATAGAAATTTCTGTCTAAAGAAGAATTCAAGATTTTTATAATAATATTAAATCATTGGTGTAAATACTGGTTTCAATATAATTATTGCCCATTGTTAGATTTTGTAAGAAATGTATTCGATATTGTGTCCCCAGAGGGGAAAACTTAATACCACATTGCGCGCTTAATATAGCATGATTTGGGTAATATACGAGATTTGATATTCATTTTACAAGGTTAATTGCTAAATTTGTACATACTAGCAATACAAAATTTGGATTATGTATCTCTACTTACACACCACTGAGTTTAATCCATTTTGCCACTGTATAGGTACAGTTATAAGACCATTATTACCATATATCCAGTATTACATTAATAGGTAGAAATTATAATTCATTAATGTGTATCCTCCAAATAAATAACAATTTTCATATGTTAAAGTCCTACTAATAATAATCAATTATTGAATTATATCGGTAGTGTGACTTGCCCCTTGTTACCTCGTTTGAGCTGTGATTACAAATTTTTTTAGATTTTTATGTACCTAATCAGTAGAGCACGGATTTTAGGATGTAAAAACTGTTAAAAAAGGCACAATTTTAGGCTATAAAAATCATTGAAATAGGCACAATAATTAAGAATTTAGGGGTTTTTAGGCAATATATAATTTTTATTATATTATGTAGAAACTTACAAACATAATATTTAAAAAAATTAATTAAAAATTCTTTAATAAATAAGAGCTATAAGGATGGAAAATACTATACAAATTTGTATATGCAAGCTTTTATCCCTCCTAAATAGATGGTGTTATTAATTTTCTCCTCTATTTGCAAATGGCGTTACTGATTTGGGGGTTAGTATTTTTCTTTTAATTAACAAATGAATTTTCGATTTTCACCTCCTTTACCCCCCCCTCTTATTCGACCAGAAGAACCTCTGCCATTTACGGTTTTGTATTTAGAGAGTACCTATCTAACTTTAAGCCATAAAATTTCAGGATTTCTGAAAACCGCGTCGTCAGCTCATGGGCTAAAGTAACTTCCACAGTAACTGGTAGTTGGTACTAAGCGCTGGCCCAACGGACACTGCCAGTTCGCTATCTATGCTGACTTCACCGAGATAAATAAATACAAGAACTCATAACAACTCAGATTACTTTGAGCAGTGGCGGATATCTTAACAGGCGCCTGGGGCATCATAAATCAAGGGGGCCTCAAAATTCAGCTTTTTTAGATCACTGGTATAGTGCATACCATAGTAAGAAACGTGCGGATAGAATGCACACTGTAGGGTGTAGAGACAGTGAAAATATCTAGAAGAGGGCCTCAAAATTTAATTGCGCTTGGGGCCCCTCAAGTGCTAAATCCGCCACTGACTGAGAGATACAAATTTTAAAAACATAAAAACAAGTTTTTGTTAACTTTTAGTCGACTTTTAGTAACATAAACGGGATAAATGATTGGTTTAGGCTTTTTAGGCATTAAAAATCTGTTTTAGGTCAGTAACATCGAAAATAGGCATTTAGGCAAAATAAAGTAGGGTTCAAAATTTTCAAAATCGCTTGAACGGCATTTCTGTATTTATAATTGTGAATTGCCTAAATAAAGGACAAAAAGGCAAATTGCCTAGAATCCGTGCTCTACTAATCAGTAATCATACAAGAAGACGCGCAATAATTTAATAACATAACGCTTTTTATAATTTTCTTCTTCCGTATAAGTAGAGGTTAAGGGTTAAATCAATAATTCTATAAGTTTAACCTTTCATAGTAGTAATAGAAATAAATAACGTGTTACCGTACAAAATAAATGATGGATATAATTTATTGTTAACGATAAACATAACTATTTGTTATTGTATGCTCAGCTAATTTCATCAAGGTATTAGCCCAACAACCGCGATCAAAGCTTTTGAATGAAGTGAATATAAATAATATTATAACGGTCTTGGCAACGAAATCCTTAACTATACATCATTCAAACACACTAGACATTCTCAAATGTCATCGCATCGGTGGTTTACATAATTTACTTTATTGTTGTTCTCTTGTTGTATATAATGATATATAAGTGTTTTAAAACATTTTCATTAGTACACTTCCCACATTTTTTCTGTTTAAGCTAGTCCAGATCATATATCTTTCATTGTATCAAATTATTTTTCCATATACCGCAAAATGGGGTGAATAGAAACAGTGGGGTCAATAGAAACAAAACTTCACTTAAAAATAAAAAAATCAGGGCACCTATTATATCTGTTTAAATTTACCACTAATATATATTTTTTATGGTTGTCTATGGTTTGTGGAAGGAATTTTGCTTGGTGTCAAGTTGATAACTCTGTTTATTTAGTCCAGGTTAATTAATAAGCATTATAGTAATTTGTCATTTGTTACTCTGTAATTTGACATCAATGTGAAATTAAAAGAAATTTCATTTAAAATACATTTGATACATTTTTAAAAAAGTGTAATTGTGTTTCTATTTAATTGGCCTTAATAATAAGGTTTTTGACCCCTGTAAATTTTAAAACGTTTTCTGACAAATTTCACTTTATAAGTCGAAATTTTGCAGTGAATTCTTATATGAGAAGTTCTTTCCATCTAATTTTTTCCATGAAATCGTTCAGAAATTAAAAAAACTTGCAATGTTCCTCTTAGCAGTTGTCGCAATCTTGAATATATACGAAAGCATTATGTTAACTATATTAAACTGTGTAAATGTACATATAAAACATACAGAAAATACGATGAATTAATTCTCAATAATTGTAACATGTCTAAGTAGCATATTAACTAGTTATTTGCGTGATTTAACGATAATTATATCTGTAACAAAAAGTGAGGTTAAATAGTTCAAACATTCAAATCGAAATAATTTAAATTTGGTTCTCTCTACTGCATTGAAACTTACCAGTTATATTCCTTATTAGTGCATTGTTGGTGCTATATGAATCTCATAGCTAAGAAATCTCTCGTTTTCAAATTATTCTTTGCGCTCTGTATTTTCCCATGTTAATTTTGCATTATTTGGAAAAAACATTTGCCGCGATTTTCCGCTATGGAAGCTGCTGAGCTGCTGACGAATTTACTAATTGCCCGTATTGTTATGTAATACAATAATCTTTATTATAATAAGTAGTATGCAATTAACTGTAATAATTAATATCTGGTCTCTATCTATCTAAGTATCGGTTTATCATAACGTTCTACGACGTCTTCCGATTCCTCTTCGCCATTCCTCTCGGTCTTCCCATTGCATCTCTTCAAGTCCTCTCTCATTCATTTCCTTGTCAATGCCTTCTCTCCAGCTAAGCCTGGGTCTTCCGCGTTTTCTCCTTCCTGGTGGTTTCCAAAATAGGATTTTCTTTGGTAATCTGTTCTCGTCCATGCGTTGTACATGTCCAAACCATATTAGTTGTTTTGTTCTTATATCATCAGTTATTGTGTGCTCTACATGCATAATTTGCCTAATGCGGGTATTTCTAATTCTTTCCAGTTTACTTCTGCCGGCTGATCTTCTCCAGAAGTCCATCTCTGTAGCATGTAGTGTATTTTCCCATTTCTTTCCCATTTGCCACACCTCTGACGCGTATGTTGTTATTGGCTTAACTATGCTGTTGTATATTTTTGTCTTGCTAGCTTTGGATATAGATTGGTCCCACAGTATTGAATTTAGCACGGTGATCGCTTTTCTTCCTAATTGATTTCTTTTCCGGATTTCTGAGTGGCATCTTCCGTCTTGACTCACTATCACTCCAAGATATTTATACTCTTCGCATTTTTTTATTTTTTGGCCGCTTTCTAGTTGTAGATCTTGTTGCATTCCCCCTATGCACATATATTGCGTCTTTTTTACATTCACTTCTAGCCCCCACTCTGCGTATTCTTCTATTAATTTTCTTGTCATATATTCCATGTCCTCGTGGTCCTGTGCCATGATAATCTGATCATCTGCAAAATGTAGCGAGTATAATGTTGTTTCTTCTGTTATTGGTATACCCATTTTTTTGCATTTTTTTTCCATCTTTTTAATGCCCGTTCTAGATAGATTTTGAATAACGTAGCTGATAGACAGCATCCTTGTCGTAATCCTTTTGTTACTGGAAAATACATTGTGATCTTCTTTCCTATTTTTATCGCAGATTTTGAATCTTTGTACAATTCTTTTATAGCTTTTATTATATTTATATTTATATTTGTTTCTTCCAGAGTTTCCCACAATTTAGGTATCGGAATGCTATCATACGCCTTTTTCAGGTCCACGAAGAGCATGTGTACCTCTTGGTTAAATGCGGTTTTCTTTTCGATTAATTGTGTTACACAGAATATGTTATCTATCGTAGATCTACCAGCCCTAAATCCAGCTTGTTCTTCCGCTTCCATGTCCTTGTATTCGTTTTCCAAGATTTCCTTAAGAATGCGCCCATATAGCCTACTAAATGTACTGGTTACTGATATTCCGCGGTAGCTATCGCAGTTATTTCTATCTCCCTTTTTGTATATTGTTGAAATATATGCTCTTTTCCACTCCTCTGGTATCTTTCCGCCATTTATGCAATCTTGGAATAACTCTTTTAAATGTCGATATAGTATTTCTATTCCGTTTTTTAACATTTCGGCTGGTATACCTCCAGGGCCAACTGCTGCATTATTTTTTAGAGCTTTGCACGCCTTTTTAACCATTACTGTGTTTATTCGCATTGGTGACGCAGTTATTGTTACTTGTGTCGGTGGCTGTTGTTCATGTTTATATTCTGGTCTCGTTTCCGTCAACAAGTCTTTAAAATATTCTTGGAGCTTATTGGGAGATATTGTGGATATTATTTTGTTCTTATGCTCTCTTCTAATTGCATTTAAAAACCTCCAACTTTCTGTGCTTCTTCTACCCCCGATGAATGTATCGATCTTTTTACAATTTTTTTCCCAGCTCTCATTTTTTCTTTGACATATATGTTTTCTTACCATTGCCTGGGCTTCTTTAAATTTAATTTTATCCTCCGCGTTTCTTGTATTTCTTATATTTATTGCGCTTGTCTTCAATTTCTTTTTCTATTTGATCATTCCACCAGTAGGGTATTTTTCGGGTTTTTTTTGTTTCCATAATTCCTAGAGCTTCTTTGGCAGCTTGGTGTATAGCAATTTTTATATTTTCGTAATCCTTCTGCATGTCATCTGTTCTTCTATATTCTTGAAATTTTTGATCTAGACGTGTTTTGTATAGAAACGTTGTACTATCATCTTCAAAACCTGCGAGGTTATATCTAATCTCTTGTATCGGTTGCATTTGACTTTCTTCCTTTTCAGTGTCTTTTGTTATTCGTAGCTTTGGTGGCGGTGTGTAAGGAAAGGTACATTTTGTTTTCAATAGATAGTGATCGGTTCCGCATGTTGGTCCCCGACATGCTCTTACATCTAGTACTTTTATATTGGTCTGCTGCCTTATTATTGCATAATCGATTATAGACCTTAGTGCTCGCGTTTCTTGTCGCCATGTATATCGATGTATTTCTTTATGTTCGAAGAAACCATTTGTTATTTTCATTTTATTCTGTTCACATACATCTATAAGCCTAATCCCATTGTCGTTCACTGTCTCTTCCCCATATTTTCCAACCACTTGATCTTTATTTCTACTTCCCGTTCTACTATTTAAGTCCCCTAGTATGACAATTTCTCTCGCTGTACCAACGTTTTTTATTAACTCGTCTAACTTTTGGAAAAATTCTTCCTTGACGTTTATTACCGAATCTTCATTTATTGCATATACTCCAATTATGGTTAATCTATATCCGTGTATATTTATATCCATCCTTAATAGTCTTTCGTCAATAGGTTCCCAATTTGTTATGTATTTTTTCCATCTTTTATGAACCAAAACGGATACTCCTTGCTTAGCTCTATATTCTTTGGGTACTCCACTATAAAGATGCACATATTCATCGTGATTTTCTGCTCCATTTCCCTTTTTTTTTGTTTCTGTGAGCACAACTATATCCATTTGCATTTTTTTAACTTCTATGACCACTTCTTCCATTTTTCGAGAGATTCCTTGAATGTTCCATGTTCCGATATTCATTGACCGTTTTCGTAGCTTTATTCGTCGTATAGTTTTCGTTCCCATATTCCGAGGCTTGCCTTGAGGATTTTTTGCAATAAGATTTTTTTACATGTAACGGGGAGCAAGCCCGTTGCCATAACCCCCATCTTTGGAGGACCAGTGCTCTGGTCTATCTGGTATATATCTGGTATATCTGGTCTATCTTGACTAATTACACTTGGTCTTATGTGTGTGTAGGTCCATTGTGGTGATGGATTTGCGTCTCGAAGAGAACCTTTGCCTACACTGTAATAATTAATGTGAATGAACTACGGTTATGCAAAGTAGACTAAAAGTCTATACTTACTTGCACTTTTTATATCGACCTTTGATAATAATTATTAGTGATGGGAACTATCAAACTTTTTTGACTATCGATAGTTAGTTACTAATTATTTTTTACTATCGATAGTTAGTAACTAAAAATTTAGTTACCGAATAAAAACTATCGAATAAAAACTAGTTATATTGAATAAAAAATATTTTTTTAAATAGTTGTGACGCGCATGAATGGATTAACGAGATTCCCACTCACTGTCCCTCCTATCCTGTGAGGCCATGGGCAAAGGCCCTATAACCTTGACTTGCTTGAGTTTTTTTTAACACTAATGATATTAAATACTTTAGCATTTAATATTTTTAAATGCTAATTATTTCTAACATTAATATTTTTTTAATAAATAAATTTTTTTTTTAAATTATTGTTTAACTATTTGTATTCTATTTTCTTTGTGATATATTGGTGATCTGATAAGTATACTAGTAATACTAGTAGTATTTAAGAATTTTATTAAGAATTTAAAATTCAAAAAGGGGTTATTTTTACTAAATTGCAAATAATAGTAAACAATAGAAAAAGAGCCACATATTTTTTGTAATTATTCAAGGTTAAATGGTTTAAAATGAATATAATTTCGAAATTAAAAAATATATTCTTGAAAAGTTTGTTCTGTTAAACAAAATTTTTATATTTTTGAAAAACTGAAAGTTTCATTTCGCGAGGGCGCATGGCCTCGACCCCTCTGGGCTACGAGTCTGTTTCAATATCTTTTTACTTTTTTTTTTTTTTATTTTTTTTATTTCTTTAGCTCTGACGAATCCCTAGCAATGATCATAACTTTTTTGTATTATTTGATTACTTTGATGGTACATTGATATGATTCGTATTCGTATTGTCTCAACGGGTGTGGCTCATTTAATCCACCTGCACTGAAGCAAATTAGCTTATTGTACCCCGCTCCATGCTGAGATCTTAGATGGATTGTGAGGTGTAGACCTATCAGATAGATATCAGATAGGTGATATGATTATACATAATAAACTCAATGTTAGATAAGATAAATAGAATCTAGGTTAAATAAATGCGAATTTATTCATCAGCATAAATATGTAGTACAATTATTTATTTGATGTATTTGGATAGTAGGTACCTACTGACAATAATTATTATCATAGTTTTTGAACTATTATTGAAAAATGTAAAAGATCATGTAGTTTCATTTGGACAAACTAGGTAAACTTATTTTATAACGCCGCGCCGCTCTAATTAAAAAATATAAAAATAAAAAAACATATCGTAATTGGAATCTTCCTTGCCCTTGCTTTACGAACTCCTCGATATTATTATCTCTTGTCAGAAACAAAATTTCCATTCTATTTAAGTGTCGAAATCTAGTACACCATAGGAATGGTTCTTAAACTTGTTTTAACAAGGAACCCCATGTTTATATTATCCCTTACCCCAAGGTAATATATGAAACAATTATTATTTGTTTCATTCTTCAAATTCTTATTAAATTATAAGTAGAAGATACTACTATCTACTATGTAATCTTATTAAAGGATACCTTGTCTCGTGGAAACCCCGTGGTTGAGAACGTTCTAGTGCAGTCGTGCATTTAATTTTCATTTCATTAGCTCCGCCTAGTCATCACAAAGTGACGCTATTCTACGCCACGGTTCCGCGGAACAACCTTTTGGAACCACTGTATTATAAGTAGTAACAGGAAATATTTAAATACCTACTACATACATAATGCAGTTTATTGTAAAATTTTAACCTGCCTGTTAATCTATGTCCTTGTAATAATTATAAGGTGGGAGACCAGTGTAACCTTATATGAAATTAAAAATCAAACCATTTCTTTTTTGCACGTGGTGATGTAATCTCGGTTGTTATTTTATTTTATCAGTTTTTGTTATACAACATTCATCTACATAAGATTATGAATTATGTGCTATTTACTTTCCATTATCAGAGGCTACTGCTGATAAGACATTAATGTTTAATAGTGAGTAGGTTTCAATACGAAGGAATACGCAGTCTTTTACAGGTAAAGTTTTTTTTTCATAATCGAATTTGTAGTACTAACTCCTCATTCAAATTTCAATTACTACAAAATAATCTTATCTTGATATGTCAATAATAATAATAATAATTAAAATTATATGAGACACAGCAAGAACCGGTTTGGATATTTTGAGAGAAGGGCTTTTCTTACTAAAATAAATCTCTTTATTTGAATATTATTTTCTATTAAATTAAATTTTCTAATCACACATGAATAATACATTATTAGTATAATTATGTATAAAAATCAGTCTAAATTTAATTTTCTGGCTCTTATCGACTCGAATTCCATTAGGAGATTAAAATAACATAACCTTTTTCCTGTTTCATTTTTTATCGATAAAATCGTGAGCGCCAAAAATCTTTCTGGCTGATTTTCGATCTTAAAATTTTTATATTATTTATAGTTTCAAGAGAGATTATTCAGATAATGGCATTGTAACTGGTGTAGTTTTGTAGGGGAGAATCGAGAGGTTTGGGGCAATTTTAAATATTTACAATTTTTTGTCAATTTTTGTATCAGAATTTGTAAATCCATAGTATACCATTGTATAGGGTGGATATTACATAACCTATGTAAATAATTTTAATTAGGGATTGATAACTATTTGTTTTTAAACATTAAAATTTCTTAAAAAGAAATGCGAAGATATTCTTCTATATCGGCTAATATTTGCTCATGCTTATGTATTTGTTGCAATACGACAATATTAGCTGTGTTTGGAAAAACTAAAAGAGTCAAGAGCATTCATTATAATCTTCACTTTATTTAGAGTTATCCAGGATTTTCTTTCTCCTTTTATATGAAACTTGAGTCTTTACTAGATCTTGTTGTTTCATTACTTTTGTTCTCTAATGTCAACATTAATAATATCAGTTAGAACTTACCTTTTTACCTTTGTTTTGACATTGAACAATTTCTCATTTTCTATTCTTTCCAATTCTTTATTATAGGAGTCTCTGTCAATATTTTTGTCTTACCTTGCTTTCGTCCTCTGTTTATTAGTTTTTTGGCCCTGTTTTTGGGAAAGACTTATCATGTCTGGAAAATAAAACTAAATCCACAAAAGACTGAGACAATCATTTTTACACGAAAACGGACTAACCACAAAATTTTTGAACCTCTTACGGTAGACGGACACAAAATTGAACCGAAAGTAAATGTGAAATATTTAGGAATGAACATGGACACGAGACTTAATTTTCGAAATCACTTACAATACAGAAAACAAATTGTATACGGACAAATGCGAAAAATATACTCATTGATGAAAGGGCAAACGATGACTAACAAGAACAAATTGCTACTTTACAAAACACTACTACGACCTATACTGACATATGCATCGGCAACTTGGTGTAACGTTCCCAAAACGGCAATCAAGCCACTACAGGTGTTCCAAAACAAAAACTTAAGACTTATAACAGGATGCGACCGTTACACGCGAATAACGAGACTACATGAACTAACCGACGGACGTCGAATACTTTCAAGATCATGTTAACAGACTATCTACAAAATTTTACGAGACCCAAATTTCGAAAAGCAAACTAACAAGAAACTTAACTAACATTCGACGAGACAACGCTCCTTTTAGAATTAAGCACAAACTGACATATCAAAATTTACCTATATTCCGACAAACACTAACGGCAGACAACGACGAAGATGACGACAATGATATTAACAATGGCACCGCCACCGGTACGGAGTAACTGATATACCTCTAACTTACTATTATAATATTATCAAGTATTTTAAACCATTTAGGGCCGATATATTCACCTCTCGTTAAAGTGTCGGGTAACTATTATGTGTTCGGTAAATTTATAAACCTCCCTGTTGATTGGTGATTTTACTGAAATGTCAAAATGTGATTGGTGACAGTTTATTTATCAGTCAGTTACGCTATTGAACACTTTAACGAGAGGTGAATATATCGGCCCTTAGTAAGTAAGTTTTATTCTAAATTCTAAATTTAAAAAAAAAAGAAATTTTGTTTCTTTTTCATTCAAGCAGGTTTAGTTTTTCCTGCAACTACCAAATTAATCAATTTAAAATCCACAACGAAACTATCAATGCAATTTATCACTAATATTAATTATTTAAAAATGTTTCGGCACTAATTACTTAAGCAAAGAGAGTTACGCGCAGGCAGGGTCTCTCAACTTCTCGTTCATCGTTAAATTTTAACTTTTATTGTTATAATTTTTAAAATAATAATAATTATTGTAATGTTAATAGTAAATAAATTTTGTTCTCTCTCTCTCGCTCTCTCTCTCTCTATTTGTAACTGATGAGTGATGACATTAATAAATCAGATTCAGAAAATATCACACATTTATGAAACAAATGACTTTCTTAGAATATCAATAGAAAATTCACATACACATTATTAAAGAAGAGGTGTACAAGAATTTACTTGGATAAGGAGATTGTCTCAGTTTATCCATTAACGGATGATTTCCAGCGTATTCATCGCGGAAATGTATTTAATACCTAATTCATTTTACACAAACTTTTAAAACAATTTAAAAAAGATGTTATCTGCGAAGCGACTTGAACAGTACCAGAGTAGAGTGGTGTCAAATAAAGAAGAAAAGGCGTAGCCAAAATCCGGCGCAGTAGAGATCGCTTGACACTCAATTCCACCAATTGATACCAACATAAACACGATTGTACGAGTTTTGGTTTCTGCGCATTAGCTCTACCTTTTCTTCTTTATTTGACACCACTCTAACAAATAGTAGCTACCCCCACACGGGTAAATTAAATACACACGTAGAGGGAATAGGGAAATAAAACTAGTGGCGTAACTAAATTGATAACATTTATTTTGTATAACTATTATTTTTGACTTGTAATATTACAAAATTAGCGAATTTGATAATTACAGCAGTAAATGTGCTTGGTGAAATTGTCCAGTACAACATTCAGAAAGGCAGTGTTCTTCACTATTTTCAATCATACGAATGATAAAAGAACAACGAACAGATAAGAGGAGTTGGTCCAATAGTAACACAACTCAAATCGTCTTATTTTGAGAATACTTTTAAAGTTTTGGAATTTTTCACTTTATTTTGCTTTTTCTGCTGAGATAAACTAAACTAATAGTATATATAACATAGTATACCCCTTCTGTTCTATTTTGAGTTGTGTTGGTTTTACATCGGAGATATACCACCTCTTGACATGTAGAATCAACCATAATCTGTTATTTTAGTTTTTTTGAGTTCTTTTATTATAATATTATTATTGTATTGGTGGTACGATATGATGGTAGTTGAAACAATATGACGGACAAGCATTGGGTCGTGTGCGGTCGCACAGTTCGCTCGTATCTCAAGCTACTCCTGCTTAGAACTGTCCTGTCAATACTTTTAATTTATTTACGTGATCGGAAGTATAGGAAATAATGATGAAGTTTTGGAAATATCATAAATAGTACTTTGCAAATAAACCACCCAAAGTAAATATCGTAAAGGTATATTCCATAATTAGAAGAGGCAGCGAAGAGGTCTGTCTGTCGTTTAATTTTCTCTCAAAATAAAAAATATATATTTTTATTAGAATTTCAAATAAAAGTGATAGCTTTATTCACAGATTTAAAATTATTAACATATTAATTATGTTAAAAATATATTAAATTCCATTACATTTATCTCAAAAATAGATACGAAATTTCCCACGACAAGGATTACTAACAGTAATCAACATAATTAAGTTCATTGGCAGTATAGGATGTGCCCATCACTCTTTACAGTGGCGAATTAATAATTAATTCATTGATCGGTCTTTAATGCGGTGATTAATTTTCACGCTAAAATAGTGTCATATTAAGAAAAAGAAAAAATACTAATTTTAAACTTAAAATTCCTTAACCTAACAAAACGCTTAATCTAAAAGAAAATATAAGAGATAACATTCACCGTTTTTAGAGTTCCAAAAGATGGAAGAAACTCCTTTTACGGAATCTCATAAGGTGAAGGTAAAATCGCAATTAGGCAATCGAGGAAAAAAGAAACCACCATCTTGTTGTAAAAACGCCACTTCATATTTTTGCAACTTTTGTGACAATACAAGCATACATGGTTTTAAATTTCTCGGAGAATTAAAACGAAACCTTTTTGAGAAGTAACTCAATTTTTTTTATTACCATTGAAATATCGATTATTCGTATTATCATTTTAGATTATATTGGTTTGTGATAATAAATACAGCAATTTTTGGAGGTGGTACTTTGATTTATAATGCATATTCGAAATGGGTTACTGCACCAATAGTGGTCACATTTGCAATGACTGAAACTCCAATTTGGAAAATTCCATTTCCTGCGGTTACAATTTGCCCAGAAACAAATGCAAATCCATTGCTATTTAATTATACGGACGTGTATCTTAAATATTGGAACAAGTTGAATACAACAGAAGAAGAGTAAACTTTAATTACCTGTTAGGAGCAAGTAATATTAATTATTTTTAGGGACGAATACTTTAAACTATTTTCATTAATTTGTAACGATAAATTGGAATTTATTAATGAAACCGAAACTAAAATTATTTCTATTGAAGAGTACTACGCCTTCATGTTGGTAATTATTTGATAATAATTTTTCCTGATTTTATTTTCGTATTTTTAATAAACATACTTTAGAGCTTTGCAAACTTGGGACCTGAAAAGTGTAAGTGGTTGGATACTGAAATTGAATGCAATGATTCCCTGTCATTAACTGCAACTTCTGAAGGATGGTGTACCACCTTCAATATGTTATCTAGCGAGGATGTATACCTGGATTTAGAGTATGTATTAAAAGTATACTTTTTATACGCAACGCTACATCTCTTTATTTTAGTGAAATATACGAAAATCGCACATTAAAAAAGACTAAATTGAAGGCGTGGTCCTTAGAAAGCGGTTATCCAAGCGATGCTGGGTTGGATGCATTTCCACGAAGGACAATGATTTCGGGAGTAAATGGAGGATTACAAATTGATCTTGAAGTGAGCGAAGACGACTTAGATTATTTATGTACCGATTTACAGGGATACAAGGTAAAGTTTGAAACTGTCAAACTTTTAAATTAAAAATGGATTTTTATCGCAGGTTACATTACATCATCCAGCAGAACAACCCGATATGGATAAATATTTTCGAGTTCCATTAGATCAGGTTGTTGTTGTAGGTATTCAGCCTAAAATGATAACAACAACAAATGAAATTGAATCTTACAAACCCAAAGACCGACAGTGTTATTTGCCCGGTGAAAAAATTCTTGGTGCCTATAGACATTATTCCCAACAAAACTGTTTGTCAGAATGCATGCTGAATTTTACAGTAAGTAAATGCGGCTGCGCTCCATTTTATGGTCCAAGTAATATAGTAATTAATTTTTTATTTCGTAATTTTTACATTGCAAAATTTTAGTAAGCGATACTTTATGCGGTGCTGGGAGTAAAACATGTACTAATAAAGCAAAAGGTAGGAAATTGATACGTACAAAATATTTTGAAATTGATTTCAATTTCAATTGCTCTAAATACATATTTATATAATCTAGCAGGTTAATTTTGAACCTATATTTTAGTCGAGTTTCTTCAGAGGGAAGTAAATGCTAAAATACAAAATAAGAAGGGTGAAATAAAAGATGAATGTGATTGTTTACCTGCCTGTACTTCAATCGAATTTAATTCAGAAACTTCTCAAACTGATTGGAATTGGAAAAAAATATATGAATTAGATCCTAGTAAGTCCAATGTTGATGCAGATTCTTATGAAAAGTAAGATTAAGTTTTGCATCGCCAAAATATTGTAGTCTGTTTGTCTTAGGAAACACAAGTCAAGACTTTTGGTTTATTACAAAGATTTGCAATTTATGACATCTGAGAGACATGAATTATATGGAACAATAGACTTTTTAGCTAATTGTGGAGGATTGCTAGGATTATGTTGTGGATTTTCGTTCACTTCTTTAATGGAAATTATTTATTACTTAACACTCAGATTGATAAGTAATATTCACAAATTTGGACGTAAGTTGTGGTCTGGATCTGAGGAATTAATTGAAGAGGATGAAGATGATGATTTATATAAATACTCGTAACTGTGCTATTGTGTGTAATGAAGAAATTAACATTTTTTAAAAACTATAGTTTGTGGTAGCAAAATACGGGTTTTGATATAACTTTTTACTAAATGTTTCATTTTCTAAGAGATGTGTAGAGTATTAGGTTTAAACATTTTAACCGATTATACGATTTAAAGAAAAAAAATTAGACAAAACGATTATAAAGTATAAATAGCATGTTGCTTCCTGTTCCACTAATGATTAACCTTGACCAGGATTGTACTAAACAACACATAATTAGGATTATGCATCTCACTTAAGTCGATGGTGCTGTGATTACTAACATTAACATTACCAAATTTTTATGCAACAAAGGAACGCGAGAATTTAGTATTATTATATTATACTTTTCCTCTTCATAAATAATCATAAGTAAGTAGATTATCACATTCTTCAAAAGAAGATGGTGTCTGAATCAGCTTCACGACCTTTTAACGCTAAACAGTTGTTGTTTTATTTAAACGTGGTACAAAACATTTGTTATTGTATGCTTTAGGAATTTCATCAAGGTAATAGAGCGACAACCGCGAGTTTAAAATTTCCCAAATATTATATTGTTGGTTTATTTATAATTGCGATCAGAAAAATTGAACCTTTTGATTATAATACATTGATTATTATTATATACTCAATATATTCCCAAATCACAACTGTTCAAGATAATCTTGATCCCACTGTCTTAGAATTATTCATTTTCAAAATATCGGGCAATTTCGGGCAATGACATGCTACTATTTTTTGCAGCTGTGTAGGTCTGTAAAGGATGTTTGCAAGTCTAGCATAATGGCAAAAGTAGATATAGTCTAGAATCGCTACGAAACTAAGGTACTTTCTTGTGTTCACAAATTGCTCTGAATTCAACTAAGAAAAATCTGTTAATTTTGGTAACCCGGAAAAGCATTACATGACTAATGCGGATATAATATGAAGTTGCATTGTTGGGAAGCTTAACCTTCCAATCAAGCCTGATGTTATTATATTTTGTCAAAAATCTAAAAATATATTATGTAGTAACTGATTTGCATGTATAAATTTCCATAAATCATAGTTAGTGGGAATATTACATTATTATTTAAGTATTAAAATAAATTATTCCTATTTATGTATGAAAATTACAATGTATAGTTGATTAGAAATTAGTGCAAATCTATTTATATTCTAGATGCTATTACTTCTAGTATTTATTTCCTCTTTCATATTATTCATTTTAAATTAATTTTTAAATTTCTGTTTTATTGAAAGAGGTAAGGAATCAAGTCGTTGATCATCATTATCTTTGTATCGCCTTATTTTAAAGTTATTTTGCGACCTCCATGAAAATCTCACGTTACCTCTTGATTCATAGTCGTTCTGCCACACTCAAAGATAAACACCAAAATGTGCTTTTACAAATCAAAACCTCTCTACAATTATGAAAATTCCAAAAATAAATAATGCAAACAATTAAATAACTTGTTAGTTTTTGTTATTCAAAAACAGAAATTGTCTAAAATGGTAAAATGGCAATGGATTTTCAAACTTTTCACATCCGAAAGGGTTTAGCCGGTTAAGTATATCAAATATGCCCCCTTTGCAATTTTATGGTGGAGATTTTTGACAAAGTTTGCTATGTAAATAGATAGTCGTGAGCAAAATTTCAATACGATATAATAAATTATGACATACACAGTGTATTCAAATAGTTCCAGGACTACCGTCGGTAAGACAGTACAAGTGGCGCTATCTCTGCGCGACAAACGGCATCACATAGCAGTAAGATTAGACCATACCCATACCAAGTTTCATTCTTTTCTAACAAGTTCTGACTTGTCGCTGTTCATTTGTATAGAGCGAGTTGGCATGCTATTGTCATTGTGAAAAAAATGTAGCAAAAAACAAACATTACATTTTGTTTTAAATTAGGCAAATCGGCTACAGAAACTTACGAAATGCGGAGGTTAACCTAATATTGTTAGGACGTGTTTATTGCGTGCGCTTGATATTGGTTGTTTTTTTTGGATGATTTTGGTCGCTAAATATAAAAAAAGCGATAAGAGAATCTGACTCTAATGGAGTTAGATTGTGGAAAGTGTGGTGGTGGTTTAAGAAGAGAAACATGTGTTTTGATGTGTGCGGGCTTCTGCAGAAAGGCATTCCATGGCAAGAAGTGTGTTGGAATTCCAGAAAGGGAGTGCGATATATTCAATCAGTTTAAAAACATCAAGTTTATTTGTGATTCATGCATCAATACTTTTGAGGTGTTAAGGTCTAATCAGGAGAATATTTTGGCAGAGATAAGGCAATATGAAGTGGATATGAAAGGATTAATAGAGGAAAAATCAAATAGTATTATTAAAAAAGTGGAAGCTGTAATGAAGGAATTCAAAAATGAATTTAATTTGCAAGTGGTAGATAAGAAAACGAGTGTTGAAAGTATTGGGAAGATAGCGACATATGCAGAGCAACTAAGATTGCCGGTAATCGTCAAGCCTAAGGAGAAATCGCAGAAAGTAGAGAAAACAATGGAGGATATAAAAAAGAACATAAACCCTTCTTCTATATCTGCAAGAGTGAATAATATTGCACAGTTAAAAAACGATGGTGCAATTTCGATAAATTGCAGCAGTAGGCAATCAGCAGATAGGATTGGAAAAGAAATTGTGAGCAGGTTGGGATCTGAATATGATGTAAGGGTGTCAAATGTTAGAAAACCAAAAATTCTAGTAGTTGGAATGAGTGAGGAGATGGGCAAAGAGGAGATCGTGAAGGCAGTTAAAGCTCAAAATGATTTATGCTTTGATGAATTGAATTGTGTTAAAGTATACAGGTCTTACAAGAACGATAAGATTTTTAATGCTATTTTGGAAATGGATGGTAAAGCCTTCGAACGGGTATTAACAAGTGGAAAAATTAATATAATCTGGGATAGATGTAGTGTATACGAGAGTGTTCGAGTATTGAGGTGCTTAAAGTGCGGTGGCTTTAACCACATGGCTCGGAATTGTACGGTTGGTTCATTGTGCTACAATTGTGGAGATGAGAAGCATATAGCAAAGAACTGTTCGGTGGTTGAAACTAAATGTGTAAATTGTTCTAGAGCAAACAAGGAGTTAAAATTACAACTTGATGTTGGCCATAAAACCTGGAGTGTGGATTGTCCAACATATAAGAGGAAAGTAAATATAGAGAAGCATAAGACAATGTATTAGCAATCAGAGATTGTAAGATGTATATATCTAAACATTCAAGGTGTCATCAACAACTTTTGTGAGATGGAACTGATGATTAAGGAGTGTGATCCGGAATTTGTGTGTTTAAGTGAGACTCATTTGACAGATATGGATGAAGATGGTTTGATTCTGATTGACAACTATGATGTAGTGAGAAACGATTCCTCATCTCGTCATACGGGAGGAGTAATGATTTACTATAAAAAGTCGTGGAAATGTGAGTTAATTACTAGCAGGTCGATTGATATGGATTTGTGGTGGTTGGTGATTAAGCTAAGTAATGGAGGTAATGTAATGTATTTAGCGACGTTATACAGATCGCCAAGATATATAAATGTGGAATCTGATTTTTATATGTACTTTGAAAGTTACTTAGAAGAATTGAGTGAACTTAACAATAAGGTTGTAGTAATGGGTGATTTTAATGTTGACTGGTTTAAGGACTCAAATGTGAGAAATAAGTTAAATGATATTGTTAGAGACGGTGGTTTTAGGCAAATTGTAAATCAGTATACTAGAAATGCAGGTGAATCTAGAACATTAATTGATTATGTGATAGTTAATGACAGTTATAACTTTATTGCAGAAGTTAAGAGTGATTTAAAGATAAGTGATCACGAGACTATCGAAATTTCGATTATGCATGGAAGGGTTAATGCAAACAAAGAAAAAAGTATGAGAGTTTTAAAATACGATAGAGATTTTAGAAAAAATGTTATTAAGAGTGATATTTTAACTACTTACTTTACTGAATGTAATATTAAGGCTAGCAATTTTGATAATGCACTGAAATTGATTATTAGTGAGTTTGTTACAAATAAGACGGTTTCCAGCATGAGCTGCCCGTGGTTTTCAGGAGATTTGAGTGATTTAAAGATGAGTAAAGTTAACCAGTATCGGAAAGCAGCAATAACGGGAAGTGCAATTGAGTGGTTAAATTACAGGAACATTAGAAATGAATACAAAAATAAAATTAATAAGGCAAAAGCTGATTATATCAGTGAAAAAATTGACAATTCTGAGAATCAAAAATTAATGTGGAAAAATCTGAAATCTTTGGTCTTAAAAGAAAATAAAAGTGAGATTACAGAGATTATTTTTGATAATGAAAAGTGCACTGACAATTTGATAATTGCGAACAGGTTTAATACATTTTTTGTTGATAGCGTCATGGAAATTAATAAGAGCATTCCAGTGAGGCAATATGTTAATTGTATTGATGATGTGAGCTGCGCTTTTGAGTTTAAACCGGTGAAAATAGAAGATTTGGAGCTTGTACTGAAGTTAATGAATAATAAGAGAGATGTAAATTTTGTTAATGCTGGTATGTTTAGAGATATTTTTGACCTAGTAGGCGAGAACCTACTATCCATTGTTAATGTGTCACTTGAATCTGGAGTTTTTCCTGATACCTGGAAGGAATCAATGATAATTCCTGTGGCAAAGGTGAGAAATTCGACCAAGTGTGAAGATTTTCGTCCAGTTAACATGATTTCGATTCAGACAAAGGTATTGGAGAAGATTGTTAATAATCAACTGATGGAATACTTGGAAAATAATGATATAATTTTTGAATACCAGTCAGGTTTCAGAAAGGGTCATGGTTGTGAATCGTTGGTTACCTTTGTTGTGGGTGAATGGAAGAAGGCTGTTCATGACAATAGGGTGATTGTGGCTGTTTTCCTTGACCTCAGTAGAGCTTTTGAGACGGTTGATAGAGAAATTCTGGAATTGAAGCTTCAGAGGTACGGTATAAAAAATAATGAATTGAAGTGGTTTATATCTTATTTAGAAAAAAGGAAACAGAGAACTGTGATAAATGGGGTTGTATCAGAAGCAGTGGATGTAAATTTGGGAGTTCCTCAGGGTACGATTCTTGGGGTATTGTTGTTCTTGTTGTATGTGAATGATATGAATAGGTGTATCACCAAGGCAAAATTTGTAATATATGTTGATGATGCCCACATGTATGTTGTTGGTGATAATGTTAATGATTGCATTGTCATTGTTAAGAGCGATGTCCATCAGCTGACTTTTTAAAATGTAAATAAACAGTCCCCTTACGTCTTCACCTAACCCGCAAACAGCATCGACAAACTAATCCATCTCTTTTTACGGTTTTTACTCTCTAAGCGTGCTTTTAAGATGCTTCTAAGCTTATGTACAACCGTTCGAGATTTGTCGATGTCAAACGAAAGATAATAGGTGCCAACAGTTTTCTGATACCTAGTAACAACATTATATTTCTTTTACAATTATTGCAGTATGCTATTGTATACTACATTAAAATTTTTTCGCTACTCCAACTTTAAAGTTTAATGTGGCTTCTGTCCTAATGATTTACATTTTTTATCATATAAAAAATATGATAAATATTTTGTTTTGTTACGAGAAGTTTTTTTTGTTTTCTACCTAATAGTATTATAATTACAAATAAAATAATTATAAAAAGGTTTTTCTAATAACGCTATTATGCCTTCGAAAAATAATTCTTTTGGTAATTCTGCAAAATATGACTCCACAGCGTTTTCCAAGTCGTCATTCGATAAAAAAACGATTCCTTTTCAAGTGTTTTTTTGAGTTTTGAAAAGAGATAATAGTCACAGGGGGAGAGGTCGAGACTGCATGGTTGTCGTGAAGAAGCAGTTTTCTGAGCATAATAATTGTGGGGTGGTTTTTCGTTTATAGCAACTTTCAAGTTCTTAATTGTGTCTTTGTAGACATTCCCCGTTATTGTAGTCCCTTTAGTCAAGTCAAGTAAGTTTCTTTCGAAAGATAAAAATCAATCGGCCGAATATGTTTCGTACGAATGCTCTATTATAACTGAAGGGTTAGAAAGCTAAAAACTGTAAGTAAATATTGAAAAATGAAAGATATATGTTTTCTAAAGAAAAATGAAGAAATCCCAGATCTTGTTGTGAAAGACGAGGAAGAGCATGACAAGATGGATGTTGGACTAGAGGCGACGTTATGAACGCAATCGTGAAACTCAAAAATAGAAAATCCTCAGGCATCGACCAGATAACAAACGAAATGATCAAATACGGGGGAGAAGAGTTTGGCTAAGAAAATAACTATATTATTCTAGAAAAGATTTACAGCTGGAAGTATTCTAAACCAATGGCAAACAAGTATAACAGTACCCATATTCAAAAAGGGAAAAAAAAGACCCACAAAGTTACAGCTGTTCAAAATTAACACACCAAGTCGGAACCAGCGAAGAACAGCTAGGTTTCAGAACAAATCGTGAGACCATAAAAAAATGCAATATTTATACTGCGCCAACTAGTCAAAAAATCCATCAAATTTAACAAACCTCTATTCCTCTGCTTCGTCGACCTTACGCAATCATTTGACAGAGTACGACTCATCGATGTACTGAGAATACTGCCAGAAAAGGGTATTGATAGAAAAGTGATTAATCTAATCTATGGGTCTCCAAACTACGGCCCGCAAGCACCACCTGGTAGTGGCCCTTCCGGCCCTCGGTAGTGGTACAAATTTGCCCGGTGTCCGGCCCGCCATAGTTTAGTTAGATTGTAAAATTTTTTCCGATTATTTTATTAGAACCGTCGTAAATGCGACAAAATTACGATACAACATTTGGTAAAAATAAATGAGTTTACAAATTACATTCAATCTAGCTGGAAAACCCTCAAAATTCACTATTGGGAACCAAATTTTCAAAAAAATCTTGCAGAGCCCCTGGAAATTGGGGGATAAACCCCCAAACTCTCCTTTAGAGGTAGCCAACTATTTCTTAGTCTTTAACCAACCACTACTACCAAGACGACTAGAGGAGGGTCAATTATGTTGGTATAGTGAGCTAACTAGGTCTTGGCCAGCGGGACTTAGTGGAGGAGTCAGGGTGGCCCGCGGTCTAAAAAGTTTGGAGACCCATGATCTAATCAAACTACTAAATACTAACAACAGAACAAAAAGGATGCTGCTGATTTTCATCTCAACTCATATTATTATAATTATTATTTAATATTGGCTATAGTATGGGAAACATCAAAATACAAAGCATATGCTATGCCTATGACAACATTCTAATGGCAGGGAGCGAAGATGATCTGCAACGTCTGTTACATAGAATGAACACACACGCAGAAGAGCTTGACATATCATGAGCTCAACATACCAACCATCAATAACACTGCCCAAGAAGTAAAAATGCAAGCAACAAAAGCGGCTGTGGTCTCAGGTTGTCTCCTGAATATAGAAGCCAAGTTCGAATGTATAAGACCTGCGTAAGACCAATCTTCACATAATGCAGCAAAAACAAGATCCGACACTTCCAAAACTAAGCAGATGGCAAGAACAACGGAAATGAAAACTATACGAGCCATCACCTATCTCAGTCTTTGCGACAGGATCAGAAGTGAAAGAATTCGTGAAACATGCAACATACAGGATTTAGTCAGATAGATCAGAGATAGGAGACGACGTTGGAGGGAACCATGTTGAGAGAATGGAAGAAGGAAGACTTGCCAGAGCGAGCGGTGCAAATACAGAGGCCAGCGACAACACACAGAGGAGACTACCCGGTAGATCACATAAAAGGTGGTACGAAAGCTGGACGTCATCATCACAGGATATAATAGTCCCTAAGGAAATTCGATTATTCGAAAGCAAAATGGAAAAAACAGGACATTGCCCTAAAATAAGAAGAAAATATTAATCATCATTTTTCACTAACCACCAACAACCTAAAAGAATTCAGCTGTGACTGGTCCAACTTTTACTTATCTAAAAATCACCTTTGATTTTCAAAATTAATATAGTCGAATTGAAACCATGTTCAGGACCGCTCAGGGGTACTTCCGCCCGTGTGCAAAGTTTAATTTGGCCGCCCTTGTAGCCGATTTTTTTCGGTTTTTTAATACAATTTAAATAAAATAAAACAACTTAGGTACTACTTTTATTCAAATTGTCGACACACTGCTTTTTGCAATAATTCGTAAGTAATCACGGCTCCTACAAATAATGTTATCAAAACTTTTGATGTTGAAAATATAGAACCGATGCGCTATTTTGTTAATATTGGGAGAAATATTGGGAAAAGTGTATCGACCTAAAAGGAGATTACGTTGAAAAATAAAAAAAAAGTGAAAAACTTGGGTCTTCATTTCAAGCACGGGTACTTATTGATTTATCCTCGTATATATCTTTTCTTATTCCACTTTTTTATTTTTTGTATGAAATATAGTCATTGAAAATATAATAAATTACTTATTTACGCGAAATAAATAAATTAAGAAGCACGGTAAAATTTTAAAATATTTAAAAAAAAAATTAACAAATGTGAGCATGGAACCCGCAACCGAGAAATCACCAGTCCAACGCTCTAACCACTAGAACACTCCGAGTACTTACAATATTAGTCAATAATAATAATAGCAGTTACAACAAAATGTTTCTTTTCAAATATTAATAACTCAAAAACTAAAGGACACCAGACTAAACGCCGAGAAAGTGATAATTTTTAAGCTTCTAGAATCATCAAAAAAACTGAGATATCAATTGCCTGTATATATAATAATACAGCTCCTTGTTACTTGTTTTAGTAAAGTACATAATATGATAATACTCATTATTGCCGCAAGGCAGCACACGTCTAAGGCATATTTAGTGTAAATCGTATTTTTCGAATAATTCAATAACAAATTAATGAAAAAAATTGATTTTTTTTTTATTGTGTCTAATATACCATAAAGAATTTAATATAGCCTAAGAATTAAAATTTAATTTGAGTTTTTCAAGTAAAAAAATACAATTATTGATTTCAATTATTGAAATTATCTATGCTCTAAAGACAATTTCATTAAGAACACATTTGTGAAAACCAATTTTAAATAACTTTGAAAATAAGAAAGTTATTCGAAAAATACGATTCACTTTGGTAGATATCGCTCTTAATCAGGAGTTGGCGATTCTGAGTGAGTGGTTGCATATGAATAGTCTGAAACTCAATGTTAAGAAGACAAAATGTATGATATTAAATGATAGAGTTGGCAGGAATGCTGATGTTTTGATTGATGGTGAGGTAATTGAAGTTGTGGATCAATTTAAATATTTGGGTGTGATTATCGATGATAAACTTAATTTTAAGGGGCATTTTGATTTCATTTGTGGGAAAATTGCAAAAAAATTGCATTTCTTTTCGAGGATGCGTCGAAATGTTTCTACGATATGCGCTATTAAGATTTATAATTCGATGATAAGACCACATTTTGAGTATGCTTCAACAGTCTTGTTTTTGGGTAATCGTGGCATGCTTGATAGATTACAGAAGCTTCAGAATAGGGGTATGAGAATTGTACTTAGGGTTAATAGATTTGTTTCAAAATTTGTGCTGCTGGAGACTCTGCAGTGGCATAGTGTATACCAGCGTATTGTTGCAAATGTTTTGATTTTTGTATTCAAGGTGAGATCTAGGATTCTGCCCGGCTATCTGAGTAGTGGCATTGACTATGTAAATGATGTGCATGGTTACCCTGTTCGTAACATGCATGATTTTAGATTGCATTTATTTAGAAATAATAGAGCGCAGAACACGCTATTATATAATGGCTTGAAATTGTTTAATAGTTTGCCTATAGATATTAAGGAGGATGTGAAATTTTCTAGTTTTAAGAGAAATATTAAAAAATATGTTGGCGTCAATTTTATTTAATGACATGTAAATTGTGTTGTATAATAATGTTTTATTTTATAATGGTTATTTATACCAAATAAAGTTATTATTATTAATGATTAAAAAAGTGTATGGTGAGGATGCAATGAGTCGTTCACGAGTGTTTGAGTGGTTTTCGAGGTTCAAGAGGGAAGAGATCCGACAGAAGATGATGAGAGAGCTGAGCGACCTCATTCGTGTCCGACTGATGAAAACTGTTGAAGAATTTCTTCGTAAAGGTTCCATTGTAACCGGACCATTCTACAAAGATGTTTTGGATTGATTGATGAAACAAATGCGGCGTGTGAGACCAGAATTATTGGACAGTCTAAAATTTAGACTCTTGCACGATAATGCACTGACGCACAAGTCCATAAATTGTGCAGAAATTTTTGGTTGTTGTATTGACCACCCCCCGTACTCCCCATACAAGTTTTGGTTTTCAAAACTTAAATTGAAGAGGTAGCGGTACGAGTCGATCGAGGCGATTAAAAGGCGGTGACAAGGGAGCTGAATCGTGTTGAAGTTGGGGCGTTCCAGAAAGCTATGACGGACCTTTTCACTTGTTCTAAAGGTTGTATCTACTTGCGAGAAGACTATGCAGAAGTCTGATATTAAATATACATGTTTTCCCTGTATTGTGTGGTCTGTGGGCGATCAGTCCTGGAACTTTTTGAATACACTGTGTATGAGTACACCTCGTGAAATTTGCGTCAAAAATCTACACTTTAAAAATCGATTTTTACCAAAATTAATCGATATTTGACGTTCGGCCATAGGTTAAACGCTTTTTGTTAATGCTAACTATCAAACTTCATTGAGTTTATTTTAATAACATAAATATTCTATACTCGGCTAGCCTGCTACCCAACAGTCACGAGTACTATAGTGTCAATTTTTATTATGTTTATTATATTAACCAGTTATGTAAAGTAAAATATTACTACGCAAAGAAGTTATTTAATTAAAGAAGAATAAAGAATATTTAGAATTGTTACACACTTCAAAGAAATACTCGTAATTATTTCAGAAACTTTATTAACTCTATTAAAGTTAACACTAAAAAATACTTCTTATAAACTATTAATATAAATCACTAATTAAAAATCAATTTGACCGTCTCTCAAATCAATCTTACGTCTTTCGTCTTAATTATTCGCGTCTTCAAACTCAACTCCTCTTACCCAACTAAAAACTACACCCCAAAACAATATTGTCCAGTCCGATTCACCCCCGCGCACCTATGACGTCAGAGGCTTTTATTTTGAACTTAACAGTCGGCCTCGCTATCATTGAGGACGTCCTCGTCCTCGCCATCGACGTCGGTTTCATCTTCCTCCACATCATCTTCTTCGGGTAATTGACACCAGTGCTTCAATCGATCACTAGCGTATACACCACGGAAGGGTTTCTGAGTTCTCTCTGCTCCCGGAATGTCTTGAATTGCGTATCGATCATTTGGTAGAACCATAATAATTTCATAAGGACCTTTATATTTAGGCATTAATTTTCGGGACTCACCCGTCGCACCTGCATCTCTTCTAATTAATACTAAATCACCTTCTTTATACTGAGTAGGCTTCTTATGGTGTCCATCATACCATTGTTTACTTTTTTCTTGCTGCTTTTCAATATTTCCCAGGGCTTCTACCCTTCTCTCTTCTAAATTTATTTCATCTAACATTTCATTTTGATTTAATGCTAACACTAACCCATTTTGCAATGCGTTTCTTGGTTGAAACCCAAATAATAGTTCGTTAGGAGTCTTCTTTGTTGTTGCATTAGGAAGATCATTAATTGCAAATTGAATTCTTCCTAAATGAGTCGACCAATCTTTACCATCTTCTCGACTGTATGTTGTTGTTAACGCACTTAGTAACGTCTGATTTTGTCTTTCGACTTGTCCGTTAGCCCTTGGAGTGGCAGTAGCATTCTTGATATGTTTAATTTGGTTAACTTCGCAAAACATTTCAAAATCTTTCGAGGTAAATGCTGTTCCTCGATCGGTGATAATTCTACAAGGGGTTCCAAATACACTAAAAATTTCTTTTAAAATTTGTAAAACTGGTTTAGTTTTAGTCGTCTTGACAGCTTTAATAATCGAATACTTCGTAAAATTATCCTGATATAAAAGGATATAATCATGCCTCTGAGAACTTTTCACAAATGGTCCTAAATGATCCAGATTAACCGTATGAAATGGTATAGGTACGCGCTTGATGTTATGCAATTCTCCTTCTGGTTTGCCTTTGCCCGTCTTGTGATAAGCACATCTTATGCAAGTGGCAATGTAATTTTTAACGCTTTTACGCATTCTTGGAAACCAGAAATTACGTTTTAGATGTATTAACGTCTTTTCTATACCAAAATGACCCATATCGTCATGACTGGCTTGAACTACTCTCCATCTAATTCCTTTAGGTACTACCCATTTCAATTTACCTTCGACTTTCCTACAAATTCGATTATTTTCTATCTGATAATCTTGATGTATTTGTTTTTCTTCTGCAGTATTCGGCTTAATTTTTAATATTTCAAGTAATTCTTTCATCTTTTCGTCTTTTAACTGCATGGTCAATAACCAATCAGCCTCGTCAATTCTTAAAGTAAATATCTGCATGTCTACTTCTTCCACTTCGCGACTTAATTCAACAGGATTTCGACTTAAGGCGTCGACATGTCTCATTTTACTTCCGTCTCGATGAATTATTTGAAAATCAAACTCTTGCAATTTTAATAACCATCGTCCTATTCGTGGTGACAGATCCTTTTTCGTCATAATCGTCTTTAACGAATTACAATCGGTGACGACTGTAAATGGTCTTGCTAATAAATAAATTCTAAATCTATCTAAAGTTTCGACGACGGCCAATGCTTCTAACTCAAAGCTATGGTATTTATGTTCTGCATCTGTCGTCTTTCTACTGTAATAATTTACAGCTTTCCATCCTTCTTCTTCTTTTTGCATTAATATACCAGCTAAACCTACAGTACTCGCATCAGTATGAACTTGAATTTCGGCATTCGGTTTATATAACGTAAGCGTTGGACGCTCGGTTAATATCTTCTTTAATTTCGAAAAGGCTTCATCTTGCTCCTTTTCCCACACAAAATCCTTGTCTTTCTTAGTAAGTTCTGTCAATGGTGCGGCGATTATTGAAAAATCTTGCACAAATTTCCGAAAAAACCCGCACAACCCCATAAATTGTCTGATTTCCGTTACATTTTTCGGTTGAGGAAAATGTTCAATGGCTCCCGTCTTTAACATTCCCGGTTTTACTCCATTTTCACTTATTTCAACCCCTAAATATTCTACTTTTCTCACTAAAAATTTACACTTAGATAATTTTAATGTTAATCCTAATTCTTTTAAAATACTAAGTACTCGTCTTAATTTTATTAAACCTTCTTTAATTGTTTTACTAGGTATTAACATATCGTCCATATAATTTAATACTATACCCGGCCCGATTTTTTTTACTATTAATCGCATTAAACGCGTAAAAACACTCGGTGCATTTACTAAACCAAAAGGAACACGATTAAATTCATATTGGTCATTCTCTACTACAAATGACGTTAAGTGTTTAGATTCTTCAGCGATGGGAACTTGATAATACCCACTCATAAAGTCTAGAATCGTAAACCAACCGTTACCCGATAACTGGTCTAATTGTTCTTCTAAAATCGGCATCACTACATGTTCTTTTTTAGTAATCGCGTTAAGCCGTCTAAAGTCTACACACAAACGCGTCGTCCCGTCTTTCTTAGGTATTAATATCACCGGACTCGTGTACTCGGATGAAGATTCGCGAATTATTCCCGCGTCCCGTAATTCTTTCACCATATTGTTCACTTCATCGCGTTTTGCGTACGGTAGTCTATAAGGGCGATATTTCACTACTTGTTGCGATGTTAAGTCTATTTTCATCTCACATAAGTCTGTAGTACCAATTTCACTTAAGTTTTGTGAAAACACCGCACTGTTTTCATTAACCAGTTCTTTCAATTTCTTTTTATCATTTTCTTCCAGATTATCATCCATTTCAATTTCTTCTAACCTAATTAGTCGCTCGGCCACCTTGATCTTATTAACCCTTTGAATCGTTAATTTACCTTCTTCTTTAATTACTTTAATTCCGGGTTGATCTAAAGCTGACCTTCCTACTATTATGTCATCTTCTTGTGCTTCGTTTGGCACCACATAGACTTCCACTTCTATTTTCGTATCGTCCACTTCGATTAACAGATTTCTACGTCCTACTGGATGGCATCTACCCTCACCAAATCCACGCAGGATCATAGTAGTTGGTAGGTAACTCAATTTCATTCCTTCGGCAATGTCTTCTTTCATCGTGACCACATCGCTACCTAAGTCGATGAAAGCAGATATTTCCCTTCCATCTACGGTCACCATTTTGTGATACTCATCTGCCAATTTGTTTCCTACCAATCTTCGGACGTTTTGAGTTCCATTATCAGGACATTGGGAAGCTTTATGTCCAAAATTGTTACAACGAAAACACTTAAGTCCTAATCGTTTCGACTTACAATCGATCGACTTATGTCCCCGTTCGCCACAGTTATAACATCTATTTCCTGTTTTCTCGTTGTTCGACTTCTTTGGCATTTTCTTTTCTTCATCCATTTTGGATGTCTTCGTCGTATCTTGTTCTTCTGATTTTTTTAGTTTGGTCTTTTTAATTTTATTATAAATTTCAATCTTATCCTTCAGCTCCTTATAAGTTTTGGCACCATACAATACCATCTTGGTAACTTGATCCTCGGGTATGCCTGCGATGATGTATTCAATGACTGCTTCTGGTTCTACATCACCTCGGCTTCCGATCTCCTTCATTACCAGAATATATTCTTGTACCGTCTCTTTACTCGTCATTTTACGTTCGGACAACATTCCATGAATTTTAGCACTGTTGATTTGCGTGTCAAATTCTTCAATTAACAGCTGTTTTAGTTGTTTCCAGCTTCGAATATTTACCTCCGATTGAATAAATAATTTTGCCAACCCTTTTAATGATTTCCGCGCATAAAGTAATTTGTGTAGCTCACTCAAATTCATTAGTGCTGCAGAATCTTCAAATTCGGAAATCCATCTACGAATCGGATAAGTATCTGACCCGTCATACGATTTTATCGAATCCTCGATGTCACGAAATGTTAAAGTAACCGCTCTTCGTGATGTTCGCCTAATACTTGTCCCCGCGTCGCTTATTTCGCTTCTTGCATCATTAATTTCTTCCTCTTCCTCTTCCTCGTCTTCTTCCTCTTCCTCGTCTTCTTCCTCTTCCTCGTCTTCTTCATTATCTGCTTGAACCGAGTTCTTTAATGCATCCAAATCCATTAAATTTTTACACACCGATATAATTAAATCTTCTTTAGACATATTACTTTCGACACATAAAATATTAGCAATTGAAATCACATCGTTTTCCACAAAATTGTCATTTATATATTTTACTTTAAGTTTATGTTCTTCAGAATTTTCTACAAAAGAAAATCCATTGAATTCCCGTATTGATTTGCGACTTTTTCTATCACCGTCATTTTCAAACACCAATTTATAAAAAGTTTTAATTATTTTAAATTGCGAAGCTTGAATGTTCTCGAACACCCCCGGTATATCTTTTAAAGCTAACATATTGTTCCAATAACACGTCTAAACTATAAAATTAATGGTCCTTTTCAGTTTTACGAACTAGGTAGGTATATTACGTCACTCGTCTTGCCCTAAATTTTGAAACAAAGACCCTTTCTCACACGGTCACTTTTATGTTTGTAAAATTTAACATCGCCTAATAATTGAAAATTCTTAATATTCAAATATTACTTATCTTTGTTTTCCAACGTCGTTTCCTACAGTTGCTTTCAGCGTCTTTTCAAGCGTCGTAGTAGTCGTCGTTTTTAAACGTCGTTTTACGTCGGCGTCGTCTTGCGTCGGCGTCGTCTTCAATTGTCGTCTTTCGTCGTCTTCAAGCGTCGTTTTATCTTCAGGCGTCGTCGTCGTCGTCTTCTGTTTTCTAATCACAATAACCAACTAGGTACACTGATTTTAGTTTATTATCACACCGCTGCAATTTTTGTTACACACTTCAAAGAAATACTCGTAATTATTTCAGAAACTTTATTAACTCTATTAAAGTTAACACTAAAAAATACTTCTTATAAACTATTAATATAAATCACTAATTAAAAATCAATTTGACCGTCTCTCAAATCAATCTTACGTCTTTCGTCTTAATTATTCGCGTCTTCAAACTCAACTCCTCTTACCCAACTAAAAACTACACCCCAAAACAATATTGTCCAGTCCGATTCACCCCCGCGCACCTATGACGTCAGAGGCTTTTATTTTGAACTTAACAGAATATTCTTTTACGTATACAGGGTGGCTCAAATTCGCTTCTTCTTATGGGGAAATCGGTAACTATAGGAGATATCGAAAAATGGATGGCGCATCCTCGATATATTTTTAGAGAAAAGCTCAATGACGAAAACCGGAATTCGCTATCTTTTTTTGTTTTCGAGTTATAACCAAAAGTTCGATTATTGGACTTTTCGATAAATGTCGATATCTCAGTTGTTTTTTAAGTTGCCAAAAAAAGTGTTGACACTTTCCTCAGACACTTTTTTAAGGGCAACTAAATAGGCTGAATAGATTTTAAATATTTAAGTGAGTTTCCGAGTTATAATACAAAGTTGTGTTTTTTTAAATGGAAACCATAGTTGAATATGACATTTTTAAATAGCATTTTTTATCCTCTTTTCAATGATATATAACATGTGGGGTCCATCATTTCAAATAATTCCCATTTTATTAAAAAATGCAATAAAAATAAGAAAAAAACAAAAAATGAATAACATTTTTAGTAAATGAATTTGAGCCACCCTTGTACCATTATACAATGGTGGATTTAGCACTTAAGATGCCCCAGGTGCAATTCAATTTTGAGGCCTTTCTCTGAATATTTTCACTACCGCTACCCCACATTAAGCATTCTACCCACACATTTTTTTATTCTAATATGCACTCCACCGGTGATCAGAAAAGCTGGAATAATTAACAAGAATTTTGCTTTCAATGCCAACTTACATTTTATATTGTTTGGATGAATAGTTTTTTTATGTTCAATGCACAATTTTATGTTTCTGTATTTTTTAGCAACTTTTCTATATTTTTTGTTTGTCATTAAAAATAATAGTACTTTTCATCACAAGGACGCAGAACGCTCCGCCTCGGAGCCCCCGCTCCCCTCGAACGAAAAATCGCGTTTTACGTCCTTGTGATGAAAAGTACTATTACTTTTAATGACAAACAAAAAATATAGAAAAGTTGCTAAAAAATACAGAAACATAAAATTGTGCATTGAACATAAAAAAACTATTCATCCAAACAATATAAAGCTACGCTCCGCCTCGGAGCCCCCGCTCCCCTCGAACGAAAAATCGCGTTTTACGTCCTTGTGATGAAAAGTACTATTATTTTTAATGACAAACAAAAAATATAGAAAAGTTGCTACAAAATACAGAAACATAAAATTGTGCATTGAACATAAAAAAACTATTCATCCAAACAATATAAAGCTACGCTCCGCCTCGGAGCCCCCGCTCCCCTCGAACGAAAAATCGCGTTTTACGTCCTTGTGATGAAAAGTACTATTATTTTTAATGACAAACAAAAAATATAGAAAAGTTGCTAAAAAATACAGAAACATAAAATTGTGCATTGAACATAAAAAAACTATTCATCCAAACAATATAAAATGTAAGTTGGCATTGAAAGCAAAATTCTTGTTAATTATTCCAGCTTTTCAATTATATATTATTAAATTATTTTTATAGTCACTTTATCTAATACTAAAAATAAAATTTCGGCGAAATGACTGTCGGCCAAATGATGTGTCTGCCAATTGAATTTCGGCCAAATGAAGTTTCGGCCAAATGAATGTCGGCCAAATGAATATCGGCCAACTGACAGTGATTCCTATAGAGGGACGTGTCTCTATAATACTTTCCTTTTGTACATATTTTGTACTTATTTTGTACATAATACAATAGAAACTTATGCTTTTATACCATTTTTATTGTTTTTTTCCTGCAAATGTCGACGAAAACATACTCTTTTCGTACCTCAAAACGTACACGAAAAGTGCTCAAATACGTCCGGCGTAACGAAAAATAATTATTTATCAGACTATCACTAAAGATAGAAGTTCATAAATTAGTGCAGTTTATAAAACTGACGGTCGAAAGTATTTGCATAAAAATAGCTACATTGCACTACTTTAATTATTAGTCAAGCTAAAACCGGGACATGAATCAGTTACAATTGGATGATCTTTTGCTCGAAATATTGGTGTTGCATTGTGGTAATTCATTTTAATTACTTTAAAATTATTGTTTTAGAACTGACTAATCTTTAGTACACTATCAAGTAGGTGCTAACTGAAAAACTATTGTGCCATGGAGGAAACTGCTTTTATGGAATCATACAACTGGAAGCCTAAAAGTAATGAAAGAGAGAAGGAGCCAACGTGCTTTCATAACGCGGTTTTATACTTCTGCAATTTTTGTGATAATACAAGCATACACGGTTTTAAGTTTCTCGGCGAACGAAATCGAAACATCTTTGAAAAGTAAGCAAAATTAATTAAAGAATTTGAACTTGTAAATGAAATATTTTTTGATTGTAGAATTTTCTGGTTTTTGGTAATAATCGGAGCTATAGCTTCATCCTCGTATTTAATTTATAGAACGTACAGACAATGGATTTCTTCACCTTTAATAGTTACATTTGCAATGACGGAAACACCAATTTGGAGAATTCCATTTCCTGCTGTTACAATTTGTTCAGAAGTAAATGCAAACCCGTTCGTTTTTAATTACACGGACGTATATCTGAAGTATTCGAATGGGCTGAATACAACAAAAAATGAGTAAGATAGATTAAAAGTGAAGACCAGTTATTAATAATGCTCTGTTTTAGACACCACCATTTCAATTTGTATTCCTTAGTTTGTAATGAAAATTTAGAATTTATCAACACCACCGAAACACAATTTATTACTGCAGATGATAGACAAACGTTGCTAGACGTAAGTAATAATTAATTAATTAATAATTTCAATTAATTTGCTTTATATAGCAATTATTTTAGGAATCAAATGATATTGGAATGGAAAATTGTAAATGGTTGGGTAAAGCAATTGACTGTAATAACACATTCACAGACATTGCAACTCAAGAAGGATGGTGTAAGACCTTTAATATGCTTGCTAATGAAGACTTCTATGAAAATTTTGAGTACCTAACTTAAATGTTCTAATACAATAATTTTTATACTTATATTTTCTTATCTTACATTAGCGAGATATACGAAACCAGTACATCAAAAACCACAAAATTAAAATTGTGGTCGTTGGAAGAAGGTTATCCTCCTGATGCTGGATTGAATGCATACCCACGTAGGACCATGATTTCGGGAATCAACGGAGGATTACAAATTGATTTAGAAATGAATGATGAAGATTTAGATTATTTATGCTCAGATTTGCAAGGCTATAAGGTGAAATTAAAGTTATCCACCAAAGTGTAGTAAAATGAAGTTACTTTTGCATAGGTTACAGTCCATCATCCAAGTGAAGAACCAGACATGAATAAATATTTTCGAGTTCCCTTAGATCAGGTTGTTCTAGCAGCTATAAAACCACGAATGATTACTACTTCAGAAGAAATTAAATCTTACAACATCTTAGATAGACAATGCTATATGCCTGGAGAAAAAATTCTTTCTATTTATAAAATTTATTCTCAAGAAAACTGCTTATTTGAATGTAGAGTAAATTTTACCACGGAAAAATGTGGATGCGTATTATTCTATTTAAACACAAACGACTCTATTTGTGGTGCAGGAAGCAAGCAGTGTGTAGCAAAAGCAAATGGTAAGATACTAACTATAATTAATTATATCTAATTATCTTACTTATATCGATTCTTAGTTGATTTCCTTCAAGAAGAGTTAAGTTTTAAATTAAATAATGAAGAAAGCAAACTTCAAGAGCGTTGTGCTTGTTTACCCGCTTGTACATCACTTAACTTTGATGCTGAAACATCTCAAAGTGATTGGAATTGGAGATTAGTAGAGGCAGTAAAATCAAAAATAAATGATTCTGATTTCGATTACCTTAATCCGAAGTAAAGTTGAATACATTAGATTGATACATACGATATATAATTGAGATTACTTTTAGGAAGTACAAATCAAGGCTTATAGTGTATTTTAAGGATTTACAATTTATGACATCTGAAAGACACCAATTATATGGTCTAATTGATTTTTTAGCTAATTGTGGAGGACTTGTGGGATTGTGTTGTGGATTTTCATTTACTTCTTTAATGGAAATTATTTATTATTTAACACTTAGATTATTTAGCAATTTGTCCAAATTTGGATATAAAATATGGTCTGGATCTGAAGAATTAACTAAAGCTAAAAAGAAAGGATAATTTATTATCACTATTCTATAAAACTCACCAAATCCCAATGTATGTAGAATAAATTACTATTATTATACGTTTTTAATAAAGTCGAACAATTCTATGTAAAATCCTAGTGTGTCTAATGCTAATACATTTTTATTGCAAAATATCCGTTTGGGAACCTACAGCTGATTCCGTCGATTTTGGTAATTTTATTTTAAGGATAATGCCTATGTAGACAACTGGGAGGAATCAGCGATGAATCGCAGCAAATGGAAAGGCATTATTGAGGAGGCTAAAGCTCTAAAAGAGCTATTTGGCCATCGGAAGTAAGAAGTAAGTAAGTAATGCCTATGTGCTTCAGTGTTTTATTCTTGGCGTTCTAAAGTCATCGCCTTTCGAAAGTTGATTAAGTATAAAGGACTATTCAAATTGAGCAGTTGCTAAATTCTTTTACCTAGTCTTTATGGTTGTTGTTTGGCATAGGAAGTCAGTATCGTTTTTAGTACATGATTTATTCTTTCGGTGGGATTTGCTTGAGGATAGTAGTTAGACGTAATCCTTGCAGCGAAATCTCGAATCACCTGAGCAATTCGAAATCGTCCCGCACCCAGTTAGACTGGTAAGTTTGCGTGTGTGGGTGATCATGATGGGAAAACTATCTCTATGATAATTAGGAGGCAAGGTGAGGATTCAGTTAGCAACTTCGCGAGGTAAATAAAACCATGTCGGAAAGCAAACCTTACGTTTATTGAGTACTTACACAATAATCACACGCAAAAGAGTATCCGTCGAATTTAACAAGGTCGTGGAGGTACCTGAGCAGACCTTAAACGGTCTAAATTTATACAATACACAATCGCAATACAGAGGATAAAAACTCACATCAGATCTATCGGTGCTCACAAATTTTACCTTATACAGATTTTTCTGTAGGTAAGCGATGAAAAAAAAGTATTCCACTTTCTTCTTCTTGTTAGTCGCAAACGAATAAGATCTCCTGGAATACGGTTTGCTTAGCAGGAAGTTGGTAATGTTGGCGTCAATGACACTAATTGAGCCAAAGTCATCCGTCAAATGTGGGACCCACAATGTTACTGTTTGGATACCCAAAACACAAAAGTATAAGAACAAAAAAAACACTGTACCAGCCTTTCGAGGTCCACCTTGAAAATTGTATTGATTTCAAAAACGTGGCAACCTACGTAAGTCTGGATCAAGCTAACAACAAAACGGAAAATCAGCAATCGAGGGCCAAGTCGTCAATGTAACCCAGGAGCAAGGAACAGGTGCCTTTCCCCTAATTTTAGCGGTATCAAACTGAACGTAAACCAAAAAGGCGTTTAAAACGGCTTCCTAACACTCACCAATTACTCTTCCAAAAATGACCAACTCTAGAGCACAACGCCACCGCTATTCCCTGTAAGCGTAGCATACGAGTAGAAGGAGTAAAAATCCATAGGCGTGCGAAACAACAACGTCAAATGGCGATTTTACGTTACATCCTATTTAAAATCGTGACTACAAAAATGGGTGCCATTATCGCAGATGTTAGTATGGGGAACGCTAAATAACAGAAACATATTCTCCTCTATAATATGTTCCATTACGATTTTTGCTGTTGCTGTACTTAGTAAAAATATTTATATGAATTTGATAAAGCAATCGACAAAAGGATATAGTTGTAGCAACGAGTGGAATGCGGGATAATATTGTACTTGTAATATCGATACAAATTACCATCTAGGACGTCGCAACCAGGGACTGGTCTCCAATCATACCAACTGATTTCCATTAAGATTTCTCATATGTAATTGGTTACATCACTTCTCATTTTGGGCAAGTAGAACTTTTAAGGTAGTAGAATTAAGTAGAATTAAGGGGGTCTTCTCGTTAAGGCGTGGAATGTTTAGGTGATTTTCATGATTTTTTTTTTTTCAAAGGAACGGCTAAAAACAATAATCTAACGGCGTTAAATCGCATGATCTGGGCCGTCAATTCGACCTGGGACACCCTTTATTAGCGCTTTCAGCAGCATAAATGTACGTCATAAAAAAGTTATCTCACTGGCGGCAGTGATTTCCGCCGTTGTACTTATGTGAATTCAAAATAAAATAAAAATTCTTAATCTATACAAGTGTGGCTATCGCCCGTATCAGAATGCCGCCAGCATATGGATATACAATATGCATATACAGGGGCGGATGGGCTATCAAAAAGTTACAGGGAAATTTAAGTCGGCGGCCCAAAAATGCAATCGCCACAGCCCAAAATTGCGCCGCAGGCGAAAATTTTTTTAATGGGGGGGTCTCCCTCCCGTTGCGAAAAAAAATTTAATACCAGTAACAAAAATTATATTTTTATTAATAACAAACCATAGTGAATATAAAAAAAATTAAAATTAAAGTGCATCTTTCATTAATTTGCTGCTGTTATTGTCGATGTCATTCATCAAGTTTTTTTCTATATTCATCAACTTGAATGACTCTATCTATTATCTGAAAACGAACTCTCGCAAGCTACTTACGAAATGGGCAATGAATGAAAAAAATTGGTATGCCAAAGTAGGCCCATATAGCCAGACCGAAAATTAAGGTAGGGTAAACGGTTTGTATGGCTGGGCAAATTATGGGCGCGTGAGGATATCGGAAATTTTTGTTAAGCGCCGCAGGCGAAAATTTTTGAAATTTCAAGGTCAAAAATTAGAAAATTTATCAGTTTGGCAGATAGCTAAAGATAGTGTAACATTAAAAAATTGACTTAGGAGGAGTCCTAACATATAAGTCACCAATAGAGAAAGTTTATTAACGCTAATAAACGTTTTGATTGGTTTTAACGTTATAACTTCTCCTAAGTCAGATCTGTTTTTGCCTAACTATCCTGTCTCTAATTACGATATAACTATTTATTAGGATATCCATGGGAAAACACAAACAAATAATGATTGATAAATTCTAAAGTTGATATTATATTTCATTATGTTTAGTTAGAAATGGGCCAATGGCCGTCAACGCGGCCGACAGCCGAGCCGTGACAATTTTTTGACCGACGCGACGGCCCACGGTCCCACAACCGACGGCCCACCGGGAAATTTCCCGGTATCCCGGCGGCCCCATCCGCCCTGTGCATATACAACGTAGTTTTGAGAAAAACGTATTTAAAGTTTTTCCTACCATTTTAATAAGGTTAACGCCAAATTTATAAAATAATTTCTTACTCTGCTAATCTGCGGCCATAAAGGGGACCTTTTTCTACTTCGAACAAATATTGTTGCTCAAATTTATCGTTTTTGTGATTCATTTTAATTCGTTTTGAAGCTTTTGACTTTCTCTTATCAGATTGGTTTTCGATCAGTGTTGAACGATTGATTGCACGATGGTTTGAACGATACATTGAACGATGGAATGAATGATGGATTGAACGATTGCTTGAATAATAAATTAATTGAACTATTGGTTAAACGATGGATTGAACGATAGATTGAACGATCGATTGAATCATCGATTGATTGAACAATTTTAGGCGCTCCAGCATACACGATGCAATCCTATTTTTCTTTGTTTTTGGACAAAGTTATACCCTAGAGCTAAAGTAGCCCGATTTTACGGTATTTTAAATATCTACAGTTTATGACTTCTGATAGACACGAATTATATAGTTCAATTGATTTTTTAGCTAATTGTGGAGGGCTATTGGGATTATGCTGTGGAACTTCATTTACATCTTTAATGAATATTTTTATACTACTTACCACTTAGATTAATTAGTGATGTTTCTAAATGTGGATATAAAGTTTGGTGTGGTTCTGAAGAAATAACCGAGGATATAAAGAATCATAAAGTCTTAATTTTTGATAATAATTTCTTTTTAATCAAGCTAAAATGTTGGTATTACATAATTGTATTACATTTTTATGTAAATTTACCGTGCGCTTAATGTTAATATTTACTTTTTTTGGTGTATAAAGCGCATGTGTTTAGAGATCTGGTATAAAAATTGTTTCAAACTTGATCTATAATTGAAAGGTAAAACAAGATTAAAATAAGTATGGATAGAACCGTGTCAAGTGCTGTCGGTAAGTTGTAAACTTTTAGCAAATTGAAAATATTAAATTACAAAATTAATACTTATAATATAATATGAATTGCATGAAAATTACACAGTATTTAAAATCATTAATTTATAAAATTAATTTTACAGTATAAAATTTAACAAAAATATACAATAAAATTAGTTTTTGGGAAACAAGATTTTCTTGCTTATGTTGGCAAAGAATTTTCTTACTTTATACCGTAAACTCTAATATTCTACTTTGAAAATTAAGTGTAAAAATCTTAGTTTTAAGTTATATACCTAAAGTGAGCATATGAATGGATTAACATTGACAAGATTCCGATTAACTTTATCTCCGAGCTAAAAGGACAAAAGCCACCATGTCTGTTAAGCGTGGTCCAGACCTAACGTTTTATCGTACGTTTTACTGTCCGTTCTGAGATTGTCAGGTAAAACGTTAGGTGTGGACAGGAAAACGACGAACGATTTGGAACTGAAACGATAAGTCCTAGGATTTTAAAACTGAAGCCCGTCCAGACCTAACGTTTTGTCGTACGTTTTACTGTCCGTTCTGAGATTGTCAGGTAAAACGTTAGGTGTGGACAGGAAAACGACGAACGATTTAGAACTGAAACGATATTTTAAAAATGAAGTCAACTTCTCATTTCTCGCATCATTTCTCGAAGTTTTGTGCAGATATGCAGCAAAAAAGCGTAGGTTTTTATGTTTCAAATAATCACTAGATGATAACTAGTTGATAAATAGATGATAACTAGTTGTAAAATCTTTTAACATTATTTTTAAAATAAAATGAGAAAATTGTAAAGAATATTTTCTTTTTTATCTTAATAAAAATTCAGGATATGTTCATGAATATTGTTGTTAGGTGTCGATATTCATGTATTTTTATAATAATTATTCTTTGATAAAATACATAATGTTGAGTTATGCGCCAGAAATTAAAAAACGCCAATGCAAGAAAACGTGCAGCTTATTACAAACTATAATAAGTCGAATAAAATAATATTATGCAGTTTTCCAGAATTATTTTCGAAATCCAAAATGCAATTTTATTTATTGATGCTTTTTTGGTGCTTTCTACCCGCAAGTATGTGCTTCAAAATTGCAAATTACATTAATAATCTACTTTTGCTTACCTATGTTAATAATAAATTAATTTTATTGTGCAAGGCAGTTTATTAATCAAATTACTTTCCTACCTACACAAATTATTGATTATCATTGATTAAAGATTAATTTTAGATTAATTAATTAAGAGCACGTATTCTAGGCAATTTGCCTTTTTGTCCTGTATTTAGGCAATTCAAAATTATAAATACAGAAATGCCGTTCAAACGATTTTGAAAATTTTGAACCTTACTTTTATTTGCCTAAATGCCTAAATTCGATCTTACTGACCTAAAATAGATTTTTAAGGCCTAAAAAGCCTAAACCAATGATTTATCTCGTTTAGTTACTAAAAGTTAAAAAGAAAGTTTTTATGTTTTTAAAATTTGGATCTCTCAGTCAGTGGCGGATTTAGCACTTGAGAGGACCCAAGCGCAATTCAATTTTAAGGTCCTCTTCTAAATATTTTCACTGCTCCTACACCCTACAGCAGTGGCGTAGCTAGGGTAATTTGCGCCCGGGGACAAGACACGAAATCTGCGCCCCTTCTCGTATGGAGAGTCTGGAGACTCACTGGGGCCGGAGTTTATTTAACTCAATTTTTCATTTTGGCGCCCCCTAAGCTGTGGAGCCCAGGGACATATGTACCCCCTGCCCCCCTTAGCTACGCCTCTGCCCTACAGTGTGCATTCTACGCGCACGTTTTACTATGTTTTTCACACTATACCAGTGATCTAAGAAAGCTGAATATTGAGGCCCCCTTAATTTATGATGCCCCAGGCGTGCTCGGTGAAGTCAGCATAGATAGAGAACTGGCAGTGGTCGTTGACTCAGCGCTTCGTATCCACGTTTATTAAGGTGGCCGAGAAATTCACTTAAAAACACTAAATCCGCTAGGTGCCGCGACTGTAGCGCGAATTGCCCATAGCAGTTGAGGGTTTGAAATTACCCATAGTTTGAAACAATCCCTTTCTTTAGGGATCCAGCAGGTTATTTAAAAAAAAACATACATACAAGTGTTACTATAAGGATTTCAAAAGACATTTTCCATTCGACACAAAACTCAAAAAATTGAAAACTTTAGCATACCGACTTTGTGAAATAATGTTCTTCAAAGTTGACGCTACAACTAGAATCCAAATTTGGGCTTTAAAAATTTAGGATGAAAAAAATATAGGTAAAAATTCTAAAAAAGAAAATATTTTTGCGATATTTTTTTTTGAAAATCACTCACCTTGTAGTTTCAAACTTAGGCTTTTCGAATCTGTTTTCAGAATTTTTTTAAATTTATTCGTTTTTAAGATTTGTGTCGAACAAAAAAAACAATTTCTCGGCCACCTTAATAAAACTGTGGAAGTTAATTTAGCTCAAAAGGTGCGACAGATTTCAGAAATCCTGAATGGCTTTAAGTCAGATAGGTACTCTCTAAATACAAAACCGTAAATGGCAGAGGTTCTCCAGGTTTGAGAGGGGGGGAGGTGAATTTTTCAAAAACTCAAAAAAAATCGTACATTTATTTGTTAACTTAAAAAAATAGTAACCCCCTAAATTAGTAGCGCCATTTGCAAATAAAGGATAAAATTAATAACACCATCTATTTAGGAGGGAAATAAGCTTACATAAAAATTTGTATAGTACCTAATTTTCCATCTTTATAGTTTATCGTTATTAAAAAATATTTAACTAATTTTTTTAAATATTATGTTTATAAGTTGCTGTAATGAAAAATATAATATTGCCTAAAACCCCTAAATTCTTAATTATTGCGCCTATTTCAACGATTTTTATAGCCTAAAATTGTGCCTTTTAAAACATTTTTTACGTCCTAAAATCCATGCTCTATTATCAATTTCCGACACAGACAGAAAAGTGCACATATAATATTTTTTATGCTTGTATGTAGTTATAATCTCGTATTGCAAATTATATTTTCGTTGGAGCATTATTTTGCCACATTACCTTATTTTATCATATTATAATAATGCTGCCAAGTGCATCGGGTGCATCTACCCTAGTATGTTCGACTTCCGAAATCATTCGGGAAACTATAATTAGATTCACGACTAAATATTTAATAATTTGAGATGCGAAGGTAAAACGTACGACAAATCGTTAGGTCTGGACGCTTCAGAGATCGAACGTTTTACCTGAAGATCTCAGAACGGACAGTAAAACGTACGATAAAACGTTAGGTCTGGACGCAAAAGAGCTCAAACGTTTTACCTGACAATCTCAGAACGGACAGCAAAACGTACGATAAAACGTTAGGTCTGGACCACGCTTTATATAAGTTCACCCTTTCTGACGGAGCAACCGGTGTTCCATGTGTTCCGTGGAACACGGCTCGAGCTACTTGATCCTTCAAGAAATCGGAGACGAATAAATTCAAAGTAAAATAATCTAAATATTCGTTTTCGATTATCAATAATTTTAGATATTTTAAATTTTAACCATGAATATGATTGAGCAAAGCTTGCAATACACTTGCATAATATGTTTTCGTTTTATTAAAGATTCTGATTGTTTAGAAAAATTTTGACATTGCCGCTGGCGATATTATTATATTTCAAAACTATAACCGTAAAAAGGGCAATGTGTATGTCCATTTTATTAAATTTTAAAGAATTATTATCGCTGAAGGTAAATTTTTTAAAAGGTAGGAACAATGATATTTTTTAATACTATAATGCCCAATTGCATCACTTTTAAGGATAAGATGTAGTAAATAAGGATAGGAAAAGTGGTAAAAGGTTAAGGGTTCCATAACTTGGTAAGTACCTCGTATTCAATTGCTTTTAATTGATTATAGCCCACTTAACACTTTAAGGGTAAGTGATGCAACCAGACATAAAAAGTTTGAACTACTTTTATTAGCCCACGTTTTTTTTTTGTATTTGGTAGCTTAAATTTTTCTTTATTATTGAGAAGTTAATTTGAAATTCTTTTATTATTAAGTAACGGACAAGTTTTTAATATTATTTGAATTGGTTAGTCTTTAATTTGTGATAATACTAAATTAGTAGGAATATTTTAATAAATTACGAATTAAGTAATTTCTGATGAAGAGTGTATCGCAGTTGAAAGCTTAAAAATATAATATTAATTTAATTCCATTAATTCGTAAATTATTAAAATATTACTAATTTAATATTATTTGTTATTATTCTCATTGTTATAATATTATTCCATGTAGATGTATATTTTTTTGTATATTATGTTTCGTGTTTCTTTCTCTCTAATCTCAGGGTTACCTATTTTTTTGGGTAATAATTATAAAATAATAATTTATTTTATCTGGATTTATTTTACATAGGACCCATTTAAAGCAGTTTTTATCTGTATTCAACTTTTACTAACTACTACAGGCAAAAATAAAAGTCTCCTCAGCAAACCTCTTATGCTTACCGTGTGAATATGACTTCTGGTAAACATATAACTATAACAGTAGTAATTCAACTATGATTTCTACGGATTTCTAGTTATTGAAGTTTAAACCTCATAATAAATAGGATATTATTGGGTAGGACATCAAAGTAATTTATTAATTTTATTTTTTGTATAAAAAAAAGGAAGTTATATTCATTGCGACAAACGGAACAGTAAAAAATTTTTATTCTCAAATTTAATAAACAAAAGCATGCCATTTTACTTTTACCGCCCTGCCACCGGCTGTAAAAGTACTTTTCCTTTAGTTAACACTATTTTTTTTTATATATCAGTTAAAAGAAATTTATAAACTCATTGTTATACTGTATAGGTAATAAAAAATATCTTTTGTTCTCTTGCCAATTACTGACAATCTCAAAAACGTAGTCCATCTACTTCAAGACATACAATAATAAATCTATTCACTTTTTTCAGAAAAATTAAGGCCACTCTAAACTAAAAATAATCGTACAAAGTAAAATTGTTTGGATAAGTAAAAATAATGTACCACATTGCTACCACGATTTATTTTATATAAGCAAATAGGGACTGTAGCAGTTCCAAATAGATATAATTTAATTATAAGTAGTCATAAATAAATAAATCGCTTTATAATAATAGAACTTTCAAATGTAAACAAATATCTGTTTTTAAGATTCTTCGGTTGAAGATGAAAATACAACATACAAGGAAATTCCATTATTAAGTTTAGAAAATGTATCACCTTCACTGCATAACGAAAGTGTTCAAAATCCGAAAGCATCAAGATTTAGTAAAAGTCACTTCCGTTCTAATTGTTTAAATAATACTTTGTCGTATTTTTATAATTTTTGTGATAATACCAGCATACATGGATTTAAATTTATTGGAGAACGACGAAGAATGCTTTTGGAAAAGTGAATAAATCTAAAATTTGATATACAATTTATTACTTTATCCTTCAATTTTAAGGTTATGTTGGTTGATCATAATATGCATGGCAATTTTCTTCTCTGCTTTCTTGATTTATAAAACTTACTACAAATGGATAATGTCACCTGTTGTGGTTACATTTGCAATGACCGAAACCGCAATTTGGAAAATTCCGTTTCCAGCTGTAACGATCTGTTTGGAATCAAACGCTAGTCCATCAGTATTTAATTATACAGATGTTTATATTAAATACCTCGATAATGAAAACATAACTGATGAAGAGTATCTATTGCATGCTTTTCTTTTATTCTAAGAAACTGAAATTTTATTTTTAGAATTAAATATTTTCAACTGTTCTCCAATATGTGTAACAGCAAATTGGAATATATAGATATCAACAAAACTAAGTTTATGGATAGAAGTGACTACATAAAATTTTTAGAAGTAAAATTAATGCCCAAATGCATAAACAGTGAATTATTTACATTCAATATTTAAGGCATTCGCTGATTTGCAGCCACTACGATGTACATGGTTAGGAGAACACCATAACTGCAGCAATGTATTATCGTATACTTTAACAAGTGAAGGATGGTGTCGTACATTTAACAATCTTCACCATGACGAAATATACGTGGAACCACAGTAAATAAAAGTCGGAAATATTTTAAAATAAATAAATTGGTTGTTTCAGTAAATATTTGCACCGCCGGAATGCAAACCATACAAAAATTCAAAAATGGTCTTTAGAAAATGGTTACCCAGATAATGTTGGACTAAATGCTTATCCAAGAAGAACCTTGCTTTCTGGTGTAGATGGGGGCTTCGAAATAGTGTTACATGTCAATAACGACGAGTTAGATTACACGTGCAATAATTTGCAAGGATTTAAGGTTATTTGACTTACCAAGCCAAACATAAATTTATTTTAGTTTTATGTGGTAGGTCACCTTGCATCATCCAGCAGAGGAACCAGAGATGGATAAATATTTTCGTGTTCCTCTTGATCAAGCTGTTGTTGTTAATATCAGCCCAAAAATTATATCAACGTCTAACGAATTAACTTCCTATTTGCCTAAAAACAGGAAGTGTTACTTGAGCGGGGAAAAGCTTCTTAACAATTATTTGATATATACCCAGAATAATTGTTTAGCTGAGTGTTTGAAAAATTACACAATTAAGGTTTGCAATTGTACGCCTTTTTATATGGCAGGCAAGTATTTTGAAAAATTTGAAACTGGGTAACGCTATAATATCCTTCTTTATTAGATGAACATAATACAATTTGTGGTGCAGGAAGTAGAAATTGCATAAAGGCCGCGAAAGGTTTGTTTTAAGGAGAGGGGAGTAGAGGTGTAGCCAAGAAGGGGGCTAAAAGGCTTTAATGTCCCACCCCCTTAAACATTTGCAATTTTTTAAATTGAATTTATTTAACAATTCCTTGTTAAGATTTCTAATACGTTTACTTTAATGCACCATGTTTTTTTTAATTCTTGATATTGAATTGAATTGTGCGGTAATTTGAATTTCTTCTTCTGCCACATTCTAGAAGAAATTCTAATAGGCTAAAGCCTGTTATTTTCACAACAACTGCGTCGTTTCCTCGGCAGTGTTAGACTTTGAGCATATAAATATTTTTACATCATTAGGTAGCTTGCTAGACTTGCGTTCAGATGTGCCTTGTATCCTGGTTTTTATTAACCAGTTAATCCAGGGGACCACCGGCTTAACGTGCCTTCCGAAGCACGGAGGCTAGTAATAAGAAAGTCTATGACTCTCCCCGGGTTTGAATCACGTTAGCTGCAAGGCAATGACCGTCTTTTAATTTGAATTTGAAATACAATATTATAGTATACCAGGTACTTATATCGATTTAGCCACCCTATTGAAAAAATTCTGGCTATGCCTCTGGATTGGCGTTCGCAAAATTAATTAAAAAATAAATTTTTAGTTAATTTTCTATATCAAGAAGTAATTAATAAAACCGACATACCCAGCAGTATTTGTAGTTGCCTACCAGGGTGCACATTAATTGAATTCGAATATCAAACCTCACAAATAGACTGGGAATGGGAAAAATCAATAAGAAGTAAAACTTACATCAAGGACAATTATTTAGTAAATAAGTAAGTAAGAATAACACTTTCTGGTGGTTTTTTACATTTATTTCTATTTAGAAGTCGTTTATCATCTCTATCAATTTATTATCAAGACTTACAGTTTATGACATCCGAAAGGCATGAACTTTATGGTCAATTAGATTTTCTAGCGAATTGCGGTGGTCTTTTGGGATTATTTTGTGGATTTTCATTTACATCATTAATTGAAATTTTATATTATTTAACTTTAAGACTTTATTGTAACATTAGAAAGTTTGGCCTAAAATTTTGGGCCGGAGTTGATGAATGATCAGATAAAATAAATTATTATTATTAAGTTAATACTTGTGGTAGAATTTAATAAAAGAATTTTAAATTTTTTGGATTTATCATTTCAATAGTTTTTCCCTCTAGTTTTTCCCATTAAAATAAATTTGAAAAATATCAGACATTATAATGTAACTTAACCTCCAAAATGTAAACATTCAGCTAGACCAAAAAAGAATATAATAAAAATAGATATTTTTGCGATATCCGAATAAATTTTTTTTGTCTACTAATTATTATACTACCTTGAACTATTATAATGTTACATCCGAACATAATTCATGTGCTAGTCGTTCATTCTGCTTGCGCAGCTGTCGAATGTACTATATTATCACAATATAATGCTGTTTTGAATTTTAGTGCGTTTGTTTTCAAAATTGCATTTTGATTATTTAATTTAAATTAATTAATTGTTTGAATGTAATATTTAAATATTGTTCGGAATCGTGCACATATTATGAAAATTTTATATTATCAAGTGAAATCAAAGTAAACTCAAAATTTTTGAAAATATTGAGTTGGAATGGATCAACAATCAGGAAAACACTTAGGTACGTATGTAAGTAAATAAAAATTACATAATCGTACGATATGCACCCTACCAGCTCCCGAATTAAAAAAATAATAATAAATAATTTAAATTAAATATTAATTCTATTTTAAATAAATAATGGAGTTATTATTATAAACCTAATTTAAAAGTATAATTTATGTTATTTTTGCTAAGTTCTATTTTGTTCCATGTCAACCTATATTAATGTTATGTAATACAGGTTGTATCATTTTTAATTGGTTTCAACAATTTAATTTGGTAAAATATTAAACGTCTAAAAGTATGCTAATAAAAAGCAATCAATTGTTGACTTTCAATGAAACCAATTTAGGCCGATTAATAAAGGGTATATGCGCTATTAATTGCTTTAATTACTACATGCAGTCATCTGAAAGTGAAATAATAAAGTTATCTTTGTGTGGCACAACAACTATTTCACACTGAACAAATTTTTGGGTCAACGATTAGGGGCAAGGTGCAGCTACCGATCTATAATCAGTTGCCTTAATGATACAGGACCACTATCTGTGAGTGCCCACCAGCTCTCACAGCTTCAATAAAAAAGAATCTTTGATTCAGAGCCTACTTAGTGCTATTTATTTATCTATTCCATTAATCTAGGGCTTTATTCTAGTATAGTCGAAAAATGGGTGGTAGGTAAGTAACCTCAGCTCGGATTTTTAAAATTTCCACTATCAAGAATCATTAAAAACGGTACAAAAAGCTATTATAAAACAAAATATTTGCGAACCATTGTAAATAGGGCTCTAAAGAGTCAAATTTTCAAAATTTGTATTGTCCGATGCAGTCTTACGAGTTAGAAACGGTTTAGAACATTCCATTGGCTGCCGAAACCCCGCCTCTAACATATCCCACCAAAAGCTTATATAAGGTGTGTACTTCATAAAATGCTCTCAGTACATACTGGCGATCACAACAATGTGTCGTGTGTTGAGCGTTAAAAAACAGTTCTTTTTAGGGCCAAAAATACTTAGAAAGGGTTACGGTTTTAACGACGTTGAATCTCGCTTTTTTTTTGAAACTGGCGGGGGTGGTTGTGTTGCCGAAATGGCCCTTTCGCGCGCTACGCTGCGCTCCGCACGCTACAGACCCATTTTTCGGCAACACTAAACTCATTAAAAACATCCCTCTAGGGTGATCCAACTCGGCACATTGTGCTATTAGCAAGGGGTAAATCTCGCTTTTGTTATGCATCTCTGGCGGGTGTGTTTGTGTTGCCGAAATGGGCCTTTCGCGCGCTACGCTGCGCTCCGCACGCTACAGACCCATTTTTCGGCAACACTAAACTCATTAAAAACATCCCCCGAGGGTGATCCAACTCGGCAAATTGTGCTATTAGCAAGGGGTGAATCTCGCTTTTTTTTGCTGCAAATTTAAGCCAAAAATACGTTGAAAATGTGAATTTACCTCGACATTAACTGTACGATGAATTTTCCCGTGTTTTTTAGTCAAAAATACCCCTAAAAAGTGAAATTATGTCGATGTTAACTGCGCGACGGATTAGGTACTACTGGGTGCGTAAGCGAGCTCCGGTTTTTCCAAGTGTTAGAGTAACTCACACCACACGGACTGACGACAGAATGACTAACTGTGACGTTTGAAAATCGAGCTAAAATTGGCAACTTTAAAATCGATTATTGGCCAAACTAATCGATATACGACTTTCATCCTCACCTTAATCGCTTCGTCTATATTTTTTCTATCTAAATCCGTCGAGTTTTTTTTAATAAATTTAATATTCTCGAGCTGAGCCTACTTACCTGCTACCCAGGAATTTTTACACAATTTATTAGTTCTCGTAAAGCTATTGATTAGAAATTTTTGCTAAGATTTAAAAATAGAAAGTAAACTGTGCTTGAAGTTACTTTATACGAAGATATTTTTAGTAGATTTTGTTTAACCTAAATGGTTTCCAATAATGAAAAAATGTTACATAGTTTGTGCTAGCACATGATCCTCCAAACATTTGCAATGAAAAACAAAAGGTTTCCTCAAAATTCATATTATTATGGGATTCAAATTGAAATGCAACAGGATAATAAAAAATTTAATAATCTTTAATTAAATTTTATTGTATAATTATTTTCGTGATTAAAAGGGGCCAAATTATTACTCATCCCAATTATTAAACTTTATTAACTTTATTAATTTAACAGTTTATTTTATATCTCGTGAGTAAACGAAAACAGTACCTAATCAATATTTCTATGGCGCCAAAGGTGTTTTAGATACAGGGACAGTTAGCTGCTATAAAACCAAGGCGATGACATTTTTTGCAAAGTACAATTTATTTTGACATAAATTAAGAAAGATCTTTTGGCTAACATAGTTTGCTTAATTATCATGTACTATAAGTGATATTTTTTATTTTAAATTTTTTTAAGCAGTTGATAAAAATTTTAATGATGCGATTGTCTTCACTCAAATTGATATCGACTTTTCGTATCTCTGCGTATGATACTTTTACTGTAAAAAAGAATCATATTAATTTTGATGAAGCGAACAAGAAATACAATAATTTTATTTATACCCAAACATCATTATTATTAGTGTTTTGTAAATGAGAAAATCGTAACAGATGCTCAAATCATCAGCCTCGACCTTTCATGCGGAAAGCTCCAAAAACCATAACAAATACGAAAATAGATATTTAATAATATGTCATAATTTTGTAGTGATTTTTTGGCATAGCATTTGCATTGTATTGTTATGACAATTTCTGCTCCAGGGCAGTTTTAGTAGTTACAATGATTCATAACTGCCCTTATATACAGTGGCGGATTTCCGAACAGGCGCTCCTAGAGCCTCATAAATTAAGGGGGCCTTAAATTCAGCTTTATTCGTACCACCGATATAGTGCATACCAGAGTAAAGAACGTACACGTAGAATGCACATTGCAGGGTGTAGGGTTAGTGAGAACATTTAGAGGGGGGCCTCAAAATTGAATTGCACTTGGGGCCTCTCAAGTGGTAAATCCGCCACTGCCCTTATATCTTCTATATAATATACAGGGTGTCCCCGCACTCACTTTACCTAACTTAGGTGGTGATAGAGGATTGGTTTCTCAAAAATTTTTACTAGACAAAAGTTGTAGTCCGTTAAATTTCCTATCCGAAATGGGGCGTCAGATTTTTTGTAAAATTTTTCGTTTAAAAGATACGGGGTTTTGAAAAAAATCAAAAAAACAGAAAGCTCAAATTTTTTGACATTTTTTAACTTACTTTAATTCATAACTCGAAAGCCGTTGATTTTAGACAATGAAAGGTTTGAATCTAATTTGTAGATTATTTCACGATCTTTAAAAAATCACTAAACCATTTTTACTGAAAAATCAATATTTTCGGGGCTATGGCCACGCAAAGGTGGAAATTAAAAAAAATGCTTTAAAGAGGCGTAACTCTCGAGGGTTTGAATTTATAAAAAAATTTTTGTTAAAAATTGTTCTTAGAAAAGTGTCCTCTATCACCACCTAAGTTATGTAAAGTGAGTGCGGGGACACCCTGTATAAAAGAATAAACTGACTGACTGACTGATATATCAACGCACAGCCCAAACTACTGGGCTCGTTTCTAGCGCGAGTAGAGAGAGAGAGAGAGAAATGAAACATCAAACGGAATGGAAAGAAGAAGGGAAAATGAGGAAGATACAAAAAGTACCGAGAGGTGGAGGTAGCCGGAAATGGGAACTGATGGGAGTTGGAAGATGGAGTGCCAGAGTAATGTTGAAGCCAGGAGTAACAAGCGAGGTACGATTTGGGAGCTATAGAGGTGGATGAGTGGAAAGAGAGCGTGCAGGACAGGACTGTATGGAGAAATTGTGGACAACATACCAGGAGAGAGAGACCGATGGAGTAGAGTAGAGAATAGAATATAGAGACGGAAGGAAAAAGGTTTGCGCGCAAAAAAGTGAATTCCACGCGGACGAAGTCGCGGGAAACAGCTAGTATTATATAGTTATTTTTAACTTTAAAGGATTTATAACTTTGTGACGAGTTAACGGGAATATTTGACAATCTAAAATTTGAATAGTGCAATGTGCAAAATCGTAATTAGCTACTACATTTGATAGGAATTTATACATATTATTTGAGTCTTCGTGCATTTGATGAAAATACAAAAAAAGTAATAATCATAATTTACGAGGACGTCATTTGGTATTGGTTTGAACTGGCTTTGAATTCTCGATAGTATGGGCTCGTTTTTCAAACCATTTGTATAAATTATCGCTTTCGATTTCGATCAACATTTGCGTAGAACTATTTGAAGCGATGGCATTACTTTAATTGAATACCAACTTAATCCCAGTTTGATCACAACGTTTACGGATTATCAAAAAAGGAACCTTTGGATGTTAATTTAATTTAAACATAAAATGAATAAGAACACACAAATGCAACTTTACGCCCATCATTGCTCGTTAAAAATGAAAGGCAGCTGACGCTAAGATGAAAACTGGCATTTTAAAAATACAATTACATAACAGCATTAAGCATTAGCAGCAGCTACTAGCATTAGGATTATATTGGCAGTACATCGCTCGCATGATATTTGATATAGAGCCATATTAAAATTTTTTTTAATAATGTGGTATTTTGTGTATTTTTAGAATATCACTACAGGCGCACAGATTTGAGGTGGAAAATAAGCTAGAGGCTTAGCTACCCTACAAAATAGAAAGAACACTTCAAAAATGAAATAAAATTACGTATTGTATAGTTTATGTTATTGAAAGAATATTTTTCTGACCTGGAGTGTACTTTGCATAGCAAACAATTGTAATTCCGGGGGCAGGTGCTATGGAATACCCCCCAGCAGTAAGTAAGCAAATATATGATTTATCAAGAATTTAATTTGCGTTTTTATCAATTTTGATAGATTATCTCGTTACATTCTTATGCTGGAGGTATGGAATCCTCTCCAAACCCCCGGTTTCACACCCGTTTTTCACATTTTAGGGCAGTGATGGCGAACCTATGGCACGCGTGCCATTGATGGCACGCGACACAATATTTTGGGCACGCCACCGATAAAAAAATACACTATTAAATATTATATTTAATTATCTGATGGCACGTCTATGGCCTCATTAAACATTTATTTAGAAAAAATGGCACGTTGATACATAAAGGTTCGCCATTCCTGTTTTAGGGAGTCTAGCGGGGTTAGTCATACTAGACCAATAGAAAAAAAAACTTCAAAATGAAATGAAATTAAGTAATATGTAGTTCAGGTTCCTTAAAAATTCTTTCCTTGGCTTGGAGGGTACTTTTAAAAGTAAACAATCGGAAAACCAGAAGATAGCAGGGAATGGAAAGTCATTCATTGTTGGGAAAGGAGAATAAATTATTTTTCGCAAAGACAAATAAGTTATTAGACCACCATCGTTTAGTTTCATGTAACTAAAATAATATTTAATTATAAATATTCCCACGTCGCGTCGGTCGTCGTCGCGTCGCGTCGATGGGGTTAATAGAACAAAATGTCAAAGATCATTTCTTACAATAGAATATTTTATTTTCTAATCTCCTTACGGTTCTGTATTTTATATAAAAGTATTCATCCAAGTTATATTAAATATAATAATTTATTTTTAACATAAATGTATTTCGTTCGCTTTATTATTATTATTATTACTAAGTTCTATGATATAAAATTAAAATAAGTCCAAAAATAATACAAAATATGTTTTTCAAATTTTTCTTCATTTAATTACATACAAGATTGAGTAGCACTAATTGGCTTATTTAAAATAATATCTCAATTCTTATTACACAATTTTTCTAAAAATATATTATATCAGTAGGAAATCATATTTGTGACACAAGTCAGATCCATCATGAGTCACGATTCTTTTTAAAAACTAATACATAATGTAAGTACTGCATAATTATAATGGCAGTAACTATTGGCACTATAAAATTGTAAAATTAACACTGAACCAAATTAGTAATAAGAATAAATATAAAAAATTGTAAAAAACTTTTAATAATATTAATAGATAGGTACATATTAATTATTAATTAAACACAAATCTAATCTGCCAAAATACAGTTCCTTAAGGTGCCCACAAACCAGCGTTCAAAAGCGTCACTCAGGTATGTTATAGGTGTTTGCGCACCCATGTATGCTAGTGTGTTGTCAAAAAGTCGCACGTAAGTGCGTCGAATTTGTTTTATGGTTAGACCGGAAAACAAGAACGTGCAACTCGATTCGTACATACATGAGTGTCAGTGTGTGGTGAAATATCGCGGACGTTCGCATTCATTATACAGTGTCTCGCGTGGTGTATTTTATTAGAAAATGATTGATATAATCCATTCTTAGGTAATTTCGCCAATCGTCAGGTTCTACTCGTAATTCTGCTAGAAGATTAATATGGGTATATTCTGAGCGTTTTAAAAGCCATTCCTTCTCCCATTTGGTTCGAGTTTGTCGCTGTCGAACTAATTTATTTTTTTTTATTTTTAATCAAAGCAGCGTACGCCGCTGCTAAGAGAATATAGTCGTCGTCACTGCTCGTCAAACTAACTTGTTTGGCAAGATAGTGTGTACGTCTGTGGGCAATCACTATTGTCATACATGTACGTCAATAATGTATGACATACCTGACTGACGCTTTTGAACGCTGGTTTGTGGGCACCTTTAGAGGAATTAAAAATATACAAAGAACGGATCGAATAAGAATAAACGACCATATAAGAGACGACCTGCAAGTCTTTAACTTGAATAATTGAATAGTGGGAAACCGAACAAAATGGGAAAAGCATCTCCAGAGAATGGAAAACTATAGAATTCCACTACAAATATATAAATACCAACCTCAAGGACGCAGAGATGTGGGACGACCAAGGAAAAGATGGGCCGGAACAGGTCAACGACCTAACCCTGGAGGCTCCCCCCATCCCCCCTTGGGCACGTCCCTGGCTTTATTATCATAATTTTTTTGCCAGCTTTTCATTTTGCTCTAATTCTAATTTACTCGTATGTCTGTTGCAATAATCTGTTTCTCAAAATTATAATTCTTTAGATGGTCTCCTTGAATCATTGATCTTTAAAATTGCTTGTAGGAAATAAATTCAATAATGTAGAAGAAATTCCGTTAAACATATACAATTCGACCACACAAAGAGTAAAAAATATGCGTGAGCCGACCTGTAAAGAAAATTTAAGTAATTATTTTTCCGAGTATTGTGGAGCAACAAGTATTCATGGAATTCAGTATATAGGTGAACGTGGTCGATTTATCATCGAGAAGTAATCGCAAAAAAATTAGTTAGGAATAAAAATTATTAATTTTTTATGTTGCAGAATTGTATGGATTATTATTACCACTGTTATATGGAGTATATGCCTTACATTAATTGTCAAATCTTACTACAAATGGCAAGATGCACCTATTATTGTGACGCTTGCTACCACTGAAACTCCAATTTGGGAAATACCTTTTCCAGCAATCACTATTTGCCCAGAAGTTAAATTTAATCCTGCTGATTTCAATTACACTGATGTATTGATGCGTAAACTGAATTTAACTCAGTTTACCAATATAACTCCTCTTGAGTAAATTAATAACTTAATAATTAGTTAAGAATTTTCTAATATGCAGTTATGGCTTTTAGAGAAGAGTATTTTGAAACTGCATCTTTAATTTGTAATAAAGAAAGTGTTCCAAATTTCTCCGACATTGCAAATGAAGATGACGCTGTGGAGGATGATATAATATATAATATATATGAAGTAAGTAATATAATGTGTTATTTTAAACATAATTTTTGTAATCTTACTACAGCTTTTTAATTCTACTCGAAATGGTGTTTTTGTGACAGTTGAGTGGGATGGTAAAGAAACATTAGATACTACAGCAAATTATAGTTTAACTTTAACCGAAGAAGGATTTTGTTTCAGTTTTAATATGATTAAGATAAACTCAATCTTCAAAACGCCTAGGTAAATAACTAGCTAACTGTTATTTACATATAAAAATTAATGTTGGACTTACAGCTTTTATAAGGATCTCATAAATGAAAATCTAGAAGTCAAGCATTGGTCTTTAGAAGCTGGGTATGCAAAAGAAGCCGGAAATGATGCTTATCCGAAAAGAACATTTGTATCTGGATTGAAAGGTGGAGTAAAGTTTACGTTTGTGGTAAAGAATAGCTATTTAGATTATTTGTGCGGATACAATTTACAAGGATTTAAAGTAGGTACTAAAAAATACGAAAATATAATCAAAATATTACAAAAATATATTTCTCAGATTGTGCTTCACCATCCAGCTAATTTTCCTGATCTAAATAAACATATTCGTTTACCATTAGACTCCATTGTTCAAGTGGGTATTAAACCAAATATGGTGACAGTTGCAAAGCAACTGAAAAATTATTCTCCTCAAGTTAGAAAATGCTATTTTATAGAACAAAAATCATTAATGTTTTTTAATAATTACACTCAAGATAATTGTATGCTGGAATGTCTAGCCAACTACACTCTGAATCATTGCAAGTGTGTGCCATTTTATATGCCAAGTATGTACTTGTAATATTAACTTCAGAGTGAACTTTCATTACATTAAGGAACTTGCTTGAACTTTTAGAAAATTCAAATATTCCAACATGTGGTTTAGGAAAATTAGCTTGTGTTGAACAAAGTAAAGGTAACACTAAATTAACATAAATTATTCATATAATAATTCATGTAATTTGTTTCTAGTGAATATTAGCATGAAATCGGCTTTAGATCATTGTGATTGCTTACCATCATGTAGTTCTATCGATTACGATGTAGAAATATCTCAAAGTACTTGGAATTGGCGTGAATTCTTCCTACGTGTTCCAAAAAAGTATGACGCTTCTATATTTGATTTTGAAAAGTAAGTTTGATAGAAACTCGATGTTATATTGAATGACTGATAATCCTATTTGAATGCTTAAAACAATGAAACATTATCTAGGTACAAATTTAAGTTTTAGATGCTATAGACAAAAGGTTGAAAATTAACAACTTATTATCATGAAGTAAATTTAGGCCAGCAAATATATGGCTAGTGTGTGTAAATTTTCAGAGAGCCTGGAAACTGAAGACCTGTAACTGCTACAAATCCGACTTTGTTAAATGAGGTGCCATTATTTCATGAAACTAAAGTTAATTAATGCGAAATATGTATTATACAAAAAATGTCACTTATCAGCCTGCCAATAACAGTATTTTTTTATTTAAGTTGTTTTTAAATAAACTTTATTAAAATATAAAAAATAGAATTTTGTTATGTTGTTGATACATATAATGTATACGCCTATGGAATCTATTTCAACATTTTCCGGAGTTATAAGCATTCAAACAGGATTCGTTTTTTCTCAGCCACCCGGTATATGTGTTAATAATATGTACCTGCACATAAAAATTGTTTCATAACTTTTAGAGATCATATACAATCATTGTGGATATACTACAAGGGAAGCCATTTTATATCATCGGAAAGAAATGAACTCCATGGATATTTAACATTCTTTTCAGACATAGGTGGCCTTCTTGGTCTATTTATGGGATTTTCGGTTACCTCTGGACTAGAAATTTTATATTTTCTTACTTTACGACTTGGATGTAATATTAATAAATACGGAAAGCGTTTTTGGTCAGGAAATACTGAATTATTGAATGCAAAAGAAAATACTGAATAAGAAGAGAATGAAAAAAAAACTATATATTATGGTTAATATAGTTATATTGCGCTATGAATTTCTTGATCAAAACTTTGGAATTTTTGTAAATGTTGTAAATATTTGTAAATTGCAAATTTAGGTGATCGTAGAGTTTATGATGTGTTAGATGCGTAATTTGATATGTCGTCATTTTTGGGAGAATTGGTTTTGATTTCAAGGAGATGCGTTATTTATTTTTGGAATAAAAAGTTGTAATCGAAGTAAAAAATGCGACATTAGCCTTTATGAAGCTAAGCCAAAGAATTAATCAGTTAACTAAATAAGCATTGGTTTAAGATTAATTCAGTGTGTACTATTTTAATTAGTATCTACTTTCTCTTTTATTTCTAATTAGACTATTATTATTATTAGATATTATTATAACAAAAATTTTCCGAACTATGTAATTTTTGATGCACCTTTATTTCCCTATCTATTAATCCTATAATAGAATTCAGATCTTTTTTGTAGTAAAATTTATGTAGCTTAATTTTGTAGATCAAGTGATTTTTTGCTAGAAACCATAGTGTTTGAGATATTTAAGGTAAACTGATCAAAAAAGTAATTTCAACGATAATTTGCATTACAAAGTTATGTTGAAATAGATGTACATTCTTATTTAATAAACTTTTATTTATTACAGTCAAACGAAACATTATTGCTATTTCATCATTTCACAAAATAAGTGTCTTATTTTAAACAATTTAACGAGTTAAATAAATAACATTATATATTTAACTGGGTTAAATTGTTTAAAATACAACAATTAATATTATCACGAGTTAACAACTAACTAATTTAAATATAAATGTCTTATGCAGAAAAATCTACGACTGAGCTAAACAAAATTAGTAACTGTTTTGAAAAGAGTAAATTAGAAATCAAAAGAGGAAAAATACTAGGTTAATGAATGTGAAAATGAAACTGCCATTGTTCCAGAGTGCACCGCATGCATTCACAGTGGAACAAAACATTGGATAATATACTGAAACCATCTTTTATAATGCAGGAAATAATTAAACAAATATAAATCAAAATAAATAAAATATTATTCCGCCAGACTTAGCAAATATTTAATTACCCAAAATTTATAGCAAACTCAAAAATCTGAAGAAATGATGAAGAAAATATATTCAATATCATTTTTCTCACCAACCTATGAAAATAAAAATTAGGTTTGTTCCTAATTAGTTTCTTCAACTAACAAGGGGAAGGCCAACTTTGGTCGTCACAGATCTGCACCATTACCTCTATACCTTTACAACATAATTAGAACGTCACTTGCTGAAAGTTTAACGACCCGGAATTGAGAAAATTTCAAAAAAATATTTTTTAAAAATATTTTATAATTTCTTAAAACACACGGGTAGTTCAACTGTACCAAGTATAAAAATTGAACAATAGCAGCGACAGGTGATCATAACCTCAAATAACTCGTCGTGAAGGTCGTATTGACATGCATAATTTATTCAGTATAACAAACTTATTTCAACTTTGAAGTAGTACCTATAATTATTACACACGGTAAGCAAAATTTAGTTAATTTTGTTTTGATTTATTTCGATAAAATTTTTATTAGGTTACAATTTGAAAAGTTTTAACTTTTAACGCAACTTCATGTGACTCGAATCGAAAAATTAATCTTCAGTGATTACCGCAGAATCTTCTGGTGCCATTAAATTATTTGCAGGAAAGAGCTACTCAGAATACATCATTTGCATATTTCAACCGTTCTTTTGAAATTTCACTGTGTCCAAAATCTTCATTTTCTGAAATTGTGGAAGGGCCATAAATTTGCGCATTTGTTGTGGAGGGTAAGTTAAATTCACATGCATTAGGTTTCCAAATCAAGCTCATTGTACTACTTTTGATTTTCAGCTCCTTCGAAAATCTGTACAGTAACAAAGTACATGCTCAGCTATTTACATGATATCACAAGACTCGTTTATTTCTCAATGTTTCCTTCAAGAATGGTACACGGTCATCGAATCTGGGGTCATTCAACATACTTAAACCGTATTTTCATAATGCAAAGGACAAACCCAAGGTATAAGCCAAAAGAACCAATTACAGACAATACTGGTCAAACTTAAATGTTGTGAAGGCAAACTGCAGTTGTCATAAATTTGTCACTGAAGAAATTGAGAAAGTGAATCAATAATAATAAATCAAATACTTACTATAATAATGTCAATGAAAATAATTACTACTATAAATATAATTTTTATTGTAATGCTGTAACACAAAACTGTAATAACTAATATTTTCTTATATTTAATTTATATAATCAATATAAAAATGTTATCGACAATTCGGCTCCTATTACTTATCTGAAGTATAGATTCTAAATATTTCAGTCAAAGGCGAACTTACGATGAATTCTTGAAAATAACGTCTTGCTGACATGACCAGTATCGAGGAGCTGAAAATCAAAACTAGAATGAGCCTGGTTTAGAGGTCTAGTGCATGTGAATTTAACTTACCGATGAACCATCACGATACAGTGAAATTTCAAAAAGACAATTGAAATATGCAAATATAATATATTTTGAGCAAGCTCCTTGTCGCAAATAATTTAATGGCGCCAAAAGCTTCTGCGGTAATCACTGAAGATTAATTTTTCGATTCGAGTCACATGAAGTTGCGTTAAAAGTTAAAACTTTTCAAATTGTAACCTAATAAAAATTTTATCGAAATAAATCAAAGCAAAATTAACTAAATTTTGCTTACCGTGTGTAATAATTATAGGTACTACTTCAAAGTTGAAATAAGTTTGTTATACTGAATAAATTATGCATGTCAATACGACCTTCACGACGAGTTATTTGAGGTTATGATCACCTGTCGCTGCTATTGTTCAATTTTTATACTTGGTACAGTTGAACTACCCGTGTGTTTTAAGAAATTATAAAATATTTTTAAAAAATATTTTTTTGAAATTTTCTCAATTCCGGGTCGTTAAACTTTCAGCAAGTGACGTTCTAATTATGTTGTAAAGGTATAGAGGTAATGGTGCAGATCTGTGACGACCAAAGTTGGCCTTCCCCTTGTAAGATGTTCTTATTTTATATGTTCAATTTTGCTAAATAATTAAATGTTATTTTGTGCTCCTATACAATAAGAGAATTCCAATAGTATAAAGGAATTTTACATTAAAATGCAGGAAATGGAAATAGCAACCTAAAACAATTTTAAGTTCAAGTACGATAACCTGACACCAAAGATATTATACTTATTTACAAAGATGCGATGGGATCTGATAGATAATTTATTAAATTGTAGCGTTTAAGATACGGATGAACCACAATAAATATCGATTAATTTAAGAAATAATATTCATTGTAAGGTTTCAATTTTTCAGGTAAGAACCGTCCAGTTGCCCCATTCTGTTGAAGGTACGTGTACTTCACATAAATACGTACAGTGCTGTTTATTAAGAGGTTGCTGATTAATTGTGAAACTGAAAACATTTATTTTAAATTGTATTTAGTTAATTATAGCGAAATTATTCCGGCATTCGAGTTGCATGGATTTCAGGTGAGTTTTTTTTTCAAGTGAGGCGGCCTTAAATATTCCAATTTTGAAGGTGCGAGAGCTCGGCAAACTTTTTTTCAGGTATAAGCGGGCTTAAAGTTCACGATCCTGGAAGTTGAACACTTAAACTGAACTATATAAAAATTTTACATTTTGTAGCTTGTCTATAAATAAGGTTAATGATGGGTGGAGCCAAAATTATGGCAACTTAATTGTATATTATTTTTTGAAGCTTTTCGTCCTAATTTTAGAATAATTTGCAAATTTTTATATTTATATTTAATATTAGCTTAATTTCAATAAAAATATTTTTAAATTTTGTGTCAGATTTGTCTTTTTGTCCTACAACTAGGTTCAATTAATAGATAATTATGCTATAAATCTTTACACAAAATTTTATAATGATAGGTCGATTAGTTTTTGAGCTATATGGCACGCCAGCTTTAAACACAGTTTAAGCAAGTAAAAAAAATTTAAACAATGATAAAAATAACTTTAGAAGAAATTAAGACTGCACAGTCTTTCGGAGTTAAACGAGGGTCGCACAGTAAGAAGAGCGCAATTATTATTGGCGAAAATTCAGCTTTATGGGGAAATCGAAGTTATTATATGGGTCTAGAATCGCCGATTAATCCGTAAGTACTAATTATTGTTTTGAAAAGGACTAATTAGAGAGGTCCTCTTCAATGGTTGTAACTTTTGATATGTTATGAATTTTATTTTGAACTTTTGAGAATATATTCTTAAAATGTTGTACTAACGAATTATTAAATAAAAAAAGTAAACAAATTTTTGGCAATTCTAAATATATATCCCCCTTAAGCTACCTTGAACTATTTTATATATTTATCTTTATTTCTGTGAAAATCATTCATTCTAGTTAAGTAGCTGGCGAAGATACTATGTATGTTGTATGCCACATGAAAATATTTTGAATTTCAGTTTGTTTGTAGGGTTTGTAGGTAAATCTAAATTGCATTTTGGTTACTAATGTTATTAATTTTTAATGAATTTTAATTATTTGTTCGGAAATGTGCAATTAATATGAAATTTTATTGCTTGGAATTTGGAAACATTGAGTTGGAATGGAGCAACCACAATCAAGAAAGGATTTAGGTGCGTAAGTAATAATTAACAATTTAAATTATTCTTACGGAATCGACTTAGTATAATATAAGTAAAAAGTATTTCAAATAAGAAAACCGCGCAGAGCCAATTTTCTGCTCATTAGATGTAAGGAGAATGTGCCAGTGCTGTCGTACATTTAATTTAATTAGATTTTGGACGCTTCTAAGTTTTAATTTAACCTGACACCTATCTTTCAAATATGGAACCAACCGGACGGATTTTCGTTTCTGCACATTAGCTCCGCCCGGTTTTCTTATTTGAAATATATGCACTCATCGTATCCTAGGTGTTGTAAAATTAAAAATATTATAATTTTTAGAATTAAATGCTTCTTATATTTACATAGGAGTTGCCGAGAGATGCTTATCTAAATAAAAAATATAATTGAAAAAATTTCATTATTGCTAATTGATATTTTGTAATGCCAATATTTAAAATATGTGATGTTATGTATAGTATAATTAGCTCGAGAAAGATGGGCGTAGCTTAAAAATAAAAAACAGCTAACAATTAAATTAAGATTTTTACCAAAATTGTCGCAATCAAAAGCAATACCTCTGGAGTCGTAACCAAGTCTTTTATCGAAAACCTTGACCCTACCTCGGCTATTATACCAGGAGCGTCTCCTAAATTTTCAAAATGTACAAAATTAAAATTTGGCAATTTGATCTTTAAATTGCAAATCATCTACATCCCAACGAAAATTATGACAAAATATTTGCATTTAAAATAAGGCAATGGGCGATATGGAAATTGTCCGTGCCGTGTTTTCTATACATCAGGGAAATCAGATAATTAGTTCAATAATCCAAAAAATATAACTATCTACTTTGTACATTACAATAGATCATCTATTCTTGGACTATAGAATTCTATAAATAGATAGCTTCTTTGAAAACTTGAACTTTATAATTATTTTTAGGCACTAAATTTAATGATTTAGAAGAAATTCCGCTAAACGTAAACAATTCAACTACACAAAACGACAAAAAGATGCGTGAGCCGACTTTTAAAGAAAATTTGAGTTATTATTTTTCCGAATACTGTGGGACGACAAGTATTCATGGTATACAATATATAGGTGAACGAGGACGATTTATCATAGAGAAGTAGTAGTAGAAAAAGAAAAAGGTTCCTTTTTACAGCTTAATTGTTACAGATTTGTATGGATTGTTATAACTATTGCTATATGGACTATTTGCTTTATATTAATTGTGGAATCTTACTACAAATGGCAAGATTCGCCCGTTATTGTGACGCTTGGTACCACAGAAACTCCAATTTGGAAAATACCTTTTCCAGCAATCACAATTTGCCCAGAGGTCAAATTTAATCCTGCTTTCTTCAATTTCACTGATGTATTCATGCAAAAAATGAATTTGACTGAATTTAACAACATAACTGATTCTCAGTAAATTATTAACCTCGCTAGTTCTGTGGACATATGGAAAAACGGCTTAAGTGAAAAGCGTGCTTTTCAGGAAGAAGAAAATGGAAATTTGATATAAAGTGGTTTATTTATTATTTTGCCCTGATCCTGATAGCGTAAATTAATATCTGATGACAAAATAATATTGGTTTGGTTCTTCCAAACAAGGTAGTTTTCTTTTTAAAATTTCCGAAATCTTCAAGAAATTAGTTATGCGGCTTATACTGACTGATAGATTGCAAAATTTCCAATATATCAGTAACATAGCTAATTTGAAATAACAAATTTTTGACCTATGCCGCTTTTCCATATGAATACAGACTTATTACATATATTTTTTAATAAGTAATATTGGTTTTTAGAGAAGAATATTTTGATACTGCATCTTTGATTTGTGACAAAGATATTCCACTTTTCTCTCAAATTTCAAATAAAGGTGAAGCCGTTGCAGATAACATAATATATAATATATTTAAAGTAGATATAATGCGATTTCTCAAAAGCTATTTATTGATTTTAATAATATTACAGTTTTCTAATTCTGCTCTAACTGGCATTGTTTGGAAAATTACATGGCAAGGTAAAGAAGAAGATAACTTAGATTATAGCTTAACTTTAACCGAAGATGGGGCTTGCTTAAGTTTTAACATGGTTAATATAGCTTCAATTTTTAAAATGCCAGGGTAACTAAATAGAAATTGGTAATTTAAAAGAGGTTAATATTGGAGTTGCAGCTTTTATAAGAATTTCTCAAATCAACATCCAGAAGTAAAGCATTGGTCTTTAAAAGGTGGCTACTCACATGAAGCAGGAAACGATGCTTATCCGAGAAGAACATATGTGTCTGGATTAAAAGGTGGAGTAAAGTTTACTGTCGTAGTGAAAGATAGCTATTTGGATTATTTGTGTGGAAGCGGTTTACAAGGATTTAAAGTAGATAGACTACGAAAATAATATAATCAAAAACTTATGAAAATTTGTTGTCAGGTTATGTTTCACCATCCATCTGGTCTTCCTAATCTAGATGAACACATTCGATTACCACTAGATTCAATTGTTCAAGTGGGTATTAAACCAAATATGGTAACAGTTGTAGAGCAACTCAAAGATTACTCTCCTCAAGTTAGAAAATGTTATTTTACAGAACAAAAGTCACTAATGTTCTTTAACAATTATACTCAAGATAATTGTATGATCGAATGTCTCGCCAATTACACTCTGGAACATTGCAATTGTGTACCATTTTATTTGCCTAGTATGTTCTTGTAATATTAATTTTAGAACGAGTTTCCATTACTTACTTAACGCGTATTTTAAATAAGATGACCGGGCGGAGCTATTGTGCAGAAACGAAAATGTGTCCTGTCGTGTCCATTTTTGCCACGAAGGGTTGTCGGGTTGAATTAAAAATGTGACCTGCAGAACTTAATTTTACTTTTAAGGCACGTTCTCCCTCCACATCTACTGCGCAAGAAATTGGCTCCACCAGGTCATTTTATTTGAAATGCGCTATACCTACTTACTTGAATTTTTAGAAAATCCAAGCATTCTTACATGTGGTTTAGGAAAATCTATTTGTGTTGAAGAATCTAAAGGTAAAAATGTTTCATTACATTTTTTTTGTGATATTCATGTAAACTATTTTTAGCAAATATCAGCAGAAAATCCGCTTTAGATATTTGTGACTGCTTGCCGTCGTGCGGTTCTTTAGTTTATAATGTAGAAATATCTCAAAGCAGTTGGAATTGGCGTGAATTCTTTGTACGTATTGACCCAGAAAAACATTTCAAATCTTTAGTTGATTTAGATTTTGAAAAGTAAGTTTAATATAAATGTTTCATAATATTTTTTTAAGTTTTCATAACGTAGAGATCATATGGCATCATTATCGATATACTACAAGGAGAGCCATTTTATATCATCGGAAAGAAATGAACTCCATGGATATTTAACATTCTTTTCTGACATGGGTGGCCTTCTTGGCTTATTTATAGGATTTTCGGTTACCTCCGGACTAGAAATTTTATATTTTCTTACTCTGCGACTTGGATGTAACATTAAAAAATATGGAAAACGTTTTTGGTCAGGAAATACTGAATTATTGAATGCAAAAGGAAACGTTGAATAAAATCAGAATAAAAAATATGTAGGGTTATAATAAAACCATTAAAGAAAGATCTTCCAATGAAGAAATTGTGTGTAATTTATTTATCAATTCATTTCATAATAATTATACTATACAGTTTTTCAAAAGGTTTCCATTTTTCTTGATCATGTGCCCTTTGGATCCAATCATTTTAGTCGCCTGTTCTTTCTACGAACAACATCTAGGAGGGGTTTCATCTCAATTTTTATCGCTATTCTGGACATTCTCTTCAATATACTTTAATCCATCTGCTCTCCATTTGTCTAACCATAATGCACTATATCATTTTCATCGAAGTATTTACACAACTTCTTCCATCAATGCGTTGATTCTAAACTACTTCTTTGTTTTAAAAGCTTTTAGGGTCCATCGACCTCACTATTACCTACTTTCTTGTATTCATGCCTTCGCTGCGTGGATGAGAGTTGGAAAAACCATCTTCCCAAACAGTTTTATCTTTAATCCTAATTTTATTTCATTTTTATGTAATAAAATGCAATAAATGCATGATCCGTGCTTAGAACGGCAAAAGACACGATTATTTATTATCATATTATCCCAGCTCAGTTCATTCGGAAATCTAATCTTCTCGCACGGGTTTTATCGCACGACCTTGCTATACTTTAACTATAAATTTTATTCACAAAGTTAAATTATCGAATGTAATTAAAATGATCCAATTCTTCTCGTTTTTTTCCGAATATCGACTAAAAGAAAAAATACACCACGTATTTCTTACTACTTTTCTTTAATTCCTCAATCAAAAACATTGAACTCCTTTCAAAAACTTTATTAACAAAATCAAATCACGACCATCCCCGTTGGGGATCCTTATGTAAGTCTCTTCTATCTACAGTTCCTTTATTAAAAACTCTACGACCCAGTGGCGTCGCACAAAAAATATAATCAAAATTCCTAAACAAAATTCTGACAATGTAATCCAACAGCTTCTTTATCCCAAAAATAATACGACATCGACATCAAAGTCTTTCTAGGTTTAAACAAATCCAGAAGGGATTTGGAGAAACCTATCCGACATCGTACCTTTTGAATAACGAACCAATTTCAATTTTAAAAACAAGAATTTCTAAAAATCATTTAAATTATTATTAAAATAATCAATTAGGTTAATCAAATTTAAAATTTGTCTTGTTTTTGTTGTTCATCATCATCTGAATCACGGTTGTGAATTAAAAATCACTTTTCTCTTCCCATTATTTGAATCTTGCGTTTTCAGTGGCCTTCCACCTTGTTCTGCGGTATTGCCATTTTTCTAAGATGCCCACTTTCATCATTTTCTTCTTAAATTTATTGGTGTCCTTTTTTTCTCTTTATCTCTTTTCAAAAAATTTTCCTCACTTCGCAGAACCATACAAATTTATAAGACAGCATCTCAACATCGTTTTTGTCCTTTTCTTTGTCTTCATTCCCCCATATTACTGCGTGGGATATCTCCATCCTATTAACAAATCTCACCTGAGAAGCGACCTTTATCCTGAATTTAATTGTTATTTCTTCTTCCTTTCAGGGTTTAGGCTTTTTGCCTGTTCCAGTTCCTACTTCACAAAGTCTCGCCAACGCTTTCTCGGGCTTTCTTATTTCTTTCACTTCATAATTTTCCTGGTTTCTTCCAAAATAACATTTTCTCTTATTTTGGAGCTTTCTCCATCTAATCTTCCTTAAGACTCTTCTGGTGAATTTTCGAACTTTTTTTTTTAGCACCGCCGATATGACATTTTTCTTTTTATTTAAATTTTCAATAATTTCCTCCGATGATTCTATTTTTTGTTCTCAAATTTGCATTTTATAAATATTATTAACGACTGGAAATGAAATATTATATTGTTACTGATATTGACAGGTAATCAATAAATGTGCACACCCAGCAGTGTGATATGGAGTAAAATGTAAGCGACTACGAATAAGTGCGTTTAAATTACCCAGTCGTCTGTTCGGCCAATAAAAAGAACAAAATATCCAACCCAAAATACTTACAGCAAACAAAATTATTTTAGTACATTATTATTTAGTATTTTTTTAAATATTTATTACAATTATCATAATTATTGTTCTTCTAATAGTTTTTACAATAAGAAAGTAATTCAGTAAGTTCTTGTTAGCACTCTGTTACATTAACTGCATTGGAAACTTGTATAAATGTTCCATAAAATTGTATCAAAACTAATTCATAAGCCACAATAGTTCCAGCTATCTAAAATTAATGAAATAAATTCAAACGTATTAATAAAACACTTTTTCCAACCATCTGAATAGCAAACGACAACAAATTTAAGAAACGGTGCTGTAATAAATATAATAATTTACTTACCCTACTAGGATGGCAAGTAAATATAATATTCCTTTGTAAACTTTTAAGTAATTAATAAAATTGATTAGTATGGATTTCCAACCATGCAAATATTCAATTTAATTAATTAAAAAATTAGTGAATAGGAGATGGGTGGGATAATATAAATTGACTATCTTCAGGAAGTAATTCCAGACAGACAAAATAATTGGGTAAAAATTTTAAGAGTTAAAATTTCACGAGAATCAATCTCGGTATAAAAAGCAAATATACTAATCGGGGTGCCGGAAAAATGGACGGGGCCGAAAGGACGCGACCTAAAGGATGCGAGCGTTAGGACGCAGACCCAAAAGGATGCATACCATAAAAATGCAGAACTAGAAAGGTGCAAAAGAACCGGTCTAAGGGATATCTATAGTTAGTACAGGGTTAGTCAAGTTGGCTCCAAGCGGCCGAAGCGTAGGAGACCGGAGCTGATGACGCGAAGAGTCGATTTTGACAATGCAACCACGGCAAATCACGGCATATCATCGTTAAATCTGAATGTATTTTACAAAGTACAGAGATTATATTTATAAAATAATGTTAGGGTGTGTCTATGGTGGGGATAATAATCTACTAACTAGCTGCAGACCATCAAATGTCGTTACATTCTGGGTCTGAGTCTTTTTGGGTCTGCGACCCCCCATTCCTTAAAATAAAAACCGTTTTCTGCAGGGCCCGGGACCCGTAGCATTTGCTACTGTATTCATCAGGCCTTACGTTCATAACTCGGTTACGATTCAGATGGTTGAAAAAATAGTTCTCGTTCCATATATGTATTTTAGTAGTCTCGAATACGTAGGAAGCATGGACTTACATTTTGAATTCTTAACCACAAAAATATTACTTACGGTCCTCAGCACGTAATATACAATAATTAATTAGCAAACCTTACACTTAATATTAGTTTTCTGGTAACATTAAAATATCGTTTTCCGGAGAGGCACGCCGAATCAAAGCAAACGTGCAAAATAAATCTTCTTATCTTGAAATAATTTTGTTGTATTGGTCATAATTTTAAAAATGCAAAATCTATACCTCTGTGTTATAAATGGAAGATGCTACAGCGTTGAGATATTGCAACGGTTTTTCACTTTCATCATTTATCCAAGCACCGTACAACGAAACACATACAGTGCGTCCAATTAATAGTCCAAAAGAAAAGAAAAAGTACAATTTTTCTAATAAATTTTCCATGTGTCTACAAAAATTGTTGGTAAGTTTTAGGGAAGTTCAATGCAAAAATTATAACCTTAAACTGTTGAAAAATTGTATAAGAATAAAAAATAGGTTACTGCTGAATGAAATTAAGACAATATTGGCAATTGATTGGTTCAAACTACGACATAATCTGCACAGCCTATTATAATCTTCTCGTAAGCACTTCCACATTTGTACATCAGAAACCTGAAAAGTACAATTTGGAGCAATTAAAAAAAATATTTGCTGTTTTACTTACTCTTGTTTCCACATAATATGCAAGCTTCTCTGTAACCTGTATAAATCGCACTGCTATGGAAGAACTCATTAGCATAATAAACAAATCGATATACGTCCAAGAAAAGGTGGCGATAATTACAATAAACTGAAACAATGGTAAGTATAAAATAGCTATTTTAGTAATCCTTACAGTTACACCTGCAAAAAGAATCCTAACCATATATTATAAGTAACAGACTTAAAAATTTGAGGAAAAGAAATTTTCGCAAAAAAATACTGAAACATATCAACTTTCTCCGTTGCACATGCAGCTGATTGCTGAAAATGGCGTATTACTACTAAAACGTGCTCTGCTGTAAAAAATTAATTTTATTGCTTTATTAATATATTTATATTTATAAAAAAGTTACTGAAAGCTAAACCCATAATAACTGCGGTCATTAATTTCAATCGTATGTTTAATCGTGGAGATTTGGAATAGGATCGCATGGAAACCTCCATTGAGTAGAATGATTTGATTAAATTTGCCCATTTTTGGGCAAGAGTAAGAAATAAAATGTGGACGGCTAAAGAATTTCCATAAAATACCAACGCGGCTGAAAAATGCAATTGAATATACTTTTGCATTCTAATCTTTGCTGATCATACTTACTAATACTGAAAACATCAATTTCGCGAAATATAATTCTATAGAATGTTATGTACATTGGAAATAAAGTTGATAAAATTATTATAGCAGTATAAACTACTCTCCACGACTTCCAGTCAAACCTAACAGCTTTCTCCGATGAACTGGTTATACCATTAACCGGCATTAAACCAAAAACTTGCCCTAAAAGTAACGAAAATTTAATGGAATGGTGCAAACTTTGGTTAGAAACACTTTGAAATGAGTTGTTTTCATTGCGTTTGGTTTTCAGCCACTGCATTTCATAACTCTGAAACAGATAAGTTTGGATAAAATTTGGTTTTATTAATAATTCTGCCAAGTAATTGTACTACTTTTTTCTACAACAAATCACTTCAAAGTTGCAAGCAGCTTTATTTTACATATTATTGCTTTCCACTTTATTACATTTATATTTCTCAACAAATCCTACTTTTATAGCAAGGTAAGTAAACATTGCATGTTGATCATCAAATTGATGAGTTAAATAATTGCTTGATATACAGCAATTTTAACCAAATTGGGTAAATATCGAAATTAATAACCGATCCAATGAATCAAAGTTAATATAAATTATATACATTGGCCTACTAAGTAGTATGCATAAGTAAATATGAGCAAATCAGTTTCTTTTTATTGAATTTTTAAGTAATGTAATATTTTGTATAAGTAGTCTGTAATTATATTTTATTTTAACCCACATACTAAAATTATAAGTAAATTTCTACATTACATTAGACTTTCGAATTTGATTTAAAAAACTAAAGTTAATCATCTGGATAAATATAGGTGCCTATATATTTAATATAGCTGGACTAGCACGCAAACCCAAATTTACTTTGCAGTGCTTTGGATTTTACGTTTATATGTACATAGGTCCTGATTATTTTATAGATATAACAATATAATTAAATCTTAGAAAAATAATTTTCCAGAATAGGTAAATTTTTAAGAACATAACAGCATAAATAGTAGTTTACATCACAAGGCCGTAAAACGAGATTTTACGACCAAGGGGCGAAGTTTCGTAGCGGAGGCGAAGCATAGCGAAGCCCGAATCACACCCGAGGGTGTAAAATCACTTTACGGCCGTGCCGAAAAATGGCACTTTTCGTACCTCAAATGAGGCCGTAAACCACTCACTTTACGGCCGGAATAACGAAAAGGCATTTTAAAACCATTTTTGTCACAGGGTAGAACTAGAAATATTTGAATAATATGAAATATTATAAATAATATAAAAAGAGGGTGTGATAAAACTTGCAGTTTTTAAGAAAAATCTGTAAATTTCATTGCAATTTACATTAATTTTTTTTTCTTTAAGTTCTTCAATTATAATAATTTATATACAGTAGAATCCGCTTAATGTGATTACGGATAATGTTATCAGTCGTTTATTGTCATCAATTTGACTGGGAACCGGCCGATATAATTACTGTACGTTTCAATTCGCTTATTGTTATCAGTCGGTTAATGTTATCAAAATTTCTTGGCCCAAAGCACATTAAGCGGATTCTACTGTATTATAAATTTAAACAGTTTTGAGTTTGTATGATTTTCAAATTTTCACTGTTGGTATCTCTATGCGATACGAAATTATGTTTTCGTGCAGCTTTTAATAGGCACATTTTAAAAATTTACTTACCTGTAGTTATTTCCTAAATAACAACAAATATAAATACATAAAAACAATCTAATTTAAATAAAAAATGTTATTTGACAATTTAAAGTAAAAAAACCAACATATCGAAAATAAATTCAATATTGTAGTTTATAGCACTACTGACACGGATTTTTCTTTAATGTATCAGAAATGTCAATAGGAAAGAAAACACTTAAGGAATATATCGGGAATATAGAAAGAAAATTTATAACAATAAATTAATAATTTATTCATAACACACGATCAATTTTGAAGTATGCAAGCAGTAATGTGCATATTTGAATTATATACTACTACAGCAGATTAAAATACGAACAAATCTTTAGATATAGATCTACAGAGGCTACCAAAAGTAAGTTAACAAGTAACGAAATTTGGAAGATAAGAAATAAACTCGGAATTTTATCGCATAACGAATTTTTTTTATATTTCTCAGGACATGTCTGGGCTTATCGAAAAAGATTGACATTTTGAAAAGGAGTAGCGCTTTGTAAACTTCAGGGACAAGTTGTGAATAAATTATTAGACCTACATCCTTGAACTTTGGCACAGCTATTTCCATTGATAGATATCCTAACAGGTGCACGAGGTCTGGGGCCTCATAAATCAAGGAGGCCTCAAAATTCAGCTTTTTTGAATCACCAACTTTTATAGTAGGTATACTAGCCAAACCGCCCCATTGACTGCTTATACCAGAGTAAAAGACTTCCACTTAGAATGCCCACTATATGTTGTAAGGGTTAGTGAAAATATTTACATCCGCCACTGACTATTTCATAGTAGTTAATAAGTATTACACAATCATACATTTTTATGAAGCTAGATTGAGTTAAAGTCTATTTAAAAATTATTTAAAAAATATAAAATTGCATTTCTTGTAAATAGGAACATATTTGCTGGGTTGTAGGTCATTTATCCAACAATTTTGTGTTGTCGAAGTTTTAAGCCCTTCATTCACCTATTCTCAAGACCTTTACGGAGAAAACTGTGAATTTAATACCCCCTGTGAAGGTTGAAGCCCACTTGGACCACGCGACGCGACACGACAGACGCACTTAGAATGATTTACATAGAATCAAATGCAAGTCCGCACACTAAGACCACGCGACACCAGGCCACAACAAAAGTGTAGCTCGGTGTGGTGTCGCGTGGTCTACGTGGGCTTCAACCTTAATGCTTCAAACAGTTATTACTCCATTACAGTTGGGTTTCTAATTATGTCACTTTTCAATTAGGTGTACCAAAATTGTCATGTGAAAAGAAACAGAAATATAGTTAAATGACCTAAACCTAATCGAGGTGAAAAGAAAAAGGGTGACAAACTTACAGTTTTCTCTGGAAAAGCATTAAGAATGGGTCAATAAAGAATCCAAAACGTCGGCAACACAAAATTGTTGAATAAAAAACCTACACCCAACAAATCTGTTCCTATTTAATCATTTCTAAAGGTCAACTAAATTAAACTATTTATGCATTGGATAAGATCTTATAAGATGTCGTCAAATTCAGTTACTCTTTTTACTGGTATACCATGTAAGTAATATATATGCTGAATACTTTGTCCTTTAGAAAAGGAGATAGAATAGCACTTTATTTATATAAATTTAGATCCAACCCAATTGTGGTACACCAGTGACACAAGTTGTTGAGATCTTATTCCAATAATGTAGAATCATATTGATGGACTTGATAATTCTGTAGATTTTCAGATCATCGGCAAGCAACAAGTATAGAGAATTTCGGAAAATTTTGCCAATATCGTTGATGAACAAGATCAAAATAGGGCCACAAAGAGAACCTTGCGGAACACCCAAAGTCACCTCAATAATAAAAGAAAGAAAATTGTCACATCAACACGTGGGCACATCTCTCTACCATTAGATGTATCAAACCTGAAACCACCGCTATAACCAAACATATTTTAATCGATGGACATGATACCGATTTTAATAACACCAAAATTATTAAATCCGTTAGCAATTACAAAGATCGGTCTTTGTAATGTAAAAAATATCAAGAAAACGAAGAACCATGAACCGTCAAACGGATATATAAGACTTACGTAGCTTATATGTAGCCAATTACTTATCTAATTCCATTTATGTATTGGAGTTAGGTTTTCCTTTTTAGTAAGGATACTTTAATAATTTACGAATTAAGGTAATACAATTAATATTGTATTTTTTAAGCTTTCAAATGCGTAATGCATTCTTCATCAGAAATTACATAACAATGGGTAAACATGGAAACATACACAATATATTGTCATTTGAACGGTAACTGGATCCAATCCAATAACTATGAGTTAGAAAAAACCTGGATTGTGTTCCAGCAAAAAAGGAAAACCTAACTCCTACAGTGGGATACCAAAGGAGAGAAGGGCAAAAGCAGGAGTCGCAATTGCAATTAGGAAAAAGTTCAAGAAGAATATAAAATACTGGGAAAAGATAAACGAAAGAATGATCTTCTTCTTATTGTTAGTGCCATATCTTCTTTGGACGTAGAGGATCTTCCTGGCCAAGCCAGGAAGACTTTACTAGGGAAATGTTCATGGGGTGTTTTCCCTTTGCCTTCCTCATAGTCCACAGATCAATTTTGGACTTTTTAGATCACAGCACATTATGGCGTCAAAAGACGAATTTGAAAGCGATCTGAAGGTCCTCCTCGATACTATAAAATAGAAAGGTTATTTTATTAACGCTCCTATAGTTGGGGGGTTAATTTGCCAAACGCGTGTCCGACCCTTCAACCCTACATAATATAGGGGCAGGAGTCTCTAAAATTCACTTTGCGTATATTACAAAATTATTTTACGCCGCCATTATTGTACTTTACCCAAAACATTTCTTCGAAAATCTTTTACCATGCTTTTCGGTTCTCAGAAGCTGCCTAAGCACTGCAGCCCCCTCCTCACCATGACTGGCTTATATGTATAGATGTTTGCGTGTTGTAGTCCGACATATTTAAATTTTAACTTGTTCACCAACTACCAAACATTTCTGATAAATAAAAGCAGATTTTTTCTTTTTTAAATTTATTTTACATATATAATTTAAAAATGTTGCGATTATAAAATAGTATATAAAATAGGAAGTAGAATAATACAAAAACATCACATTTTAATACAGAAGTAACACACATACATACCTACACGTATGTATGTAACCTGCATACCTACATGATGTATGTATGCTTAATACTGAAGTAACGATTATTTTTCATTATCATCTTAAAACACAGATCGAATTTTAAAATATTACAAAATTTACTCTATAAGAGCGAACCTGTTACACTTACCAAAGAATTCAGTCATATTCAGATACAAATTACGATTACATATTCAATACTTACTAGATAAATAAAATAGCTACCACTATTAGCTGGGCACTAAAATGCATATTCCTACATTAAGTAAATAAATATTTGAACAATAAGTATATTAGGTGTAAAATTAGTCAATGGTGACTTTGCTTGCAAAAGATGTGAGAGATGAAATTTCATTGGGACAAGGATCAGTGGGGAGTCGACTAAATTCAACTTCTTCGCCATTTTCACCACAAATAGAATCAGAAGGCCATTGTTTATGGCTAGGAGCATATAAAATCAGCATAGCACAGATATAAACATTCCACATACCATAAACACCGGTAAAGAGTGCGGAAGACAATTCTAACTCCATATTTTCATCCCATTTATTCTGACCCTCAGCAACCTGACTCAAAATAAAGGAAATGATAGTTATAGCAGCACAAGCCACCGTGGCAAGCATGAGAAAATTGAAACGGTAAATTATACCCTCATAGTGTAAACGACGAGCCGTGGACATGCTAGGTAAAACGGATCGTTTAATACTGATGTTCTTGAAAACCTTCCAAATCATGTAACACAAAAATATAAAATAAATGCTTGCAGAAATTCCAGCCAAGATAATGAAAGATAACGCTAAATTTGTTCCGATCGGAGTCACCCAAATGGAGAAAAACGGATTATACAATTGAACCCCTCGTTCGCACAAATCAAAAATTAACAGTGAGAAACATCCTACCACAATTCCACTCAAGTGAGGCCAATAAATTTTTAAACTGTTCTTTTCGGGACTTTCTTGAATAAGCATGTGTTCGCCAGCAAAAATCAACCAAAATGAGAGGAGAGCGGCATAGAAAATTCCTTGCCGTATGTCACTGAGTAACAACATGTAAGGCATGTCAAAATGCAAAGTTAAAAATTCAAGAGGCATGTTTAAGAATACTAAAGCAGCCCCTAAAGTTACTAACATATATTCTAATAAAGCCGGAGTACGTGATAGCATGTGAACACGCCTCCAAAACCAAATCATCACAGCTACAATGACCGGAAAGAAAACAGCCTTTAGAGACAACCAAACTTGAGTAAAACCACCGTTCATGTGAATAACATGTAAATAAACCTCTTTAATGTGTCCCAAATTAGCATTCTTACCCTTATCGTCAACCGGTAATCGTAGGTTAAGCAAATAATAATCGTGATGTAACGAACCGAGTTCAAATAACTGAACGGTTGTACAATTATAAGGATAATCTTCTTTTTTATTATCTGCATCCATACTACAATCCATTATCCTCTTCTCTTGAGCATCAGCATAATGATTCCATTTATCTACTGGATCACCCCTGTTTCGATAACCAAGTTTTGAATCCAAAGTCAACTCAATAATATCCTCCATGTTTTGTTCCTTCTTGTAGGTCATATCAAATTGTAATATTCCAACCAAATTTTGTTGCCACCGTGAGAAATCATTATTGTATAACGGCATTTGAACCACAAAAACCAAATTTTCTGCCTTCAAACCGATGAGCTCTTTGTCCAAGTTCACCTTAGTACACGATTTTCCAAACCATTTATTAGGATCCTTTATATTAGGTGTATCGTCTCGACAAACTGTGGCCAAGATGGTTTGAGCTCCGGCAGGAGCCGGTGCTACTAAACCACCAATTAGAAAACATGCAACTTGGCAAATCAGCAAAATTGATACTAAAACACTAAGTTTTCTACCACTTAAATTTTCAAGGATTGTACCCGGCATTTTTAGTGTTTTCCTAAAAATGGGAATTTTAATATTGTTGAATTTATAAAGGAAAGTTTAGCATACCTTTTGTTATAACTAGCAAACGTGCAAGCCTTTGTATTCTGTGAGTCACTCGAACAATAATCAAAATTGTAAACCCACAAAACCTTCAAACAGGTAGATACCTGCTAAGAAATTCCATTTCGGTCAAAATCTCGGAAGGTCGGAAGTAAACACCTGATTACCAAAAGTTGTTGATATTTTGTGGTTCCCTCTTGTGGAAACATCTTAAAACAACGGGAGAATTTATACGTCTTATACGTGCTCTTCCGAATTTTCGTGTTTCCTGTAATTCTGTAATTTCATATACAGGGTGAATGAGAGCACCCGTAACAGTAATGTTTTTCAAAAACGGCTAGTCGTAGAGAGTTGGGTTAAAAAAATTTATTATAAAAGCTATAATAAAGAATCGAATGGTGATATTATTATTTCTCGGAAAGGTCGGCGTCCCGAGTGTTTGCTTCAGAAACTCCAGAACTCCAGTATTTTAAATGGCACCATAGGTCGAAAATGGTATCGTTGAAAAGATCTTGCAAAAATAAGCAAGTTTTGTAGGAAACATTATTTTATTACCCCCACCATTTTTAAGTAATCTTCGATTGCATGTCATGGGTGAATGCGACCACCCGTATCAGTAATTTTTTTCAAAAACGGTAAGTCGTAGAGAGTTGGGTCAAAAAAATTTATTATAAAAGCCATAATAAGGAATCGAATGGTGATATTATTATTTCTCGGAAAGGTCGTCATCCCGAGTAGTTTGCTTCAGAAACTTGTAGCAAATCGGCCCTCTGAACATCAACCCCTAATGGGAGGGTCGATCCTGAACAGAGACCTCGACCTGCGACAATCCAAAGATACTCTTCGGTTTTTGTCGGCCACGATGGTAAATATAGACTAACTCGCGATTTAATGCCGGAGGCTGAGTCGATGGGGTTCTGTAAAAAAATTGTAGCTAGGAATGAAAAAAACACTAAGCTAATAACAAGTGTATAATGAAACAAAATGTGAAATTTGAGACGTGCTTGGCGCTCGTGCAAACAATTGCAACGTACAATGCTGGTCGCAACAAAACCCAGCGCACTGACTCTACTACTATCAAAAGATGTTCAATACAATTGGCAAGGACACAGTTATAAATATGGTATGACACACAATATACGTCAGAATCTACGGTATGATACAAAATTCTTACCCAAGATCTCAAGCAACGACTGATGTTCATCCGTACCCGACGTGTTCTTAAATTGATGCTAAACTGGCCCTTGCACGGGTTTATACAGAAACAACTGACAGACGCGATGCACAAAACACTGCTATAAACCCTCGTGATGCTGGTAGCTGATGCAGATTGAAAGAGAGTGCAGATACAGATGGATTTGAATGTTGCAACTTATTGGACCTCCTCGAAAAATGTCAAACGTTGTTTGACAAATTTTGACAAATGTCAAAGCAATTGATATTAAAACGATACATTATCTAAATTTTACTTTTTACTTCAAAATTTTATTTTTATATCTTTAAATTTCAATTGCTTTAATTCTAATCTTTACAACGTTACTTGAAATTTTTTTTAGCAATTTAAGCAGTTGTTTAAAAATATATGTCCATTTAATGCAATTGTTGAATTATTTTATTTTAGAGTGCCGTTTTACTTTTTATTACAAAATTTAAATTGTATTGCTTAAATTAGAATCCTTTTAATTGTAATGATTTAAACGTTTGTTGATATTTTTTGTTGTAATGTAAGCAGTTGTTAAAAGAAATATTTGAATTTATGCAATTGTCGAATTTTAGCAATACAATTTAAACAAATGACAAAAATTTTTATTTAATGATATCGATTTAAAGCAATACACAGAAAATTTTTGCCTAACGTTTTATTTGGCTCTGCCCATCGGTGGAGAAATTTTGAACTTCGCTTTAATTTTTTTGGCAACTATGTTCAAAATTCAAATCCTTAAGGCAGGTAGTGAGTGGCGTGGGTTGCCTATGTAATACGTAATTTTTATTTATTTATGTTCAGATTAGACAAGAGATAAAAGATGCGCTGAAAGTGAAATGTATAACAGCAACTATATATTATAAATCAATAATTATTAAGATATTCTAAAGATTTTAAAAATAACTAAATCTTTAACCATTTTATGTTTAGCATAAATGAATCCTTTACTTTTAAAAGGACCTAAGTCATGTAATTATATTTTGAGATAAACAAAAAAAATGTATAACATTTTACTTTAATTATTTAAATAATTTGCAATTCTATTGAAAAATTATCACTATTTAAAAATTTGGAAAACTTCACTGCTTTAGTATCTTTCTAAATAAAATTTTTTTCAAATCGTGACCTAATTCATTTTGTCAAATATGTCTACAGACCTCCCCCCTGAAGATTTCGTGAATAACTCCGCGATGATTGAGGCTCAATGAAAAGTCATTAAGCTCTAACGAGGCTCTAAGTTTGACACCAAAGTTACCCCAAAATTCAAAATAAGGGCTAAAATATAAAACAAGTCGACCCCCCCCTCCAAAGATTTCACGAATAACCCCGTAACAGTTGAGGCTCAAACGAAAAGATGGAAGCGCCTTTAGGCTTTAACGAGGCTCTAACGTTTGACACGTTTGTGCAAACATTTGTTTCGTTTGTACCCAAATAGTTTTTGAAATATTCGAGAATTTTGGTAACATCGCACGTGGTAACATAAACTGTTATTTTAGAATTTCGGATTCAAAATAGTCTCAATCGATTGCACTTAGTTTGTGCGTTTGTGCAAAAATTTTTTTCGTTTGTACCCAAATAGTTTTCGAGATAATTCAATTTTAAGTTGGGGGGGGGGGGTCTAGTGCGGCCCGATCTATTGAATTCGCGAGCGGCCTAGAACAATATCTTTATAAACACTTTACAAACTCTCAGTCAGTGCAGACACACCCCCCAATTCGTGAAAACTTTTTCTACCCCTGCTCCCAATGTCTTAACCACTCCAAAAATATCACATGGATTAATTAAAAGATTTTCGCTTCCCCGTGGAATTTGTTCTCCGTGGTGTACTCTGTGAGCAGCATCAATATGATAATGGCTTCGTGGCGTTTCTTCCAGAGGGGCTAGGCACCTCGGTAAGCATGCCAGATCAATTTGCGGTTCGACGCAACCAATCATATATGAAGAAATCGTGGATTCCTGATATTTCGTTATAATCACCAATGTAAATGTAATCTTGTCTATGCTTTTATGTTTTTAATTTTATTTTTATAATTAAAATAAATTAATTTAAATTTTTTAATTTTGTTGTAAATTTCGGTATCAAAATCTTACACGTCGGTCAGCCCGTAGCCAGGATTTCATTTCGGGGGGGGGGGGGGCACTTGTAAAAAACATTTTGTAAAATGTAAAATTTTCGGTTGTTTCCCTTCCATTTTCTTTGTCTTTTCAACATTCTTTTTTATGATTATCTCGAATACTATTTAGGTAAAAACGAAAATAATTTTTACACATATAATTTTTGTATTAATTTTATTAATAAATATTGTTAAAATCGAGTAATTTTTTTATTATTATCCATTTTTCTAATAAACAAATCTTGATAATTTTCTTATGAAAGCAATTAGCAAAATCCCCAGTCTGTTAAAAATAATATGTTCAAAAATAATTCGAATGTCAAAAAAGCATGTCTCCAGCCCCCCCCCCCCTAATTTAAAATTGAATTATCTCGAAAACTATTTGGGTACAAACGAAAATAAAACTTGCACAAGCAGGCACAAACGAAGTACAATCGATTGAGACTATTTTGAATCCGAAATTCGAAATTCAAAACAGCATTTCTCCAGCCCCCCCCCCAAACTTAAAATTGAATTATCTCGAAATCTATTTGGGTACAAACGAAAGTAAAACTTGCACAAACAGGTACAAACGAAGCACAAACGATTGAGACTATTTTGGTATTCATGCTGTAAGTTTTTCCCAGAATCTCGTTAATCCATTCATACAGGTGCGTTTGAGACTATTTTGGATCCGAAATTATAAATAACTCTATATGTTACCATGTGCGATGTTACCGAAAATCTCGAATATTTCAAAAACTATTTGGGTACAAACAAAAAAAATGTTTGCACAAACAGGCACTAACGAAGTGCTATCGATTGAGACTATTTTGAATCCGAAATAAATAAAGCCCACTGCATATAATAAACATAGATTTTTGACAAAAAATAGTTTATGTTAGGAGGGCTTATTACCTTATTTCAAGAGGCTTCGTATTCGTATATTATGCAACTTTTGTTTTCATTCGTACCCAAATCTACAAAGTTTCCCTATATGCTGTAAAGCACATTACTTTATTTCTCCATGTAAAATTCCTATTTTTACGTTTATTAATTAATTTTTTTGGGAATTGGACCATTCAATAATATCTTAATAAAAACAGGTAATAATAATAATAAAAAAGAAATTTTGATTCTCTTGTCTAATTTAAACATAAATAAGTAAAAATTACGCATTACATAGGCAACCCACGCCACTCACTACCTGCCTTAAGGATTTGAATTTTGAACATAGTTGCCAAAAAAAATTAAAGCGAAGTTCAAAATTTCTCCACCGATGGGCAGAGCCAAATAAAACGTTAGGCAAAAATTTTCTGTGTATTGCTTTAAATCGATATCATTAAATAAAAATTTTTTTCATTTGTTTAAATTGTATTGTAAAAATTCGACAATTGCATAAATTCAAATATTTCTTTTAACAATTGATTAAATTAGAATAAACAATTTGAACAAACGTTTAAATGATTAGAATTAGAGCGTTTGTCATTTAAAGGATAGAAAATAAAATTTATAATTTTAAAAATGAAAAATTTTAAAAACAAAATAATTCAACAATTGTATTAAATGAACATATATTTTTAAACAACTGCTTAAATTGCGAAAAAAATTTTGAAGTAACGTCGATTTGATTTGAATTAGAACCTTAGAAATAAAACTTTAGGCAATTTAAATTTTGTAATAAAAAGTAAAACGGCGTGCCATACAAGCGCGTATCACATGACAGCCCTAACCAAATGTAAATTCGAAGGTCAGTAACACAAAGCAGATATTAAAATATTGCTAGAAAATTAAGTCTGGGCCGTACTCAGAATATTTGAGTAATTATTTGTGGAGAAGTTTATGCAACAGAACTAAAATTCGTTACAAACTCCAGAACTCCAGAATTTTAAATGGCACCAAGGTCGAAAATGGTATCGTTGAAAAGACCTTACAAAAATAAGCAAGTTTTGTAGGAAAAATTATTTTATTACTACCTCCCCTTTTCAGTAATATTCGATTGCATATGGGTGAATGAGACTACCATTACTTAAAAGGGGTGGGAGTAATAAAATAATTTTTCCCACAAAACTTGCTTATTTCTGAAAGATATTTTCAACAATACCACTTTCGACCTATAAAATTTAAAATTTTGGAGTTCTGGAGTTTCTGGAGCAAACTACTCGGGATGACGACCTTTCCCAGAAATAATAATATCATTATTCGATTCTTTATTACGGCTTTAATAATAAATATTTTTAACCCAACTCTCTACGACGTACAGTTTTTGAAAAAAAAGACTGATACGGGTTGTCTCATTCACCCATATGCAATCGAATATTACTGAAAAGGGGAGGGAGTAATAAAATAATTTTTCCTACAAAACTTGCTAATTTCTTAAAGATCTTTTTAACGATACCATTTTTGACCTATGGTGCCATTTAAAATTCTGGAGTTCTGGAGTTTCTGGAGCAAACTACTCGGGATGCCGACCTTTCCGAGAAATAATAATATAACCATTCGATTCCTTATTATGGCTTTTATCATAATTTTTTTTGACCCAACTCTCTACGACTTACCGTTTTTGAAAAAAATGACTGATACGGGTGGTCGCATTCACCCGTAACATGCAATCGAATATTACTTAAAAAGAGTGGGAGTAATAAAATAATTTTTCCTACAAAACTTGCTTATTTTTGCAAGATCTTTTCAACGATACCATTTTCGACCTATGGTGCCATTTAAAATACTGGAGTTCTGGAGTTTCTGAAGCAAACACTCGGGACGCCGACCTTTCCGAGAAATAATAATATCACCATTCGATTCTTTATTATAGCTTTTTTTAACCCAACTCTCTACGACTAGCAGTTTTTGAAAAAAATTGCTGTTACGGGTACTCTCATTCACCCTGTATATTAACTTATTAATCCTTTTAAGTCTATCATAAAGATCAATTATTGACTATTAAAATGAATGAGAAAATCATCGTTTCTGACAATCAATAATGAAGTGATTAATTAATTATAAATAGACAGAGGTCGCAAAATTTGCCCCATTGTAACGCAAATTGCTCTAATTTGTGCCACTTGCCCCGCTGATCTACGAATGGAATGGTAGACAGGCCAGCTAACTGATTATACCCCCGTCCAGTCCCAGAGCATGGGTCGCGCGGACGCGGTTTCGGGTGCCAGTCCTCTAAATAAAATACGGAAGTAAATAAGAGTTGATTTTATTTAAAAAACAAAGTTGAGATAAAGATGGGGTTGACAATATTTGATTCCAAAACTCCAATAGGAGACACAAAACATACAACATAGCAAGTAAAATCCAGGATACCCTGAGGGGATACCCTGGGACAATCAAATAAAAAAATAAAAACAGATGAGTTGCCATATGAAGACAACTCACAAAAATAATTCCCGCATCCAGGAGATTGCCCAACGCAGACATAAAAACGCTGGTGAAATTGACTGCAATTAACACATTCGCAAGAGATATCATCAAGTAAAATTAAATACAGCAATTGCTTTTTAACTTACCCTTCCACCTCAATCCGTCCGATTCAACATCTCGATTCTTTTGGAACCTCTGGAATATTAATGGTTCATCGTTTAAACTGAGTTTCAGGTGTAAAACCAAAAATAACAAAAACTGCACAATTAAACAAGAATCAATTCACCTGCGAATGGTATAGCATCTTAATGTCGATGTAAATTATTAAGAAAAGCTAATCTCCTAAATGCACTTCCATAAAAAACTAATTAATGGTTTTCCAGCCATCCTACGCCGTTGGTGCTGTCCTAACCACTAGAGATGGAATAGTGGTATAGGCTCACGCTACCGCTGCGACAAAAAATCCCTCGATGTTGGAATGGAGCTCGCACGTCTTCCCAAAAAGTATGGATAAATCGTCAAAGGAGACGGCCAAAGTGACAAACTTATCACACCACTTCTTAATCAAAGATGCAAAACTGCGGTGAAGCTGGGGATAAATGAATGTTGATCAGTCCAGCCCTCTCCATTGATCTCATACAGGAATGGTGAACCCAAAAACGAAATTCCAACATCGGTAAAAATGGCTGCCACAGATGGTTCGACACAGGGATCAAGGTTATCACAGGTGGAAACAAGATAACCAAACTGCTGGCCCATATCCATACAAATAACCATATGGTTGGTGGATAAAACAGCCAGATGGACAATCAGCTACCGAACACCATGTGCACCCGCTCAGAAAACCATAATTAAGATTGGAAACCGAAAATTGACGTCACAGAAAAATTTGACGAGGTAATACGTAAAAGCTAAAATTTATCAAAATCAAACTTCCACTCATGATAGAAAATAATGCAATCTTACCCACAAATGTAGCACAGAAGGTAAAATAAAAAAGATCACTTCAATAAACAAACAATTTGTGGATTTTTAAAACATAAAATTGCACAAACGTAAAATGAAACTTCAACTTTTCATAAAGATAAGCGAAGAATGAAATTTTGATAAATTTTCGGAATTCAAAACGCGTGCGCGTGTTTGAAACATACACAGGGTGATGCATAGATTTCCGCCAAAATATAATAATATCATTTGAAATGCTATACCATCTCTCCTCCAAGATCAAAAACAAAAACAGACTGGATACTCTATTGAAATCATCCACAATATTACCATTGTTGAAGGAATAGTTAAATTCTTCAATCAACGATATTGCCACAAATAAAGACATCGACGATGCAATTACAAAACTTTCGAAGCAAATTACAAAAAACCTACAACCACCACACTAAAGATACCCCCAAGCTGAACTACAACCCCAGCCAGAAATACTGCCTAAAATTAAAAACAAACTCAAGAAAATTTGAAAAACTCATTTTAACAAACTTATCAAGGACATAACCGACTTAAGTACCGACATTTACAAAATAAAGCAAGACAACTGGGACAAGACTTTGTCCAACGTTGCACCCTCAAACCTGAAAAAATATGGCGAATTGCCAAAACATTAAAAATCGACGATCCCCAACCAACAATTTCCTGTCCTCCAATCTCCTCAAGGACAAGTAATTTTCGACCATGACAAAGCAAATTTAATAGCACAAGAATACCTTAAAAACCATAACCTCACCAACCACACCCTAAATCCTGATACCGACCTCCTAGTGCAACAATCCATCGACAAATCAAAAACACCCACACCTCTTTGCTGTAATTTGACCTTACCTCTCCTGGTTACGATTCCATCTCATCCTTTAAGCTGGGTTGACATGGGATGTGAGCCACGGCCGTGAGCCACGTTTTCATAAAATACGCACCTTGTAAACTGCTGTTTCAAGAAATACGAATCGTAATTTCTTGCCACAAACTGATATAACTACGTTCGTGGTGAGATCAAACGTGTTTAAAACAGTTTACACGGTTTTAAGTTGAAGTTTACGCGAAAAGTATTGTACTAAAACGTGGCTCACGGCCGTGGGTCACATCCCATGTCAACCCAGCTTTATGCTCAAAAAGCTTCCCAAGAAACAAATTTACTACATTCTAAATGCTTGTTTAAAAAACCAATAATTTCCCCAAATAGTTATCTCTATATCCCGAAATCCGGAAAACTAAAAAACCTCCTCTCCAGTTACCGTCCCATCGGCCTCTTTCCAACATTGTTCAACATCATCGAAAAAAATCATCCGTAACGGAATGATTCCGCTCCAATCACTTCACCATACGCTCCAATTAGCCATTCTTATCCACGAAATCACCATGAATTACAAGATTACAACTATGACAAATTGACAACTTTAATTACGCTCAACATGGAAAAGGCCTTCGACACAGTCTGAGACGATGCAGCCCATGTAGACCAGTGCTAATAATTTTTGAAACCAAAAAAAATAATAGTAGGATGAAACCCATTGGAAATGGAAGAGAATATAAGAACAATGAAATAAAAAATAAATTACGGGCGATCTGAGGTCGGGAAGTGGAAGGGGTGAGTTTTTAAAGGTAAAAAACGGTTTATCTCGATTTCCGGCAAAACTACATGTCCTATGGAAAAAAGTTAAATGGTAAAGTTGTAGGTAATAAGAAGATATACAACTTTTGTATTTACACTTTTTTCACATAACCTCAAGATTTATGTGAAAAATTCAAATAACCAAGTTTTTTGTTTTTTATTTTTATCTTCTACAAAAAATATTGTTATTCACGAAATTTGGTGAAAACTTACCTTTTTATGTCCCAAACACACTGAAATTTTTTTTATTTAAAATATTTATTTTTCCACCTTATTTTGTATCGAAAAAGCACCCTAATTTTCAATCGAAAATTCTCACGTCAAAATATCTGCTTTTTTAAAAAAGTTGGTGAGCTTTTTGTTTGTTGAAATCTCTACTTTCTGATGGTGTAAAAAAATATACATTACTATGGTAAATCTTCTCAGAATATTTAAAAATGTTATAATGACTATTTTACTCACGTGTCATTCGACCAATGGAACGAAAAACCAACGAAACATTCAACCAATAGCAATCGAATTGCAGCGACAATTTTTTCAAGTTTATTTTAAAGCAAATATAAGTGACAATTTTTTTATAACGGTCTGTTAAACGTTACGGACCGTTAAATAGTAATATTTTATTTCGTAATTGAGCATAATAATAACGAGAGCTCTTTGGGTCGTAATAAAAACAACAGTCCTTTAATACACTGTCACGAAAGGTTTATTTATAAGTGAAATTTAACGATTAAAGTTAAAAAAATTTTCGATCTGTTACGTAATCGTTCGTTATACATTTCTTTGTGAATACGGGCATAAATAAATATCCTCTCGTGCATTATTTCAAATTAGTAGATAATTTTTTTTCGCTTTTCACTTATGCGCTTGTTGCTTTACGGCAATTTGCAAAAGCAACAAACGCATTCGTGAGCTCAAAAAAATTGTCGACAATTAGAATGCACTCGGGATATTGCATATGACTATCGTATATCTAAATTCAATAGTACGATTTATATGTATATTGATATATTATGAGATTTTCTATGACATAAATGTAATTAGAATTTAATAAATCAACTTTTTTACTGAAAAAAATTGCAGAAGTCACATTTCTTTAGATGAAATCCTGTTTAAATCCTGTCTTTAATATTTAGAATAACTATTTTCGGATTCGAGTTTTTTCGTTTCTTTGCATTTTCTGAGAACATTTACCATAGTAATGTATATTTTTTTACACCATCAGAAAGTAGAGATTTCAACAAACAAAAAGCTCACCGACTTTTTTAAAAAAGCAGATATTTTGACGTGAGAATTTTCGATTGAAAATTAGGGTGCTTTTTCGATAGGTAAGGTAAGGTATATTGGTGATAATTTTGTTTACATGGATACAGTTTGATTAATTTGAAAGTTTTTCCCGATTTTTGCTGGTATAATAATAGAATCACTTTATACCTGCCTATTGAGAGGTCTTTTGTTTTATTTGAATTCCATTTTCTTAATTAAAAACGAACATCTTTCTTTTTTAAAAAAGGTAGGTAAGTTGGTGATAGGATATTTAATTTGGTGATATAGGACATTTAATTTGGTGATAACTAAAAAAACTAAAATTAGTTATAAAACTTAACTTAAAACTTAGAATACTTTAAACATAACATAATTACTCGGAATCTGAAAGAGAACAACCATCGCACATAAAGATTTCGTCTTCATTTGCCTGTGATTGACAAGTGATGTGGTATGGAATAGAACAGAAGGAGAATTGAATCCATTTGGCACCATTCTTTTCTTGTACATCCTCATCATAACTTTTACCACAGACACCACATTCCCAGTCATCATTTTTCTTTAAACCTTTATTGAATTTTTTTCGCTTCTGATCTTCATGAGCCGTAGAACATCCTGATTTCTGAAGATCCTGTAGTGTTGTTAATAATTTTGCCTTTGAATATCTCTGCTTTCTGTTTGATTTTGGTATTCGGGAACTGATGTTGCTGATGGTAGTTGTAGTCAAGCCTTTGTGCACAATGCGCAAACACAGGGGCGGATAAAATTAGGGGCGGCCAAAAAACGCAAGCGAGGGAAGAGGCGCAAATGGAAATAAAATGCCTAAAAAGTGAGCTAGGGTTTAAAAAAATATAATTTGCGTTGCGACAAGGAAAAAGTATAGAAATTTAGAAAATCGTATTAAAAATCGAAAAATCAAAAAAATCCTTGTTAGCACGATTAAATAAAGCGTTTTAAACGAGGTCCAAAGAACATTTTTTACTTGTGCTGCAGCTTTCTAAATTGACATACCTTCCTGTAAAACCATTTGGTTTCCTCTCACCATATTTTCAGAAGTGTATGTACTATATTTTTGATTACTAATAAATAATAATACTTTGAAATTTGGTAATTTGAATTACAGGTAATTTGGTGATAGCCTGAAATGCCAAAATAAAATTATTTTCAAAAAGTACTCTGTATTGACCGCTTTTTTTGACAATATTGTATATATAAAAAATTTATATTAAGGCCGTAAAAAAATAATTTAAATAACATAATCTTAAATCAATAAAATTGCATTCGCACATGGTAAGAAAACACCGTTATAACGTAAGGGTAAATTTAATTAATAAACAATAACATGTAATTTTATTTATGCCATTTTGAAAAGTAGGCTTTACTCTAAAAGTATAATGTAAAAAACACTATATTACCTTATTTATTAATTGATTTAGAACACATTTACTACCTAGCACGTATAACACTGAAGTAAATATGAAAAATGACACCATATTACATTAAAAGTTTTTCTGGCAGGTAACTACATAAGATAAGAGCCTGTAATCTCTTGAATAGTCAGATGAAACTGTATGAAGTATATGATAACAATTTTAAATTATTTTGATAAACGGTAAGTTGTTGGTGAATTTTTGAAAAAGTATCACCAAATTAACTATATCACCAAATTACCTTACTTTACCCTATTAAGTCAAAATAAGGTGAAAAAATAAATATTTTAAATAAAAAAAATTACAGTGTGTTTGGGACATAAAAAGGTAAGTTTTCACCAAATTTCGTGAAAAAAAAAATATTTTTTGTAGAAGATAAAAATAAAAAACCAAAAACTTGGTTACTTGAATTTTTCACATAAATTTTGAGGTTATGTGAAAAAAGTGTAAATACAAAAGTTGTAGATCTTCTTATTACCTACAACTTTACCATTTAACTTTTTTCCATAGGACTTGTAGTTTTGCCGGAAATCGAGATAAACCGTTTTTTACCCTTAAAAACTCACCCCTTCCACTTCCCGACCTCAGATCGCCCGTAATTTATTTTTTATTTCATTGTTCTTATATTCTCTTCCTTTTCCAATGGGTTTCATCCTACTATTTTTTTTTTCACTTTTTACCGTTGTTAAAGCTATCGGCACTGGTCTAATGCATCACATAGCCATATAATTGGTCAATCATGGTGCTCAGTTTAAATACGTTTTCAAATTTTTAAAAAATCTAAAACTGAGTTTTGCATCCAACAATTGTACAGACATAGGGGCCCCAAGCGCAGTGTCCGTCCAAATCGGCTGTAATCATGGAGTCCTTGGAAATTATCTGAAAGATGAAATTCAAAATGATTTCGTTGTAGTATGAATGTAGAATGCGGATGAACCACACCTGGCCAAAAAAAAGTTGTTGATTGCAAAAATGGGGGGCATAAAACGAAAATTAACGAAGAAAATTGCTCTTAATTTTGTAATAACTTGCAACTATTAGATAATAAATAAAATTAAAATTTTACTTAAACTCTTTCATTTTTCACTTTAAAAGTTTTTTGAGTGTAAAATCTTAGTTATCTCCTACGCCTTTCGAATAAGTTACTTTCATAATCTTTGCAGTTTCATAATGAACTGTTGGTGGCAACAATAATTAAATTCAAATTAAAAGTTTAAGAATAATTGTATATTTTGTCATATAATAAAACAGCCCCCGACTTTTCTTCTAAAACTCTTCAAATTATTAATCCAATCGAGCAGCTGAATTATCTTCTAACATACGCCGCGGCTTGCTCGCCGGAAAATTCTTATCACTTTACAAGCGTGACCTTCTACTATTTAACCAAATTCTAATTTTTCTGTCTATTTATTGAAAATGAAAACCTTCTCCTCAAAACAATGATCTCTCAATAAAACGCACCACTTTTAATCAATCCTATTTATTTTTTCTTTCAAAATTAACTCCAAAATTTACACCTATTAAAAACGAAATTATCAATTCGCCCGCACGGCGGTCAAAGTGCGAGTCCCCTTTTATCTCCATTTTTCACAATACCAACTATAAATTTGTACAAACATTCCCCATCCAATTTTATTGTCAATAAATTGATCCACACAAAACATAATATGACAATCTATAAGTAAACAATATCCTGTCTTTTATACCGCTGCGCGGTTTACCAGTTCGCAAACCCACACTTTGTGGGGAGAGACGGCCAGAATGCTTTACCCGGAATCGAACCGGGCATTCATAGTTCATAGTCAACTTGCTTGACCACTATGCTCTGACCGCCTCTCCCAATGGGTGTGAATCCATTTGCTATGGTTTAACGGATCCGTATAAAAATTTGAGTTTCGTTGTATATTTTTGTTACTTCTCTTTGCATTTTTGGGCAGATTTGAAAATATTATTTATGCTAGACAATCATCTTATTAAGGTTCAGTTCACTTGAAATTCTCTTTGTCAAAAACATTATTTTTTCAAAGAGAATGTTTTTTTGACTTTATTTATACTGCCTGTTTTATTTTGAACTGATGAGTTTTCAGACATTTCCAACAAATGTTTAATTTTATCTAATGAAAAAAATACATCTTGAAATTCTTTCAACAGGTAGAAAATTTTGCATTTTAACTTGTCAACAAAATTATTAAAATATTAAAAAACTAATTGAGCAATATCCACGCAATTATGAAATATTATTGTGTTGCGTGTATTCGGCTAAGAAATTTAAAAAACATTTCAATTACTGTTAATTAAGGTATAAAAATGTTAATGAAAATTTGTGCATATACTACAAAATATTATCATATCGTGACAAATTATACGTTGCTCCTTTACAGGGTAATTAGGATCAAAAAAATTCCATACTTTTAAATTAAATTACCATATATACGGGGGTATGTATATTTCGAGCTAATAGTCATTCATGAAAAGAGACCCGAAAAGCAGATCATAGTGAATAAATTAACAAATTTGAAAAATATTATTGTTTCATTACCAAGAGACGACTTTGAATTTCAAAAGGTAAATTTTCTGTTTATTTATATTAAGTAATTAGCGATTAACTTACTATTAGTATATCATAATATCGTTTCTGAATCCTGTCATTAGAGTAATTTATGTCTGATACATTGTTGTTTTCATTTCTTATTATTTACTTTATTTTAAAATTTTTTTAAATTTATTCAGTTTTGTATTTTTTATTACGAAATAACACGTAACCCGGCAACCAAGTTCCTATTATCACAGATAATTAAAAGGGTAATCCTATAATTTAATAAATAAAAGTGCAATATAAATAAAAGTTCTCGGAGTTTTTACTTTATTTTTTAAATTTGAAAGCAGTTCTTGGCAGAAAAAGAAGTTTAATTTTGTTCGCAATTGTACGAAAGGTATTTGAAAAGTTTGCGGCCTGACACAGATGGGGCGCACTGCAATCTGAATCTATTTCCTCCACCTTGACGTATGGTCTTTTACATAACATAACATTCACATTCAGCTCATTTTCTCAATAAACAAAGCACTTGACAGGGAAATAATTTTCATCAAACGAGTGCAGAAGCTTATTTTGCAGATCTCTACAAATCGGTCAACATCGATAGAATAAATGCATTTATATTCACTAAATAAATTCAAGTTTTTATAGTAGTTCAGCAAAGATATTTTAATACACATTATAATGGATGACAAAAAAATGGTTAAGACTAATTAAGTAATTAGTTAATTAATTTATGCAACTATTTCTTCAAAATTTTATTAAAGTAATTGTTTTCTATCGTGCAATAATTCTATTTTATTGACCTTGCACAAAAGCAAAATGGTATGTAAAAATTTGGAATATTTATTATATCATAAACACACCTAGAACTGATAACTACAAAGAAAACTTTTGTTTACAAAAACGTATCCATATCGTTTTCTTTCCTAGAAAAAATAAATCATTGTATTTGTATAACTGTCAATCATTATTCATACTTTTGTGTGATCTACCAACGATAAAAATAGGATTATTACATAATTTTCTTCTCTTATCATATTTTTATAACAAGAACCAATTTACTATATTTCACTAAAATAATTTATTACCATTTATCGTTTATAGGCAATATTTGCTAATAAAAAATAACGAGTTGAAAATCTACTTCTAAGAACAAACTAACATAGAAGTAGAAGAATAGACAATAGAAGATAATATAGTTGAAAAGCATGGAGAATATCAACTATTTGAGAAGAAAATCACACAAAAATAAGGAAACGGTTAAAGAAGATAATGAAGAACCTACATTTTTACAAAATGCATTGTTATATTTTTGTAATTTTTGCGAAAATACCAGTATTCATGGTTGGAAGTTTCTTGGAGAGCGGCGACGAAATTTTTTTGAAAAGTATGTAATTTGTTGTTTTAAATAAACTAATCTAAAATATTTAAGCTACAAATTTGTCAAAATTGAATAACGATTGCAGAATATATTGGTTGATTGTAATATCCCTAGCAGTTTATACATCCGGAAGTTTAATATATAACGCATATATAAAATGGGTTAGGTCACCAATCGTGGTAACCTTTGCGATGACGGAGACACCAATATGGGAGATTCCATTTCCAGCAATTACAATCTGTCCAGAAACAAATGCAAATCCTGATATCTTCAATTATTCAGATGTATACCTCAAATATGTAAATCATCAGACAATTAGTGATACAGAGTAAATTTGAAGAGATAAAATTTATGATAAATCATTAACTTTATAACATTTTAGAGCCGAATACTTCGAATTATTCTCATTAGTCTGTAATGATGATTTGAGCTATATAGATCTTGAGAAAACAAAATTTTTTTCTGAAAAAGACCAACAAAAGTTTTTAGATGTAACTAAGTTCTCCGACAGTTTTGCTAAGCTTTACTTAAACTTTGCATATTTTTTTCTATTTTTCATTCTATTACAGGGTTTTGCTGCACTGGAAATTGGAAACTGTTATTGGTTAGGAAAACAGGTGGACTGTGATGAATCGTTATACTATGTTGCAACTAGTGAAGGATGGTGTCGTACATTCAATATGCTATCATATTCAGATGTTTACACTAGGCCTGAGTATGTCATACCCGCAATTGATATCTTTTGAACATGTCGGTTAGTAAAAAATTACAAACTATATAAATTTTAGCCAGGCGTTCGCACATCTATCAGAGAGTAGCCCCAATGCCTCTATGTGGTCATTAGAAAAAGGTTATCCAACTGATGCCGTATTTGACGCATTTCCACGAAGGACAATGATTTCAGGAATTAATGGAGGATTTCAACTTGATTTCGTTGTTAAAAATGCCGAATTAGATTATATTTGTGCTAATTTGCAGGGATTTAAGGTCAGACACTAAATTTACTTGTAAGTAATTTACTTCACAAATTTAAATTGCTTGAAGGTCGCTTTTCACCATCCAGCTGAAACACCAAATATGGAAAAATATTTCCGCGTTCCTTTAGACCAAGCCGTAGTTGCAGGTATTAGACCAGGGATGATAAAAACTTCAGAGGGAATTAAATCTTACACACCAGAAGATAGAAAATGTTATTTGCCTGGAGAAAAACTTCTTAGCATGTACAAAAGTTACACTCAACAAAACTGCTTGTTTGAGTGCTTGACAAATTTTACTTTAAGAAAATGCGCTTGCACATCTTTTTACATGCCCGGTAATTATCTGCATTACCGCAATTAAATGAAATCGCAATAATTAAAATTTATTTTGCTATAGTGAATACTACTGCATGCGGTGCTGGAAGTAAGGTTTGCATCCACGACGCAAAAGGTTGGTTTAAATTAACGTTTGCACTGAAAATTCTCTACTTTCCGTTAAATTTATGTTTCAGTTGAATTTCTTCAGCAGGAAGTTGGTTCAAAACTTATGGATCATCTTGATACATCTAAACATAGAAGTAAATGTAATTGCTTACCTGCTTGTACGTCAATTGGGTTTGATTCCGAAACATCTCAAACTGATTTCGATTGGGGTAAAAATATATATTTAGGTGATTTTAATGTGTCAGATTTAAAAGGAACGTAAGTTTAGTGAAAGAAATTCCAGTGTAAATTTTTAAATTATATTTTCAGGCATCACTTTTCAAGACTTTCAGTGTATTATAAGGATGCACAGTTTATGACGTCAGAAAGGCATGAATTGTTTGGACGAGGAGATTTTCTGGCTAACTGTGGTGGATTGCTGGGTTTATGTTGTGGTTTCTCGTTTATTTCTTTAATGGAAATTGTGTATTATTTTACCCTTCGGCTATTCAGTAACATAAGAAAATTTGGACGTAATGTTTGGTCTGGTTCTGATGAACTAATGGATAAAGAAAATGATGAAGCTAAAGAAAAACTATAAACATACATTTATAAATTTCGTAAAGAGGAATAATTGTATTTGCATTTAACTAATTCTATTTGGATTTAAAATATAAACTTAAAATCCGCCAATTAGTATCCTTCGTATAATATTTTTTATATTTTTCATAGTGAACAAAATGCAGAAAATTACGTTTTTACCTTAGAAATGCGAATTTACTCAATGCATAGGAATGTTTTTAAATGCTATAGCCGATGTATAGAATCATCGTGAAAATGTTAAAGTAACCAGTTTTGTTGAAACAGTGAAAAAATTTGTATGTATAATGCATGGTCACAGTTAATTTGGACTGTGTTTGAGGTTTTTGAATTTTGGGCATCTTATTCCTCGTACAGGCTATGTTTGCTTAATAGGTTGTATAGCTATTTAGCAACGAAAACAACTCTAATAAATAATGTAATTAACAATATTTACACAAACAGTGCCATTTATAAACTAAAACATATTATCGAATTAATTAATTAACGTGTACCCTAACGATGGGTTGATAATATTAAACATAATTAGTAGATATAATTATAAATTACAATATATTTAGCCAACCAAATTTGTCAGCGGTGAATTGTGATAAATATTGATTTGCACTTTGACGAGCACCTCGGCAAAGCGGCTCTTCCTAGCGGAGCGCCAAGGTCAGACCTCCTCTTGGTTGCAGCGGTTCTCCAGTATCTTTGCACGCAACTAATTGATGACTGATCCTTCACACGTTGAACTTGAGGACTATCACAGAGTGACAGGACTATGTCCTTTACCTCCATTATCTAATGGGGGATGCATAAAAGCATCTCTGAATGTTTTATGAGAAAATCCTCTGAAAACGAGCAGATTGTACCGTTGCTCTATGTATACTCAGATTGGTCACCTGATGGATGGTTAGACGCGCTATGATAAATTACTTGCATATTTCGTTCAATGTAAAATGCAATAAACTATCAACTTGTTGATTCATGGTAGGCCATTGTTATCCGCGCCATCTTGTAATTTTTACATATAATTCTTTGGGCTTTTACAATACATATTTCACTATATTTGCTCCGTTCATAGCCTTTACAATTTCGTGGTTCATCAGCCGTCTCAACCCTTCGTTCGTCTCTTCCATGGGGCCCAATATAGTTCTCAGTACCATACGCTCGAAAACCCTTATCCATTCCCCATCCTCTGCCGACATGCACAATGTTTCGGCGGCATAATATGTGACCGGCCTGATCAGGGTTCTGTAGATTTTTTCTTTTGTACTTTTTGTAAGTTGTTTACTTGCAAGTAGCTTTCCTTGCATAAAAGAATCGGTCCTCTTAAGAGGTTGGAGTTGAAGAAGATGATAGGTCCCTACTGGTTGATTCAGAATTACGAAGAACCAAGAGGAACTGACAAGGATTTCTTCAAGGAGTTGACAGACTGTCAGTAATAAAAGAAGGACTAATTATGTTGAAATTTTATACAAAATATGTATTTTATTTATAACAGTTGGTTTAACAGCCTAATTAACAATAAAAACTTCATATTCTTCGGTCTTGATAAGCTAACAAAGCTAACAAAATTAGTGCCATTGAAATACTACGTGTGCAAGCATTAGATAAATTGTAACTACTACAATACTGATTATCATAACTGGAAATCCAATTCTATAATTTAAAAAATAAATTTTAAAATTTTTCCGATTTTGATTTAATTGCTTACTTCATGTATTGCAAAAATGTAAGTTTATATCCATGTTCTTCGGCTACCCCAGCACAAATTATATTGGAAGACGACCCAATTAACGTTCCATTTCCTAAAAAATGAAAATAAAGTCTCCAAATTTTTTCTCAAATAGCTTGTTACCTCCAAAACAAGCTCCAAACGATAGGGCCCATACCAAAGGCTGTAATGGTAATTTAAGTTCACTATTGCTCGCTAAAACTGTAACAACTTTAACCATCATAGTGGTAAGAGGAATGTTATCAAGAAAGGCAGATGCTATAGCGGAAACCCAAAGTATGAGAAGAATTGCTACAGCTAATCTTGATTCTTGTCCAACAGACATTATAATATTCTGTGTTTGTTTACCTATCCATTCTATTAAACCCATTTTTGCCAAAGCCTAAGTAACACAATTTTTAAAAATTTGCAAAATTACAGTAGTATAGAAAGCTACCTCCATCAATATAAATAACGATGCAAAAAATAAGAGCGTTGACCATTCGACTCGAGAGAAAACAGTCTCTATATCTGTATTGTCCATATCAATTAGTATAAGCAACAACAAAGCTCCTAACAATGATGCCCAACCTAAACTTAAATGACCTAAAAATATATTCTTATTACTTACACACTATTGCAAAATAAATGTGGGCTACAACTTACCGAAAACTGGAAGGGAATGGAGAAAAAATGAACCTACAATTAAAATTAACACACATCCAGATTTAATGAGAAGCGGAATATTTTTGATTGGATACTATAAAATATAGAATATCAAGTTTGGTAATTAGTACAATTTGGACTTACTTTAGCTTTTAGTTCTTGTAAATTGCTACAATAATTGCAGTTCTCTTCTCCCAGTGAAGTGTTTTGTTTGCTATTTAGTTCGCCTAACAAGGCATCGGTTCTCTCCTTTATACATTTTTGGACAGAATCTTCATCTCGACTGTAATTTCCAACACAACCTCGTGCTCTTTTCCATACGGCTATAGTACGACGAAGTTCTACAAAATTTAGAGAATAATAGAGAGTCATTTCAAAATTTTATAAATTTAGCTATTTACCTAACTCGCATTCACTTTCATGAAAGTGTAAGTCACCAGCATTTCGATAATAGTATTTTAGGTACAAATATGTAACAAGCGAAGCCAGGATAACACCAATAAACATATGAACGGTAAACGTGAAAAATGTGACCCCCTAAAAATTTAATAATTTGAAAACTTCAAGAATTGGAAGGATCGCTTTTCAGACGCGATTTAATTAACTTACTGCAAGTAGCTATTTACAATTTATTGTAATTAAGCTACAGTTAATGATTTAAAATTAAGCTATTTATTAACTTAAGTTACTTTTAAGTAGTAGGTATTATTTGCACCTTGTCAGCATGCTGGACATTAAATTTACAGCCAAAAGTAGCTTATTTGCATAAACTATAGCTGTAACTAACTAGCTACTTAGCAGCTAAGTTTGATTTTTCGATCTTTCTTTAGATTCCAAAGAAAAAATTGTATGGACTTATTTACTAGTAATTGTCATTAACAGTACTGCTGATATTGTGTTGCCCTCGATGCCTAAAAGTTTGGCCACCCTTGGCCAAGAGGTTACAAGTAGCTTAGGTGCTCTAGTTAAATCTTAATTAGATAAATAATTGTTTGTTCTTAAAACTAATTATTCTATGTACATGATAATAATAAAAACATTTTAAAACTTGTTTACCGATTTAACAATAGCGGGGTTATTGGCAATAATAACATTAGGTGGATCACCTATGGGAGTAATGGCTCCTCCAATATTCGAATAAATTATCATAAAAATTAATACAGGTACGGGATCCATATGCATTACCTCACACAATCTAAAATTAGAAGTCATTAGATTGGAATAATTTGATAGATACGCAATTCTCGCCTAATCGTTGTCGGGGTCAATAGCAACGCCGTAGTAACATTATCAAGAAAACAAGACGTAACAGCGGTAAAGAAACACAACGCATTTATGATGGGCCATTCTTTTCCATTAGCGTACTAAAATGAAAATAATAATTTTATGATTTTAATGCTAAATATTTTTTGGTTACTTCATAAGCTAAAACAGCGGTATAATCAAATATTCCTGTTTCGCTAAATATTGTGACGATAGTCATCATTGAAAAAAGTAACAGTAAAGTATCGATGTCAATCCAGGATACTATTTCTTCCATGGTGGGTTTAGCATTCAATCCTGCCAAAATTGTAATTGAAAGTGTGCATGCTAGCATTGCAGCTAAAGTATGGTGGATTATCTCGGATGCAATTAATATATATAGACCAATCAACACAATAGCAGCGTAAATCACACCATTACCCACATCTATTGGATCTAAATCATAAATTAACTCGAGAGGTAAACTTGTTTCTATATTTGTTTGCATTTTAATTCGTGTAAAATAAAATAAGTTGTCGTTGTATTCAAAATTGCTTAATTTGAATGTGTAACTTTGCTTTACTTCTGGCACAATTTCCATTAAATCGTCGGATACTAACGGAACCTTCCATGCTTCCGATATATTCTGGAATATAAAAAAGGATTTGAAATTAATTTTAAAAATATTCTTGGATAATTTCGTCATAATATTTGGGTAAATATTTTATTATTATTTTTTCTAATTTATAACTCTAAATTTTATTCTCAAGGAAAACAAGATACTAACTTGTAAAAATACTATGTTTGAATCTTTAATTTGTAGATTTTTATGTAAAGGTTGCACTGTTCCCAGAACTTCTATCCAAACATTTAAAAAGTTGTGGGATAGATTGCTGTAATACGAGGGTAATAAAGCTCCTTCTAACTGCACGAATAAGTTACCCTGTTTTGGTAACTCATCTATGATAATACCTTCAAATTTACAATTACATTTTGTCAAATAAGTACGCTTAAATAAATAATTACCTCTATTAACGTTACGAGAAAGGCTTACTTGCTGGCCTTGCTCGATTTTTACGTTCTTGATCATTAAAACAAAACCACAGACAATCCAGAATATAGTGATTACACTAATTTTTAAAAATTTTGAATATGGCTTTATGTTCCTCGGTATGTTAGCTAGCAATTTATAAAAACGTCTAAAATTTTGAAAAATTCTAGGTAAATTTTGTTTTGGAAAATATAACCTTACTTCTCATTTTCTTTTTCATTCGGTTTCTTCCATTCGGAATTTAACTTTTCAGTTTCATTTCCATCTGCTATATTTATTTTACTACTGCTATTTTCTTCTAATATGGGCACACTAAAAATTTAATTAACAAAATTTGGAAAATAAAAATTTTCCGATTACCTTTCACACAAACTATTACAATTTTCAATAGTTACAGACTTTGAAGGATTTGTGATAGAATCCATTACAATACAGACAATAATTTGACTAATTAACAAACATAATATTTAACAAATACAAAGCAATCTCAAATTTGTTGAATTTGGTACACGTGAAAATTATCAAAGCATTCAGTTTTCTTATCTTTTAGCACACATTTAAACGGTATATTGGGAATTTAAATTATAATAATATATTACCGATATATTACTTATTTTTGATAACAGTCATGAACTATATTTACTAGTAATTTAAAAAGTGGTCAACCTTTTTGTTTTGACTTCCATAAAGGAATTTTACTTTGGGGGACTTCTGGCCTGATATGACCAGAAGAATCAGTGGCACTCCACCTTCCAAGATCCTGGAGTTTATTCTACAAGTGGGATGGCTTGAAAAGTGACAGGGTGGGGTAACACTGAAAATTGGAGGTAGTATAACGGGCCCAATTTGGAGGCCTAGCTACGTGGGAGTTTACTTTGTGAGGTGGTAAGTAATCCTGAATAAGGATAAAGCTGTCTTTTAAATTATTCAACGCACTCTTACCAAGTCCCATGGAATATGTACACATTTAACTGTAAAATAAAATATAATAATATCTTCTAAAAAAAATGGTAAGTTAATAATTTTTTTCAAAAATGTGTTATCTTATAAGGAACAGTAAAGAATCTATATAAATTACAAAGTACAAACGTAATATTGCAATTTAAAGAACAAGTTTGGTCGTAAAATATGTTAGGTATATAAACAAATATCACGCGTGATATTCATTCGAGAATAACCATGAATTTGTGCATTAAAGATGTAACAAATTTTCAAAGATTTTGCATAAATATTGTTAGATGTGGTTCTCGTCCTAACCATATTGCTTTCATAGTGGATGGTAATCGTAGATACAGCGAAAAGGCAAATATTTCGCTGAAGGAATCATACCACTTGGGTTTCAATAAACTCTACGAAACTTTGATATGGTGTGACTATTTGGGTGTTAAAGAAGTATCATATTATCTTTTAAGCATCCACAATTTTGAAAGAAGTAAACGTGAAGTGGAAACTTTACTGAAAATGTTAGAAATAGTAAGTAAAAGTGTTAACAAGGAATTGGAAAAACTTTTGGAACGTGAAATTTGTGTGAAAATTAGAGGTGACACTTCCTTAATTCCGAATGATACTAAGAAATTGCTAATGGAAGCTGAAATGAAAACAAAGGATTGTACAGGAACCGTCTTCAATATAGTTATATTTTACACGTCTCACGATGAAATCACAAAAGCGGTTGCTAAAATTGTAAAATCTGAAAGTATTCGAAGTGAAAATATTAACGAGGAATTGATAACCAAAAATTTGTATATTGAACGCGATGTCGATTTGTTGATCAGAACTTCAGGAGAAACACGTCTCAGCAATTTTCTTCTATGGCAAGTATCGAGAGCTCTCATTGTTTTTGAAAAAAATAATTGGCCGGAATTTTCATTCTGGAATTTTTATAAAATTCTATTAAGATATCAACATTTCTGGAATAGCAAATCAAAATAATTATTAATGATTAAAATATGTGTAAATTATTGGTCCTAAATAAATTCTAAAATATTTGTAGAGTGGAAGCTATAATAGCGACATAATTGTAGGTACAATGTATGTAGTATAATGTATGTAAGTCAATTTTCTGTTTCCTTTCATTGAGAAAGTTACTATTATATTAAATACATTGCTATTACATTGATTAATATAATTGCAATTTGTTTTTATTTTTTATTTTGAAGCTTCTTCGACAAATTATTATAGTGTAAAATTTTAATTCAAGGATAGTTCATCGCCCTATGCCCTATAATGTTCAAAAAACACATTTTTTTCGAATAGAACGTATTTGATGACGCACTAGGAAAGTAATTTAATTTCAATTCTTAGAAAATTAAAATACGGGTATTTAAGCGTATGTATCTAGTACGTAAATACATAAATTGAGACATTGGTGCATAGTTAAATTAACTATTGAGATTTCCTGTTTTGACATGACCTTCAAGATCACCAGTGATTTTGCTGTAGTACTGTCATAATTAGAGATGAGATTACAAGATTTGTAGCAAACATAAAGAAGACGATTTGAAGCTAACAAAAAGTTTGTAAAAAAAGGTAAATACCTAAAAATCTACAAAGAAAATTTTATTGAGAAATTAATCAAAATTGAAATTCGTAATTTTATTGTTATAATACAATTTGTTGTGCTTTTATTATTAAAAGCTTTTATTTAACTTGGTGTGACCGTTGTCCGTCATCCGTCGTCCGTCCCTTGGACTTTTTCGAGGCCGTTTTTAACCAACTTCCCGAAGTCCTAGAGAGCTGAAATTTGGAACATAGCTTTCACTTGCAGCAAATTTACATACATTAATTTTGTGTCCCAAAATTCCGCAAAATAAGCGAAAAATCGGGAAAAAACTGAAATACTAAAGCGCATGCGTGGCTGCGCATTGTACAATTTCACCATACAGGGTGAAAAGTTACATAACTAAATCGCATTCGCATTTTTAAGGACCGCATTCAGAGTTCAATTCAACAGACTCTATTATTTTTTTGACATATTACAAACACATTGTCTCCTGCAGCAACCAAGTTGCTACAGAAGACGGTTTTTATATACATAAAATTTTCGCTGCTCCTGCGTAGCATATCAGCGTCCATATGGTCGTTTTAGATGTTTGGCGTCCTCATAGGCGTGGGGCTATCAATTGCTTATATACTTACCTCTAAATAAATAGCCCCACGCTTTTATATTGATGTTTCCAAGAAGCTCTGTTTATTCTTATTAAAATTATTTTTTATTTTTTAGTGCACTTTTTTAATTTTAAATAAAAGGTTTTTTTTAAAAATTTTTAATTTTTTATTTAATTTTTTTAGTTCTAATATGGGATGCTTGTGAAAGCTTTTATCTTCCATGTTCCAATTTACCTTTTCATGCCTGATTAAGAGTTTCTGATTGGATCTCGGGCAATTTACTGAATCTTCTTCTTCTTCTTCTTGATCTTCTACACTTTTCGTATTAGGAATTTAAATTCCTGTTACGGTTCCCATCTCTTCCTCGGTCTACCTAGGCTTCTCTTTCCTCCTGATGTATACTTGTAAATCTTTCAGTCATTCGTTTCAAATAATGTTCTTTCCATCTTGTTTTGTTTTCTTTTAGTTTGTCGTTTATGCTGAAGATGTTTAGTTCGTTTCTAATGCCGGTATTTCTAATACGATCCATCATGCTTCACTGTTCTTAAAAACCTCATTTCCGTCGCCTGAATAGAACTTTCTTGCTTGTTTGTAAATTGTAAATTATTATATAATTATCCTGCAGCAGATCTAATAAGATACAATTGTTTTAAGCTGACGTTTAACAATTTTGAGATATTTCTAAGGCCAAAAGAGAGTGTGCCAGAATGTCTTGGATATTTAATTTTACTGGTTGATTTCGCTTTTGCACATTCCTAGGTTTGGTCGTCTATAAACGTTCAAAGTTCGACGATAAAGAATATTTTGGGATTAGGTCGTAACAAAACGTCCAATCCTATGATTAATCATAATAATCTATGGCCTCTATCATACTACCGCTGCCTTATTGGAATCGAACCCTCTACCCCTCCGTTTACTGCTATAATTATTTAGGGGATCCAACATCCCAATTTCAACATGTTCTGATTTTCTCAATTGTTACTTTCTCAATTCTTTTCTATAACTTCATTGTTAATAAACATTTTTAATTCCTTTTGTAACAATTATTATATTGTTGTCGTAAATATTTTCACATGTAACAATTAAATGTGCATAATAAATGCAAGACTTGATTTCATTTTATGAAGTTAAGAGGACTTTATACCTATCATAAAGTTTGGTTTACACTCATAATTGAATTAAATAATTCGTTAAACCGGCAATGTTATGGGTGTAAACCAAATTTTACGATTTAAATGCACTTTCTTAAAAAGCAAATATATAAGGGTTTTGTCTTATATAAATAGATATTTTAAAAATAGTTTTAATTTAAATACTTTGTATATTCATGGAAAGTCACTTGCAGGTCACTGGAGTGATTAATTATTATAATAAAAAATGAAAAAAAATTTTTTTAACTTCTTAATGACTTTCCGTGAAACTAGATTTTTTTTCTAATCGTTTACTTTAAACCGCGTTAAATTCCATACATTAATAAAAGAGCTATATGGATATTCGTTAAAAGTTAGGTATACAGCCCTCTTAACATCAAAAATTATCAAGGCTACCGACTTACCAAAATAACTTTGCAAACAAGAACAAATTATTAAGAAATCTAGGAGGGATATTTACAATTAAGAACAAGTTTGATCACAAACATTATTTAGGTATTCCCATTGGTATATAAGCAAGTACTTTCCGAGATGCTTCTTAGTCATCCACCATGAATTTATGTTTCAAAGATGAAATGACACACTTCCAAAAATTATGTTTGAACGTTATCAAGTGCGGTTCGCTTCCAAAACATGTTGCTTTTATTTTGGATGGAAATCGTAGGTACAGTAAAAAAGCAAATATTGCGTTAAAAGAGTCGTATGACTTGGGTTTGCACAAACTTTTTGAAACTTTGACATGGTGTTATTATTTGGACATTCAAGAAGTAACATTTTTTGCTTTAAGCCTTCATAATTTAGAAAGAAATAAAACCGAAGTAGATGGTTTAATGCAAATGTTACAAATTCTGAGTAGTAGTGTAAATAATGAAATTGAAAAATTTTTGGAACGTAAAATTAGTGTGAAAATTAAAGGTGATACTTCGTTAATTCCGGATGGTATAAAGAAACTGTTGATGGAAGCTGAAATGAAAACAAAGGATGGTGGTGTATTTGTTTTAAATGTAGCTATATTTTACACGTCTCGAGATGAAATCACAAACGCGATTGCTAAAATTGTAAATTCGGAAAATATTCGAAGTGAAGATATTAACGAAAAATTGATAACCAAGAATTTGTATATTCAAGGTGATGTCGACTTGTTGATCAGAACTTCAGGAGAAACACGTCTTAGTAATTTTCTTCTTTGGCAAGTATCCAGAGCGCTTATTGCTTTTGAAAAAAATATGTGGCCGGAATTTTCATTTTGGAATTTTTATAAAATTCTTTTAAGATATCAGTATGTTTTGAATAGTAAAGCATTATATTAGTATTTAAAATTTTTGTATCTAGTATTTCGTTTTTATTATTGATTTAAGATTTTTATTGTGCAGTTTGTAATAATAATTATGTTCATTATATTTATGTATTCAAGATTTGTAATTTTGATATTATAAAATTGTTGTAACTAATTATTTCAGATACCTTTATAATCACTCAATTATTTACTACTTGTTGACACATCAATATTCATGGTTTAAGGTTAAATACTTTTTAAGAAGGATGATATAGTAGGTAGTAAGTCGTAATAAGTACAAGCTCCATTTGATATGTAATAAATTATGAGTCTGCACTTTGATGCTATTCAATAAGTATCTCATCTTGGACTCCGATTCACAGTGGGCTACTGCACTCTCAAAATCTCTTGGAAATGGAGACCAGCTGGGTTAGAATAGTTTACTGGGAACAATGTAAAGAACAATGTTCTTATAACATAACATAAACAATAACATAACAAGTTGCAGCATTTGACATGGTCATCCGGGCTGCATATTAACATTCCTTACCCTCTCTCGAAGCCAGGGTTGTGATTGGCTGAATATTCGTGTCCGTGTGGTGTGCTTCCAAGTAGATCTAAAACGCGAAGAGTGAGAACCGACAAAGCACCGTTAGTTGTACCTTCACCATCGTACAGTTAATCTCGAGCTAATTTCACTTTTTAGTGGTATTTTTGGCTTAAAGCCGAAAAAAGAGAGATCCATCCCCTTTCCAATAGCACACTTTGCCGAGTTGTACGGCCCTAGGGGATATTTTTAATTGGAATAGTGTTGTCATAGCAGTTTTGACAAGACAACTAAATCCTATTCGGATCCATCATCATTAAATAAATTTGCAATATTAACCTTGAATTGATATAGTAAAACATGTAAAATTCATGGTTAATATTGCAAATTTATTTAACCGAGATGGATTTATTTTTGGAAAATTTGATGTGAAGTCCGTCAAAATCTAGATTTTCAAGTAGGCAAAATTGAAAAAAGGAAAAACTCCATGTAAATAGTTTGTTAAAAAAGAGTAGACTTAAAAGGGGAATAAATGAAAATAGTCCGTCTTAATTTATTAATCATCGAAAGAAGTTAGTTGGGCTCAAGCGTCGAAAAGAGGCAATCTCCATTAATCTTTGTAAGGGAAAGGTTGTTTGGATTTGGCAATCTTGTATGGGGTATCAAATTGAAGGGACGAAAGAAATTTTGTTCAGTCGTACGACAGAGTTAAATTAGAAGAAGGTTATTGCAATATTTTGGAAACAAAAAAGAAAAATTTAGCAAATGGTGTGACTATGTGTGTGCATCGCAATAATGGAAGAGCAGGCGATTGTCAAATTGGGGAAGACCAGTGTTGGAAAATGCAAGTGAAAACTCCCTAATCCGACACTCCAAACTATCAGGTTATTAGTTTCGTTTACATTCAATTGATTTTGAAATTTAAATTTGTGTGGAAAATTTTATTTTTTTTTCAAGTTTCATATTTGTTTGAATTCGACTATAAATATTGTATTACATTATAATTTTAATAAGATTTGTATTAAAAAATTTAAGATTTCATATTTAGTTAAACATAGCATTGATTTAAATTGGACATTTGTAATTGATTCACGTATTTTTATCCAACTCAATTAAGCTTTGTTCACTATTTTTTTTATCATTAGATCAGAGCAGCACACCGTGCCACGTTCTCTTTGAATGTAGCAGAACTGCTACGAGCACACGGATTACAGTGTGAATGTCATTGTGGTCTCAGTCAGTATAAGTTGAAATAAGGAGTTCGCTTAAAAGAAGCGAAGAAAATAAGTATGTGATGGTAATCCATTAACATCGCAATATATAATTTCATACTTTTTACTTTTCCATTTACGCAGTAAAGGAAAGTATTGTGATCGAGTCAAAAACCAACTTGCGTAGGCACATAGAATTTTGATTCAAAGGTATAATTTCAATCGTGAACGATTTTTGGAACAATGTCTGGATGGGTGTGTGTGTGTGGTGTGTGTTTGAACATTTTTTCGGCTACGATTACGACCAAACGCGCATACCAATTGACTTGAAATTTTGCATCCTAGTTTGAACAAATGGTGTAAAGAACTGATTAGATTTTGGTTGAAATCCTACCACTGAAACCTCTTTTATTTGCGATTCGCTAATTTTCTTTTAAATTAATGTATGGTTATTTAAAATATAGAGGGATAAAATGTTTCAACACAATTGCTCATGTTTTTGTCCTTGAAAGTGCTTGTGAAGTTACATTTTATAGCAGGAGGGGGAATTAAAATATTTAATTTGTTACTATTTACCTACTTTTTTTTATTTAATGGGAGTCATTTGTTGTTTCACATCAGATTTTTTTCTCTTAATGATTTCATTTTGCAGGTGGTGGACCTTCGAATTTTTTTTTTTTTTTTTTTATTTAACTAGATATTACAATCTGTCCTTGGACATTGAGTAATTGAGTGACACAGAAATATAACAATTATGTGGTTATCCAGTGATAACCACCTATAGTACCTCTATTAATTTTGTCTCTATTACAAATATCACAATTCGAGTCTATTCAACCAGTCACCAATGTTTCGTCTTTTTAACCTTTTGTTAACATTTTCAGTATTAAGTTCTTTAAGGCGCCTATCTTCGCAATCCGTAAAATATTGTTGGCGACACTCACAAAGTTCAGAAAATGACAAACTTATGCAAATGCAATTCATGCCGTGTAGTTAAATATATTATGACGTGTACTGCAGAAAATTTATTGTGGGTAGACACTTGTGTCATATCTCGACAAAGTTTATAAACAATATCAGATTTTATCACGTAGCGGCTATACAAGGTCTCATCAGAAATGTTGAAGACCTATAAAATAATTAATTTACTTATTACATTACATTTAAAATTTTGATAAAAAATATAATTTTCAAATGTGTGTCAAATTGTATTTTTGTATTATATTTCACAAAATATTTAACCCATATAACCTGAAACTATTTTTTTTTTGAAATCTTAAATTTATTGTTTTGTTTGTTGGTCAGTTTATTAATCTGAATCGCATAAAAATATTAAAAGAATTCTGAAAATGTTGTAAATGGCCCAAACATGGTATCCTTTTAAAAGAAAATCATATATCTTATTTTTAAATAATTTCATATTTATGCATAAAACACGTTTATTGGACTTTTGTGTATCTAAATTTGATATAATCTAATCAAAACTACTAATAACAATTTCAATATATTGCTACATGTAGGGGAAAGTGTTATACCTTGGGACATTTTTCGGTTTTTAATTTTTTTCTTCGACATTTTTTAAAATACTTAGTTTCATTTAATCATAACCAGCATACTTAGTGATATTTTGACAATTTACAGCAAAATTCGCAAGAAGGCAATGTAATATTATCATATTTATTATAGAAACTAAAAGGAAGATGTTAGCTGGAAATTGTCGTAAGGTCTTATACACCTTTTGGGACAGTACTAATTGTACCTTACTACACATGATACTATAGCTTGAATAAGGTAAGCTCACTTGGTGAATGCATTTAAGATTCTACCGCGCATGACGTCACTCAGTGACTTTCGTAGTTCCTCAGCTAAATTGTCGTCAATGCAATCACAATTTTTTCACTCATCATAAATAACGCAGTTTGCCAGTTTACTGGATGTACCCCAGATTCATGTTTCAAAACTTTTTCGCTCATCGTCAGATGTCCCCAGTCTAATATTTATCCCTTCGACTTGGGGCCGAAATCGATCTTGATTTTATTATTTTCAAAAATTCAATATTTAAATAATTTTATTCTCACTAAGGGAGCAGGCTTTTTAACTATATGGAGCCGGTGTTATAAAAAATATGAATAAAAACTTAATACTGACTATAGGATCCATTCCAACCCCCATTAGGCCAGCGTGGAATGGTAAGGCCTAAACCTTCAAGTTCTAATGATTGAGAGAACTTGAAGGGACGTATATCCAAAAATGGATGTAAATAAAAACGCTAATAAAGTACATCTGCGAGAAGACATGTCAAAATTGTAGCCAGAAATACTATGCAAATTCTTAAAATTTTAAGCAAGAATTCGAGTTGACTGAACGAGTCAATTTTAATTTTTTATTCTCTTAGGATATGTGCAATTTGATAACTGAGAATGATTAGACTTTTACATTCAACAACACAGACACTGGAGTCAATTGAAAATCACAAAAAATCAATAAATTTGAAAATGAAAATTATGTATATTTTTATTTATTTTTTAGAAACTGCTATCTTTCAGCTTCAAATTGCCACCTTGGTCGAGTAGATGATATCTCCAATAGAACAATTTTTACACCTAAAACCGCAAAACACAACAATAAGACTTTTTAATTACTTTATTTTGTGTGGACCGGAGTGGGTCCGTACCAAAATAGATTTTTATATTTATAATTTAGGGTGTTTTTTTAGCTGCATGAGAACTTTCAATAGGGATAACAATTGAATCAAGATTGCTATGGAAACAGTTTTTTGACATTTGTGTTTAGCAAGGTTTGGCATTTGATAATGCATATATTGACCATTGAACAACGCTACCAAATTGGGCTCACAACCAATTGGAAGTGGATCCATTTTTTTACCGTAAAATTTTGTTCGGTGACGAGGCACATTTCTGGTTAAATGGGTATGTGAACAAACAAAATTGCCGTATATGGAGTGAGACCAATCCGGGACATTATCTTGAGACTCCATTGCAACCATTAAAATTGACTGTTTGGTGTGGAATACACGCCAACGGCATCATTGGTCCATATGTCTTTCGAAATGAGGAAGGAGCTACCGTTACGGTGAATGGTGTGAGATATCGACACATGCTCAATACATTTTTGTTTCCAAAACTTCAAGAGCTAAACATTGACAACTTATAGTTCCAACAGGATGGTGCTACGTGCCACACAGCCAACGAAACCATCAATTTATTGAAAGGACAATTTGGTGACAACATTATTTCAAAACGTGGTCCTATCAATTGGCCTCCAAGATCGTGTGATTTGACACGTCCAGATTATTTTCTGTGGGGGTATGTTAAATCCATGGTTTATGCTAACAAACCAACAACTCTAGAAGCATTGGAGGCTAATATTCAGCAAGCCATTTATGAAATAAAGCCAGAAATATTGGAAAAAGTGGTCAAAAATTGGACTGAACGGATGCGCTTCGTAACCATTAGTCGTGGTGGTCACATGCCGGAAGTCATGTTCAAATCATAAATGCCATTAACTGTACTTTCATAAAAAAATTATAACCAAAACATTCCGTCAGGTTTTTAATGTTTTATTTCATTTTGAAGTTCTCATGCAGCTAAAAAAACACCCTATATATCAAAGAACAAGCATTTTGGAATCGAAAGATCAGTCCAATAAAAAACTTTTATTTTAAGTGCGCGTTACCCGAATTAATCGATCCACACAGGACCGCCGCTAGAGGTACTTCCGCCCGTGTGCAAAGTTTAATTTGACCGCCCTTGTAGCCGTTTTTTTTTTGTTTTTTTTGTTTTTTAATACAATTTCCTAAATTTCTACTACTTATTCCCTGCCGTAAAGTAAATGACCTTTTCTTAACCCCTATTTTTGGGATTTTGGCCGCCTCTAATTTTGGCCGCCCGTGTGTTTGTACACTGTGAAAAATAGGGCGCGGCGGCCTTGGATCCACAATACCCAAAGAAATTAAAAGTTAAAGATGTTAGAATTGAATCTAATAATGAATCTGACTAATGCCCAAGACTATAAAGGTGGGAATAAAATAAGTCTTGGGGATAAATTTATCTAGGAGATAAATTTATATTCGTGCAACTTCGGATTTACATTTATTTTTGACACATGAGGTGAATTAAATGCCATATTTTTAATTTTAAACACATTTTCGTATTTGTTATTAATTTATAAGATCAATTTTTGCTGTAAGATAACGTACATTTTACTATTATCAATATTTATAGTAATCATATTATTATTAGTTAATACTTTATATGACAAATTAAAATATATTTATTAATGACTCCGTTGGCCTTGTGCTTAGCAAGTCGGCTTTCATTTTGTCATTGCGAGTTCGATTCTCACCAGAATCATATTTTTTTATTTAAATTTTTATTTAAGTATTATATTATTATAATAAGGGCCCACCTAAATGTATCTACTAGACTAATAATTAGTTTTTTTAATTTATGAATCTCCTAGGTAAATTTGTACGTAGGTAAAGCACCATTCACAAACTACAAATTTAACTAGGAGATTCATAAATTAAAAAACTAATTATTAGTCTAGTAGATACATTTAGGTCGGCCCTTATTATAATAATATAATACTTAAATAAAAATTTAAATAAAAAAATATGATTCTGGTGAGGATCGAACTCGCAATGACAAAATGAAAGCCGACTTGCTAAGCACAAGGCCAACGGAGTCATTAATAAATATATTTTAATTTGTCATATAAAGTATTAACTAATAATAATATGATGACTATAAATATTGATAATAGTAAAATGTACGTTATCTTACAGCAAAAATTGATATTATAAATTAATAACAAATACGAAAATGTGTTTAAAATTAAAAATATGGCATTTAATTCACCTCATGTGTCAAAAATAAATGTAAATCCGAAGTTGCACGAATATAAATTTATCTCCTAGATAAATTTATCCCCAAGACTAATTTTATTCCCACCTTTATAGTCTTGGGCATTAATGTAATAAATTTGATAAAATATGATACTTTATGCGTAAATAAATTGACAGAAACCTGTTTGAAACTTTAAGTTTATTCAATTTAGCCCCCTGCAGCCCTCCCACTGTAGATGCGCCACTGTCTTCTAATATAATAATAAATTATTAGAATATAATTTAATGATAAATCTTAAAACTAATAAAAGTAAAAGTTTTTTCTATTTGAAACTATTTCTTCAAAATTAAATTTATTTTCAAAATTTTAAATTTTACCAAATTGTAAAAATAGCGAAATTCAATAAAAAGTTTAATAGGAATTAAAATAAATCGACTTATTTAACTTTTTGTAAAACACCCGTACGTTATAAAAATGTAATAATTGCGGTAAGTAATACTAGAACATGTTTACGTTTAAAGCACGTACCTAGATGAGATTTATGTATCACGCGAATTCTTTGAAATTAAAATAAGAATTTTATCCTACGTTATAGGCAATTGTATTGAAAAAATTAATAAAACGGCCTTTTTTCAAGTTTAAGTCACACCTCGCTCAATGAATAAAAAATGTTCATTTTTTGAGAGTCAAAAAATAAAGGTTCATTCTATTTTGGTACGCGATTAAAATTTTGATAGCGTGTGCTGATTATGATATATAAGCGCTGAAAGTTTATCATATTTGAAGACATTATTACTACGAAATTGATTTAATTTTCAAAATTTCAAGCGCGTACCAAAATAGATCAATGTTTTACCTAATTAATTTTTTTTAAACCATTTAAAAATATTGATTATTAACTTCACCAAATGAACTTATTCAAGACACTACATTTCAAGCAGGTAGAGAGGCGCCTTAACTAATTTGTTGGGGTGTTCACTTAGCCTGATGTGGTATTTTTTGCTGTGGTTTTTGATCTCTTCTTTGACTGTGGACATTTGCAAGTCTCGACGGATTACTTCGTTTGGTACAAACCATGGAGCTTCCACAATCATGCGTAGTACTTTGGATTGAAATCTTTCCAGTATTTCTATATTACTGTTAGAGGCTGAGCCCCACAGCTGGATTCCGTATGTCCAAACCGGTTTTAGAATGACTTTGTAGATTAAGAGCTTGTTCTCTGTTGTCAATTTTGAATCTCTGCCCATAATCCAATACAGGTTTCTTAGTTTTACTCCGAGCTGTTTTCTTTTAGTAAATATGTGCTTACGCCAAGTTAATCGCCTGTCAATGTGTATACCCAAGTATTTGGCCTCTTCCGATTGTGGTATCTGATGATTGTTTAGGTGAACTGGAGGGCATGTCTCTGTTCTTAGCGTAAATGTAACATGCACAGACTTGTTTTCATTGACTTTTATTCTCCACTTCTTTAACCATGGTTCTATTTTGCTTAAGATTTCTTGAATTATCTGTGAAGCTATACTAGGCACTCTATGTATAGCTAGTATGGCAGTGTCGTCTGCAAATGTGGCGGTGGTTGTATTAGGACTAGTTGGCAGGTCTGCCGTATAGATCAAATAGAGGATCGGCCCCAGCACGCTACCCTGCGGAATTCCCGATTTTATTTGATTAAGAGCGGTTAGTTCTTCTTGAAATTTAACTAGGAAGTGTCGGTCTTTTAGGTACGATTTTAGTATAATAAATAGGTTATCCGATAGATTTTTTTTTATCTTGTACAGGAGGCCCTCATGCCATACCTTATCGAAAGCCTGGCTTATATCTAGAAAGACTGCAGAGCAGTAGCTCCCCAAGTAGCATTTTGATGCTGAATTGCAGCAATTTGCTAGCAATTTGCAATTAAAAATTGCTATAGGCGCTGCCGCAGCCAACTAAATTGCTGCAAAATTGCCGCAATATTGCAGCAAAATTGCTAATTTGGCCCCACTATTTTTGAGCAAGCAGCTAGCAACTTTGCTTGCTGACAGCGCGCAAATTGCAAGCAAGTATTTGGTAGCAACTTGCAAGCAATTTAGGTATGCAATATTGCTGCAAAATATCTGGCTGATATTTTGCAATATTGCTGCAAAATTGTTGGCTGATATTTTGCAATATTGCTTTTATAATTTTACAAAATATTGCTGGTTTTTTTTTAATGAAAAAGAAATTTTGTGGGCGAATAAACAATTATTAATTAAATTTAAAAATATATTTTTATTTTTAATTCAGATATTAATTTGTTAGAATTTATTTTTAATTAACATTTTATTATTATTATTAACATTTTATTATTTAATATCTCAAATTATACCTACCTTTTTATTTTATTAATTAAATTTTATTAATCTATTTTTAAATTATACCTACATTTTTTTTCCTACACGATTAATAATGCTGGAAATGTAGTATCTGTAAAAATCACATCAATTAAATAATTTTTAAATTAAATTATACTCTTACCTAAAGGCTGAGGTGAGATTCGAACCTAGGACCTACCGCTTGGATGTATACGCATATAAAACGCTTAATCGATTCGACCACGCAGGCTTACGTTAAATTAAGTTTAAAATGAAGACTTTATAAGTATTTTAAATTTACTCTTGCTTTAGCAATAGAAACTGTTTTAATTAAGGATTTTTGAGGGAAATTTAAATTTCTTCTTAATCTTTTTAAATACATGTTAGTAAATGGCTGATTGGATAAATCAATGTTAGGAAAACACTTTAGTATAGGTAAATGGAATTAAAGAATTCTTACATACACAAATCAAACAAAATACAACTAAAATCGTAAAAATGGCTAACTCACGATCGTGGGATAACTATATAATACAAAATGCGGGAATCAAAAGAGCTAAATTGATAAATAATATCGATTTTATCAGTCTTCTCAAAAAGTTTAAAAGAAGGGACACATATAAAAGACATGAAAATCATACAAACAGATATTCCGATGGTCAATCCGACAACACGTGACAATGATAATATGAATTGTTTGCATGTTATTTCAGCTTGCAATTTACTATAACAATTTTTAGGCGCTATTGCAAGCAATTTGCTAGGAATATTTTTGGCGCTATTTGCAAGCAATTTGCTAGCAATATCTTTGACGCAATTTGCTAGCAATTTTTAGGCGCTATTTGCAAGCAATTTGCTAGCAATATCTTTGGCGCAATTTGCTAGCAATTTTTAGGCGCTATTTGCAAGCAATTTGTTAGCAATATTTAGGCGCAATATGCTAGCAATTTTTAGGCGCTATTTGCAAGCAATTTGCTAGCAATATTTTTGGCGCAATTTGCTAGCAAATTTTTAGGTGCTATTTGCAAGCAATTTGCTAGCAATATTTAGGCGCAATATGCTAGCAAATTTTTAGGCGCTATTGGCAAGCAATTTGCTAGCAATATTTTTGGCGCAATTTGCTAGCAAATTTTTAGGTGCTATTTGCAAGCAATTTGCTAGCAATATTTAGGCGCAATATGCTAGCAATTTTTAGGTGCTATTTGCAAGCAATTTGCTAGCAATATTTAGGCGCAATATGCTAGCAAATTTTTAGGCGCTATTTGCAAGCAATTTGCTAGCAATATTTTTGGCGCAATTTGCTAGCAATTTTTAGGCGCTATTTGCAAGCAATATGCTAGCAATATTTTTGGCGCAATTTGCTAGCAATTTTTAGGCGCTATTTGCAAGCAGTTTGCTAGCAATTTTTAAGCGCAATTTGCCAGCAATTTTTAAGCGCTATTTGCTAAGCAACTTGCAAGCTATTTATGCACCGCTGTAGCAATTTTGCATATTGCGCCAAAATAGGCAGCAATTTGCAAGCAATATTGCAGCAATTGAAAATTGGTAGTCAAAAATGCTACTTGGGTCTTGTCTTCGAAGGCTCGGTTAATTTTTGCAGCTAATCTATGAACTTGTTCAATCGTCGCATGTTCTCGTCTAAACCCGAACTGGTGGTCTGGAATGAGTCTGCGTTTCTTTAGTATTGGCATAATTTTTTTTAGAAGCATTCGCTCAAATAGCTTAGACAAAATTGGGAGAAGACTAATAGGCCTATATGACTTTACATCTTCTGGTGGTTTACCTGGCTTTAGTATCATTATTATTTGGGCCACTTTCCATTGGTTCGGAAAGTGCCCTGTCCTTAGTATAGAATTAAAGAGTTGAGTTATGAACATTATACCTTTCTGTGGTAGTTCTTTCAGTATTTTCCCGGTTATAAGGTCATATCCAGGTGTCTTTTTGGTATTTATTTGTTTGTTAATCATAGATTTTATTTCTGATATTTTGAATTTCTTTAATGGTAGTTTCAGTTGGCCAGGAGCATCTAAGAATTTATATACTTCTTCATCCTCTGTTTCCATACTTGATTCGAAAGGTTGGAAAACTTGTGTTAAATGTCTTGAAAAAAGTTCGGCCTTTTGCTTATCGCTTTTTGCCCAACTTCCATTTTCCATTTTCAATGGAGGCATTGTTAGTTGAGGTCGTTTTAGCCTTTTAGTTGCTTTCCACAGAGAATATTCCGTAGCTTCAGTTGGAGTCAAGCTTTTTAAGTAATTTTGGACGCATTCGTTTTTATCATTCTGTAGGAGCTGTTTTAATTCTTTGACTGCTTTGTTTAGATTTGATTTGTCCTTCGAATTGTACTTGATTTTTATTGTGATGTGAAAAACATCGTAAATATTCCGTCAATTGCCTATGGGAATCTTCCGGAAGCTTATCACATGAATTAAATAATTCGATTTATATAATTCTATAAATTTATTTAGGAGTTAAATGCATAAGACCCAAATTACAAAATTTATATAATACCCGAAAGTGACATTTCAATCCTTGTAATTGCCTGCAAAATAAAAATTTTCTTGCCAAGCCTGATCCAAGCCTGGAAGTTCATTGCAAGGTTTAATTACACTTATTTATATTTTTAATCAAATATTTGCATATTTAATTGTATTATACGTAATTTAATTGTAATTATAATGTTGATTAGCCTGCTCCAGCGATCTAATTAAAAATTCTGATATTGTTTGACATAGTGACATTCTAATTTATCTAATAAAAGCATTACCTAAATTATAAAAGTTTTTATTTTAAAAATGATATAATATATTGTATTTATGCTTGTATGAATTAATTATGTTCCTATATTACTTTGCATAACGTATAAAACTTATTCATTTATATTAATAAAATCCAAGTTTGTTTATTCTAATTATAAAATTTTTTATTCTAAAAATGATATAATATAATATCGTCCCCTTAGTACTATAACTAGGTAACTTGAATTTTGGCTGTTTTGAGTTAGCTACATGTATCCACTTAATGTTAACCGCTTCTTTTAGTGCTACAACTAAATATGTTATATTATGTTTCTAAATATTAAATATCCACTTGCAAAATGTAGATAAATTTTAATCCAAATTTAGAAATTATTTTTTTACGGGCAAATAAATAGTTTCCGCTCAAAAATTTTTAGTGATTCGTGTTCAGGACATCATGGAGCATGTCCACACCAAATATGAAGAAAATCGGTGTTGTGACCGTAAACTAGAATCATACCTAAGTCTATCCTGCCAATTGCTATTCTAAACTTTAAATTTGATTTTCTCAATATGAGTAATTTCAAGTTACCTAGTTATAGTACTAAGGGCAGTGGCGTAGCTAGCGTAATTTGCGCCCGGGGACAAGACACAAAATCTGCGCCCCTTCTCGTATCGAGAGTCTGGAGACTCACTGGGGCCGGAGTTTATTTAACTCATTTTTTCATTTTGGCGCCCCCTAAGCTGTGGCGCCCAGGGACATATGTACCCCCTGCCCCCCCCCCCTAGCTACGCCTCTGACTAAAGGGACGATATTGTATTATGCTTATATGAATTAATTATGTTCCTATATTACTTTGTATAACGTATAAAACTTATTCATTTATATTAATAAAATCCAAGTTTGTTTACACTTTAATAAACTATTTGCATATGTAATTATTACATAATTTATATACAAAAAAGTCCATGCATTTAAATTATTTTGTCCAGAAAGAGACAAATGAAACCTTTTACCGCCAGGCGATCTCTTAAGCCTACAGGCAGATGTTTCTTCTTTCACCCAGATTACAACCTATATCACTAACACGATCTCATATCAGATTACTTCAGGTCATGTTAGACCGGAAGTCAATATAGTTTTTTTGGTCGCATGTTAACTCTTATGGAAAATTGGCGCCGAACGTACATAGCACTTCTACTAATTTACTCATGTCCATTAGTATAATATAAGTAAGTATTTTCCTAGATGCTTGTTGGTGCTCCACCATGAACTTGTGTTTCAAAGATGATCAAGTGACAAAATTCCAACAATTATGTTTGAACGTTATCAAGTGTGGTTCGCTTCCAAAACATGTAGCTTTCATTTTGGATGGAAATCGTAGGTACAGTAAAAAGGCAAATATTGCGCCAAAAGAGTCGTGTCAGTTAGGTATGCATAAACTCTTTGAAACTTTGTCATGGTGTTATTATTTTGACATTCAAGAAGTAACATTTTATGCTTTAAGCCTCCATAATTTAGAAAGAAATAAAACTGAAGTAGATAAAGTAATGAAAGCGATACAAATTCTGAGTAGTAGTTTAAATAATGAAATTGAAAAATTCTTGGAACGTAAAATTAGTGTGAAAATTAGAGGGGATTCTTCGTTAATTCCAGATGGTATAAAGACGAGATGATATGCTATCGAAGAATGATGCGCATTCCCTGGACAGCCCACAGGACTAATATATTAATTCTGCGAGAGCTTAACATAGAAACTACTAAACGACTGTTACCAACAATTCAGAGACGCATAATGGGTTTCTTTGGACAAGTCATCAGACGGGATGGAATGCAGAAGCTTGTCATACAAGGAAAAGTTGATGGCAGAAGAAGGAGGGGGCGGTCACCCAACAGATATATTGACCAACTGGCGAATCTTACTGGCCTACCAGTGCCGGAGATGATGAGGAAGGCCGAGGATAGGGAAGGCTGGCGCACAGTGGTGTCTGACTAACTGGAAATCATGCAAGTCACGACGTTCGAATACGAACAACGACTAAGAAGAATAAAGAAACCGTTTATGGAAGCTGAAATGAAAACAAAGGATTGTACAGGTATGATCTTCAATATAGCTATATTTTACACGTATCAGGATGAAATCACAAAAGCGGTTGCTAAAATTGTAAATTCGGAAAATATTCGAAGTGAAGATATTAACGAAAAATTGATATCCAAGAATTTGTATATTCAACGCGAAGTCGATGTACTGATCAGAACTTCAGGAGAAACACGTCTCAGTAATTTTCTTCTTTGGCAAGTATCCAGAGCACTTATTGCTTTTGAAAAAAAGTTTTACATGTATTTGGTTTTGTGTTAATTATATTTATTCAAGATTTGTAATTTTGATATTATAAAATTGTTGTAATTAATTATTAATATCCTGCAAATACCTTTTTATCCAATAAATTATTTCGTTAATAACTCAATTATTTACTACTTGTGGAAGCAAGGACGTTTCCAAGGGGGGATGGGGGAGCCTCCCCTCAATATTTCAGAACGTTGGAAAAAGTTGGTAAAACTTTCCACCACGTCAAGTGGGAGGCGGTGCATTTGACGCAGCGCGGTTTAATATTACAGTTAGAACTTCCATGCCCGAATCTTTGACATCGGTGACACTGTGTTCTTGTTATCTTTGAAGTGTAATTTTTCCAGCTGATCAGAACTGGTCATATGGTTCTGATTGGTCGAAGTTTTTGCAGGTCGACTGTAGCCGGAAAGCGAATAAGGTTATGATGGCGAGGTTTTACCGGCCTTCGTTTTTATGTTGAATTTATGTTTGACGTCTCGATTTCGTTTATGTGCAACTCATCCTCGATGTCTTGCACACTAAGAAATGGTGAACCTTTGAGAACAATTTTTTGGGTTCTATCGTCAGGCGGTGTGAAAGTATAGTCCTCGATTCCTCCATCCGTGAACCAGGCTTGTTTTCAGTGAGTGGTGGTCTTCAAGATTTGCTGTGTACACCCAGAATTGCCCCCTGACTGTTTGGAACGTAATTAAATGTTGACAAACTAGACAAACTAGGTGATTTTATATATAGCACTAACGAGTAACGAAGGAACGGACATCTTTCACTAGCGTTGGGAGAATGATCGTTGGTGGTTTTGTATTTTTGACTTGCTTGGCACCGCAGTCTTTGACGCAGAAGTCGGTTTTGGATTGTCGGGTTGTTGTCGTTACTTTTGGTGCGTCAGAATACGGGTTTGATGCTGGCAGCGTGACCAGCAGTCCACATTTATTGTAAGTGGCGTGTAGTGATACCACTACGATAACTTGATCTATTTCAACGTCGCCCACTGGTTTGTTTTGTGTATTTTGCTATCCACTTGTTATTGGTATTACTGTTGTGTTTACATTAGCGATTTTAAAAGTTTTATTGAATCTGGTGTTGATATTCAGGTCTATTCTGTAACTTTAGCAACTTGCTAAAAATGAGCAATATTGCTAATAACCAACGTGCGTGAAGTTAGCCCCACTTTTTTTGAAATTGTAATTTTTTGATGTTGTTCTCGATTGTTCTCAATTTGTTCTTAATGTTCTTAAAAAAAATTTTTTATTTTACCAAAAAACAACCGCGAAAAACGCGAAACAAGATTTCGCGCTGGCCCCCCTTTTTTGGAAATTGCAACTTTTTTTATTTGTTCTCGATTGTTCTCAATTTGTTCTTAATGTTCTTGAAACAATTTTTTAATTTTGCAAAAAAATAACCGCGGAAAGCATGAAATAAGATTTTGCACTAGCTTCGCTTGTTATATTTCCACGTGTACAATATGAAATAGCCCATAGGCGCAACTAGCGGGGGGGCTGGGGGGCTATGCCTCCCTAAAATTCAAATTAGCCCCCCCCCCAAATCCCAAAAGTTATTCGTTTTTAATGGCGATATGCGATATCGATTACAAACACTGAATTTCCACAGAAACTTTATTTTTGGGTTATTGGCAATCTGTCACCCACTTACGAAGTTAATTTCTATAACTGCCCCCTTATTTTTCTGTACTTAGAACTGATTTTTTAATTAATTGTATGGTAATTTTCAAACTAAATAAAATTTTAATTACCAAATATGGTATATTTGCAATTCGCAAAAATTATTTTTGTTACATGCGATATATCAGTTTAGTAGGGATACAAATTTGAATGGATTAGCAAATGATGTGGTTAACGTCGAGTTTGAATAATGATCTTATTTTTTATACCATTTGCAGTTTTCATTGAAGATTTCAATTACAAATTTGTAGGTCATACAATTGGATTAGGCTAGGCAAGACTTTCGAGTAACTAATTATTTTTCAAAAATAGTTTTCCTACCCCCAAATCACAAAAATTATTTACAAAAACATATTTTTATAATTTCTAACTTCAAATCTAACCACAAAATCTAAATTTTTTGCCTGAGGCGCAATTTTTCGCTATTCTTGCCCCCCCCCTTAAAAAAGTTTTTTGAAGACTTTTTTTTAACCCCCCCCCCCAAACTTTTGACCCATGCCAGTTATGGGGCGAAAAAATTGCTCTACCTTGCAAAATGTATAGGAAAGTTTATAATTGGCATGATTACTCAGTTAGGTAAGTTGGTAAGTTATATAAAATTCCTTGTTTCGACTTTGAGAGGGTGCCGCCATCTTGGTTTACTGGCCACTAATACTTTGAATTTGACGAAAATGCTCATTTTCTACGCGTTATCTCTAAATCTATTTATCTTAGAAAAATATGTATGAGACAAAAAATATGCAGAATCGTACGCTCTACAATTTTTATAATCACTATAGCCGACGTATTTCACACCGATAACGCGATAATAGCGAAAAAGCGATTTTCCACCCCTTCAAACCAAGATGGCGCCACGAGCGGCATCCCCTCAAAATCGAATCAAGGAACTTTATATAACTTACCTAAATGAACAATCATGCCAATTATAAACTTTCCTATACCTTTTGCAAGATGGAGCCATTTTTTCTCCCTATGACTGGGCTATTTCATATTGTATAAATGGAAATATAACATGCAAAGATAGTGCAAAATCTTATTTCACGCTTTCCGCGGTTATTTTTTTGCAAAATTAAAAAATTGTTTCAAGAACATTAAGAACAAATTGAGAACAATCGAGAACAATTAAAAAAAGTTGCAATTTTCAAAAAAGGGGGGCCAGCGCGAAATCTTGTTTCGCGTTTTTCGCGGTTAATTTTTTCGCAAAATCAAAATTTTTTTTAAGAACATTAAGAACAAATTGAGAACAATCGAGAACAATTAAAAAAAATTGCAATTTCAAAAAAAGGGGGGCTGGCGTCAAAAAGTGTTTTTCTCGATTTTTTTGGTTATTTTTTTGCAAAATCAAAAAATTTTTTTAAGAACATTAAGAACAAATTGAGAACAATCCAGAACAACATCAAAAAATTACAATTTCAAAAAAAGTGGGGCTAACTTCACGCACGTCACCGATTATCTAGAAACTTGGTGTAAATCTAATAAGTCACCATTCCGTTATATGGAGAATATGAAAAATTTCGATTCATTCGAATCAAGTAAGTATTTCTGATCTGCAAGCATTTCCATTTTCCGAAATGTCAAAATAAATTTAGAAACTTAAATATTTGAAATTCTTATTTCTACTCCCGATGCTTTTCAAAGTTAAACCTCTTTACTCCTACTCCTTCAGGCCAAAATTCGGGTTTATATACTTCTTCCTTCTTCTCCATTGGGACTGTTACCACAAAGCATTTCTTTCTTGTTGACTCTGTTGGTATTTCTTTTACTTCAACCCCATTTTTATCTAATCCTTGTTCTTTGATTAAATATTCTTTAATCATTTCTGATGTGGCCGTTCTTTCCACTCTGTGTAAATACAACCAAACTTTTCGCTTTGTTCCTGTGAAGCCCTGTGTGCTTTCACTTCTAATTTTATTTCCTGTGCCTATATTTTTTTCTTGTATTTTTCTATTGTCTTCCTTTTTCATCGTTTTGTTGTTGATTGATATTCTTCGCATTATTTTCAATTGGGAAGTCATTTCTTGAATCATTTTCATACCTCTTTTTTAGTACTTCCCTATAGGATTTCCTTATCCCATTTTGAACAACACTTGCATTTTCATTATTTACAGATTGTGTTCCCATTGTAGTTTTCTTTATTGGTTCTGTTACATTAATCAATTTAGGTGGTGCCTTCTGTTGGTTTGTATTCGCACACTGTTTGTTGGTTATTTCGGTTACTTCATGTTTTGCATCTTTTGTTAATTTCATAAGCAGTTCATTATTCTGCTGCAATATCCTGTTTGTATCTCTTACTTCTTCTAGAAGCTCCTTAGGTATTTGTTTTCAACTTGAAGAGCAGTTTCCTCCTTCTTTATTTTCTCGCACTTATCACAAATATTGCAACCATTCCCGATAATGTTTGAATATTCAACCTTTGAACTCACGGCTGTCGCATTTCGCTTATCCATCTTTGAGGTTATGTTGCATTGCTCACACACCCATTTCCTTAGGTCCCCCTTCGGATTCCTATTCAGCACCTCTGCATCATCCGTCATGCACTACAAGTGACAATCATTATCACATTTCGCACACTGATGAATTTTCTCGTCGCACTTTCTTATATTCCTTTTGCAAACACAGCACACCAAACCACGTCCGCCCGCCATGTTTGCTCACATTTGATCCGACGCAATCAGGATTAGAACCGCGGTTTCCCGCTCTGTAGTCTATCCGTGTTTGATTTACGCCAGACCGTTGGTCCTTTACACACTCAGGCGAAAATGCAGATTCAAACACTCCACCGTGTGATTCAAACCCAAAACCTACCAACTATGCTTTCAGGATCGTCTCTCCCAATGAACTTCTTACAACTGAAAATATAAATATTATAAAATCACAACCTAATGGTTGTGAAGAAAACACATCAATAAACATTAAATAAAATATAATGTAACCCAAATAATGGTACAATATACAAAAAACACACTAATTTTCACCATAAGGTGAGATAATCTTAAAACTAAATCGCTAAATTGAATAAATTGGCCAAAACGGAAAATCTACTTAACAAATAAAAATGACAAAATAAGAATTATTAAAATAAAATTATAAACGAAATAATTAATTGTTCATAAATTAAATTAAATGACATAACAATTAAATCCAAAAGCATTACAAAAAAAAATGATAACCTGAAGATAACTTCAAAAGTACGTTAAATTTGAATTTTATCCCGATAAACGGTAATCATCGAAGCACTCACTCTTAAAACTAGGTACATACTTGATAACTTATGGAAGTTCCACTGGATGACAGCGTAATCTGGCATAGTACTGCATAACTTATTCTTTATAATTAATCGAAAATCCTCCAAATAAATGAATACGTAATTCCATAAATGAATTAAATTTTCGCCACACTCCAAAACAAATCCTCTAAACGGAGAGCATGTGAATGATATTCACAAAATTGGACGTTAAATGTTCACACGATACGATATAACTTTTTATCGGAAAATTTAATTTAAACTTCATACTCAAGTTTCACCGAGAAAGACCGATTCACGATAAAATTATGCTACTGGTATTATTTTTACTAAAACTTAATTTATTTATCACATAGCAACCGGCAGAAATACAGGAAAATGCTTATGTTTTTATGAATAAACATTTCCCCAATTTGTGAGTTCAACTAGTGCAGTCCATGGATGGTGGTTGACTAAAGATTCTGGACCATTATTCCAACGATTCCCACCAAAACCACTACGTCCACGCGTAGGGTAATAAAATTTAACAGCTTTAAAATTATTTAAAAATGTCGTAAAGTTTTAGAAAATTAATTGATTATTTTATTAAGGGGCCTACAGACGACAAACATGGTATACAACATCGACTACAACATGCCATGTTGAAGTCCATGTTGTCCGTCTGTGGGCATGTTGGTGGTTTACTTTTCATGTTTTATTCCATGTCACCAACATGCTTTTTAACTTCCCATGTTAAAAGCGTTCGAAGCCCTCGAAGACCCCAAGCTGTGAGCAGGTAGCTGTTGCATTTTTCTAGTTTTACTATGGATTTTGCAAGATCAAAAAATTTTGATATTTTGTGCAACATATGTGGGCGGAACGTCGTACCGACAAAGAGAAAACACATTCACGCATGTTACCGTTTGTAAATTTCTTGTTTGCAGAAAGTAAAAAATTAACGAAAATATCATAAATTTGTTTTTTCGACACTTTTGGTTTTATAAAATATTCATTTGGGTCACCGTAACATGAAACTTTATCTTTAGCTACCTAAACTTACGAGATATCGGTGAAAGGAGTAATCCAAATAAAGCATTTCATTTTTAATTTCTGTGTATCTATATTATAATAAAAAGATTTAAATACAAAAATTGTATTCAGTTTAAGCTAATTTTGATTGTTGGATTTTGATTAATTTTGAATGTTGGATTTTGATATTGGTTCACTAGTTTCACTACTGAAAACCAATAGTTTTTCAATTATTATTAAAATTTCCTTGTTGCATCACAAAATTCAAAACCAGCCACCCCTAGTTTTCAAATTTTCCGATATAAAACAAATGATACAATCCTCGAAAGTGATTTATTATAATTTGGTCGCAAACATCTCTCTTCGTCTGTGGCAAAAGCCATTAGCACGCTTCACAACATGGTTGCACACCATGTCTCTCGTTTGTGGGGGCCTTTAATATTACTTACACGCGCTGAGAAAATTTTGAAAAATATACGAGAGACATAAAAAAAAACTAGCTCGTGTTTGACATAAAATTTAATGAAGCGAATTCTAAAAGAACAAAGAATTTTAACCTTTACTATACAAAGAAGAAAGAAATGAAATTTAAATGCAAGTTTTATAAATTTAAATTATTTAAATGAAAACCAATATTACAGAAACTAAATGATTATTTGCGATAAAGTCGCTAAAACTCAAAATACTCTAACACCGTTAGCAGCTTGCTAGCCTAGCATTCAGATGTGCCTGTAACCCTGTTTTTTGTTAACGGTGGCAATTCGTCAACTCAGGGGGACCGCCGGCTTAACATGCCCTCCGAAGCACGGAGACTTGGTCATAAGAAAGTTCTACTCTCCCCGGGTTTGAACCCGGTACCACGCGTTCGCATCCATCTACGTTAGCAGCAAGGCAATGACCGTCAAGTAAGTATGTACTAAGTGATGGTAATCCATTAACATCGCAGTATATAATTTCATACTTTTTTTCTCTTAATGATCTCTTTGTTGCAGGTGGTGGACCATGGATTCTACTTGATTTTTATTGTGATGTATAAAATATGGTAAATATTCCGTCAAGTGCTTATGGGAATCTTCCGGAAGCTTATTACGTGAATTAAATAATTCGATTGGTGTACTTTCACTTTTAATAGTATACTTATTATTATTAATGGAATTTTATTATTATTATTTATTATATTAGTATTAATTCGAAAATAAGTCAATTATAACCAAAATACAACAACGACAGACATGTTTCGATCTTGTTAGATCTCATCAGTGACGTACAGTTGTGAATTTGGTTATAATTTGACTTTAAGTTTTTACCTATAGCATTTTATCGATAAAATTAATTGGAATTATCCGATAATCCAAAAAATGACATCAATAATTCGCGCAATGCTAATAAGTATAAAACGGGCCGTTTATATAATAAAATGAACACACGGATGTGATTTGGAAGCACTTTTCCGAGAGGTCGTGAAGTATGTCATTACGACAGGCGACAGTACTAAATGTGTTGAGGATAAACCTTCAATCAAGACCCTTCGCGAGGTGATGTCATTTTTTGGATTATCGGATAATTACAATTAATTTTATCGATAAAATGTTATATAGGTAAAAACTTAAAGTCAAATTATAACCAAATTCACAACTGTACGTCACTGATGAGATCTAATAAGATCGAAACATGTCTGTCGTTGTTGTATTTTGGTTATAATTGACTTATTTTCGAATTTTTACAATTCTTGGCAACTAGTTAAGTTGCGCCATTTTGACCTCGCGAAGGGTCTTGATTGAAGATTTATCCTCAACACATTTAGTACTGTCGTAATGACATACTTCACGACCTCTCGGAAAAGTGCTTCCACATCACATCCGTGTGTTTATTTTATTATATTAGTATTATTTAAGAATTAAATGCATAAGACCAAATTACAAAATTTATATAATACCCGAAAGTGACATTTTTATCCTAGTAATTGCCTGCAAAATAAAAATTTTCCTGCCAAGCCTGATCCAGGCCTGGAAGTACATTGCAAAGTTTAATTACACTTATTTATAATTTTTAATCAAATATTTGCATATTTAATTATTGTATTATGATAATTTATTATAATGTTGATTAACCTGCTCCTATATTATTTTGTACTACTTATAAACTTCAAATTTGTTTACACTTTATTAAATACTAATGTAATAATACATATGTAATAAATTATATAATTATTTAAGTACCTAAATGCATTTAAATTATTTTGTCCAGAAAGAAACTATTGAAATCTTTTACCACCAGTAGACGTACATAGTACTTCTACTTATTTACGCATTTCCATTTGTATTTTTCTAGATGCTTGTTGGTGCTCCACCATGAACTTGTGTTTCAAAGATGATCAAGTGACAAAATTCCAAAAATTTTGTTTGAACGTTATTAAGTGTGGTTCGCTTCCAAAACATGTAGCTTTCATTTCGGATGGAAATCGTAGGTACAGTAAAAAGGCAAATATTGCGCTAAAAGAGTCGTATCAGCTGGGTTTGCACAAACTCTTTGAAACTTTGTCATGGTGTTATTATTTGGACATTCAAGAAGTAACATTTTTTGCTTTAAGCCTCCATAATTTAGAAAGAAATAAAACCGAAGTAGATAATTTAATGCAAATGTTACAAATTGTGAGTAATAGTATAAATAATGAAATTGAAAAATTCTTGGAACGTAAAATTAGTGTGAAAATTAAAGGTGATACTTCGTTAATTCCGGATGGTATAAAGAAACCGTTTATGGAAGCTGAAATGAAAACACAGGATTGTACAGGTATGGTCTTCAATATAGCTATATTTTACACGTCTCAGGATGAAATAACCAAAGCGGTTGCTAAAATTGTAAATTCGGAAAATATTCGAATTGAAGATATTAGCGAAGAATTGATATACAAGAATTTGTATATTCAACGCGAAGTCGATGTACTGATCAGAACTTCAGGAGAAACACGTCTCAGTAATTTTCTTCTTTGGCAAGTATCCAGAGCGCTTATTGTTTTTGAAAAGAATATGTGGCCGGAATTTTCATTCTGGAGTTTTTATAAAATTCTCTTAAGATATCAACATATCTGCAATTGCAAATCAAATGATGGGTAATTACCTTATATTGAATATGTGTAAACTATTGGTGTAAAGATAAATCCTAAAATATTTGTAATATATTTTTGCTTTATTTTCTTCGATGGAGGAAGTTAGAGTGATATAATATTGTACAATATGTATATATGTATGTAGTAAATAAATTTTCTGTTTCTTTTCTCAACATAATAAATATATTTGTAATATTGAAATTTGTTACGATTATTATTTTTTATTTGGAGTTTATTCGACATGTTATTATACTGTAAAATTATAATTTAAGGAGAGCTCATCGCCCAATGTTTGAAAGGCAATGTTCTTTTCGAATAAAACTTGTTTGCTGACGCACTCAGTAGAGTAATCTTAATTCTTAAAAAATTAAAATACGAATATAAATATGAGAGGAAGTATCTACATACATACATACCTACATTCAGATACTCTAGGTTAGTGATTCTCAACCACTGTGCCGCGGCACTTTTTTGTGCCGCGAAATTCTAAAAGTGTGCCACCAAATTCTAGATATAATATAATTAGTATGTTAATATTATTAAATAATATGATTTAAAAGGAAAAATCATTATAACATGAATAGATATTTAAATCCATAAAAAATTTATAATTATTTCATTATTTAAGTAAGTAAATAATTTTTAAACTTATCTTTTTCTTTGTGTGCCGCCAAAGTTTGAAATCGTTAAAAGTGTGCCGCAACAAAAAAAAGGTTGAGAATCACTGCTCAAGGTGCATAGTTAAGGGTACGCTCCAAGGTAACTGTGTTGTTTTACCACTATAAGATGGCGCATATTTCGCTGATGCAATTTATTATTTTTTTCGGATTTTATGGAGATAGCTCATTATGAGGGTAACAGTTAGCACCGCCATTTTCGATAATCCTAAAAATTTTAATTATGCTGAACTGTGCTCGTAAATCACAAAATTTTATTTTGATAAATAGATGTACTACAGGAAGTATTACTTTTTTCCATGTTTTAGGATGAGCTACCATGTGTAAAATGTGAAGAAGTGGTTGTGAACCCGGGGAGTCTGGAAGTAAGTTCCGCAGGCTAATAGAAACATTTTTGAGGAATATTCCCTACAGATACTTAATTTTATCACATTTTTGAAATGTGTTTCCATTTTATATGGCGAGATAAATCTAAAGTCTAACTACTATCTCTTTACATTCTGCAATTTATTAAATAAACGACCTAGATCTAAAAACCCTTCATTCCTAGCATTAATTTACAAATACTTCCAATTCCAGATTATAAAGCCTCAAACCTTTATGGTTGGAAATTCTAATGTCTTATTTCAATAATTTTCAATTTTTCTCTACCTACCACCCGGCATGTAATGGAATGATAGAAGCATTGAAAAATGCAATACATTATTGCTACAGTGCAATTTCGATAATCCGAACCTTCATTATACCGGATTCTGCAGTAATCCGGCCAAGAATTTCAATTGCATTATGTACTTTATAATCCGGATTTGATAGTACTCGTTAATCCGAATCTGTGTTTGTAATAATGTAGAGCTAGGAAATATATGCACTAACGTTTCAATACAGGTATGCGGCATATTATGCACGTTAAGAATAGCGATATGTTTATCATTACTTTGATACACGGGCAAATATGCCGCACATCTGAATTGAATCTTTAGTGCATTATTTCTGAGCTATAAGACATAGATGCTACAGACGATCGTCATGATAGTGACAATGAAGGTCTAGAGTTAAATAATACAAACCACACTGTTAAGAATGACGAGGCAGTTAAAGTTTCCATGTGTGCATATAGCGGGCAGAAGAAACTAATATCCCTCTACATGATGTTCTTGTACTTCAAAGATTAAAAGAAACGGCTTTTATAAGCTTTGTTTGTGCAGCAGTTTGAAACCGTTGCAAACTGTCAGACGCATGCGTAGTTTGGAATTCACGTCATAATTTTGATTTGCGCATGCGTCTGACGGTTTGAAACTCATCAAACTGACTGCATAAACAAACCTATTATGAACCAGAAAAAGATCAAGGAAACAAAAATTTCAAATTACTTTACATAATGATATAAAATTTAATAAGTATGCTTCTGTTTTAAATAATTTTTGTTTATGTACTATTTTCTAGTTGTTTTGTATTAAATGTTTCTCTTTTCAATAAAAAAACTGTCGCTTCAGTAATCCGAATTATTTATTAATCCGGATGACCGCGGTTTTAATTAGTCCGGATTATCGAGGTTGCACTGTACCAGGAAATTAATTGGGTATCCATTTTGCTATTTATTTTATAAGGTTTCAAGACGGTTTATGTTTGGCCTATTTCTTGCGCAGTAGAGTTGGAGGGAGAACGTTCCAGTGGTGTCGTGTAAACGGACCGGACCAATTCTTGTTCTTGCACATTAGCTACACTCTGTCACGATTGATTGCGGAAACTTTGCCTACTACTTCCATAATAATTTCAACAAAGTTTAATTTTTACTGAAAAGGATTAAAAATCATATTTCTATTGGGATACCGGATACCGGATAGTACCATCCACCCATGTTTTTTCCGCAGTTAGTTGATCAAGAATCGCCTGCGTCTTCTTATGGGTACCACCGAATATCCCTACTCTTGAGCAGGTCTCAGAAAAGAAAGAATTAATCGAAATCAACTATGACCAATACAAAACTTTAGTTATTGTTATTACTCATTTTCCGAGCCATTAATGAGATACCATTTTTCAATTTTTTCCAAATTAAATTCTTTTAAAATATTCCAAATATTATTAAATACGTAGAAAAAAAATTCTGGACAAAATCTTTAATGTATTTAGAAATATTACAAATTTTATTTACAAATTAAAATATTTCTATTCTAAAATTCGCGTTTGATAACAACATTTTCAATTTAGTGATTTTATCGTCGCTCTAATGCTTGCTGAGAATATCTATCAGTAAAATTGTCGCAAATTTCTGCACGTGATTAAATATACTATTCTATATTCGATTTATTGTTAAATTAATTAAAACTGTAGATTTGTTACATAAAATGAACTCCCTTGTAAGTAACCATCATTATTATAGTTTAATATAAAGTAAACTAAAGTTCAAAAAAAGGAATATCAACAAAATTTTGTGTTTGCATTTAATTAAAATTTGATGATTTATTTAACCATTTTGGTGATTTTGTAAACTTTTTAGAAATTCCACTATATAAATAGATTGAATGTACCCGATGATATGCAGAAAGAAATAAGAGAGGAAGAAGTGGAGTCTTATTATTATATTTCTTGGGTGAATAATCATCGGCATATTAATGTCGCTTATCAAGCGGCTAAAAGATTTGTGGCGTAATACAAATTTTACCAATGCTTATAATAATTATTTATCTAACTTTTTTTATTAGAAGATTCGAAATGAACGATAATTTGACCGAAGATGATGTCAATGCTCTTAGAAACTTCTGGAAACATATGGTTTCGGAATTAAGGCTGAGATCCATTCCACAGTGGCCAGTAATGCAAAGAAAAGAACCATTTATCGGAATTGGGGAATTGTATATTGAAGCTACTTTTGATAATATGCGAGGTGATGAAATTAATTTTGTTAGATTGAACTACAATTTTAATTTATATTAAATATTTTTAGATGACGCTCTTTGGAATATTATGCATTGGGGTAGTAATAATGACTTGGCAGTTTGTTTTAATCAGGTTGTTGGAATATTCCCTTTCGATAATTTTAGAGAAAAGCTATCAGTTATTCACAAGTATGAGATCAACCTTAATAATAACACTTGCTCAGGTCTTCGCTGGAATCGTAAGGCAACTTACCTTGCAATCTCTACAACAGTAAAGGAAATAAAAGTATGGAATCAAGAACTAAAAGAGGTTTATATTAACAGTTTTAACAACATAATATTATGCAATTTTAAAATAATCTACTTCAGTATCCATATTCTTATCGGTGTAAATGTGAACTTAAAACGTGTATAATTTTATCAATGGAATGGTCAAATTCTGATAAATTAGCCAGTGGTTGCAGTAATGGGTGTTTATGCATTTACGATCCATATCTTCCAGAAATTATTTTCCAAAAGATTCATGAAGGTTCTATTACAAACATAAAGTTTTCAAGTGAAGATCGATATTTAGCTACATGTGGAAGAGATAGCACTGTAAAAATATGGAGAATGCCAGAATTGGTTGCACATCATACATTTGAATGTTTTAAACCTACTAGGGTAATAAAATAATATTTTTGCTTTTTTTTATTATGTACCACAATTTAGGCAATAGCTTGGCATCCATGGTCTGAACATCATTTTGTTATTGGAAGTTTCACAGAAGATACTGTATTAACTTTATGGAATGCAAAAAAAATAGACCAGTTTCGACAGCTTAAGTCTGTTCCAAATTGTGGAGATGATGTTTTTACTGCGAAAGATTTAACATTTAACCCTACTTCTGGGGAGTTAGTGGTAATATTATGATTGATTTTTCTGGTCCTTTTAATAAAAAATATAACATTCATTTTCAGGTGAACTATACGGTGAGTCCCAATGATGTTAATACCATAAACAAATATCGAAGTTTAATATTTGTATATTCCAATTTACACTCAATGGTTGATATAATACATTGGCACCAATATTCTGTATTGCATCTAATGTGGAATAGTGACGGTTCAAAATTATGTAAGTTATTTATATCATTCTTAAAACGGCGCAAACATTTTATTATTTTTAAATTGAAAATATATTTTGGATTATTAACTTGTTTATAATATTATATTAAGATACTAAATTATAACTTTTATTATTTTTTTTAGTAACATTGGATGTATCAGGTAGAGGAGGTGTATGGAATTTTCTGGGTGATCGTAATAAAACGTTTATAAAATCTAAATCGTTTCTTGCAATAGAAGATGGTAATATACCTAGATACTAATAAATGATACAGTATATTATATAATTTCTTTTGTATGTTAAATTCAAATAGCTTTTCAATAAATTAATTATTAAATATTCACCGTAACATATATTTATTATTCAGTAGCAAAATTTATCATCTTCCCTGACCAAAAGTCATATAGGCTAATATGCTTGATACCTCTGTAATGGGCAATTATATTAGTGCGAGTCATGTTCGTGATGCGTTTGAAGACCTTCTGTGTTCAGTAATCATTCGGAGTTTGCAAGAATTGGGCCGCCTAGAGCTATAACTATATGGGCTGGCTACTTTAATGAGACCGAGAGGACCTCAGAGGTTTTAAAGTAGTCAGTATGGGGTGTCTTCAAGAGACCATTAATGGATGGAAAGTATGAAAGTCCTGCTTGATATCCTCCTCCGTGAACTCCAAAAACTCCGGCCGTAAAGAGCAAAAGTAGAGACACAATCTAGTGTTTCACAATCACACACAAGATAATGTTTTAGAGAAAGACCGTCTAGATGATCTCGAAGGGTGCTATCTCCAAACAGGTATCCTACGATGTGAATGGAGCTTCCAAGATTAAATATGTTTGGTAAACCAAATATTTAAGGATCAAAGTTGGGGAGAGCTTCATATCTCCTATTCCTCAGAGTCAAGATGGTCTCTGTCGTTGGCTGTCTGGGGTGGTCTGACGAGGGATTGGGATCCCTGCGTAAGTTAGTATACTCACGTTGAGCTACTCGTGGCGTGTATGTGGTATGGTGCGGGCGTATGGGGAGGCTTCCATGCGCTTAGCATACACAAGGGAGCTTATCAGCCGCTGATAGGGTGTGGTGCTGTATGCTACATTGTGAGTATACCGTAGTGTCCATCAAGGCGATGCAGATGCTGGGAGGCACGCATACATGCACGGGAATAACTGAAGTAGATAAAGGAGGCAATCGAATATAGGGATTCGTAATTACTGGCAATAACTAAAACCATTGGTCAAACGAAGAACAAATTGACGATTCCACCACTTATTGGAAATCTCAGAAATAGACGGATTTCATTACTTGAAATCATCTTATATAATATAAAATATCAAGTAAAAGAAAATATCCAAGAAACTGTAATTGTCTTCCTACATGTAGGCTTTAGATTTTGAAGTTTCAATGTCACAATCCAACAGAAACCTAAACCAAATTATAACAGTGATAAATCGCTTAGGTATTTTTACATTTTGCAAAAATACTTTTTTATTTTGAAATTTAATAGGTTAGTACAAATGAGTTGTATAGAAAAACAAATTTTATTGCGAATTGCGGAGGTTTATTGGGAGTTTTTATGGCTTTTTATACTGCTTCGATATTTGAAATGTTGTATTTTGTGACATTAAAGTTGTTTTGTAGTTTTCGTAAATCAAAAGATACGCTTTGTTCCGAAAACTCTTGAACTTAACGTAGTGAAATGTGAAAAATGAAAAGTTAGTAATTTAATTATAACTTAATTACATACCCATTAATCTAAGTGTTGTAAATTAATTAATATTTCTAGAAATAAATGCATCAGAGAATTGACTGTATAATAAATATTAATTACTTAACAGTATTGTTTCTTCAGCTTACCCTAGCACTATCAGAAAATTCATATTTTAAAAATATAATTTCATTAACTGATCAATTTCTACATAGTTTTAACCTGAAAAAATTGTGGGTAAATATAGAATAATGAGTTTATGAAGAAAACGCTTACTAACCAACTTCTAATTTACTGGGTAATTAATGCTTATCTATAAACCCAAATTACATTTGGATAGATCACGCAATTTTCATTATTGGAAGGAGTGGTTTAATTTACTTATTTGCTAGTAGTAACGTTACGGATTTGACAAATTAAAAAATGGCAACTGACGAACCAAAAGGGGAGCTGAAAGTAAAAAAATATTCAAGATGTCTAAGACACTTGCGGTGTTACTTTTTAGAATACTGTACAAACACGAGCATTCATGGATTTAAATATTTAGGTGAACGTCGTAGTACAATCGAAAAGTGAGTACCATCATGCTACTATTATCGATGTTTTAAATTAAACCTGATATTACACAATCCAAGTTATTCTTGAATTTTGTGACCTTCAATTAATTCACGTAACTATTCGTATTTTACTTTTCACATACATTTGGTGTTAAGCTGGGGTGTAAAGTTGTTGGTAGCAAAACTTACATGGTTGCGTGAATTCATTCATGAATTAGTTGGATCGCGTAATACCAGATAAAACCATTTGTTTTAGATTGTGGTGGGCAATTTGCATAGCAATTTCCCTTTACCACTGTAGTGTGTTGATTAATGAAACTTATAAAAAATGGGTGCAGTCTCCTGTGGTGGTAACATTTTCAACAAACGAAATGCCAATTTGGGATATTCCTTTCCCTGCAGTTACCATTTGCCCTCTTACTAAATCAATTAAATCAAAATTTAATTTTACCAAATTGGCGTTATTAAAAAACAATACTGAAATAAATGAGCAATCCAAATTAACTGCAAAACATTTTGAGTACATGGCTCTTTTATGTGGTAGTAACCGACAACTTTTCAGCGACAGAAACGCTAAATGGTTCATTGATCCAGATGTAATAAACTTTTTCATGGAGGTACATTGACTTTTCCATATCCAAACTTAATAATTTAAAATATATCCATCATATAGGTGCAGCCTAATTTTACTCATACGGTGAGAGATTGCATGTGGGCAGGCCAGCCATGTCCATATGACATCAGTGAAATGTTTCAACCTATGATAACCTCTGACGGAATTTGTCATACATTCAACATGTTAGACAGAGATGACATATTTACGGATCATGTTGTGTGAGTTAAAATCAATATCAACATTGTAGTAATATAAACTTGAATGCAATTTTAGTAAAGACCACTATGAAGACTTTTCCATTCCGCATCATCCACCATCAGAGTGGACAGTTGAAGATGGATATAATAAAAATTCAAGCTTGACATCTTTTCCATATAGAACAATCGTGTCGGGAAGAGGGGGAGGACTCAATTTGGTATTGTTAACCATTGATGAAGACTTGGATTACATTTGTGGAGATGCCTTACAAGGCTATAATGTATAAAATTAATACCTGGTTTCATAAAACTTTTAATGATGCTCTGAAAGCAACTACAGAAATTATTAACGCATTTTATGAAACCGAGCGTAAGTTCCTCATTTAACTTATTAATCAAAATTTTTAGGTGATCCTTCATCAACCAGGCCAAGTACCGATTCCTAGATTGAACTTACACCGAATTGGTTTGGACGAAGATGTTACTATTTCTGTTAAACCAAATGTTATGAAAACATCCAAGGAAATAAAAGATTATTCATTTAAAGATCGGAATTGCTTTTTGCATGGTGAAAAGAACCTAACATTTTTTAAAATTTACAGCCAGGAAAATTGTTTGTATGAGTGCCTTGCTGAGTTTACCAAACGTTACTGCCATTGCGTTGGATTTTTTATGCCACGTAGGTTTAATAATTTTTTATGGCAGCACGGCATTTCAAAAAATGTTTTAGGTTTTAACACCACACAAGTTTGTGGACCAGCCGCTGAGGAGTGTATAAATAAGTCTTGCGGTATGCTCATTTTATTCCGTTGTTACTTTCTTTCTAATCTTTCGCTTTTAGCAAAATTTCTTACCAATGAAATTTCCTTTAAGATTAATCATCCTGACGAAAAGAATTTTAGAAACGTATCTGAAGATGACATATACAAAGATTGTAACTGTTTGCCACCTTGTGAATCTATAGTCTATGATCCTGGAGTTTCGAAGTCTATTTGGGATTGGTCTAAAGGAATGAATATTATGCTGCCAGACAATGATACCCAAAGGCATGATAACCAGAAAATTATGTTCTCTCGAAGTTTAAAATCTATATTATTTTCCAGATATCATTTAACAAAGTTGAGAATATACTTTAAAGATATGCAATTTACTACGTCACAAAGAGGCGAGTTATATGGAAATGCTTCTTTTATAGCCAATTGTGGAGGTTTGCTAGGTTTATTTACTGGTTTTTCGATATTATCTTTAGTGGAAGTTATTTATTTTGCCACTTTGCGGTTGGCAATTAATTTACGCAGACACGGAAGGCGCCACTGGTCGGGAGCACATAATGTATCATCATCATCTTCATCCGATTCAGACGAATGATTGATTTTTGGTACAGGGTACAGGTATTTTAATTGGGCGACGATCACCAGAATCACATTTAGAAAATTATATTGCACATAAATGTTTTTTTATAGTGGGTAGGTACATATAAATTTCTGAATTGCTCATATTTTAGAAAAGAAACACGAATTTTATAATAGAGCCATTCTGTACTTTAAGTAATAGTTAAATATTTTATTCGCAAATCATAAAATTAAAACTTAATGCAGGTGTGGTAGCAAGATTAACATTTGGATCAAGTGGTTGTAATAAAATTATTTAGTAGAATCTAATAAATTGTAAAATTAATTTTTTGATTAAAATTTGTTTTTTCCTGTTACAATTATTATATTAACCCGATTTTTTTTCGACTTTCTAATTTGTGTAGGCCGTAATTATTAGGTCTTCAGCCCCATTTTATGTTAACAAGTTTAGTAATAAATAAATCACTAATGCATTGTAAATATAAACAAACACATGGATATTTAGACTACTATTGGAACAAATCAATGTCCACCCCATATCGAAAGAGATGGTATAATTTTATTCCACGACTTAAGTAATAAGAAATAAATTTGTGGTGAGGGTGCTGAATTTATTTCAACTATTAGAGTAGATTTTGAAAAATTTCATATAGGTACCTAATTATTATAATTTATTCCTTTCATTGATGAGCATAGAATTAGCACAAAATTAGTGTAAAAATGGAGTGTATTCAATTTTCACAGGATACTTTAAATTCTTAACTATAGAAATAATATTCTTAACTATGTTAGTATTTAATTTGAAGAGATGGGGGTGCTAGGTTTTCACCTAGTAGGTCATCTTCAGCAAGGTTTGGGTAGTCGTCTAAACTCTAAAGAATCCAAGACCTTTATATCTTTTGGGATTAAAAAGGAATTATTTCAATGCACAATATTCAATTCAATAAATTGTGATATTATGGTTGTCTGCAGAAATGGCTGGTGACATTAAATTTGAATCCTGGTTTTCTTGCTGGCGTGAGATAATTCTGTTTCCTTATTTTTAATACAAAACCTCCACTAGATATTTACCAATTATATAAAAAATTAATTAAAAGTTAACTGATAAGATTTTTCTTCCTTTTTGGGAGGAGATGTTGATGGTATTCACCTCTTGACTTCCTCCTCATTGATTAGTTCTTTGGAAGAAGAGAAAAGCTGCTCAGTTTTGGCAACATTTTCGACATTTTGTCCTAGTGTGAATCCACTTTATTAAGTTGGAGTAAAAATGAACTAATTATAATATGCATTATTAAAATTATTGTTGTATTCCCATATCTTCCCAAAAAAAGTTTCCGTCATTTAAAAGTTCTGATAAAACAAGTGAAAATTTGTTTGAAGAAATTTTCAAAAAATGCGTTCATCAAATTGATAAAAAAATCAAACATACATAACTCATTTAAGAATTGTAATGTAATAAATTACCTGCTTTTCCTATTGAAAATGGATAGTACATCCTATAGATTGACTAATTAATTATTTTTAATAATAAAGCAGTTCATATTCCATTATAGTATACTAATTAATTGATAAAAAAAATTGAGTGTTTGTCAGGCAATTAAGTTATAAAAAAAGTTATTTACACGAAAGTAATATCTACCAAGAAGGGAATTGCTAATGGATTAACGGCCTTGATTATTGACCAGTAACAGAACCTTATAGTGACAGAGTCGGCTCTTCTAATCTTAATTTTATCAAGTTTGTACAGGCATCTTATGGATACAGTTAATTTTCAATCGAGTACAACCCCTTTATAGCTAAGTTATATAGAAAATATCTAATCGATTATAAGCATCAGTCACTTTGGATGACTTTCATAGTGAGTACATACATAAAAAACTTTATTAGTTATATTAATTAATTTGACTTTTTAATTATTAGTTTTACGAATCAAAATGACCATAAAAGCGATAACTGGCCGAACAGCTGATCGAGAAAATGCAGCACCCACATTCGTACGAAATCTTCGAAACTATTTCAACGAATATTGCACCAATACCAGCATTCATGGTTTAAAATTTTTAGGTGAAAGGCGGCGAAGTATTGTTGAAAGGTAAATTTGACGGTTTCAAAATGTGGATAACACAACAAAATTTTTTAGAATATGGTGGTTCATAATAATAGTAATTTCTTTGTACTTTTGTATAAAATCGATACTGGAAGCCTATCAAAAGTGGACCTTATCGCCGGTAGTTGTATCTTTTGCAACAACGCAAACTCCAATTTGGCAAATTCCATTTCCAGCAGTTATCATATGCCCTCAAATAAAAGCGAATAAAAGCAAAATAAATTACACAAATTTACTTCAAAAGAAATTGAATAATCAAATGCTTACCGATAATGAGTAGGCTAAAAGGAAATATTGGTGTTCCAACTTGACTCACCTTGCATAATTTTAGATTGAATCAATTACGGCTTATGTCCAGCATTTGTAGTTATGGAAAATCTTTATATCACGATTCTAAACTTTTGGATAATCTTGATGAAGAGGAACTTGCAACCTTTTTCATGCAGGTAATTAATAGTATGATTTTTATGGTGTGATTCCTGAGAGTAGAAGTAAATGTTTGTTAGGTTCGTCCCTCACTGAACTCTACAGTTAAACAACTTCGCTGGTCCAATAAAGATTATACCACAAAATTGGATACAATGCTTACTCCTATTATAACAAGTGAAGGACTTTGTTACAGTTTCAATCTAATTGACCCAAGGGACATGTTTAGATCTGATTGGGTGTAAGTAGCAAATTGAATTATTGAAGAAAAGAGCAAATCTTTCGTTATAGTGTTGACATTTATGATAAATTCTCAATACCCCATCAAAAATCATCGGAATGGTCGATAGAGAATGGTTATTCCGAGGAGACAACATTTGAAACGTATCCAAGAAGATCTGTAGTAACAGGAGGAGTTGGAGGTCTCGATATAACTCTTGCTTTTAATTCTTCAGATATGGATTACCTTTGTAACGAAGCATTGGAAGGTTATAAAGTAGGTAATATTTTTATTCTGACATTTAAGTTAAAGAAGATATTTTCAGGTGATAATTAACAATCCACTTCAAAGGCCATTTCTAAGCACAATATATTTTCAAGTAGGAGTAAACAAAGATGTGACCGTATCCGTAACGCCAAATGTTATTTCAACATCTCCGCAACTGCGTCACTATAAACCGTATCAAAGGAAATGTTACTTTCAAGATGAAATTAACTTAAAATTTTTTAAAATTTATGATCAACAAAATTGCTTCCACGAATGTTTATCAAACTTTACAAACGAAAGTTGTGGATGTGTTACATTTACAATGCTTAGTAAGACGAACAAAATCTGTTACTTCTTTTAATAGCAAAAGTATTTTAGGGGATAATTCGACTCCTCTATGCGGTCCGGGAAAAGAGCAATGTTTGTCAAAAGTAGCAAGTAAAAGTTATAATTATTATTTTAAAATCTCGTTTAAAGTTTGTATATAATTTACAGTTCAGTTTTTATCGAGGCAGGTTGCGAGTAATACAGAGGAACAAGTATGCAATAATTGTTATCCTTCTTGCAATTCTTTAACCTTTGAAACAGAAATTTCTCAGTGCGATTGGAATTGGGAAGAACAAGTTCGTCTTAATCAAAAGAGCGATTTTATCCCAAACGGGTAGGAATTTTTAAACTGAATTTTAGATAATAATAATTAGAAATAATTCTTAGGTTCAAATATACTAACCTGCATATTTTTTATAATAAGCAACAAATTATAACTTCGGAAAGACATGAGCTTTTCGGTCAGATGGATTTTCTTGCAAGTTGTGGAGGATTATTAGGATTGTTTATTGGGTTTTCATTTATTTCGGTGATGGAAATCGTTTCCTTTTTGACAATAAGATTTGTATATAATATTAAAAATTTTGGGAGAAACTATTGGGCCGGTAAAGAAAACTTAAGTGAAAAACAAATTAATCTCTAGTTTAATATTATAATAACCTCTATCTATATATTATAATAATCTATTGATGTCAATTTTCGAAGGAAAATTTGTATCTATTTATAATTTTAAATATAATATTATATTTTATTTTAGTAACTTTAACTAAAATTTTATTCAATATATCAGTTAAAAAGCATCTTGCTGATGAACTTGCAAATTATAACATTTGGGTGCGTTAATATCATTTTAATTATCATACACATAAACTAATTAGATAAATGATGATGAGGATGACTATGTAAACAGAGCCAAATGATTAACTTTATTAAAATTTCGAATTATTTCGTTGGGTTTGATAGAAAAGTCAGGTGAAGAAAACAATAAATTTAGTCATGATCGCGTGTTTTAAATAATATGTTAACTATATAAAAAGTTTTAAAATACTTGAGTTAAATTATGTTTTTAGTTTGACCCAGATTTCAAAAACTTTTATTATCATCCCATAGCATCGCTTAATAATAAATAATATTAAAAATAGTATTTTTTAGTAAATAAGTTAAGTAAGTTTATTTTATGTAATTTAAGTATTGGTTTTACTATTTTTATCTTGGCTGGGAAAATAATTCAACTTCGTAGTAAACCATTCATCATCAATAACATAGTTTCTGTCTAACAACGAAAAGCTCACATGCTTTGGTAATGGAGGTAGAAAAGGAATCAAAAATAAAGGATAGTCCAACATGTTTACAAAATGTACGGACATATTTTACGGAATATTGTGCAAATACAAGCATTCATGGATTTAAGTTTTTGGGTGAAAGGAAGCGTAATATTTTTGAAAGGTAAACAATTTTACTACTAATTTTCTATTTCTTACGCAATGTATTTCAGAATATGGTGGATTTTGTTTATGGTTGTATCGTTGTATTTCTGTACAAGCCTAATTTGGGAAGCATATCGCAAATGGGCATTGGAACCAGTGGTTGTATCTTTTGCGACCACTGAAACTCCAGTATGGAAGATTCCATTTCCAGCAATAACAATATGTCCTCAAATTAAAGCTTCAAAGGGAACTTTAAATTATACAAATTTACTTCTCAGAAGCAGAAATCATCAAAAATTAAGTTCCATTGAGTAAATTGAACAATTAAAAAGATTTAGTTAATTAAATTTACGTTTTTCAGGAGAAAACAACTTAATTATATGTCTTTAGTTTGTATGGATAATTGGAATTTGCATGAAGAAAATAATGCAACAGAATTTTTTGACGGTGACGATATTGAAGACTTTCTTATGACAGTAAGTACGTAGGCATCTACAGTTTCTATCAGTTAAGTTTATTCAAGCATTATGGTGTGCCGCCACCATCGCTAAAAGACTATTATTTGCGTAGGTAAAAGAAAAACATCCAATGCCAATGTTCCCATTGATAAAACAATTTAATAACCTTATTATAAAAACAACAACAAATTATCAAGCAATTTAATAATCTTTTAAAGTGGGTGAATAGTCAAGCTGTTACGTTGTTAACTTCTCGTATCCAGAATTACGGGCCCTATTCCCTTGCATACCACCTATAATATAATTTTAAACCCACCAAATGACTACCTGCTGTTCCAGATATTTTACCGAGTACAAAATTTAAACTACTCAATGCTTTTTCTTGTGAACGATCAGTACAAAATAATTTTGAACATAAAAAGTTGTAGATGGTCCACGCAGTTTTTCCACATTCCTGATATAGCTCAAATCAAAAGCAATTCAGAAAAAGCTGAGAATTTGAAAATTATTGTTTTAATCTTCTTCTCAGCCTGTTTTCCGCCCACTGCTGGACATAAGCTTCTCCCATTGGAGGTTTTTGGCCATAAATCACCACGCTGGCCACGTTGGCGAGTAGTTCGCAGATCGATTTTGAACTATAGTTGTTTTATATCCAATAGCAGTTTGCTAGGCTAGCCTTCAAATGTGCCTGTAGTGCTGATTTTTGCTTAACTTAAGGGGACTGCCGGCTTAACGTGCCCTCCGAACCATGGAGACTTGGTCACAAGAAAGTTTGACTCTCCCAAGTTTGAACCCGGTGTCTCGCATTAAAATCCAAAACTGGATTAGCCTCAAAGCAATGACCGATTATTTTAATAGGTAATGGTTATAAATTAGTATACGGCGGACACGGGCAACAGGAACAGTGTTTTTCTGCCGCCCATAGTAGCAGACAAAGTAATATTGCTTGTTTTTGCTATAAAATGTTATGCTCTTGTTTTTCTAATATTTGATTATTTAAAAGTTAAATAAACTATTTTTGTACTAACGTTTTAACAAAATTATTTAATTTTCAAAATTTGAAGAAAACACAACATATTTCATTCGGAATAAAATTGATTGTTGTGCCTTATCTGTTTTAGATTTGATGGAATCTCTGATTTATCACAAAATGTGACATTTTTGCCCATTTTTCTTATTTTTTATTCGATTCCAAATTTTAAATTTCAAAATCATTTAAAATGCAAAACGCATTTCAAAGTTCTAAATGTCAATATTATTTAAGCAAACCGTTGTAGTGCATTTTCATTAGAAACACTGCGAGAACCGCAACAAATACGAAAAATAATTAGTTTTCTATCAATCAAAATACTATTTCAAAACTATTAATAATTTTTTTTCATCAAAAATGCAAAATTCAATTTAATCTTCAATAATATTTATAATTTTCTAGTAATCAAAACTTTAATAACATCCGTGAATCATAAACAACTTATTAATCAAATTCATTTTCAAAACTTACCACTTACATTTTACATTTGCGAATCAAAACTTCATAATATAGCTAACTGTCCTTTCAATTTAAAAACAATAATTAAACAAAATTTTATAACAATTTTTGCTGCTGTTTCCAAAATTAGAGCATAAACTTCGTCCAATTTTTATTTTTTCCAAAATTTAAATTTTAAATAATTTTAAAATCTTTTTGGGGTAGTGGACTAAATAATTAATTTAATCAATATTATGGAATCTTGTTCAACGTTTAGCTATTCTTTATTAGTCCACTAACCTAAAATGTGAGGCGGTCGGAGCATAGCGGTCACGCGAGTTGACTATGAACACTAATCACCCGGTTCGAATCCGAGTGAAGTAAGAACTTTATTTCTGACCGTCTCTCCCCTCGGAAGGCAATGGCAAACCACCGGGGTGTAATCTGTCATGAACGCCTTTAACAAGCATTGTTAAAGGTCACGACGCTTCTGTCAAGAAGCAATACGACGGAGAAGAAGAAACTTAAAAACGGAATCTAATTTTTATAATATTTCATAAAATAATCTTATTCCTAATATATTATGAAATGCAGATTATCGTGTATCCCTCTTAGAATGATTTTCTTCTAGTTGATGGTGTAAATTATTCTGACTTCCATCTGATGGATTTCTTCCAGAACTACCTTATATTCTCCTTGTCGGCGACCTTAACTTTATCTCCGGGTCAAATATAATTTCTGACACCATTAAACGTCCATGGCATCAATCCATTTGTCAAACCTTGGCTAAAATATAAAACTTTAAAATTGCACTCTTTTTGGTTCGTTTCCAAAATTTTACATTCAATTATTAATTTCCTGTTGTTAGTGTTTATTTGTCCTTAAAACCTTAAATTCTTTTAGTCATATTGAAAGTTGATTTTCTTTACAGTTTTTTCCAGTTCTTCAAGCCGTTCTTGGTATACAATTTTCTTTTCATTTTGTTTGAATTTTTCATCATTTTCTTCCTTTTCCCTGTTATCCATTTCACCTCGCGCCTTTTTTCCTCTTTTGTCTTCCTTATTTCATTGTTGTGAGAAATTCATTCCAAATTTAATCCAAATACGAAATTCAATTTAATTTTTCAATTTCCCAGTTGTAATTTTTGCAATTTACAAGGAATCTTCATTACAAAAATTAATTAAGCTAAATTTTACAAAATTATTGGTATCTATTTCCTTAAAAACCTTGATTCGATACACATCAAATAATATCTTCAAAAGTTTAGACGTAGAAGTTAAAAGACATCCATTGAATTGCCTCCTGCGGCTAAACTTCTGAAGATAAATATAATATGCTCTCGCGGACATTTTTGTTAAAAATTTTATTTCCTACAAAATTGTGTACTTCATTTTTTGTATTTATTATAGTTTTCGAAAAAAAATTAATGTAAAGAATAAAAATGTAGCTTTTAAAAACTCAAAAATACTAAATGTTTTCTGAAATTAAAATACCAAAATGTAATTTGTTTTTGTAGGTTCTCAAATTTTTTAATTAATCTGTCAAGCATTAGGCCTCACTCACCAAGTCACCAACTTCTATATTAGTAATTCTTCTAATTTCAACCAATCACAGGTGCGTTACGAACAGATACACATAACGGTGTTATATGTGTATGACAGGCGGGAGCTACTGTCAAGTTTAGGAATGCTAATTCTTAAATTTTGCTAAGTTTGGACAAATTTAAGTCCAAAATTTCAACAAAAATAATAATTTATTATAAACTACAAGCTAATTATCAAATGCGAAATTGTTGTATTACTTTCCATCAAAAATGTTATCGTACAAAATTCCGGACACGATTTTTATACCCTTTCCCATCTTATACAATTAATCAACCAATAAATATAAAGGCGAATTTTAGTACCTACAAAATTTTCTTGTTTAAACTTAACTGAAAGCGACCATTAATTGCTAATTCTGGTTTCTCCAAATATTATTTTTCATCAGATACAACCAAATATCTCGAGTATTATCGTAGAATGTTATTGGTTGAGAATAGATTGCATACCATTTTTGAATGACATATTCATTCCAATATTAACCAACGAAGGAATTTGTTTCAGTTTCAATCTATTTGATCGGGATGAGTTATTCACCAATAAAGTTACGTTAGTATATAGCCCTTGCCAGGAAACCTTGGTCTTACGTCATTGAACACCTGATCGTGGATACCTACTGCCATTGATTATGCATCCAAAACGAATGTTAGGATGACGTAACACCAAAGTTCCATAGCAAAATTATCTGCTCTAGTTTTAAAACTCAACCATTAAGAAAAACTATTTTAGAAACAAATTTTATGACAAATTTAACATTCCGCATCAACCGATTTCAAACTGGTCGTTGGAGAAGGGATACGATAAAAATCTTAAATTAATTACTTTTCCAAAAAGAACACCTTTAGGAGGAGCTCATGGTGCTTTTGATATAACTTTACAGTTCAATTCTTCTGATATGGATTTCCTCTGTGGAGAAGCACTGGAAGGATTTAAAGTAAGAATTAATTTGTAAAAAACAAAACATAATTGTCATTTTCAAAATTTTAGTTCATTTTTCACAGTCCTGTGCAATTTCCATTTGTAAGGCAAAACTATTTTCGAATTGGTGTAGATAAAGATACAACTGTTGTTGTGAAGTCAAACATTATGACAACTGCGGAACAACTCAAAAGTTATACGCTAAAACAAAGGAAATGTTATTACGACGCAGAAAAAACTTTGAAATTTTTTAAAGTTTCCGACCAGAATAATTGCATGCATGAGTGTTTATCCAATTTTACCGCATATTACTGCAATTGTTCGACTTTTGGCTTGCTTCGTAAGTATTTTAATTTATTTTAAATCTGTAGCAGCAATCAAAAGTTTTTTAATTAGGCGAAGAATCTACTCCGGTTTGTGGACCTTCAAAGAAAGGTTGTATTGGTGAAGCTGAAGGTAAGATTTTATGCAAAAAGGTTTCGTGATTAATTCGAATACAATTTTAGGTTTATTTCTTGCAAGACATATAAAAATAAATCCAAAATATCATAAAGAACAAATAGATTTGGAAGATTGCAAGTGTTTGCCATTATGCAGTTCCTTAACATTCGAAACTGAAGTTACTCAGTCCGAATGGAATTGGCATGAAGCGTATCGGCTTTTAAATCAACATCAAAACATATCCAAAACGTATTGAAATTGTTTGAAAATGATACAATTCTATATTATATCTTTTTAGGATTCACTTTTCCCGAGTACAAATATTTTACAGTAGCAATCAATTTGTAACATCTCAGAGGAATGAGTTATACGGAAGCATGGATTTTCTTTCAAGTTGTGGTGGATTATTGGGGCTCTTTATTGGGTTTTCGTTTATTTCTGTAATAGAAATTGTTTACTATTTAACTTTAAGGTTTGTATCCAATATTTATCGATTTGGAAAGGATCATTGGGCTGGAAAAGAAGAACTTCTAGAAAATGAAGAAAAGTAATAATGTTGATTTGAATTATTTCAATAATTACAATTATATTATAAGCATATAATTTTTTTACAAATATAATAAATTAATTATTATTGGTATATTTTAAACAATTTCACATTTCTATTGAGCTTTCAGGCTCAATATTATGTATTATTCTGACGAAAGGCATTATACGTGCTTGAAAGCTCAATACAAAAATATATCAATAATTTAATTAATAAATTTAACTCGTAATATTGTTTAAAATATAACAATTTATTATCACGAGTTAACAACTAAACAATTTATATAAATATAATAAGTACTACTCAGATTTTTAGTAGTTTTATGTTTGTCTGCCTAACCTCATTCATTAGTTATAATATTCCCAATAACTGAAAATAATAAAGTTTAAAATAATGAAAAAACCAATTAACGAATTTGGCGCCCTCAAAGCCACTTCCACAAAGAAAATGGAGGCGACGGTTTTCATCTTTATCAGCCTTTTCCGCCCACTGTTAGACATAAGCCTCTCCATATTATGGAGGTTTTTTTGGCCATAACTCACCACGCTGGCCAGACGGGTTGGTGAGTTGTTCGCAGATCTATTTTGGACTATAGTTGTTTTACATTCGGTAGCAGCTTGCAATTCGTCAACTCAGGGGGACCGCCGGCTTAACGTGCTCTCCGAAGCACGGAGACTTGGTCATAAGAAAGTTTCACTCTCTCTCCGGGTTTGAACCCAGTACCCCGCATTCAGATCCAACTGCGTTAGCTGCAAGGCAATGACCGTCTCTTCATTTTTTTCTCGGTTTTCAGATCACAGTATAAATGAAGTGGTTATTGTATTTACATTATCTACATTATTTGTTTAACTAATTTCGGTGGTCTAAAATTGGGTTCAATAAATATTATTTCCTGATCAAATTTACAAAGAAGAATATTTAAAAGTTAAACATGAAGTGCTAGTTATATTTCCTAACTAGGAAAATGTACAAATTATACATTATGGTTCCGTATGATAAAATACTAGCGTATAAATGATATCTCCTGTGTCTTTTTCAAAAGGTGCGACACTGAATAACGAATAAAATTACCCTTAGCAATTTAGAAAATAGTTTTCCCAGCGCAGGTGTTACCTTTTTATTAATTAAATGTCAACTACGTTTATAAAATAAATGCCATTTTCTGGTCATTGCTTCAATTAAAAAAATAAACTTTTTTCCCATGAGAAAAGCGTGCGTTGTATTACAATTTTTATAAGTACGTAATTTGTACAATTCGTAATTAACTAATAATTTTTATCAACGCTGAACAACGCCTTTACATAAAACAGAATATTAGTTTTTACCATTCACTTCGCAACTTGAAAAGTGAAAAGTGCACCGATATCAAAAATGGTGGGCGATATAAACTATGAAAAGAATGAAAACATATTTGATGACAAAATTTCCAGACCACAAAAAAAGTTTCCTAGTTTTCTTGAAAACTTATTTAATTACCTTTACCAATACAGTGACAACTCCAGTATTCATGGTATAAAGTACATTGGAGAAAGGAAGCGTACCATTGCAGAAAAGTAAGTTGAGATTTCCTTTAAATTTTTTTTATTTTTGTAATTTTTAGATTATGGTGGTTAGGCGTATTTACAGCCTCTTTATATTTTTCAATTTCTATGATTTTGAAAACTTATGATAAATGGCAAAACACTCCAGTTATTGTCAGTTTTGCCCGCAGTCCTACACCGATTTGGAAAGTTCCGTTTCCGGCTGTAACAATTTGTTCTGAAACCAAAACAAGACTGAGTGCTTTTAACTTTACGAAAACATATCAGCATATTATTAAAAAAAACACTACAAAAGAGGAGTAAGACAGTTTCCATGATGACATAAGTTATTATTCGATTTTATTTTACAGAGAATCTAAGATGGACATGGTAAGTTTGGTATGTGATAATCATCTATATCACAATGGATCTGTCACAGTTAATTACGACACCATTGATTTTTTGGCCAAAGTAAACAACATCAATAACATTTTAATTGTGATTTCAAATAATAATTTTTTTAGGTAGCACCACCATTCGATCAATTTTTCTATCAATGCAAGTGGATGAATGAAAAAGTAAACTGTAGCGATTTGTTTACTCCTATGCTTACAGAAGAAGGAATCTGTTATACCTTCAATATGTTGAATAAGGACGAATTGTTTAAAAATTCTGTGTAATTAATTTATTCAACCAATTCAAAATTTTTGCTGTTCTATTATACTTTTTAGATTTTCGCACGACAAATATTTAGATCATGATAACCAAGCTACAAATTGGACATTGGAAAATGGTTATCCAAAGTCTGCCGATAAAACTACTTATCCAAGAAGAGCTCTATCTGCTGGTCAGGGCGCGGGTTTGTCGCTTTTATTACGAGCGTATGAAAAAGATTTGGATTATATTTGTAGAGGACCTGTTCAAGGATTTAAAGTGATAGAATTGTAAGTTCTATGAAAAGTACAATCCACTACTTCAACCATTTTACAGATTCTTCTTCACCATCCGGCCGAGGTCCCTCGAGTAAGCCAACAGTACTTTCGAGCTCCTTTAAACCAGGAAGTAGTAGTTTCGATAAAACCTGATATGATGACAACTTCCGAAGGGTTGAAAGGCTACTTACCCCATAAAAGACAATGCTATTTTCCATCCGAAAGGCCACTGAATTTCTACAAGGTGTATACTCAACAAAATTGTGAAGTTGAATGTTTGACAAATTATACTCTTCAAAGATGTGACTGCGTTTCTTACTATATGCCCCGTAAAGATACGAAACCACAAAGACATAGAATATTTTTCATAAATTTTATTTTTTAGATGCCAAGAAAACTCCTATGTGTGGATCTAAAAGTACTATGTGTGTGTTTAAAGCACTGAGTAAGTTGTATCAAAAATAATCCACCTTTTTTCCACATTCTAATTGTATAATTTTACAGTGTCAATTAATTTGTATAATAAAACAGCTTCTAAAGACGATAAGACTAGCAAAAATTTTCAAGAAACTTGCGATTGTCTTCCAGCCTGTACTTCTTTGACATATAATTCAGAAAATTCTCAAGCAGATTTCAATTGGCCTAAAGTTTTTGAGGCATCCAAAAAGGACGTCCCTGATTTAGCTGGGTAAAAATAATTTTGAATTGAAATTTTAAAAAAATTATTGGTTTCATAATTTTAGAGCTAAATTAAGCGGAGTAATTTTATTCTTCAAGGAAATGCAATTTATTACTTCTGAAAGAAATGAGTTGTACGGCCCTACGGATTTTTTGGCCAGCTGTGGTGGTCTTTTAGGTCTCTTTATGGGATTTTCTTTTCTTTCGATAATTGAAATATTATATTTCTTGTCGTTGCGACTAATATGTAATATTCAGATTTATGGATACCGTTTCTGGTCGGGAACTACTGAATTTGCAGAAAATGATTAATATGTAATATTGTTACTATTTAATTGTTCTCAATTTCAAATTTAAAAAAAACAATTTGGTATACTCTGACTGAACCATTATAAAGATTTTTAATTATATAATGAATGTAACATTAAACATTGTAACAATAAAAAATTATTTAAAAATGTAAATTAATAATTATTTTAATTTCTTATGTGTTCTTGTTTCCAAATAACAAAAGATTTGCTTATACCTTAGTTAACGGGGTTTTGGTATGTATACGTCTGTCGCATCCACTTAGCGTGATAGACATGCAATTTACATTCTGTTTATTAACTTCAAATGGATAATATAATAATTTTAGTTTTGCTCCAAATTTATTCCTCGTTTATTCATAAAATAGACAATGTATTTATTTTATGAAGATCTCCAAAATTCCCAAATCTGTACGTGGGAACCATTCACTTTGTTGGTTCTAACTTTGAGAAAAAGTTTGGACCTAATAATCAGAATAGTGACAACTGTCCCCTTGTTTATAGTGGGTTTCATAAAGTCTATTTGGTTCCAGTTCATATCGGGACACGATGTCAATTACGATATTCAGTACACTTTCCTTATGCATATTTGAATGTATCTACCAAATTAAATAATATAAAATACATTTTATTAGAGAAGAAAAATTTAGATTTGGAGACAAACTTGAGCAGAATTACTCGTAGCTAGATTAGTTTATATTCCTCAAATTCAAAAGTTATTTGAGCAAAGAATTCTTTAAGCTTTCATTTGATATTAAAAAATACGACGACGCGATGGCGACGTTTCAATTTATTGAAATGTATGGAAATATTGAGTCATGAGAATATTCAATCTTGTACATACTCGTATTATACAAATATTGCACAAAAGTTAACTCCACGGGGGAGTTTGTTCCGACTATACACTTGAAACACAGCCAACGCTGTAGCTAAAGTCCTACACTACTGGAGGTCCAGTAGTTTTGGGACATAAGAATTTATTGAATAAAAAATTAGTAACAATGTATTCCAATTAATTAATAAGTCAATGAGAACCTCGCCCTATAATAATCAAGATTAAGATTAAAAAAATTAATTTAAAAATTAAAATTAAATCTTTTTAATTAAAACAATCTAATCACAACTGTAAGAAATAATAACAAGCTTTGTTAGCTTTATGTGATCAGGGGCGCACTGTGAGGAGCTGGGGAGGCGTAGCCCACCCTAGAAAATGGAGTAGTAGCACGAGATTTGGAAAAAACTTTTGTTATTTGATTCCCAAAGACAATCAAAACTTTAAAAATGAATTATTGAGCTACAAAACTTTTATATTGAATTCAATCACCTGTCGTTATCCACAAAATCTGATATTTTATTTTCACTGGATCAGAAGGACACGATCTTGGTGTTTCTTTTCGAGGTAGTTGCAGAACGTGTGGAAGTACTTTTGATTGTTGTCGAAGAGAAGGAAGTCTTTAGTTAAATTCGCATACTAGTTGCGATCCTAAATTTAAGTATGATGGGTTGTTAAAGTGGAAAGACCATTAACATCCCAATGTATTACTATAGAATCTTATGGAATTATGTGATTCGATTTGCGTTGTTTCGATGAAGTGTATCCCACTTCCCTACGGCATAACGCTTTAATTGCAAGGTGTTCAAAATTTATATAATTTGGGTGACGAAGTTAATAACTATTAACGAATATATTTTTACACCCTGTGAAAACTGCAGAGATCAATAATGGGGTGGGGTTGATATATGATGAAGCGGTCTCAAGGGTTAAAATAATTATTTTTAATTACAATACAATTTTTTTAAATTTAATTTATAGAATTATTGATATTCTGAATTTTTTTTTGATGATTTTGAATATATTTTAAAATATATCGAGTTAAAATAAATTAATGTATTATTTTTATAATTTTATTAAGCTTTCAAACTAGATCTAGTTACCGTTCAAATGACAATGCAATGTATCTGTTTCCATATGTTTACTTATTATGAAAGACATATCCATATCTGAAAGCTTAATAAAATTATAAAAATACTGGATTAACTATAACTCGATATATTTTAAAATAAAACATTAATTATTATCACGAGTTTAAATAAACATTTTAAGCATAATTTTTGTTACATAACGTATCAATGGCGTAACTTCAAATATTACGCCTTCCGCCCATTTTTATTTTTTGGGGGCCCCTTTATATTAATAGTATAATATATAAAAAATAAGTAGGGTAAGGTAAGGTAATGTCGTGATATTTTAGTAAAACTGTTACTACTGGGCTTGAAATATAATTTTTTCTGTTTTTGAAATCAGGAGGTAATAATATTACAATTAAGCAACCTTTTTGTAAAAAATTAAGTAAATTGAACGAAACACAATTATTTTGTTGTAATTTTTGTTCCGGCAGAAATTTAAGGTAATGTCGTGATAGGACATCTAATGTCGTGATAGGGGTAAGGTAATCCCGTGATAGCAATAAAAAGTTGTAAAATCATAAACAATAATTTATACAATTAAAACCATTTGTAAGAAAGAGAATTTATTTACACTACACTACTTTTTTTTCATTAAATTAATATGAAATATTGATATAAAAACAAATTAAAAAATAAAAACTAAAAGAAAACGTAAAAAAATTATTACTTAGGAATATTTTGTTATACGATTTCACAAATATTACACATGTAAACATCTTCGATGTCTTCAAAGTCATTTTGACATGTAGTATGGTATGGAGTTAAACAAAATGAACATTACACCCAATTAGCACCAGTTTTTTTTTCTGCACATGAACAGAAAATTTTAAATTGCACTTTCCACAGGTCCAATTTTCTTCTCAGTTAAAACAGACGGTTTTAATGCTTCTACTCGAAAGGCATCACGATTGAATGGGTAGGCTCCTGCCCTTTGAAAGGCATTCGAATTCTATTTCCGGAGGAAGAGCGTATGGGCGTCCTAATTTTGACAACTTAGCGTGTTCAATATCTTCATTTCTTACAAGAAAGTTTTTCAGCGTCGACCAAGGTAGCCCAGTTTTTTTAGCTACTCGATATAAATTAAAATTATCACTCCATACTAGTTGTGCTGCTTGCAGAAGACTGTCATGATCGTATTGCCGTTCTGTACCTTTCTGGACTACCCTTTTCTTAGGATTCATATTTTTTCAAAATTAAAACACGAACTAGAAGTAAGAATCAGCAAATTACCATTGTTTACTGGGTGCTATCACCTTCATTTAAATATGGATAGGTAATGTAGTGATAAAAATAAACAGTAATTTAAGCACCGAAATTTTAAAAATATGATTTTTCACAGTTCAAAGTAGCTTAATATAACATAAAATTGTACTGCTTTAACAAATTAAAGGTAATAAAAATTATTTTTGCAATAATTAATTAAACAGGTGTAATAAATTAGATTAAACCTAAGAATTATGCTACTTTATCTAAGGCATTCAAGCCTAAGGCATTGAAAATTCTAGAACATTTTCAGAATACGAAAAAATCTACGAAACATAAGCTTTAAAATGCAATCTTAAAAATTAATTTTAGTTTAAAATTACCTTAATTACAGCTAAAAGTAACACAAACAAAGATTACATAGAAAAATATTATTCACTAACATGTATCATTTGCTTACTTTCCTTATACTGACCTTCGAAGTTCGAACCTACCCTTAAGTATCTTACATCTAGTTAGGTAATAAAGAATGGTATCTTTTGGACTCCTCGATGTTCAAAATCTGTTGATAGGCAATGAAGCTACGAGTATTTTAAAAACTATCACGACATTGCCTATGTCACGGAATTACCTTACCTTACCCTACCGATAAATAAATACGCATAATTTTATAGAACAAAAAGTTTCATACAAAATAATTAATTATGTAATTTTTTCGAAGTCGGCGTTACCTCTGCCATGTTCTGCTGTAATAAATACATTATTTAATTTTGACTTCATGGTTCTCGATATATGAATTTCAGTTGCAAAAATTTTATTCACCGTTTTCTGGGACGTTTTAGAATTTTCTTCAAAACATTTGCAACTCCATGGAGATATGCGTGGAAGGAATTAAACAGCATTTTCTGAAGTTATTTCACATTTTTATTTTTTTTTTGCTTTTCCCTCATTACAATTTGTAATTTTTGGAATAAAATAATGTTTATGTTTTATCCCTAAATCCTTAGGGAAGAAACGTGAATGATGGATGTAAAAAGTTTGTTATAAAGCATATTTTGCAGTAAATACTGCGTATTAATTCATAATTAATTTAAAATTCATGTTGTGTTTTTTGTAATTAACAAAATTGAGAAAACAATAGAAATACTAAGTTGGGTTTTTAATTAACAATTTTATTAATTTAATATTATTTTTGACAATATAATTCCTAAAACAACATTCCTTAACCTCCTATGGGAGAGGGTGTGAAATATCCCCGGTAGATTTGTTACGACAGTACCTAGTTTATTAGTAGTTAACAAGTCATTGGGGCATGTCAAGTTTCGATAAAACTAATTAGCTAAATTACATTGAAACTAACAAATGTAAAAAGGCGCGTAGTTCTCAATCAACCAACAAGACCTGACGTGAATGACTAAGCAATTCAAAAAAGTTAAACAATCAGCAATTAGTGACTTATCTTTTGTTATTAATATTATTATTTTTACTATTGGAATATTTCAACGATACTTTCCTTCAGGTAAGATTAATTTAAAATTTATTTCCTTCGTACTCAAAATAGTTTTTAAGGGTGCAAGGATGGACAGAAAACATTTCGAAAACGGAAAAACTGAACCTAAAGCAAAAGGCTTAAATCCAAGTTTTGCTAAGAATTTGAAAGAATATTTGTTCGAGTATTGCAGAAATTCGAGTTTACACTGTGTGCGATATTTGGGTGAAAAGAAGCGTAGCTATGTGGAAAGGTATAAAATTCGAGTTGCTCTAAAATTGAAAAGTTACAATTATCTACTTTTAGATTTACTTGGTTGACAATTATTTCCATTTCCCTTTCTCTTTGCGTTTTTTTAATTATTAAAACTTATATGAAGTGGGTGAATTCTCCAGTTATCGTAAGTTTTGCAACGAGTTCAACGCCTATTTGGGAAGTTCCGTTTCCAGCGGTCACTGTTTGTCCAGAAACAAAATCAAAGCAAAGAGTTTACAATTACACTGAAGCGTATCACAAATTTCATGAAACGCCTGAAAATATGACAGAGGAAGAGTAAATAAAGGATTCTAAATATATTTATCCTGACTGATTTGCTAATATTCCAGATTAGTTCAATTTGAACAAGCAAGTTTGATATGTAACAATTTGGATAAAGATGGAAATAAAACTGTGAATTACGACAGCATCGATTTTTTGGCCCAGATTGCTCCTCAATTCGCTGACGTTCTTTGGCAGTGCAAGTGGACAAATGTCAATCAAACATGCGATACTTTGCTAACAACTGTGCTTACCGAGGAGGGAGTATGCTTTACGTTTAATATGCTCGATAGAGATGACATTTTTACCAAAGAAGTGTAAATTTTGAAAATATTATTTACTAATTACTGAAAATTAACAAGCCACTTTTAGATCACCTAATGGGGACTTTAATCGTGTTACGTATGGTATTTCTAGCTGGACTTTAGAAAAAGGATATGACGATAACTTTGACATCGAAGCTTATCCACTAAGATCATTTTCTGCTGGCCATCGTTCCAGCTTTTCACTTTTAATGACGCTCTATCAACAAGATTTTGATTATATTTGCAGAGGAGCATTACAAGGTTATAAGGTAACGCTGTTATTTAAATAATTTTCAAAACTTTAACTTACGTTTTGTTAGATTTTGTTGCATAATCCAACCGAAATGCCTCAAGTAAGTCAACAATATTTCCGTGCTTCGATTAATCAAGAAACAGTGGTAATAGTTAAACCAGAATTGATGACCACAGCAGAAAATTTGAGAAAATACAATCCGGAAAGCAGATATTGTTACTTTATATCTGAGAGGCACCTTAAATATTTTAAAACTTATACGCAACGTAACTGCGAAGTCGAATGTCTAACAAATTACACATTAAACAATTGCGGCTGTGTAGCTTACCATATGCCACGTAAGAACATACGGTATAATTTTTAACCAAGTTTCACATTACATTTAATTACTTTCAGATAATGATACAACTAAAATTTGTGGATCCGGCAGCACAACTTGCATGAAAAATGCTAACAGTAAATATGTTTACCAATTACTTTTTTAAATATTTAAACCACTATTTTAGCCGAAATGGTTGCAAGGGAAGTTGAATTGAGTATTGAAAACCTGGATTCAATTGAAATCGAAGAAGATAAGAAATACCATTCGAGGTGCAATTGCTTACCCGCATGTACTTCCCTATCATATAATGCCGAATCGTCTCAAGCAGATTTCAATTGGCCTAAAGTTTTTGATGCGTATGAATCTCCATTAGATGAATTTCCAGGGTAAATGAATATGGAAGATATGATTTAAGAGCTGTAAAGATGGATAACGCTATACAAAATTTATATTACCTATATGCTTTTTTTCCCGGTAAATAGATGACGTTGCTAATTTTCTGTCTCATTTACAGATTGAAGGTTAATACTTTTTATATACTTTGAGTTTATTTGTTAGTTTTACAAAAGAGTAACCCAAATCAGTAGCTCCATCTGTAAATGGGATAGAAAATTAGTAACGCCATCTATTTAGCGGGAAAAAAGCATACATATACATTTGTATAGCGTTATCCATCCTTACAGCTCTTATATCATTGATGGAAGTATAATTTTAATATAAAATTTTTTTTGTAGGGTTGTAATGACAAGAGTTACGTTTTTCTTTAAAGAACAACAATTTATAACGTCTGAACGTAGCGAACTTTACGGTGCTATAGATTTTTTTGCAAATTGTGGAGGACTTTTGGGACTCTTTATTGGATTTTCGCTATTATCAGTAGTCGAAGTATTTTACTACTTGACATTAAGAATTTGGTGCAACATGAAAAATTATGGTTGCAAATTTTGGTCAGGTTCGTCCAAAATACTTGAAGATTATCAAAAAAATAAATAAAACTTTATATTATTTAAAAATGAATCTATACTTTGTCTACCAAACAGATGTACATATTATGCTCCTCCCAAAAGGAGTGCGAAAAAAATTAGTTAAATTTTGAAACCACCGTTTACAATACTAACGTCATAGTTGTTGTAACTGGTAACTATGATAACTGGAAACTGGTTGATACGTTCATTGGCTTAACATTTTTGGGGAGGAGCTTAGGTGCATCTGTTTGGTAGACAAAGAGTATGAAGTGGTAGAATCGAGCGTCATGTCGCGTAGAAGATTGAATAATCCAGATTGTTTTCGTAGCTGATGCTCTGCGGACACTCTAAATAAGCTCGATGCTACCACTGCTCTGGATACACATACATCAAGAAATAAATTTATAATATGTAATTACTTACACCTAGTTTTTCAATCTTTGGCTAACTATTAGTTGTGCCAAAAATTATGATTCCCAACAATTATTGTATGTTTGTATGTTATGTATGACTTATAATATTGACATTTTTGTAATTGAAAAGTTTGTGTCTATTTTACTATGTTAAAAACAACCTCATAATTCAAAAGTTTGCAATATATTTTATTATTAAGGATAAATTATTGCTATATTTTAATAAATTACGAATTAAGGAAAGATTATTTAATAATGTATTTAAGCTTTCAATCGCGCGTTGCGATCATCATCAGAAAGTGCAAAATAATTAAATAATTAAATGTTTCCTTAATTCGTAATTTATTAAAATATAACAATAATTTATTCTCACGAATTAATAAAATTAACCTATTTTAAATTTTATTAAGGATAATAATATACTATTTTCGTCCATTTTTTACTAATTTATATTTTCTTGTTTTGGGCTAGTAGACTATTAATTATATTATTGGTTTATGTAAAACTCAACGTTTCACTATGTTTATTTTAGCTTCGTCAGGAATACAGATAGCGAAACGTTGATTTTTACATACACCAATAATTAATTAATAGTCCATTTACCCAAAAAAAGAACACAGAAATATAGAGGTTATGTTGTTTGAAGTTAGACAATGTTAATATTTCCAATATTTCAAAATGAAATATTCAGTATCACAAAGGCCGTTATTTAGTATTATAATGTGCGCACTAACCACGAATAATGCTGATTAGTAAATATTTAAAAAATTTGTGCGGTTCTGGAAGTAAAACAAGAATAATAATTCGTCCATTTATATCAATGTCACTCGAGAAAAATTTGATTTACGACCATTGCAAAACTTGCCGACAAAATTGTCGTAATTACTTTATGGCACTTATTTAAACAATGTGTTTACATTTAGATTGTCTACAAGTACAAATTGCGTGAAAATTTAATACAATTTGTGTTGAAAATAGTGCAATTTTACTCATTTCCAGCGCAATTCTACTATTTTCATTTTTGTACAAATTGAACTAAATATTCACACAATTTATACTTGTAGACAATCTAGACACAAACTGTTCTACTTTTAAGTACCTATTATTTTTTCTCTATGCAATATTATATAAAAATTTGTAATGTCTTTATTGTTGTACTTATTACTTACCATAATTTGTAGAAATTTTTATTTCAAAAAATAGTAATTATTTTTAAAATATTTTATAGTACAAAAATTGCCTGCAAAAGTTTATTGAAGATCACTACAAATTTATATTTATCGCTAGTTAACTACAAATTGCAATACAATGTGCTACAATTGTAGTAAAAAATTTTTAGTGTACGTAACATTAAGGCGGGGGTACACCTTTCTGTCAAAAATAAAAAGTCCAACTTTGTGAATTTTTTCTGAAAAATGAATGTATTTAGATCAATTTGGGCTTAGACACATTATTATTTTAAAAACATTTAAAAATGTTTTCCAGTCAAAATATTACAAAATGACGGCGTGGCAGCTGAACTCCAAAAAGTTGGATAATCTCCCAATGGTGCCGTTAGACCTACAAAGTAAGAAATGAAAAAATTTAGTTTAATATATTATTATGTTTTACAAGTCCGCCTCGACCCAGATTTTTAAATTTTTGTTTCAAAAATTTTTTATGGCTGTTTAAGTGACGATATTTGAGTCGAAAAAAACTTTCTTGACTTTGAACCTTTATAACTCAAAAAGAATTAAAATATAAAAAATCTGAGTCAAGACGGACTGAAAAAATATATTATATTAAACTAAATTTTTTCATTTCTTATGTTGTAAGTCTAATGACATTATTGGGAAATTTTCCACCGCATTTTAAGAGGTGTTCTTGGAGTCCAACTGCCACGCCGCCATTTGTAATATTTTGACTTGAAAAAATGTTTTAAAGTTTTTCAATACTGGTACAATAATGTGTCAAAACCCAAATTGATCTAAATATATTCATTTTCTCAGAAAAAGATCACAAAGTTGGACATTTTATTTTTGCCCGCAAGGTGTACCCTCCCCTTAAAATTATAACTACTTTTACAGATGTTCAATCGGCATCTTAATACTATTTTGTTATGTTTCTATGGATACTTGTGTTTCGCTGCCACTTACTACTCCTGAAGTGGTAAATTGGTAAATTTTTCATTTTCCATAAAATAATCCCATAAATAATGCGTAAAAATGGCCCTGCTAATTTAAAAAAATATATTGGTGTACTGAATTGTGCTCTGTATGAGACAAAAACTTGATCCAAAAGAAGTTGATTTAAATAATAAACTAATAAAACATTGAGAGATCCTTGGCCCAAAGTGTTATCTATGGTAATATAGCTCGACCTCAATTTTAAAATATGCGAAACCATCAATTTAAAAATAATGTGATAGTGTTATTTCCTGCGATAATTTCACAAAAAGTTACTTAAAATTCTGAAAAATTGTATAAACAATGGGAGTATCAATTTACCCCAAGAGGAATCTTTTTAGTATAACTATTTATTTTCCTTTTATGAGTGCATTGGAAATTCAGCGGGGAAAGAGTCACAATTCACAAATTGGATGAAATGATAATTTCAAAATGAGGATAACTGTATATGTGGTTGGAAAAAGAGGTATAAGAGTGTAATTACTTTTATGAGAAGCAAATGCAATTTTTTAAGTATTAAACACGTATATACTGCACCAATTTAAAATTAAACTGTAGGTAATTATTTTGCTTTTTAACTTATACCCTTTTGCCCTACGGACTGCCAATTATTAGCGCTATGTAGAAATTTGAGTAGTTTTCTAAATGAGTATGGTAATCTTAAATATAATGACCAAACCCTCCAAAGTGGTTGAACTATATATTATTATTTATATAATTAGGAAAATTATTATTACTTAGTAAAATTATTTAATTTTGAAATTTTTTTAATGATGTCGAAGAATTTAAAATACATATGTAAGTGTTTTCTATGGTCTAATTCCATTCAAAATTATATTTAACAATTCTCACAAGGTGAAATCCATTCTTTCCATTTCGTATAGTCCAAAATTTCATCATAAAATACTAACACAAGAGCTCCACTCAATCCTCTTAGGCAATTCGTAAATCCTCCCTGAAATGATTAAAATATATTAAACATTTTCTTCTCCCTAAACCTATCGTACCTTATAAAATGTACCTATCCCTTCCTTTTTATACATCTCTATGAAAGTGCCTAAATAACCGTTAAACAATTTAAACTCTTGAGGTCTTCCTGATTCCAACATTAATCTACGTGCTACAGTATCAATAGGATAAGTGCAGATACCCGCAAAGCAAGTAACGCTCTAAAAATGTAACAAAGTGATAAGGCAGTAATAATAAATCTTATTGCATTTGCAACTTAAAGTAATAATAATTTAGAATATCGAAACTGACAATCATACTTGAGCAAGGAAGAGTCCTACAAGTAATGGAGGTTTGGCAGTTTGTTCATGATTTGCCATATGTTCATGTGCCCACAAAGCCTTTACAGTATCAAAAAGCCCAAAATATATTGCCCTATACGTGGATATTCCTACTACTGCGACTGGATAACCTCCATAAAGTCCTCTAATTCCCACAGATTTGTAAATTTTTTTCAAACAATCACCAAGACCATTAAATTCTCTTTTAATATGTTGAACGCCTTGTTTATTAGCTTTTAGAGCATCTATTTGGAAAGAAAATTGTTAGGTTCAACTATCATTATATGATAGACAACTGCATCCTGTGACTTCACCTGTTCCTATATCAACAGCAATTCTTGTTTGACAAAACTCTAAAGGATATAATATAGATGTAGCACAAGTTCCGGCCATACCTCCAGCCAAGAATCTTATTAAAATATTTCCTGCTTCACTTTGACTTTCAAGCCTCAAACGCAAATGCTCTTTAAAAAAGTCGTTAAATGCGAAATTTAATGACTGCATTGGAAAGTATCGAATTAAATTGGTTCCATTTCCTCGCCAAAAACTCCATATTCCCTTTAAAAGTATTATTTTCTTATTTCAACAAATGTAAAACACTTACTTGCTCTTTGGGAAGTCTGATTAAACAGTCGATAATTCCAGTATACCTTGGTCGTTGACCTTTTATCACCTGCAGAGCCGAATCCTGATTTTGGAGAATTAATTTTATTCGTTCGAGTGGAGCTGTAACGGTTTTAGCAATTGACGATGTTACACTTACGATGCCAAAATTTAACACAAATCTTTTTGCATCCTTATACGACATATATGTTCACGGTTAATTTATTTTGTACTTTTTATTTTTATTAATTTTAATTTATTTGATAATTTTTAATATTTTAAATTTTACGTTTGACATTTTTTAAAGAATTTAAACTCAGTGACATTTAAAATAAGGTTTATTTTTCTTTTTTTTTAGTACATTTCACTTCTGAAATAATGTCTGTCAATGTTTAGGGGAAATATTGGTAAAACAATGACAATTACTGTGTTTTTAATTAATGTTACCGTTTAAATTATCTCTTAAAATTTATAATTACTAGCAGTTTTTGGCCCTCAGTTGGAGCAATTAATGAGCTTATAAAAGTGATTGAAATAACTGACTGAAAATAAATTTTTAGTCATGTGCATGCGGTCTCCCTTATTCCATAACCTAAAATGTTAAGTTAACTACCAACCCATTAAAAATAAATGTCTCTATGGTGTCTTTATATACATTTTAAAATGTTATATTCAACTTTAATCATATTTTGATAAAAATTTCTTCAAGTCGGTGTAATGTACAATTTCATCATGTGCAACCAAAACTAATGCACCACTTAATGCTCTTAAGCAGTTGACACCTACTCCCTAAAATATATTATCTATATTACTCTTTATCATTAATTAAATAATCAGGGCCGTAGCTAGTCATTGGTCATGGGGGGGGGGGGTTTCTCCGAAAAAAAAAGTTTTTTCTATGCCATGGGGGGGGGGGGTTCACGCCAAACAAAATTTTTAGACCCTTATTTTTAATATCTCGCTCTCCCATGGGGGGGTTGAACCCCCGAACCCCCCCCCCCCCGTATCTACGGCCCTGTAAATAATTAATGACATGATCGTACTTTGTAAAATGATGAGACGCCTTCGGTTGTATAAATCACCTTAAAGGCGTTTAAAGTATTATGGAATAGCCTATGCTCTTGCGGCCGACCAGATTCCATCATTAATCTTCTTCCAACGGTATCCAGTGGATAAGTGCACGCACCAGCAAAGCACGTAATTACCTATTGATCAAATATTTGTTTATATTGTATTCATATGCTGATAATGTTATAAAAATGTGTACACCTGAGCTAAGAATAGTCCTACAAGAACAGGAGGTTTGGGTGTATCATGACTACCATCTACAGGTTGAGTTGACCATATTCTTTTTACCGTGTCAAATAGGCCAAAATAAAGACCCCTATATAAAGTAACTCCTATAAGTGTTATTCCATATCCATTATAAAGTCCTTTCACACCATCAATATTTCTAACTTTAAAAATACAATGGGTTAAACCCTTAAATTCCCTTTGCACTTCCTTCTTAGAAGATAACCTGTCTAAAAGTAACACTATAATGTAATGAAATAAAATAAAATATTGATAATGAAACCTGATCCTACATCAACTGTAATTTTTGTTTGACAAAAGTCCAATGGAAATAACAAAGTCGTCGACGCTGCACCGGCCATTCCTCCAGCCAGAAATTTTAACATTATTGCATGTGTAACATTGTTGTGGCCCAATTTTTTGAAACGTTTTTTAAACGTATTATTAAAAGAAAAATTTAGAGCCTGGGTTGGAAAATAACGCATAATGTTTACACCGTTTCCTCTCCAAAAACTTAAAAAACCCTAAGAAAATATAACCAAATTAAACATAGAGCTTTATCATACCTGCTCCTTTGGAATACGAATAAAGCAATCCACTATTCCATTATAACGTTTTAACTGGCCACTCATTATTTGAATAGCTGAGTCTTGATTTTGCAACATTAATTTTACTCTTTCTAATGGTGCACATAGCGTTTTTGCACAAGTCGCTGTCATTCCTGCTACCAAAAAATGTAATCCAAATTCTCCAATTTCTCTCATCTAAGAACAATACATTTCGCTATTTTTGACATTTGTGACAGACTAACTTTTTGGCATAACAGAAGCGTTCAACACGCATACGTATTAATTTATAGATATCGCTTTTCTCTGTTTTAACCGAACAATTTTGCAGCAGCGAATTTTAGATTTATAATTACATTTTGGATTCGATTACTTAGATATTTAGATTACTTACTAGGAAAATGGAATGAAGTTTCTGTTGTGTCGGCAATTACAATATTATTCGATGATACGTTTTATTTATGAAAATCACTACAATAATACAAGTAACAATAATATATAAATATAACATAACAATTCAGTATACCAGAACGAATACAGGAGTGTAAACTTAATTAATTACTAAAGTCGATTTTACACAACTGATATATTCAAATATAACATTTCTTCCTTCCTTAGGGGAGACCTGCTTCATGCATCTTTTTAACTTGGGGAGAAGCGTTGTGGCGGTCTTCGTAAGCGTTCCGATCGGCGGGGTGTTTGTGGTGCCATGACTAGTGGGGGGGCTACTTGTTGTGGTTGCATCCTTCTCTGCGGGATTATATACAATTGCTGTGGTGTCTCGATGTGTTGCTGTTGAGCCGGTTGCTGTGGCATTTCTATCTGTTGCTGTTGTTCTGGGGGTTGCGTAATATTGCTTTCAAAAACATGGGTTCGACGAGGTGGTTCAACAACATGTTCACTTGGGGATATATTTTCTTGTCTTTGCCTTATTTGGTCTACATGTCGTTTGTAACATTTCCCATTATAATCGATTTCATAGTGTAAATCTCCCAAATGTGTTTTAATCGTACCCGGGATCCATTTATTCATGTTAGCGATACCGGATATGAAGTAAACCAATTGAGTCGGTTGGAAGGTACGAAAAGTTGCGTCATGGTTAGCTTGTTGTTTTTCAGTTATTCGTGTGTGCATGGTTTCTGGTCTGACCAGGTCCAGTCGTGTTCGTATGTTTCGTCCTAAAAATAACATTGCTGGTGGTTGTCCGGTTGTTGTGTGTGGAGCTTTTCGGTACTGTCTGAGAAATTCATTTAGATTTTGTTGAATTGTACCTCGCGTCGTATCCATAGCCTTTAGAGAGTTCTTCACCGATTGGACATATCGTTCTGCTTGACCATTGGTTGATGGGTGGTATGGTGCTGTGAGTTTATGATGCTTTACACCACTACTTTGTAAAAAATCTTTAAATTCTGATGATGTGAACTGAGGACCATTATCGGAAACAACGGTGATTGGGGTGCCATACTTTGCAAATAGTTCATCAAGAATTGCGATTGTTGAAGTACTTGTGGTGGAGGTAGTGCATTTAACTTCAAGCCATTTGCTGTATGCATCGACTATAATGAGTAACATTGTGCCTGCAGTTGGGCCTGCATAGTCAATGTGTATTCGTTGCCAGGGTCCTTTAGGATATTCCCAATGATGGTCTCGATATTTAGGTGGATCGTGTGCGTGTTTTGCACATTCGGAACATGATTTTGCTATATTCTCGATATCAGCATCGATACCTGGCCAAAATACAAATGAGCGTGCCATACCTTTCATTTTTACAATACCCACGTGAGCTGCATGTAAATCTTTCAGAATTGCTTGTCTTAACGATGGTGGTATTACAACTCGGAGATTTATAATTAAAGCGTAATAAGTCCTGTCCTGATTCTAGTAACTGGACAATTTTACCTAAGAAGGAATCCTTACGTGTTTCTTTGGCTATGTTTTCGGAGCGAACAGGTAATTGTTTAATTTGGTGCAACGTAAAATGGTCAAAATCATCGAGTCCTTCTATCTTCGTTTCTCTCTTTCGGCTGAGGTTGTTGATGGTATTGGTGCAGTTTGCCAATGGTGCGCGGGAGCAATAATCAGCATTTGCGTTGTCTTTGGTGGGCCTGAATATAACCTCGTAGTTGAAATGTGCCATATAGTCGGCATAATTAGCCATACGACTTATACATAGTGTTGGTAGTGATTTCTCTGGGTGCAAGATTTGTGCGAGTGGCTTATGATCTGTGATGAGCGTGAAATGACGGGCATATACGTAATGAAAAAATTTTTGCATGGCCCACACGATGGCGAGTGCTTCTTTATTAATTTGAGGGTACCGCTGTTCAGTAATGGTCATCGTTCGACTGGCATATGCGATTGGTCGTTCTTGGCCACCTTCTAATCGATGAGATAAAACGGCACCTAATCCTGTTTTGCTGGCATCTGTGGCTAATATGAGTGGTAGTGTAGGATCATATGGCATCAAGACTTGCGGTGAAATCAGAATTTCTTTAATATTCTTATAAGCAGTTTCGGCTTCTTGTGTCCACTCAAATGGTTCGACAGTTAACATGTTGCGTAGTGCACGATTTTTTGTTGAGAGGTCCGGGATAAACGCGTTATAATAGGTAGCTTTGCCCAAAAATAGCTGGAGTTCTTCTGGTGTAGAGGGTTTTGGTGCATCACGGATTGCTTCAATGTGCTTGTCGGATTTGTGTATGCCTTGATAATCTATTTTGTGTCCCAGAAATTCAACAGATGGAGTGGCGAAAACACATTTTGAACGATTCAGTTTGAGACCATGTATTTTCATACGATTTAGGGTGGCTTCTAAGATGATCATGAGGTTATCGAAATTATCTGCAAAAACTAGAACATCATCAAAAAAGTTTAAGACATTTGGTAGTCTCTGGAGAACGGTTTCCATACGGCGTTGCCAGATTGCGGGGATGTTAGCCGCCCCATACACTGCGCGTGTTGGTCGAACTAGTCCGTGGGTTGGTGTATTGAGGGTTAATGCATGTCGAAACTCTTCATTGACGGGTAGATGTGTGTACGCGTCGGTGATATCTAAGTGACAAAAAAGTTTTGCACCTTTCATTTGGTTAAACAGGTGTTCAGCTCTTGGAATAGGGTGCTCCTCTATAACCATCCGGGGGTTCAGTGTTGGTTTGTAGTTTCCTGTGATTCGAAGCTTTCCATTTTTCTTTGTTACAACGTGGGTTGTCGATGCCCATTCAGAATGTTCGACTCGTTCGTAGAATCCTGATTGTATTTTTGCGTCAATTTCTTTGGCATATGCCTCGCGTAATGCTAAAGGTACCTGGCGAGCACGGGCAAATACTGGTGTTGTGTCTGGTTTCAAATGTACTTCGGCAGGGGGTCCCGTTAGTTTGCCGGCAATGTCGCTGAAGATGTCATTGTGGCGAGTTAACAAGATATCGAGTTGCTTTCTTTGATTTGTCGATAGATACGGTTTCGCAGTTGTTAGTGTACCAATTTGATGACTATTAGTGAACAACTTGCGGAAATCAATTTCATTTAAGAATTCTAGTATCCATTCTCTTCCCAAGAGCGTGTCAAAATCGTCTTCAACCACATATATATCTACACAGCGCGTTGTGGAACCCAATATGACTTTAACCGGGAGTCGGCCAATACATTTGACACGATGACCAGTATAGCTTGAGAACTGTCTATTGGTGTGTTGTAACTTGAACTCTGGTTTAAACGACGCTAGGGTATGTTTGCTCATAATGCTGCATGGTGCTCCAGAGTCAAGTTCCATTTGTAAATTATGGCCATCAATCGAAACGGTTACCATTAACTTGTTCGGTGGGTTTAGTGAGTTGATTTCTTCCACTCGGTTGAAATTATGTAAAACGTCAGTTTCTTCTTCGTCTTCCTCTTCGCATATATTCTGGTTAATAGCTCGCGTGTTTGTCTTCGATCTGCAAACTTTTGCAATGTGCGCCTTCTTTCCGCAGTTATGACATGTAGCATTTTTAAAAGGGCATTTATCGCGTGCATGTTGACCTGCGCATCCTTGACAGTTATGTTGCGTTCTAACTTGGTTTTGATGTGCTGCTTGATTTCTCATCTGAGGTGGTGCGTATCCTATCTTGTTGGTTGTTATTGTTGACATCGGTTGATTGGGGGATTTGACTTCTTTTGTTATCAAGTGAGTCGCTTCGATTGTTTGAGCGATATCGTATGCGTTTTTGAAGGCGATCGGTTTCCTGGCAATAATTTCCTCACAAATTTCACGGGCTTTCAATCCATGCAGAAGTTGCTCGATCAACATTCTATCGAGGAAATCTCCATATTCACAAAAAGCGGCACATCGTTTAAGGCGTAACGTAAAATCTGCGATGGTTTCATCCTCTTCTTGCATAATCTGACGAAATTTTATACTCTCAACGTATTTATTTTTTGAGCGATCAAAATGGCTTATCAGTATTTGTCGTATCTCACCATACGCGATGTCTTCAGGTTTCTTTGGGCTTGCTAGAAACTTCAGGGCACTATTAAGTTCTGATCCCATATACACTCGCGCATAATTTCCATGTTGTTCATTGGGAATGTTACTGAGTTTCAGCGCCCAATCAAAGCGATCAAAATAGTCTTCAACTGTTCCTTCTTCTGTTGGTCGGAATTCTCCAATTGCAAACGAAGGTGTTCTTGGTTGCACCATCGTTGATGCAGGGTTTGCGGCAGTTATTGCGCTTGCAATTGACGTTTGTAACGTGTTGAGCATATTAGTCATCGATTGTAAAAATTCATTTTGAGCGTCCATGATTTTTCTTCTAAATCTCACTTCTAACACCACTGTTGTGTCGGCAATTACAATATTATTCGATGATACGTTTTATTTATGAAAATCACTACAATAATACAAGTAACAATAATATATAAATATAACATAACAATTCAGTATACCAGAACGAATACAGGAGTGTAAACTTAATTAATTACTAAAGTCGATTTTACACAACTGATATATTCAAATATAACAGTTTCAGTTCTCTTCTTTCTTTTTCTTCTGCATGTATTTGGTAAGTATATCCGTTACGATACCATCAATCACTGGTCCTTCCATATTTTCCTTGGTCTTCCGACTATACACCGTAATAATAGGTTTGTACAGGTATAACTGCTTTGGAAGTCGGGTATCGTTCATATCATTTATATTAAACTCTGATATTTAGATGACTTACTAAGAAAAGGGAATGAAGTTTCTGTTGTTTTCCTCATTTAATTAATTACTACAACCAATGTGCACATTGATTTATGTTAAGTGTATTCATTCACAATAGCCTGGAACCCAAGGTGGAATTTGGCTGACTCCACAATTTTCCTCCAGCCTTCCCGATTACTCATTTATTTTCTACATCTCATTTTGGTAAGCAAGCATATATCCGATATTTTTCCACATAGTTTCCAGACAACCACTTGTGTGGAAAAATCTACAAGTTTCCGCGATCTCGACACTAGAAAACCCTAGCCGCCCTTTCTCAAGGGTCTATGAGGTAAGGGTAAGTTTGAGCTGCAAGATGTTTGATCCTGTGGCAGGACTTCAACTGTTATATAAATCGTTTCAATATTTATTGGAGAATCAATATAAAACGCAAATTATTATAGTTTATAATTATAATAAGTGTAGATAATGATACTGATAATGATGATAATGATAATGAAAATTGATCTAAAAACATATATCGTATTTTTGAAATTACACTTTAATGTAAATAAGCACTAAAGATTTTAAATTTTTAGTTGTTATTTTTAGGTTGTGTTACCCTCCTTTTCCACTGCGTGTAATGAAGAATTTCGTCATAGAATACTAAAACCAAAGCTCCACACAATCCTCTTATGCAATTAGTCAGGCCACCCTATAAAAGACATGTAAGAAATTTAAAATTATTTGTAAGCAGTTTACCCTATAAAATGCCCTAAAGCCTTCGTTAACGTAAACAACTCGAAAGGCAGTCCATGATCCTTTAAAAATTTTCATATCTGAAGTTCGGCCAGATTCTAGCATCAGCCTCCGATTAACAGTATCTAGAGGATAAATACATAAACCAGAAATAATTGTAACACACTGAAATAACAAAAAATTTAATGAAAAGAAAGTCTGAATAGTAAACCAGGTCTATTACTTGAGCAATCAAAAATTGGACTGTCATGGGTGGTTTTTCTGAATAATATCCGATTTTATTTTTATAAATGTTTTTGAAGGAATCAAAAAGTCCGAAATACAAAGATCTATAAATGGATGCGGCAACTAAAGCTAAGGTAAATCCTTTGTACATCCCAAAAGCACCTTCCTTTTTACTAAGTTTTTTAATGCAATCGAGAAGTCCAGAAAATTCCCTCTGTACTTCTGTTTTTGCTCTAACTGGGAAAAAGTTAAATTTTATTAAAATTCAGAATAACAAAAATATTACCTGATCCCATATCCATACTAAGTCGAGTTTGACAAAGCTTTAATGGGTACATGGCAACTGAAGAACATGCACCGGCTAGAGCTCCCGCTACAAAGGATAGTATTGGCACAGTACTTCCAGTGCTCTTATTTAAATATTCTTTGAAGAGGTCATTGAAGGAAAAGTTCAATGCCTGATTTGGAATATATCTTAACACATTCGTTCCATTTCCTCTCCAGAAACTTATATAGCCCTAATGACTACATAAATTAAAAAAACATTTTATGTAAGATAAAATCCATATAATACCTGTTCTTTAGGAATTCTGACAACACAGTCAAGTAAGCTTCTATACTTTTTTCTCTTACCAGTTATTATATGAATTTGCGAATGTTGATTTTGTAAAATTAATTTAATTCTGTCCAGAGGAGCTATTATGGTCTTTGCAACAGACGAAGTGAATCCCACAATAACAAAGTTGACTAAAAATACACTAATTTTCTCATCGTGACCTAACATTAAATTTTCTTGCAAAAAGTTCGTTTTTTAGTTTGAATTTAGCATAACCACCACTGGTTATTACAATGATTACTTCTGGCATTTCCGATAATGGATTATGTGAAGTTTGAAACAAAGCACCTGAGATCATTTTTTAGTGGGAAACATTTGAAATTAAATAATTTTGAATTAACTTTTTTATTAATTATTTGTTCTAGGATGTCCCCTAATGTATTTGACTTTGTTTGTGGGTCAGTCAAATTTGAATTTTAAATAGAACTCAATCAGGAGTATATCTTAACAATTTTAAATCCAAAATAAAAATGGGGGGACGGGGTAGCGACATGCACCTCAATGGTCCACCGAGAATTAAAAAATACATTAGTTTTTAAAATTCCTGATGCTTCTCATTGTAACGAGTAACAATAAATAAATTGTCAATGAAAAGAAATGTTTTCCAATTATTGATAAATGAATTATATTGGAAAAAAAACTACCACACATTAAATTTGATTATTTTGATCTGTCAAAATAATTTATGTGTTAGGCACCTGAAAATATGCATTATTCAATTGAGGAGATTTTTTTACTCGATAGAAGTTCTACTTTCAATAATAAAGTAATTGATGGGTTGTTATTAAAAAATGAATCTTATGAAATTAAAAGCCTTTCAATTTAAAATATTTGTATTCTTTCACATGTGTATTCTTCCAATAATACATGGCCATTATCAAAGAAAGTGAATTTAATTAATGGAAGTAAGTAAAGAAAGTGACGACGTGTAAAAGTTACCAATTATCTGAAGATGCGTAACTCAAAGTGTGTAATGGTCCATAGTGAAAGTTATTGATATAACAAACCTTATTTAATATTTAAGTACGCATATGAATAATCAAAATTTACAATACATAATTAATTTCTCAGTTATTTCCATGCTACGTTATAAATAGCCCAATAAGCCACCCTATGAGTATAAGTTTCCGGTAATGAGTAATTACTTCCTTTTTGATTTCCCCTACTACGCACCACCTACAATTCAAACAATATTGTAAACATCATTAATGCCCATAATTCGCAATACAAAACGTATTATTCATCCTTGCGGTAAGTCAAAACGTTGACGCAGTTCTGGTAAAGTCGAGTGATAGTGGTTTGGAATACCTCGGCGTAGCGCATTCTTATCGTCAGTCGCGTTTCTACAGAGTTCGGAGCAACATTTTTGTTTCGCTCGTTAAGTATAATATTCGTGAAAGTCACGTGCTTTTTTATTTTGACTAAAATTTGAAAAGTAACAATATAATGGATTCGGAGTTGAACTCAATTTTGATCAGACGACAAGAAATTAACGAAGCATTGGACAATGGACACGAAGTAAAATTGAAATATAAAGTCGTAAATGTCTACACAGAATTTCAGGAATTTACAAGAAAAGAAATTAAGCAATATGAAACGACTTTCAGGAGGTAAGAGTTTGATTGTTTTATTAAATCGATTTAGTATCAATATTGCATTATTTTTCTATAATTAATTCTTTAAACTGGTAATTTCCAATTTTTGCTTTTGTTTTTTTTTCTGAAGAAATTAAGGTTTACTACGTAGTCTGTGTATTTTGCAAAATATCAGCAGGTATGGGGTTAATGCAATTTACCTGACTCTAAAAATAGTTCGAATATTTATCTTAAATTATTTAGAATTCGAAGCCAAGTTCAAACGACCTTGCTCTTTACCTTGTTTGGATTAAATTTCGTCTGCTGAGATAATTTACAAAAGATAAATAAAATTTAAATTTTAATGTCTTATTTGCATAATTATCAAAACTATGGGTTTTTAATGACAAAACAATACGAATTCCTTCAATGTTAATTTGATAATAATAGCAGCCTCTGTTATATTGGAGAAAGTTTTTGATTTTAGTTAAATATAAATTAGTAAATTATCCAGGGGTGAAAGTTTACATTTTTGATAAATTTAGCATTGTGACTATCGCAATATTAATATCTGGGTCTGCATTAATTTTCAATGATGTTTAAATATTTATAAATGTTAACCTGGTCATTGATCAATATAAGGTAGTAGAAGGTTGCCGTAAATTAATTTTGCAGTTTGATCAGGGTTTACTATGTGCGTAAATTAAATTTATTCAAATCTTTCAGTAGGTCGAAATAAATTGATCTCTTGACATTCCAGGCGACCACATGCATGTGAGCAAGCATGCTGAGAAAAAACTAAACAATTCTGGCATATTTTTGTATGTTTGTATATCGCGAAGGATAATTTGTAAATTTTTTTGTAGGAAGTGAGATAAATTCACTGTTATCAGCAAAAATGGAAAGACGCATCCTATTCACGAATTACATGAATCATTTTTGGCTTTCTTTTAAATTGTTTGATTATATCTTGCAGTATATTATTATATCGTTAGGTATATTATGTGATTCAGAAAAACTTTTGATTGTATTGTGTGTCATTGCTATTGATTATTTTAATTTAAAAATTGATGGTTGTAAAACACGTCAATAATACAATAATTCAGGGACGGATTGGCAGTGTCCTAAATGTGGAGAATCGCATGGACCGTTTCTGTCGAGTGCTCTCAAACTGTCTCAAATTTTTCTTTGAATTTAACTCGCTCACTAATACTTCATCAGCCAAAATTTTTTATTTTAAATTTATTATTTATATTCAGTCTTAACGTTCATTACTGAATAATGGCCTTTTCCCCTGATTTATACATAAACATCATTTCCAGACCTACACATTCGGACCAAAATAGAAACATGCAAGGATATGACGATTGTTGTTAATATTTTGTTGAATTATAGTACGAAATATTATATTTTCACTTTGTCTTTTTTACCTTGTATACCTCTACTATTATTATTTCAAATTTTAGTAGATGAAATTTTTTAGTATGTTTATAAATTGTAAAAATGTGAACAGTAATTTAAAAGTTACGAGGCTGTATAAAATTTTTAAAATTACCAGATTGTTCTACAAAATTAATTTCTCTACATTACAATAGAAAAATTATCGAAAATGATAATAAACTGAAATTCGAATGGGTTTTAGTATTTGGAATAAATAAACTGGAATACTAGAAGCTACGCCTCATGATGGGTATTTCTACGCTGTATTTAAATCGAGCCAATGGCATGCTGCTACTTTAGTCAAGCTGTGCAGGACTGTATGGTATGTTTATATGCCACAGCTCCTGGTACATATTTTCATTTTTAAAGTCGAGAGCTCTGCAACTGAACTAACCTCACACTATTATTCATCATCATCTTCAGCATTATAACGACCACTGCTACTGGCCTCTTTTTTTTCTAGCATTGGGTTTCATCTTTCATTGAAAATGACCTCTAAAAATTTGTACCAAATTAATATTTAATACTCGCATGAGGTCGAAAGTACTTCGGTAGGACTATAGACCCAAAAGTGAAGAAAGAACTATTTTTGCAGCTCTTTACTCCTAAATAATATTTAATTTTTGATAATAATACTAAGTTATCGCCTTTAAATTTGGTATTTAATTTTTGACCATTTGTGACCTATGTTTAAACGTTGAATATGAATAATTTCCGACTACTCTGAATATTTTCAGACTCTTTAACGATCTTCATGATTTTAGCCAGCATGGCTAGCCGTAAGAATTAAGTCCAAATTCTGAAGAAATCTGCCTAGAGCCGACCTTTTACACTATAAATTTCGAATTTTAAAGCAAAGTGCTTCCTTATAATTACAACATTGAACTTCATCAATTGCACGTTGACTTTTGTTAAGTGCATCCTAATTGTTAAAAAGTATAAAAAGTTTAGAATTTTCGAAGCGGCGGCTTTACTTTTGATCATACAAAAAATTTTAAAACAAAACTGTTCGCTATTTTACGTTGACCACTTTTGATTTCCTCAAGATTTTCAATTTTTTTGCACCATTTTCACGTTATTAGAGAATAACTGGTTGGTGAGTAAATGTTTTTTGTAGCCCATAGATTTGTTAAAACCTTAAAACATATTTCATGCTGGTAGTCAGTATTCTTATAATATTTTGGGCTAATATACTATAATTACTATAATTATATAAAAGCTTACTTAATTAAAGATTCATATAAAAATATAACCATAATATAATTCTGGATTATAATAAGGCATTTAAATATCTCCTACGGCTTTTTCTATTAGGTATATTTTTTTTACAAATTGTTTAATTTGCCAGGGAGCCGTTTCGAAATATTTGGCACAAAATTAACCAGTCGCCCCAACGAGAATTTAATTTAAAATTAAATTAATTAGCTGTAATTTTAAAACATTTTGAAATAGTTTGACCAAGTTGGTGGTGCTTTTAAATTTAGAATTTCATCACCTACCACTTTTGTGGTAAAAATAATTTATTTTTCTAGACCATCCGTTTATTACCTCTTGCCTAACGGTCACGTTTGTTAAATTTAGAAACAATTAAAAAATTTGCGTTTCTTTGTTAATTGGAAACATGGAACTCTGTAATTTAGCTCTATTTTAGTTATATCTTCCAAAAATTTGAATTATTATGTTACAATTGTAATTGATTTAGATAGTTGATCAAGTATTATTTGTGATTTTGGAGCAAAAAAAAATTAACAAATAAAGTTGCAGGGTTCGGTTTATTCCCGTGACGTCTGCCTTTTTGCGATTCACTGAAGGGAGAAAAAATGTTTTTATTATGTGGTTGTCCTCAATACTTTCCAGTTTTTTTAGTAATGCGCATTGTATTTCATTCTTTTACTTTTACTATTTTATTACCACAATCATTAGTTAATATCATCATTGTATGTCCGGAAATTTGAGTACAATATTTATTAAGTTTCGCTTTTTTTTTGCTTGAGTAATTTTAAATTATTACTAAATATCGGCAATTTTTTGGAATGAAGCAATTTTGCAAAAAAACAGGATAAGCAAAAACGAAGTATTGCATATCGATTGCATAGGAAGTCTGAATTTGTGTCAGTACATTGCTTACCTTAAATGACTCAACCGCAATTAAAAATAAAAAATAACTGTAACTGATTGTTTTTGCAAATTCTAGGGTGAGAAGTTAAAACAGTACAAGTCAAATTTTTTCAAAATTTAGTTAAGTGCATATTTGGAAAAAAACAGTACATGTTGACTTGTTTTTCATTACAATTCATTATTCATTCATTTGCTAACAGTTGCACCTTTAAATATCTATAATTAATTTTTTGAAAATTTTAAAATTTTTATGGAAAGTTTTACAGTTTTTATGCTCTTCTGAAAAATTACGCTTTTGACTTGTACTGTTTTAACTTCCCACTCTAGAATTAGTGTAACGATTAAGAAGGTTAAACATGAATTTTAATCAGCATTTAAAAAACAAATTAGTATTCTTTGTTTTCGTTCTTCATTTTATGGATGAATTAACATAAGAAAATGTAAATACCTGATTTCATTTGATTTTTGATAAAATGAAGTTGTCTTTGTGATGTAATAATTGAAACTTGACAAATTCCCCATTATCACTGATTATTATCGTACTTCCTTGGTAATTTTAAACAGGAAGTTAATTTAGGATAGTAAACTCGGTTTAGTTGATGTTTTCTTATAAAAATAAAGGAATTATTGTCGAAAAATGTAAACAGATAAATGAAAGGGTCGTATAGTCATTCGTGTATGAGTCATTTTAGTTTATTATTTACAATTTGTGGTTGGATCAGTACTATGTACTAACTGTTTACATTTATTATCTGTATACACGAAATGAAGCAAATGAATAATACATAAATTAAGAAAAAACAATTAAAATGCTATGAATGACTAACAAACCAACAGCATGTAAATGATTTTTAAATAATTCATTAACGAAAGTGAAGTTGTTAAATAAATTAATATTTGTTTAAATTGAATACATAAATAATTATTAATATCGAAATTTGCTTCTTATAATAAATTATTGATTGATATATTATCAATTTTTATCATACTGGTTATTTGGGAGTCACCAATTTATATTTCAGTTGCTGCATTGTATCATAAATTTTCCCAAGAGATTAATAAATTACTATTTATACAACAAATAAAATTTTTATCCAATACTGATATGACTTTAAAACATTAAAAATATGTTTATAACGAGTTCATGGTTGATAACTACATTATTTAAATGCGTAAAAACTTTTTATTAGTTTATATTCCATAAATTTATCAACACTTAAATGCATGCAATTAATAGTTAGTTAATTTTGTTATGTTTTTTGGGAAGTAATTTTGTACAAGTTATCGATTATATACTACATAAATAACTCCTTCGTGTGATCCGGTCTTTTAATAGAAATTTAAGATCACACGTGAGGTTGTAAACTTCATATATTTAAAATAACCAAAAATAAATCTTTATTTTTTGTCAATTTGTCTTAAATTACAGAAGCAATTGAAAGTTATAGATTTTCTGGCTAATTTAATGTGGAAGTGTATTAAATTAATACAAACGATAAATTTTATTATATTTAAAATACAGTGGAACTCGGATATAGTGAACTCGGAAATAACGAATACTCTGCGGTAACGAATAAAATAAAATCCAGCGGGTATTTTTAGAAATACGTCGTAATTTTTAATTTATATAAATTAACTGTGTCAACAATAAAAAAACAAAATACGTTTGTTTTTAAAACAACAATAAATAAGAGATAAAATAATATTGTTTATCACAATTTGAATAAAAAACAATAAATTTGTTGTTTTTATAGCAAAATCTTCGGTTATAAACGAACAAATTTTTAGATACTCCAAGGTTCACTATATCCTAGGTCGACTGTATATTATGTCGATTCTTTTAAGATTCAATTTATAAGATAATGAATATAGCAATAAATATGTAAACCTTTAAGGTTAAAATAAACATAATTACTTGGCAGATGACTTTCTTGTTGTAATAAAATGCAAACTTTCTTAAAGAAATTTACTTAGATTTTGTTGTATAGAAATAGATAACTAATTACATTAACTAGTAATTATAAACAAATTTATATGTTGAAGATTTTATTAATATGGAATTAAAAATGGAATTTTTTTTTTGCCTTGAAGTTTCAATACAGTTAATTCTTCATTTACGCGAACTCACTTTAACGCCGTTGAAAAATTTTTAAAAATACGTAAATAACTACACACGAAATATCACCACAATGCGTTCAAACAATTATTCTCGTTATCATTGTCTCTCCATATGTCCGTAACGCTCTCTCTTACTCCTGATTGTTTTAATTCATTATTACCAACGCAAAAAAAGTTTGCGTGCTTCTGATTGTTAGTAAGTACATCAATCAAGTTTTAACTTATCACTTATTTTAAGTAGTGCAGTATTATTATAAAAATTTACTTGTGAAATTCTTATTGGTTTGGATTAAGAGGTAGAGCACACAAAAAATAAGGTTATTGTTTTCAACAAATTTCCTGCGGGAACCTCCTTGTCCGAAGAGTACTCAATACCCTCTAACCTTCCCAGCTTCACACCCATTTCTTCACATTTTACACCCGCTTATACGTCTAGCTATGCTCCTAATTTTTGAAAATTTTATTTTTTTAATTGCGGTGGAAATCTCGGTAGTCAGTTTATGTACGTCATAGTAGCGTAATGTTACTCATAGATTAAGGAATTTTTCTTTAGTAAAAGTTTAATTAAATCGGTTTATTACAGTAAAAATCTCGTTAAGCCATTGATGAGCGTCACATTGGCATAATTTTATATAGCAGGTGCCACTCACTGATAAGAGATTTTATTGGGTGGAACTCTCATAAAAATTGATTCAGTATTAAGCTTTAGAAAGGCACGTACACAACTCTTTTAGTTTTTCAAACAAAATTCAAATAAAGCTTCCATAAAAAAATTATTATTATTAGAGTTTTCCAATTTCGTGAAATTACTACCTTATAAAATATTTATTGGTGGTTATCGCGCGACCTTCGCCTTCCAATAAATTTTATTTCTCAAAATTAACTATTAATTTTATAATTTTTCCAGAATATTTACCAGAATATTCCAGAATCACCAAGTTATTCTTCTGTTCTTAGGACTAAAAAAAATAATAAACTCTAACTCTTTCTTCTATAATGAAATTTTCTTATGCCGTTTCAAAAACGTTTACAAAAATTTTAAATTCACAAATTACGACTACGCAGCTTCCTTGTTTAAATCTACTTAGTTCAACCCTTTGTTAGTAATGAGGTTTTGTAAGGCGGAAGGCCGAACAATCATGACCGTCATGTACTATTTTTATTGTATTTTTGTCTGCCATTCAGAGACGCTATTTTACACATGTCTTTTGTACTATAAATAAACAAAACTATATTAAATTTTATTAGTAATAAATTGTTCAATAAATTTTTAATTGCATACATAAAATTTTGAATGTAATGACTCTACCATCTAAAAATACTTGCAATTTCGTAAATGTACTGCAAATGTTTTATTGAAATTGATATAGATCAAATTAATATCAATAAGAAAACTGTGTCACCCAAATTGAATTAAATGAAGACATAAATTATTTTAGCCGCGCGTTAATTTGATTTCAATTCTTTTTTTAGAACAATAGCTAAAATAGTTTTTGCCAACATTCAGGAAAAATTAATTTGCAAAATTTTATTGTATTAAAGATGGGTATCCTGTTTTGTGTTCCGTGTCGTTACTGACTCATTTCCTTATTTTAGCAACCCTTTGAAAACGCTAAATATAGGAAACGTCCGAAAAGATCAATAACGCCGTTTTATTTTATATGCCATATCCTAAAATAATAAATTTCCGTTCGTCCAATGAGGTGTTCAATATTCATTTACGCCGTAACCCAAAAATTTGTACCTACGCGTAATTTTTCAGTATTGATTAGCTTTAACCTCCCTCAGTTGGTGTAGTTGTGCAAAATGAACCAACTTTCGTAAAATTTACAATTCCTTTTTTTGTGTAACTACGTCCTATACGTGGTTCTTTAAAATTTAATACGTACTAGCTTGCAAGCTAAATTAATTATTATTTCAAATTAAAGATTGCCTACATTTGAAAACATAGTATAATTTCTTGCTTATTTTGTAGTAAGGTAAAACACCCAGCACTTGAACACCGCAAGAAATGGAACTAGTACTCGAACAGATTTTTGAAAGTGTATTAATGCAAAAACGGAATATTCATAATAAGTAATATCCGTATTTTATAATTACTTGATGATTTAGCAATTGATTTCTATAAGTTTTTTTAAATTATAAATCGAAATAATTATATTTTTGTTAACTTGAAAGTTGACATGTGGAATAGCCGATAAGCATGCTACTTTTGCCATGCAAAAGTTACTAACCGTAAACCGCGCAATCACAGTTTTTAGGTTATGAACTTGAACTCGAAAAAACTAACATAAAATGATCACGTTTGTCCATTACGTTTGTCATACATAAATAAATCAATGTTGCCAAATGTATCTTTAGAATATCGATTGGATTTTTGTTTGATTTTGACTGATTTTTACTATTTTCACACGTGTTCAAGTACAACCACCACCGGAGTGTTCAATTACGGCTGCGATTCAAAATAGATTGTTCAATTACAGCTGCATTTGAAGTATATTTTAAAAACCTTGTAAAAATATGATAATTTTATTAATTATTCCTTTTTTCTTTGCTATTATATGCAAAACTATCTATATTTTTATAAATAACATATTTTAATCAAATTAATCGAATTTTATTTGCTTAAATTAGAGTGAAATAGGTTTTACTTTCAAAACTGTTCAACTAGTGGGTGTTTTACCTTAATACATTGTTATTTTTTATGTTTTTTCTTTTGATTTTCTACAATTTATTGTCGTCCAATCGCAATTAAGAATTACCCTTTTCCACTAGTTTTCGGCTTTCGGGCAGAACTTGAACAAATACTGGGATGTGCATATAGATGTTTCTATCAGGTTTCGTAAACTTAATTGCAATTACAAATACACTCAATTGTCCATTAAAATGTATCTTATCCAGCAATTAATTAAAATTAAAAGTATCCAAACTAGCATACATAAGCTATAGTCCTTGAGAAGTCACAGTTGCATTATTTATGCGCATGCAATTATTTTACAATGATACAATAAGTAAATAATGAAATCGTAAGTGGAATGTTACTTTCTAGTGTTAATTATTTGACTACTGCAGAATAAGAAATTAAGAATAACATTAGCATTAGACATTTGTAATTCTTCTTCTTATGTAACTCCTCAAAATATCTTCAACTTGAACCATAAAAAATTGACCTAGTCTTTGACATTTATGTTATTGCTTATTAACATTTTGCTATTTTTACATTGTTTTATTGAGGCTGACATAATATTTACACCAACACCAAGATAAATACAAGTTAGTACATTTTAAGCAACAATTTCGCGTTAGTTGGAGGAAATTGGGAAAAGGAAGATTTTTGGAAAAACATTCGGGGACATGAACTTCTCGTTTGTCTTGCAGATTCTTCGAAGACATTTACAATAATTGAAACATGTTCATACCAAATAAAAATTGTACGGGCTGTACTCTATATTATGTTAATGCTCAAGGAGTGGTAAACAAAACAATAAATTAACTAAAATGAAAATGCAAATTCATAATTTAGTTCTTCAAATATACCTACTTCTTTTTTTTATCTTAACGCGTATCACATAAACAATTCTAAAATAAGAATTATTATTTACATTACCAGTACATCACAAAGGTATATTACACGTACCAGTAAATACTCATATTATGGTTATGGTTTACGGTATCCCATAAAAGCAAAATTCAGTCATATAAATTGCTACATTAAAAAATTATGTTTAAATTTATTAACTCATAAACTGCTGTATTACATGACTACTATTTCTTCCAGGTATAACACAAACAAGGATGGTTACCTATGTCTTGCAGAATTGAAGAGAATGATGGAAGAACTAGGTGCACCACAAACTCATATTGCTTTAAAGGGAATGATTGAAGAAGTTGATGAAGATGGAGATGGACGTCTATCATTCCGCGAATTTCTTCTTGTTTATCGTAAAGCTCGAGCTGGAGAATTAGACATGCATTCGGCTCTTGGACAATTAGCCACACTCACAGAAATTAATGTTGACCAAGTGGGCGTTAACGGTGCAAAAGAGTTTTTTGAAGCCAAGGTAAGAATTTGTTTAACAAATAACTAGTAAATATTAAATCAGAGGTTTTTTTTAGATTACCGAACTGTCCTTAAAAAGCAAATTTGAAAACGAAATACGTTTGGAGCAAGAAGAACGAAAACAAATGGAAGAAGAAAGGGCACTAAGGAAACAGGAATTCAGACAAAAGGCTGCCATATTTCAGTAACGGATTGTGTGTGTTTTGTATTGTGTTTGTTGTATTGTTAACCTTGACTGACTTTAGTGTTTGTACACTTGTGGAGTAAATCACGAATAATTAGTAACGATCCTATTCTTTGGATAATCGCTTCTATATTTACCAAGACCACGATGTTATAATATTTTTATTTTGTATTATAAATTGTAGTATAATGTAATATAATTTACAAAATTTTGAATAAAATATATTTTCGACCTGAAATTTTACTTCACCAGCAGAATTACATTAAAGTAATTGCAGGAGGGGGGGTACATATTTTATGGCAGCCTTCTACCAATCCAGGAGTTTTTCACTTGGTCAACCATTACTGAAAATCGAATTTTTGATTTAACAATTTTAATTCAATTATAATTAAAATTATCCAGTTAATTGAACGCAATAATTAAAATATTTTCAACTATGTATTATAGCATAGCATTCATCAGAATTAACTCGATACTTTTTTACTTTTAATTATTATTAATTTCACGAGTTAGAAACTTGCATGGTCATTCATAATCTTTAATTCAGTAGTGCTTCTAAAAATTAAATATTACTACGGCTATTTTTCAAAAAAATGGAAAAAATTAACTGTGAATATATAAAATCGCCGTAAGTGATAATATTATAATATTTTAAGGTGAAGCACAAGGCCAAGTTTACAATAAATGATTCTTAATACGATGATGCAAATTTGAAGGGCTTCAAATAGAATTTAAAATATGTGAAATGAGAGGATGAGCACTCCTTAAATTATCCTACAATAGTATGATCTACTAGACACTAGAGCAGTGTTTCTCAAAGTGGGGTACGGGAAGACAGCGGCGGTTCTAGGGCGGTGCGATCGCACCGAGCGCCATCTTAAGGGGGGCGCCACAAAATATTTCGATAAAATTAATAATTTGGTTTTTTTTGGGAAAAAAAATATTTTTTTTTGAAATTTGCAAGCGCAAAAGCGAGGAAAGTAGCTTTGTAGTTAATTTTTCTTTCTTAATTTGTTTAAATACACCTTTTTAAACAAATATTGTTTCTTTTTACGTTTTACTACACGGGGGGGGGGGCAAAATGAGATCTCGCACCACTTAAAAATCTTGCTAGACCACCGCTGCGGGAAGAGCTTGGTGAGGGTACGCGCTGCACTGGGCTTTGGTCAAATGTTAATTTTCGTTTATTTAAAGTGACCAAAAAAAGACATCCGATAGATATGGGGTTTAAAAAAAAGGTAATTCAAAAAAGTTCTGTTGATAAAGGGTACTCAGATGTCGAAAGATTGAGAAACACTGGAGTATATCATGATGGGCAAAGTATATAAATCTAGAAACCAATGTAGCTTAAATTGCATGTTGGAGAAGCAGTTGGAAAAGATGCTGCTAAAGCGGTCTACTATTCAATGTTTCATGCTAGAATGGTGTACGGACTCTTGGTCTGGGGTAATGCAACACAATTAAAGAAAGTGTTCCTACTACAAAAAAGAGCTATACGTGCACTAGAGGGAGTATCGTCAACAACACACTGTAGGCCAATCTTCCGGAGTTTGCGCATTCCAACGATCTCATCTGCCTATGTTTATGCTAGTGCAGTAAGAGTGAGGACCGATCGTACAATTTTGGAAAATACTGCAACACACCATCATCAAACCAGAAAAAGAAACGAGATACGAATTGAGAGAAGCCGACTGAAGTGCTCTGATGGCATAAATCTTCAAGTCAGAATTTTCAACTCGTTGCCTGAACAAATCAGAAATTTTCCCCTTGCAAGGTTCAAAAGGGTAATAAAAGAACAACTGACCGAATGCGCGCTATACGATGTGGAAGAATTCTTCCAGGCCGAGTTGAGATGAAAACCAGCAACTGCTGATCTCCACCAGTTAGGATTACTGAAAATTTTTGTTGTTGTTGTATTAAACTAATACTATTTTTTGTAGCCTAATAAAGATTATTATTATTATTATTATTATTATTATAACAGGGACCCCACTAGACCAAATTAATGGACTTTGTCATCATTTTAACGTTCATGGTCGTTAAATGGTTCCTGGTCCCACTAAAAGTTAGCTCCACCACTAACTCTGTTACATTATTTATTATTATTTTATATTTAAAAAACAGTAGGTAGATACAGGTTACAAAATATACAGTAACTACAATAAAAAATATTATAGTAAATTTGCTATTGGCAGCTACAATGGCTTCGATGTATCAGTACAATCCATGCAGGTCTTCACGACTTGGACGCTGACCTTTGTTCACGTGAGTTATGAACATTGGAGATGTTATTCCTGATAAAGTCAAAGGCGTTACAGAGAGTATAATATGTACATTAGTCTCTTTTAAAAATACCCCACATACAGCAATTCAAAGGATTCCAGTCGTTGGAGAGAAAAACTTCTAGAGACCGCTATAGTTATTGAATTTGAAAGAGAAAATTGGGAAACAGGGTTATTAAGTAAGTAATAATTGATATAAGAATCAGTGGCGTAACTATATGTCTCCGTGGACCCGTATGCAATTATTCAATCTTGGTCCCCTAAAAGTGCGAAAGATATATTTCCATTGAACAAAAATATGTATCAATTAGATTTTAAGGTTGATTCTGTTCAATTCTGTAGAATAATTAAAAAGTCGACATAAATATTCCAGGAACATGTAACGATTTTGTTTCATTCTATCTTTGGGTGTCTTTGCCTGCAAATCCTTTATTTTTTCTCTGAAGCGTGGACTCTTTATTCCATGGGTTCGTGTTTTTCACACACTCAGAACCCCCGGTAGTTATGTCAGTCAGTGATAGGAATTCCTGCCCTCCTTTTACATGTTAAACAGGAAATAATAATAATAGTATAGGTATGTAATCGGTCTTGTTTTGTAGCTATTACTCAGAATTCAGTAATTTATTTTACAATTAATTTAATATTTTTGGATAATTACTGAATTTAATAACAGATGCACCGAAGCTCCTCCCTAAAAAAGTGCAAAATATCTATTGCTCGAAATTTTGAAACTCCCGTTTACAACACTAACGTCATAGTTACAACTTTTTGACATAACGCTTTTCATTCTCGTATTTTGTTTAGTGGTTTTAAGAGGTCCCTTTAAATTTTGATGCAGAAACATGTTTCAACAGGTGGCGCGCCCTAAAATATTAATCTTTTCTACTTATCTTTTCAACAATACAGAATTCTAAAAAATAAATGAGGAAGTTTGAGCTTCCAATGTTGAATATTTACAAGTATATTCTAAAAAGGTATTCATATTTGAAAATATTGAATATTTTTTTAAATATTTAACTTTGAAAGTTCAAACTTCCTCATTACCAAAAAATGTTATCGTTTATTCATATGACTTTTATCAATTATTAGAATTCTGTATTGGTGATAAGTAAGGCCCGGATTTGTAGGCATTTGCCTTTTTTGATTCCGTACAGGCTCTGAAATTTTTCTTGCAGCAAAATGTGTTTTGCGACTTGGCGATCATTTTAAACCACTTTTTAATATGCCTAAAATGCCTATTTTCTACATTTAGTGCCTTTTTTCATCTAATGCGCCTAAATGGCTTTTTTTAATTGATTTTGTCCTATAATTTGCCTAAATTTGTAAGTATGTAAGTATTTTTGAATGTATACCACGTACAAATTTTAAATAAGACACAGGGCCGTAGATAAGGGGGGGAGGGGTTTGGGGGTGCACCCGCCATGGGAGAGCGAGATATTAAAAAAAGGGTCTAAAAATTTTTTTTTGCGTGATACCCCCCCCCCATGACATAAAAAAACTTGACCAAAACTATGATCATTCATGTTACCATTACCATAGCTGTCAATTCATAATATTTATTTGTACTAATGCAGTTAGTGTCACTTCACTTCTTCATGTTGATATATTGAGGGATGACTCCGACAGTTATTGGAGCTATTACTAGGTAATTTTACAATGTGGCTCTTTGCCAATCCTTAATTTTAAGTTATTTAGGAAATACTCCGAAAAACCTCATTTTTTGTGTATCCATATGCTCCCGTTATTTCTTGTGATGAAGAGCGGTGAATCTGTGAGAAGTTTTTTTACTCCAGAAAATTTGGAAAAAGCTTTAATTTGTTATATAAATGTTTAACTTTATTTTTTGTACAAAATAATGTTTTAATACTTAGTAGTTTTCTTTATTTTAATTATGCATTTTTTACTGCCTATTAGTGCCTATAATCTAATTTTTTGATGCCTAATTGCCTGCCTATTTTGGCAATTTTCAGTGCCTAAAAATCCGGGCCTTAGTGATAAGATAAATAGAAAAGATTAATATTTTAAGGCACCTGTTGGAACATGTTTTTGCATCACAATTTAAAGGCCTCTCTTAACAACAAAAGTTGTTTTCTGTATTTCATGTTCTAATTAATTTACCTCCTAAAGAATCAGTCTTTTTAAAGACTCATTGTACGTTTGTGCATCGTAAGGTACGTAATGATGAATCAATCTGCTTTATTACCCCTGAAGAAACGTACACCCAGATATGTTTAGGCTGAGTAAAAGGAACGCATTTTTAATATTTTTAAGGCTTCCTCTGGAGAAAACCCAGATAACTTAAAAAGAAAAAAAAGGTTGAATTTACTGCGTTAGCAGCAGATACATTTCTATTTTTCTTTCTGTATTTAGGTGTCTACATCAGGAGTGTTGATAAAATTACTAAAGAATACAAGGAAACACAGGTCCTTTGTCCACCAAGAGCTTACCACCAACAAAGGTAATTTTGGACAACATTGATGATAGAACTAAAAAGTGCTCTTTCATTCCTTTTTTTTACGAAATGAACCATCTACTTTAAATAAAATGTTAGCAGCTCTTCACAATGAAGATTTACCTGCATTGAAACGATGTACTTTATGGAAATTGCTAAAAGAAATTGGGTGTCGGTAATCAAAGAAGCCCTTTGTTTCTAACATCTTGTAACGTAATCGTGTTTTCTGCACATTTTCTGAAAAAGGTCATGTCTGGAGAAGAAATTTTCTGCGACAAATTAAATAGTACTACTGAGAAGAAGCCATCAAGAAATTGTATTTCTTAGATGAGACTTGCGTGAACGCTGGTCACAAACATTTATACTCGGGAAAGGAAGTCGCCTAATAGTTTTACATGTATGCTCCGAGGACGTTTTTGTTGAAGACAGTTTGATATATTTCGAATCCAAAAAAGGCGATAATCACGAAGAAATTACTGCGGATGTTTTCAAAAACTGGTTTGCGGACATTGTGGGATGCTTACCACAACATTTATGTGGTTGTTATAGACAATGCTTCCTATCACAGTAGAAAAATGGCTAAATTACCAATATTGGTACAGGAAAAGCCGACATACAAGCCTGGTTGACAAGCAAGTCAATAAGTTATGAAGCGGATATGGTGAGCCCTTGACTCAGTGTTACGAAAATTACAGAAGAAAGAAATTTTACTAAAAATGTATAAAATAAGGGGAGCTTTGCTTCAAAATGAGTCGGCTGAGGGGGATCACTGGGAGTATTCGGAGGAATTTACATACGCCCGTTTTAGTACAAGTGGGTAAATTCACACAATACTTAGGTAAAACTGTAAGAGAGACTAATGGAAATAGATATACAAAAGATATGCAACATGCAGTGACTGAGAAGAAGATCGAGTGGGTCTTTTAGGATGCTGCAGAGGTAGATGTCCATGTATCTCTTACTTACAACTGCTGCTAAAATATTGAAATTTTCATTTTCAACTGTGAAATCAGACTGAAATATTGTTAAATAACAAAAGAACGCTTCAGATTCCAAACAAAAATACTATCAATATGATTGAAATTTTATGTTCTACAAAATTGTTAATAAATTTTTCCCTAAATTGTACCGGAAACGAGATACTCACGTAAAACCTAACCTAGTCTTGCATTTTACTTATTTTTACAAACCTATACGTACTTTAGCGACTTTATATCTCTGTAGCTCTTAAGAGATAGGAAAAAATTGTAAATACAAAAGTTGTAGCAAATTTTATCCTCTACAAAATTTGTGAAGGCTACTTTAACCGAAATTTGCATTGGAAATGAGATATAATATGATATAGGAGATAAACTAGATTTATTACCAAGTTTTATACAAGAAATGCAATACAAAAATTTTCATATGGCCACAATTCAGCCAAGTGAGGCCAAACAATCACATTATAGCTAAAGGTGCCTAAGCCACAAATTTAAAACACCCCTTTTTGAAGAGTATTTAGGTGTAACACGCGGACATTTTAAATTTTTGGCTTAGGCACCTTTTGTACTGAGCCCTTCATTATGGTTTGGAATAAGATCATCAAAAAATTTTGAATGAGCATTATTATTTTTTATTATACTATTTAAATAACAAAATTAATCAATAAACAACAAAGAATAATAAATTATAAAATATAGAATAAGTATATAAAATTACACAGGTAAGGTAGTACTAACACTTTTCGTAAAAATTTTCGAAAATATACTAAGCCCTGTAGCACCCCCTGGAATACTAGCAAATACTGTCCACAAAAGGGTTATTATTTGACCAACCGCACCCAACACTGTTAATGGGGTACTCTGCAAATGCAAAGCAAAGTATAAGGTGCCGAACAACGTCAACCCATAGGTGATTGTTAAAATTAGTCGTTCTTTTGAAAACATTGATTTAAGATGTGCCATTGGACCCCACAAAAATGAAAAGCTAAAATTTACAGATTAGTTACGTACTAAATTGTACATCAAACCTACCTCAATACAAAAAATAAACTTCCAAGGGTAAAAAGCAAAGCGAACTTGCGAGCCTTTAGTATTAGAACTGGAATGTATAGTGCTGATAAGGAGAAACATAGAATACCCATAAAAACACATATACAAAAACCAGTAATTCGTTGAAATCTCGTCTAAAAGTTTATGAAATCAGTATTATATTTATGTATTTAAAAATATGTTACCAGGCTAGGGCAGCATTCTTTTTTCTTTTCTTGAAACCAGGATTCATCTTCAGGGGTTTCTTTCTTTAACCAATTTGAAATGTTGGGTTTTTGTAACGTGGGTAATTGAAATTTAAAAGATTTTTTTTGGTCACTTTGCAATAGTAAATACTCATCCAGGTCCTTTTTTAAATCAGCCATTACGTTAAAATATAAAATTTACACTTATGTACTTAGAATGAGGTTAATGTATCAATAATAAATAAACGTCAAATTTTTTACAGGTTCCTGTTTTGACACGCTTGTACAGGATGTTTCGAATGTTGTGTTCATAAGCAGTAATATTTTATGGATTAAAAGGATTGTAATAAGTAACAATAATCTTTGTAATTTAAAAGTTCAACATTCAAAACTTTATTCTATGTACAAATAATAATAATAGCATAAATTATGTATAAAACACTTATTTTACATTAAAAATATCTTTAAAAAATTGAACACTTGAATAAGTTAAAATCTTTAAAAACCATACACTAACTATCTTCATCTTGTCTTGGTACAAAAACCCAATTTTCTCCTTGTCTACATGGACAATTTGAATTAAGTAATTCACTTTGCTTTTCTAAAGTTTTTTTAAGTAACAGTAATGACTCTTTTTCACTTTGTAATTGTTCTATTGATTGTTTTCTTAGTTGTTCAACACTTCTTTCCTCTTGTAATTTCTTCTTTTGCTGTGATAAATAAGCAATTTCTGTTTGAACCTAAAAAATTGTTTTTTGTTAATAGTTCTAGGTGTTTTTTAGGTGTCCAGTTACCTTTAAATATTCTTGAGCTAATTGTTTATGTTCTTCAAATAATTCTAATGACTGTGGCTCAGTTGGATCTGGAGAGGCGGGTCGAAGATGTGGATCTAGGAGAAGATACATATTGTCTAAATTTGGATCAGTTTGACAGGGTCCTTCTGATAATGGTGATGATTGAATTCCAGTTTGAATTGTATTGGTGGATCCTGAAAACGAAAAAAAAGTGAAATTCTTCCTTAGTAATTATGGAAAAATGGTGTGTTAAATATACATTGAGATACAATAAATACAAGGTACAAACTACTAGAAATAAAAAGGCCAAAAAATTACTCATTTGGCACTCTATTGTGTTACAACTGCGATGACAATCTAAATATTTATTTGCAATATGTGAGCGTTTATTTCTGCCAGATATTTCATTTAACACTTTCTCAGAACAGTGAACAAAACTCTTCCTGCTCGATTTAATAGCGTAATTAATTTTGTTGACTAATTGCATAATAAGTAAAATGGAAGCTTAAAATAATTTTTGCAATTTTTTTGCGAGAAAAAACCGTCTCCATAAATTATTTACAACATTAAATACATTTGTTTTATAATTGGAGATTATGTTTTATATATGAGTATATTATAGTAATGGTCATTTATGTGCGGCAAATTCAAATAGTCCACTTTGTTCGGACATAAACAGGGCAAAGTGCCAAAATGTCATTTTCAAACATTCTTCCGTGTTTATCTAACAATAAATTTGCCAAATCTGTTCTGAATTATCAACGACATAATTCGATAAATAAACGATATTTAGATCCGCATTAGTCATATATTTTCGAAAATTAACTTTTCAAAATAATAAAAACCATCGTCCCATTTCTACAGCAGTAAAACGAAATCCTTTCTCACTTCCTGACTGGATACTGCAAATGCTCAAAAAGTATCCTTGCTTTCTTACCTATATGGGTTTTGTTATCTTTGAAAATAATCCAACTCTTGTGAGTTTCGTGTGTTGTAATTACACCAGTAGTAGGACAGTCACACATTTTGAGATGATAAATTTTTAAATTTATCTGTACAATTTGCACATTGACAATTTCATTTTTAATGGAACCATTGGATAGCCACAACTACCTACTTTTTTAAACAAACATTTACAATTCACAGTTCGAACGTCCTCGGAATTAATTTATAATTTTACCAAAATAAAAAATAAATAAATTTGAAACGACCTCGAAAACACAAATAATCGAGTAAGGGCGCGAAATAAATTTAACTGTTCCTAATAAAATTGTGAACGCGAAGGAGACAGATGCGATAACTGAAAAACCGCTGTAGGTAAATACAGCAACTCGAAATTCTTCACACATGCGTAAACGATTCGCGCTTAATTACAAGAAAATTTCTTTTTGCCGAAAAATTTCCACCCAAATCCATCACAACACTAAGTTTCAACAAAAAACTGGCTTGACACATCAAAAATTGCGTTTTTAATCTTTGCAAATCAGAGATGGATTAGCCATTTTTAAAACTTTTTGTCTCTGAATATTACAACCAAAAACATCGCGAAAGTTAGCAAAATCTTGTCGAAAAAGTTAGGAAAGCCTGAGGTGTAAAAATTTGGTTTTAATTTTTTTCTATTAGTAAAAAAAATTTCACACGTTCCTGATAAAGCAGTAAAAACATAAAAGAATACCCCCATCCAAACAAACTGAACTAAATTTGTTCACGTGAGTCACTCAGCTAAAAACAGAAACCCTGCTTATGATTCGGCATTACAGAATGCCTCTATATATAATTTGACCGAAGAAAAAGGCTAGCACGTTAAAACAGATCTAACGATGTCGAATTGCTTACTATAAGTCAATTATTGAGTTCAAAAAACTTGGTTTACCCTTAAGATGTTCAAAAAATAAACCAAATTAGCTTATAATTATCGAAATCTTAAAAATTCACTTAAAATAAACCAATTACTTCAACCTTTCAAAATTAGTTAAACTAATCGTTAATTACCTTCTTTCGTTATAAAAAACAACCCAATGGAAATTATGTAAAATAAAAATAACTTCTCTGAAAATTTTGAAAGTGAAACGCGATGAAAATAAACAATAATTTTATTTGAATTTTGAAAGTACAAAAACCTGAGCTCAAAATAAACAATTCGAGTTGCAAGAAAAAATACCAAAATAGAAGAAAAGTAATATTCAAATTGTTTGGTATGAGATGGAGAAAATATAAAAAATACACCACTAAAATTTCAGCGCATGCTACATATTAATTAAACACAATATCCTCTTTTTTGTTGGCCGGGTAAAAAAAATTTGATAATTCATTATCATCTGTAAAGTTCGGTTTGTAACGTAACGTAGCCTGTTTCTACTTGGTGAAATGTCTAACATGAAAAACAAACCAATTTATATTATTTATTTGTTTATGTTACGGAAGTGTGCGGTTAACCCGGCGATAGAGCGCTAGACTACTGAGAATGGGAGGATTTGAATGTCACCTCATTATCAGTAAAGGCCCAGTTTTTATTTTTAGAAAAAAGGAATGATGCGAATGAATGGCTTAACGAGAGTCCTTAGTATTGATTAAAAGAAAGTCTAACTTAGAAACGAAACTGCTGGAAATAAATAACAAGGGTAACAAAATCTTGGAAGTTTTGTATTTTTTAAGATCAATTGGAAAAATGGTAACCATTTGGCTTACTTACTTGGAATAGTTTGTTCTCTAAGCGGAAAATTCGAATTAAAATTTTTCGTGGGGATATACATAACAGGAAACATAGAACTTAACGCGGAATTGGAACAAAATAAAATGTCAGAGCAGCACAGCAGGATTTAAGTTCGAGAAACAAAAATTTATATCCGATAATTAAAAACCCCGATTTCTATGGCACCTTTGTGCTTTCAGATTTAATTCAGAATCAGTTCAATAAAATTGATCTACTAGCAGGCTTTAAAAGGTTTTGAAGTTGTTGCTCGAATTCCAGTTGTTTCGTAATAAAATTTATACCAAAATTTTTTATATCCAACAATAAAATTTTTGTTAGAAATACTGTGAAATAACTGAAGAGAAAAATATAAAGGAAGAACTAAACAATCTGGGTTATGAGTCAACAATTATAATATGAAACATCAAACGAAAAAAAAAAACCATAAATAACAAAATAACATACACACATACCACTACGAATGTTTTACATTGATCTAAAACCCAAAAAATCAATTAAAGAGATATATGATGTGAAATATCTAAACCACTCAACAGTTAAATTCGAATCAGCACATGCCAAGTTAGTGCATAATTATCCAATATTAGAGATGTCATATTAAATATTTTTCTTCAAAAAACAGCTCAATCTGTCAAATGCGCATAATAGTGACTAGAGGATACGAACAACAACAACAACGAAAAATGGAATAAAAAAAAGGTTTTCTACTTAAAAATAAGACGCAATCCTTTAATATCTGAAAGCTCCATTCTAAATGGACTTATCCAATCCAAAGATAATGATATCAAGAAGAGCATCCAGTTACGATCTTATGACCGGGCAAGACCTAAAAGATCTGCTAAAAAAAACAATGACCCAAAAAATATTCTCGATTGTAGCACTTACCCCTAAATTTGTAAATGCCGCATATTATGACAATGGAATAAGTGGCACAAAAGGTCGAAAAAGTTGTAAAAAGTACTTCACTGTACTAATGACCTTGTGATACAGCAGAAATTGAATCACGAAATGTTGTAATAGAAATTAAGGCAATGGCAAAAACTTGGACCAACTATTAATCTCCTACATCGACAAGAAATAGGGAACATGCATGAATAAAAAAATTTAATTAAAACAGTATTTTTTGATTAATCTAATATATTAAATAACAAATCAGCAAGAATAACTTCTATTTATTGTATTTTGTTATAAATAATCGATTTTAAAATTCACTGATAATTTAAAATATATCATGTGACCATGAACGCAACGCCATTGGTTTGACGTCATAAGGTAGACCGATTCCCGCGTATGCAAGCAGTTGGTACGTATTCAAGGTATATTATACGAGTTACTTTGGTACGTAATTCTGTTTTTGATTGTTTTATTAGTTTGTTTGAGTGTTTGTTATTTCGACCATGACTGAAAGTGGTTGTCTGCAAGCTCAGTCTGATAATTTGCCTAAAATAGACGTGTTTACGATGAGCCATGATTCGGTATCGAGTATAATTTGCCATGTCTTTTTCTACCTATCTAAAATTGAAATAAATATTATATTATACATCAATAAAAATTGGAAGTACGTAATAAATAATGTAATGCATTCATTTTTCAACAAAACGTGAAATAGTTAATTTAATTTTGAAACCAAAACAGCTCATTTGGTGTTTTTATTGTAGTGCTCTTACATTTTAGAACAATACAATACTAACTTATAGCCCGTCTTCTTTTTGGTTTCCATGATAATAACACTAACTAACTTCAACTTTCAAAGCACAAAACTAAACTAACCCAATATCTAAAATTTAACAAAAAATTACGCGCTAAAATATATTTGTCATGTATTGAATGTCGTTTATTAATATATTATAGAAATAGAAATATTTATAATATGTTTATGTTGGTACAAAATTAATCAAGATTAATCCTTTAATCTTTAATTCTTTCTTGAATTAGTTTCTAAACTAACGTAAGTCGTGCGTAAGTCCCATACTACCAGATCACAGAATACCAGATTACGTCACAAGTAAATGGCGCCATGCGCGGTCGTTTCCTAGCATTCAAATTGATAGATTTTTAAATATTTTTTAAATTGTTATCGAAACGAAAATTAATAAATTAAATAGTATTAATCAGTATATTTAGGTATTTTTTATCCAACTACGCTATAAAAAAAATTTATGCATCTTCCCTATAGACAGACTGTCAAGCTGTAAAATATATTGAAAGTATAATTTTATACACAAAAGTTTTCGTTACACAGTAACATCGTCAGGTGACTAAACAGAAAGTGACGAGAATTTTGGTTAAACATACCCGCAAAAAGGGGCGTGGAAAGATTAAGTTTTGGGGATTTTGTAAATTTAAATTTAGAGGATTATTTGGAAAAATATTTAAATATTATAATATTTTTAAAAATGTGACAAACTAGGACGGGTGGGGTGGTTAAAATATAAAAGGCTTAGGTTGAGTTTATACAAGGGTGAAAATAACTAACTTTGGGGTGTTGGAAGAGGGGTGTCGTGATCGGGGGGGGGGGGAATATTTATTGAAGATATTTAACAATGGCTGTAATTTACTTTTTGATTCAATTGGAAGATTTTTTGACTGAGTTGTTTGTGATTATTATCTGTAAGATGATTCGCGAAAGTGGTTTTACCGTCATTTAATCGATGGGATCTAGAGTGTCCTTTGAAATGCGTTTGGAAAGCTCTGCCCGTATGATCAATACATATATATTTTTGAGAACATTCACATGTAAGTTCGTATACGCCCGATTTCGTTAAAATATCTGATTTTGATTTCACGTTATTAATGGATTTGTTAAGTTTATTGTCTGTTTTGAAAGCGATGTTGTGGTTATGTTTTTTCAGATTTTAATTATGTTTTTTGAAGATTTTCCGAGATTGGTGATTAAGACAAATTTTGTATAGATTCTCTATTAATTCTGTTTCGTAACCGTTGGAAGACAAGAAATTAGTTACCACACCACGAGTTTGCTCAAATACCAATTCTACCATGAGAAAATCAGTATGTGTAAAGAGAGTAAGCTGTTCGTGTAAATTATGTCATTGCAGGAATTAGGCTTTCTTCAGTTTATACCACATCAGAACAGAATAGAGCTGGACTTTTATTAATATGATTCACATTAAAGCCAAATTTTCATGCGCTTAAATGTTAAATTCTTAAAAATCATGACAAGATTTTCTTTGAGGATTAGCATGAATTTTCAGTTACGAAAGTCGTTTAAAACACTTACATGGATGTAAAATTGGTCCTGTGTGTAATATCTATCATTATTGTAATTGTAATATCAATTTGCATCTGATGAATAAATGACATCAGTAAATTTATTAGCGTTCCAATTGTTTTTTTTTCAAAATTCTGAGAAACAGGTAGCTGATGCTTATTAAAGAAAAATTATGCAATAACTTAAGTTTAATTTGAATTTTCATATAAAAGGAAACAGTGTAGGCTACTAACATGGAACAAATGCAGGTATTGTGAATCTAGAAAAAATATGATCTGATAAGTTAGTTAGGTATATATCTCTTTGAGATGGAAGCCACCAGTCAAAACGGCTTTGATTTTACAAGCGTTTGATAATATTGATAAATCATTGTTGTTTGTTGTTTCCAATAATCCTATCATCTGAAACATAACTTGCTTGCTTTGGAATTGTGTATTCAAATTATATGTGAACTAATTTAAATTAATTGCCTCAATTTACATACTTCCGTTTTTCATTTTTAGTTAAAATTTGTATTTTTAATCATTGTCGTAGGAGTTTATGTTTGAAGGTTAATATTTAATAGTACCTACTGATGAAATATAACTTTCTAAGAAAGTTGGCACCGCATTGTAACAACATAGCAGCAATTCATATACCTAGGTTAATAATTGTATCAATTTGTTTCCACCCAGCTTTTTAAATTTATAAAATTTCTCTTACGACGCTTTCAATAGCCAATGTTTTGCAAAAACACTTAGAAAATGACATGAAAAATATCAGCATACAGATAAAAAAACAATAAAAGTATGTAAACAGTAATCACATTCAGTATCAAATCATATAAAAAAACATTTTTCATTGAAGTGGTAGATGAAGTGCTAATAACTTGAACAAATTTTTGAGAAAAAATCGTGTTTTCCTCATTCTTGGAAACATTAAATTTAAAGCGACAAATATAATGAATGATTTGAAAAGAAAATAAATAGCTAATTATTTACTAGACAGAATGACGACTTCTTTGATGACATTCTACATTATTCTTCAGACAAAATTAAATTTGTGACTAAGAGGTCACAAACTGACGCCTTACATTCTAATCTTATGCACCTGCTAGTAACAAAACCGTTCGATTATTTCACCAACGATTTAACATTAAGTGCATTTGTAACATTTTCAGCAGCTGAAAATGGCTGAAAAAGTAGAATACGCAATAGTAAATAAAATCGGCAGATATAACAACGATTAAAAATAATGCGTAGCCCTATAATTGATTATATTTGTTAAATTCGTGCCCCTTTCCCCAAGTGATGGAGGAATCACTATTAGTTGATAAACAAATTAATTAAAATGATGTATTTTTATTTCGATACACTAGCCAAATGGTAAACAAAATAATTTAAAAATGTGATATAAAAATTTGCCCCATTTAAATTTTGAATATCCGGTCTTGTTATTTGAATCATAGGAGAAGGCAACGTTCTGAGTAAGCTAAGCACCGTGATACCTATAAATAATTGTCTTGAACGAGAAAAACAATGCTTTTCCGACTCAAACAACACTCCTGGCAATTAGCCTTTAATTCTATTACAAAACAGTGAGCTTATTGTATGTTAAAAAATGTACTAGACGCGACCTCTAAAAATAATAAAATCACAAGTCACAGATTTACACCCAGAAAAGTAAATAAATACACTTACCGTTCCTTGCCACCATCTTATCAAATCCAGGCATTGTTTGTAGTTCCATTTCTTCATACTCCTTCTCCCATGCATGCTGCAAAAATATTCCATAATGTAAATAAATTTAAAATTCTAAGAAAATATTAAATTCAAATCAATCATTATGCAAATCATAATAACTCATCGATTTTCAACATTTTTAAATTTTTATTGTTATTTAATTTTATAAGTGTTATGGTAGCAGCATGACATCATATTATTTTATTATAAAATTATAGTGGTGAAGTCACAAAATGGCAAGAACTTCATGTATTACATTCACGGAATATTGTTAATTTTATGATTTAATTCAAATCATAAAAGGTTTCATCATAAATCTATAAATCTGTTCAATAACAAATTAAATTATCCTGCGAATGCATGTCGAATATCGGTACATTTGTATTTCTTCCTTTTCAATTTTATTACCAAAAAAATATAAACATTTTTTTTCTTTGATTTTTTCAAAAAGTTTCCTATGAGTATATTTGAAAATTGCTTTTTTGGCTCGACGCAATGCCAAAGATGGTGTCTTAGGTAGAAATATCCAAAGATGCGGTACACTGTTCGCATTCGCTAAGTATAAGAAAACAAATTTAGTAACTAACTAATGGTCGATTTATGCTCACTCATTTAACACTTAAGAAAATTAATTATAGGTCGAATTATGCTCACCCACTTAACACTTATCACTTGATAGAATTTACCAATAAAAAAAATTATGTATAGCCAATTATTTTAACCGCTATTTATCTAATTATTGGTTAATTCTCAAGTGTTAAGTGATCTGATAAGTGTTAAATGAGTGAGCATAATTCGACCATAAATCAGTGCATCCTTCATTAAGTTGTACTTGATAATTTAGTGCGAACATTTTGTTTTTCTACTTAATCCAATTTTTAAACACCTTATTTTATTTTGATCACAATCGAAATGGAATATCATCGAAACTGAGAATTATCAACTTACTCTGAATCATCGTGGTATATAATAAGTAATAACTAATAAGTTACAGTAGTCTCGCCATGTTGCGGGATTATTTTCTGTGGTTTCAGTTACCCGCAGTTAGGCGCCAGCTAATAAAATTTACGTGATGAAATTTTAGATTTATACGTAACGAGTAATATTTAAAAACCTTCTGGTTATCAGTACCCACACTGGATGAAATAACTGAATGCATGACAAAAATGCGGTTTCAATTTTGAATATTTCTAGATTTTTATTAACATTCATAAGATTTTATGACGAGGAGTACGATTTTAGGGTAACATTATTTGTTTAGCAGATTTTTGAAATCCTTGACGTATAGAACCCAAAATCGAATCAACTCACCACATTGAAGAAAAATTCAGATTAGCGAAAGAATTTTTGAAATGGGTTCATAAACGTTCTCGAGTTAACGTGTCGAAAAAGAAACTGAGAGAAAACAATTTATTAATTCATTTTTTATGTTGTGCTGCAAAACGTTTAGAACCGTGAGACAAAGTGATAATTTTAGAAAAGTTTGAAATTTAAATCCAAAATTTATATTCAAAAACGCAATGCAATGGAAGAATTTCTTGAAAAACAAGGCATGAGACCTAATAAATATGGTGAACAAAACAAGATGTGGAATATTATAATGAAATTCTTCTTAGCCATGCAATGAAAAATTAACCTAGCACATATGCATCCAAAAATACATTTAAATTTTTTCTGTCATAGTTCGTAAAGCGTTCTTCCGTAGAACACATAAAATATGAATTTGATTTCAAATTTTAAAATTCCACGCCTCATAGGGTAAAAGTTCTCCTGCTGAATCAGTTATAGTTAACCAACTCTTGTAGGAAAATGAAAACAAAACATGTAATATATGTTTTGAATTTGTGAAAATTTATGGTGGGCCTCTATTTATGGGGCTTAAATGCAACTCACCAATAGTAAACTTTCATTCGTAAGAATAGGCATTTTCTATTGGAGAGTTAAATTTTAAGCAACTTTTATGAAACCTCCGGTTAGTTACCAACCATTATATTACAGTGAAACCTGTGAAGTTCGATATCACAGACGGGATCCATTTCCTGTCGGACTATACAAAGTGTCAGTATTGACAGGGAAACCGAGATTGTAATAAATTAATATCAAACATGTAATTTATTAATAGTCTGCAAGTCTCATATTAGTCATATTATTCTCGATTATACACAAATACTTTGTATTATTACAAACTAAAGTCCAAAAATTATTTAAAGAAATAAAAATGAAATAATAATAAATAAGAATTAAAAAAAATAAATTATTTAAAAATTGAAGTTGCGTAAATGAAACTTTTAAACATTAACGTTTAAGTGTCGAACTCGACAGGTTCTACTGTATTTTGTTTTGTTCATTCAGATTTTGGAATGAAGGAGGTTTTGACTGTTATTTTAATGAATAGCAAATATTATATTCCGACTATTTAGCACAACGAAAATTTGTTTTATTGCAAATAAGTAGAGTGATCACACAGGAAAATGAGAGGGCGTAGACAAAATCCGGCGCAGTAGACATCGCGTGACGTCCAATTCCACCAATTGACACCAACATAAACACGATTGTACGAGTTTTGGTTTCTACGCATTAGTTCCACCCTTCTCATCTTCTTTTGCGACTACTTTATCTACCTAATACTGGAAAATTTTAAAAGTTATATTATAATACGTGGCTTTTTAGAATTATTTTAATAAATAAAATTTGAAATAATTTGAAATAAGAACGAAAATAGAAAAATATGTCTATATGCCTCCCTCCCAAAATGGGGTTTTGAGACTCAAACGAAAAATTTAAAAGCTTATTGAGGCCCAAACGTTTGATGCAATTTTTTTTTAATTCGGTGTGAAGTGATGTGATCGCTAGTTGAGTTACGGAGCGGAAATTCTGGGTTCAAGTCGCGGACTTCGCAGAGTTTCTTAGCCCGGCCTTCCGGACATCCACACGCTGTGGTGAAAGGTTGTAGTAGAAAGAGTAGCAAAAGAGGATTAATCCACCTCGTGGCAATGCAAGTGGCAATATTCCGACAGGAATGGAAAAGCCCTTGATTGAATATGCATGTGCAATAACGAAAACTCGTCCAGCCGGGTTTATGTTGGTATCAATTGGTGGAATTGGATGTCACGCGTTCTCTCTCCACATCTACTGAGCAAAATTTTGACTACACCCACCGTACTCTCTTTAACTTAACTATACACCCAGGACAAAAAAACTTCATATATCCAGATGAGGCACCCGGTAGACCATACTCGCAAGGAATTAGGACAGGGCGGAGCTAATATGCAGAAACGAATATTCGTCCAGTCCGTTTACACGTCAGTACCGGAATGTTCTCCCTCCACATCTACTGTGCAATATTTTGGTCACGCCCTGTCCTGATTCCTTGCGAGTGGTCTACCTTTTGTATAATTTTGACACTACACATTATTTTCTGCTAGTTTTCCGGCGTTATTAGTATTTTGTAGGTAGGTATATATTTTTATTATTTTTAATAGTGCATTCATATTTTATTGCATAATTTAACCCTTTTACCTAACCAGCAATAAATGGAGTTATTGTGACTTGCATAAACGGAATAACGAGATTCCTAAAAATACTGAACCGATTATTAAAAAATTTTCACTGATGACAAAATGGATAGCTCGATTTCAAATAAATTGTTTACAATAAATAAACAATTAGTACCCGTAGTTTGTTTTTTCCATAGTAACTAGGAGCTAATGTGCAGAAACGAATATTATTTGTTCATTCGGATTTATGATGGTGACAATTGGTGGAATTGGGTATCACGCAATCTTCCTCCACATCTAATGTACAACATTTTGGCTCCTCCTAGTCACTAAGGAAAAAATTCGCTCTACTTCATCTTAAAATGACATTATCCAAAATTATTTTGAACTACCTAAATTTTACTTGTATTAAAATTTTTTTCCATAGCCAAAATTCATACGACTTCGCGACCTGGAGAATAGCACGCAAGTCCTTATCAAAAATTTCAACTCCTCCACCTCTTCTATTAGACTAAGGGTGTCGCATAATTTTCAAATTTTTCAAGTTTATAAAAATAAAAAATTACAATAAAATGTACGCCTACATTATTATTTGATCTCCAAAACATAACACAACAATATATTACTGTTATACTTGCAAACACTGCAAAAATAGTGACAAAATTCTAAACGGAAAGGGGTGGATTTTAATAGAGAGCGGTGGTTTGACAATAACAATGTTGTCTAAAATTTTGTAAATGTATTTACTGTTAAAGTTGTAAACAGTGCAAAAATAGTTTAATAATAATAATTCTAAGCGCTTAAGGGTGGCTTTACAGGAGGCCAGCGATAAAAATTTCCATAAAAAAAGTTCCAAGTTGGTGTGAAAAATAGAAGCAGAGCTGTAAAAGTACAAAGTGAAAAAAGTACCCAAAATCCCAATCTGGAAACAATAGGCATACAATTTTTGTATAAGCAGTAAAACCAAGTAAGGCAGTCTTCTGATTTAGAATTTAAAATTTATTTTTTTTGCATATTCTTAAAGTTTAGACCTTTAAAAATACATTCTTGAGAGAAAATTTTAAAATTCCAATAATTTACCGAGTTATAGCTATTTTAGTATAACGTCGAGTAGATGTACTGCAAGAAAGAAAGGCGGAGCTAATGTGCAGTAACGAAAACTCGTGTAGACGTATTTCTTCATCAGCCTTTTTCCGCCCACTGCTGGATATAAGCCTCTCCATATTATGGAGGATCTGGCCATAATTCACCACGCTGGCCAGACGGGTTGGTGAGTAGTCCGCAGATCGATTTTGGACTATAGTTGTTTTACATCCGGTAGCAGCTTGCTAGGCTAGCATTCAGATGTGCCTGTAGCCCTGTTTTTTGTTAACGGTGTTAATTCGTCAACTCAGGGGGACCGCCGGCTTAATGTGCCCTCCGAAGCACGGAGACGTGTGTGTGTGTGTGTTTATGTTGGTGTCAATTGGTGGTATTGGGTGTCACGCGGTCTCTACTGCGCCGAAATTTGGCTACGCCCTTCCTTCTTCCAGTACCGCAACTCTACCATTCTATGGCTTCTGCTGCTGAAACTTTAAACGCGGTTTTCACAAAACTACATTTTTCAACATGGTTGACATGATATCTCAAGTTCTATTTAACTGGTTTACTTCAAATTTTGAACCAACCTTCAATATATAACTGTCTATCGGTCCTACTTTTGCATTAAAATTATTTTATTTACTATTTTAAAAAATTAAAAATTATGAAGTCGAAAAATGCATTTTTCAGACAGCCGCCATTTTGGGAAAAATTCTTTTTCCGTTTTCTATTTGGTAGGGGCTATAACGACATTCTTACTAATTAAGAATCTTTTGTAAATCATGTCTGTCAGACAAAAAAATTACCGGAAGGCTTACAATCGTGTCAACCAGCACACCCTTTCCTTTTTTTCACCAAGAACTTTACCAGCTTATAACTTACTTAATTTTCATTTTTTATTTTCAACATTTTTTTTATATATTCTCAAAATATCAATAAACATGTTGTAAAAAAATGAATGGTAAATATAATTTCTTGTAAAACTATGCTAAAGCTGCTCACACAAATATACAAATTTTATGTCATCCAAAACAAATGACTCTGACAGCCGTATTTATAGTCAGGCGTGTAACCTACCATTACACGCGTACAACTACACGCGTGTAACGCTTGTGTAAAATTTCATATTTATAAATTTTGTTACACGCATTTTCAAAATGTGTAGTTACATTATTCTTTACACATGATTACTATATGGCAACATTGCAAATGTTGATAACTCTATCATAAGAAACTACAGATTTTGTCATAAAATTTTACACGTTGTTTACACGCTTTACTATACACGTGTAAACGTTTATAAATACGGCTGTTAGTGATCACCTAGGTACCCTGAAAAATTTGATCTCCACAACCTTGCAAACAATTTTCATACCATTCCCACACAGATTCACTGCAAAATTTTCGATTATAGAGTTAAGCAGAACCCAATCACACATTGCCACAATCAGTAACAGAAGCAAGCCCTTCAGGCGCATAAAACATAAGTTGCTTCACAACATCATTTTATAAACTAAACCACAGCACCAATCATGATGCTGGATCATGATTGATCCCACATCATCATGATTGATGATGTGGGATTTGCACTCGTTTTTATCCAGGGACGACCTCATATTCACAACATTTCAATTGCAGCTAATTTATTGAAATATGAGCAGTTATATTTCGTAAATCAACAGTAAAATCGTTAATTATAAATATTACAAATATACTAGTTACTTAATTAAGTCATCAAACCAACTTTTAATAACTCTAGTAAGTATTAGGGGTAGATCAGCTTTCTCACTTTTAACCAATGGCTATAGGGGGCTATGGGTATACAAAACTAATTTGCGAGTGCTTCCAAATAGTAGTTATTTAGGGAGACCACCGTTTTCACAAGAGTGAGGTGTTTGTGATATCTTGCATTTCATATTTATTTTGATTTTCAAAAATGCAAGTTTTTAGGAACATTTATTTATCCTCTTCAAAAACGACCTCCTTAGTTTAAAATTTCTGTTAGTTTTTGTGTAGTTACAGATTTAATATCAGTAAAATTTACACATCTTCAAAATTCTTAAACAAAGCTTTTCTCGCCTAAAAGTCACCCCTTTAGTGTTTAAATTTTGTGCACTACTTTTACATTTTTTTAATAAATGTTAGAAAATGTTAGTTTTTTGTACTGTACATCCTGGAGAAAACTTTATAGACGTCCAGTTACAAAAGAATAGCAAAAAGTGTAATAAATAAAAATTTGTAGGACAACTCCAGCAATCAGCAATATCTTTCTTGCAAAAAAAATGCTACCAAAACAACTTTAAAATTATATTACATTGCAAGTCTTTTTAAAAGTTCTGTAAGGCAAACATATGTATTAGTTATGGCTTTGATTTCATTGTGTCCGATAGGCAAACCTTATGGGAGTTTTGGAAATGTTTGGTGTAGTTAAAAGATAATAAAAAAATGTCTCAATTAAATTATAAGGTAAACAAATTATTGCTCTAGCATCAATTCCAACCAGTCTATAAGTATAATAAAAAAAATAATTATGCCTTCTAATATGATCAAGTCATCAGCTGATAATCTTTGAACTATACCAAATGTTCCTAATGTTCCCTCTTTGAAACTACACAACAAAAGACTGCGACTAGATTAGTTGCATCATTTTTAATTCATTGTAGGTTTTTTAATCTAAATGTTTATGATAACTGCATTTGAGAAGCAGCTCTTTAATTAAATAAAGCAAATGTTTGATCTTTAAGCCAAATACTGCACTTATGATTTCAAGTTTGATTGCCCAAATTCTTTGTTTTGAATCAAATTAACAAAAAATGAATGAAACTTGAGGTTACAAAATGTCTGTAAATAAGTTACCGGATCGACTTCTATTGATAGAGGTGTTATCATGGCTTGTGTTGGTTGAGGTAATGTAATGGTATTTCTAGTATTGGTATAATCATGTTGAGCTTCATCAAAATATGGAGTTTCTTCTTCTTCTTCATCCTCATAATCGTCATCAATGTACAAATTGTCATCATCATCTGAATAACTAACAGGTTGGTCACCACCAGGGAAGACAATACTAATTTTGGTCATCACTTCTACCACCTACACAACAAAATACACATTGAATTGAAAGTTTAAAATTTTAAAGTTACTTGCCTCTTCCATGCTAGGTCTTATTGATGGATCTTGATCCCAACAACGCACCATAAGATTTTCAATAGGAGGTGGAAGGTTCCTTAACAAGGGTGGTCTAGTTCCTTTATTAACTTGCCACATAATTCCAAATGCTGAACCACCAATGTGTTTAAAAGGTTGTTGTCGAGAGAGCACCTCCCACAAAATTATACCCCAACTGTAAACATCGCATTTTTCGGTGTAGTTGTTTGAAGTGAACACCTAAAAATTACGTAATTATAAAATTTGCTAGTTTCGAGAAACCATTATTTCTGTTCATACTTCAGGTGCCATCCAAGCTGCAGAACCTTTACTGTTGGTCATGTATGTACTTTTGTCTGCTGCTGTACCAAAATCACATATTTTCAACTTTCTTCCATCCATTATAAGTAACAAGTTGGGTGGTTTCAAATCTCTGTGTATTAGAGGTTTTGGTTTCATAGCATGCAGGTAAGCAACACCCTGAAAAGTTTCTAATAACATATTTTGAAGTTACCACTTTCTAGACCACAATTTACCTTAGCACATTGAAAACACCAGGACATTGCATGAGCAATATGATAATGAACCCGAGGTGCGCAATGAAGAACATTGTAAAGAGAACCACCTTCTGCATATTCCATAACCAAACATATATTAGGTCCCTTGGTGCAAGCTCCATACAAAGTAACAATATTTTCATGATTAACTCGTGACAGTTGCCTCACTTCGACACCAAAAGCTTTACGTTCAGATTCCGTTGTTATGTTTTTAACTGCCACATCCTTTCCTTTCCATTTGCCCTTATACACTACACCAAAGCTTCCCTCGCCTACAACCTAATCCAAGTGTAAGTTAATACAAAATGTACCTTGATCACAGTAAATTTATTTTACAAACCTGCAACTTTTGAATTTCATCGTAGTTAATTTCCTTCACAAATTGCTGATTTGTAGGGGCGTCATATTCTAAAGAAGCCATTGATTTTCAATTTAGCACATTTTTGTCATAATTCGCGGCATACTTTTAGCGAAATTTGCATTATTTTTGTTGTAGAAAATTTTATTGTATATGTCAAATGTCATTTAGGTTATTAAAAAACTTTAATATGACTTGGGGGAAAAATTAAAATCACCAAATAAAAAGAACAAGAAAGAACTATTGAAAAGTTTTATATACAGAGGATTTCAAAAGGGGAATTAAATTGTTTTCCTGTTTTGTGGCAACTTGAGCTAAATTAATAAATTAAGGCTAAAGGCTGTGTGACACTTGTACTAATTTGTTAACAAATTTGTTATGGTAACAACCCATTGATTGGTTAAACAAAAATAAACAATGAATGGGATTTTTAATATGGGAATTTGCTAACAAATCTGTTAACAAATTAGTACAGATGTCACACGGCCTTAAGGCTCATTTAATGAAAAAATAATATTATGTAAGAAAAAATAATAAGGTAAAAAAAATTTAATAAAATTAAATGAAAATTCACCCGTTATTTGGAAACTTTAGGAAAACTAAATAATCATGTTGCAGACTTGTTAGATAATTTATACAAAATTTACTTTATGCACGGATGTATCATAAATTGACACTTATACATGAATTTATTTGTCATAAACGTCTCTTTATAGCCCATGGGCCTCTTTATACCCACGGGCTATAATGAAACGTCAAACTACGATATCATAGGTACCTAATAGGAACAGTTTAAATACTTGCAAAATGAAAAGTTTTTATTAAAACCGAAAATTGTAGTACTTTTTATTGATAATTTCTTGTGGGTAATTTATGTGAACAATAATAATAATAATTAACCAAATAAATTAAAAATTCTGCAGCCTCATCAACTTCGTTCATTTTTCACCTTTTAATGACAGTACCGCTATTTCCTTGCTACCATAGTTACGTTTCAAAACTCAAATTTAATCAAAGCAACACTAGATTTGTGTCAAAAATTCAATTTATTTTAGAAATATTTTTAAATTAAAAAATCTTCATCCATGCATAAAGTTGTGTATGTACCACGGGCGTAACTTGCTTTTATGGCCTTCGACGTCTTCTTAGCCCTCGGCTACCGCCTCGGGCTAAAAATTACGTCTTACGCCATAAAAGCTTCTTTACGCCCTAAATACATAAATAACTATTATAGCCTCCTGAAAAATCACTAATTTGTCTTTATAGATTCAATGTTAGATATTACACTGCCTCCATATACTTACATTTTACATAAGTAGAGGCAGTGGCTATATTTACTTCCTGGGTTAACTCTCGGATCTCATGATCCTAGAAATCGGCGGATTAACCCACTGATCCATGGATTAAATCCTGGTTTGTAACTTTAGTTGTCTATAAAAGACAAAATTATAATTTTAATAAAAACTTCGATTAATAAATTATTACAATGGATAATCGTGACTTTCTTGAACTCTACAAATAGTTGTAGAAAATGAAAAGAAACGAAGAAAACCTCGATTGTTTCGTCATCGACCAAATCATTTTGAAAAGTGGTCAGATGTGGAATTTTTTGATCGAAAAAATGTTTTTTCCTAAACGAAATGTTGCTATTAACCGACTATTAACTTGAAATCACTGTATATAGGCGTTTCAAGATAAGCGATACGCTATCTGGTGGCAAGTTTTTGTACTCTGTGGATCGTGTTGGAATGTTTGTTTACATTTGAACTTGTACTTTATATGCAGGTATAAATGTGAGATTTTGAGTTAGTAATGAACAAAAATGGATGGATGGGATGATCCTGTGGAAAGGAATTTTATTTGAAAGCATGACAGATGTCAATTTTCTGTAATGAACTTACTACATGAAATTACATTACTTTACGTTAACAATATTCTAGTATGTTATTTACTCTACTTCTACTACTATTTAAGTTATTGATTAAATTATTTAAAAAAATAATAATCATTAATTAAAACGTGAACACATTCAATATTAATAATTATCTTAAATTCAATATATAACCTAAAAATGAAATTATTCATTCAAATGAAAATATTAAGGTAAAATAAGTAAAACCATTGCCTAAAACCATGGGAGGCACTGGTAAAACTGTTGTATATGAGTATTAAAATGTATGAGTTTTTAAATTCTCTTATGTGCACATTTATTTCTAAATATGTGCAAATTATATATTTCAACGGTTTTTCGCCTGTATGAGTTTTAAAATGATTTTTTTAAAATTATTATTATGTGCACATTTGTAATCACAAATTTCACACTGAAATAAAATAAACAAATAGTAGATAGTATTACTATTTATGATTTATTATTGTACAAGGAAAAAATTTAAATAATAAAAAATGTACTTTAAGAGCAATGTCCAGTGGTACCCCCCTATACTGTGTGAATAATTGTGTTTTATGGCATTTATTTCCAGGACGTTACAAAAATTTAAATAATTGCTAGCATTGCAGAATCTTTCAAGTTTCTTTTATGTAAAAACGCTAAAAGAAATTGATTTACTTATTTGAACATCGCGGAATTCGAAAACTACGGTTGGAAGGGGGGGGAGATTCCCATGTTCTAATTTTCGAATAACATAGTTTTCCAATAAATAAATCAACTTCCTTTAGCGTGTTTATATAAAAAAGTGTTGAAAGATTTTGTAATGCTAGCAATTATTTAAATTTTTGTAACGTCCTGGAAATAAATGCCATAAAACACAATTATTCACACAGTATAGGGGGGTACCACTGGACATTGCTCTTAACGAAATTTGACATCTGTCAAAATTAAATTTAGTATTCCTAAGCATTTCCTAAGTACAAAACAGCACCAAATGCGCATGCTTGGATACATAACACAACTTCGCATAACCTCACTGTGAAGTCAAATTTTCTAAGAGTTACATCACCGCACCACAGATGGCGCCACAGTCACAGCCAGGTTATTACTGTCGCGAGACAATCGTAAATTTTTCCCCTCGGCTGCTCCTCGTGTAAAAAACCTTTACCCTCATGACGGAAAGTGGCACTTTACTCCCTCGGTGTATAATATACTATTATTATGTTTAATTAATTTATTTATTATAACTAAAAAATAACACAAAATCCACGTCTACAAAGTTTGAAAGATTTAATTTATTTTTATGAAAAACTATCTTACATCTCCATTAAATCTAAAGTAGGTATAATTCTTAAATATTTTGGAGAATTACTTGCATTATCAGTGATATTTCTATTATGAACTGAGTTTAATTGTAATCTAATTGGCTGGTTTTGGGTATTGGAATTATTTTGAACCGCGGGAGGTATTATACGATAGGTAGGTAAATTAATTGATCTTATATTTTGATATGGATGTGAGTGTCTCGCAACACGATTTCTCAATATGTTAATACGTATTGGTGGTTGCCGTAAAATTGGTTGCCTTCGTGCGTGGGATACCTGTTGTTCTATATACCTATGTTGCTCTTCTGTCAAATATGGATACCGTTGTTGTTGTTGTAGTAGTAGCAACTGTGGTTGACTTTGGCTTATGGTAGTGTGTACCTGCGGCATCGAACATGAAACGATTGGCTGCAGTTGCGATTTTGCATACTGACTTATTTCTTGGAGTGTTACTGTTTGATGTGAAATTTTTGGAAGCATACTATGTTGCTGTGAATTTTCATGCTGCTGTTGTTGCGTTATTGTCATTTGCTTTTGTGGTACTACACTTGATTTTTGAAACCATTCTGTAATTAGTGGCTGTCTACCATTTGAGTTGCGCTTAACTTCTTTACCACCATTGTATTCATTATTTTCGTATGAAAAGCTTTCCTTTAAAGTGTCCGAATTATCTGCACCATCGTTATGATTTTGTAATTCCGCAGCGTTAGTATTAGAAGGTAACGCAATACATGAGGACTTTTCGGCACAATTTTCTAATTCAATCTCGTTCCGACATGATGGTAAGGATTGTGATTCTGTCGTATGGGAATTGATGCCCCTAACATTTACTAAATGTCGAAGTTTATTGACTTCTTCTTCATACCATTTAACTACATCCATACTTTCTAACATTATTACGGGAGCCACATTACACTGCAATACTGCTTCAGGAATGTTAACGTTTTTATGGCGGTTAAAAATATTTTGAAAAGACGGATGCGGAATATTGTTTGACACATTTGGAATACAATTTTGATTTTCATTCGAAGAATGAATATTTTTTGTATTTTTTATATTTGAATCGTAAACATTCGTTACCTCCATTTTTTCATCTTCGCATTGAACATCAATGTTAATCTCAGATTCGTTGGTATTTGCTGCTTGTTTTTCTTCACCACCATATGGGACTTGAACGTCATTAGCACAATCAATATTATCAAATTCTTCGCTTTCTTTTGCAAGTTTTAATTTTTTAGATTTATTAGTAATACCAACTTCGGAATTATTTGTTTGGTTGTTTTCGTTCTTGTCATTAGCATTTGGAGCACTTTCAGCAACAATTTCATTATTAACAGTTGTCGTAATAGATATTCGGAAATTTTGAGGATCATCTTCATTCCAAAATTTTAATTGGGATACTTTAGCTTTGAGATTTTCCAAATTTTTTACATAGGCATTCATTACATTAAAGTATATTTTACAATCAGAGCAAGTTATCTTGAAACAATTTTTCTTGGTTTCTTCACTCCATGACACTTTAGATAACCGTTCCTTCAGCTTGACAAAAGATTTAATATAATTTTGAAATGCATTATCGGCAACAACGATTTCTGGATTCAAATTCATGCGTTTCAATTTAGGTGAAAATTTCGTATCTGGATATTGGTTAACAATTTGTTTAAACGAGGGACCTCTGAATTCTTTGAATTTAAATTTTTGCTTTTTTAACGAACTTAAACGCAATTTTAAAACACTGTTTTCACTATCTTGACTATCGATTTGACATATTCCATTGGCATGGTTTACTACTACTGTACCTTTTAACGAACTTTCGTCTTCATTACCTCGTTTATCAATTTTTCGTCTTCCTTTAGTATGGATTACTGCTGAATGTTTATTTACCTTTCCTTTTGCCATTGTTAGCTTCTTGAATTAAGAAATTTTAAATTAGTGATTTCAGCTTCTTATTTTGATATTCTAATTTATATTTATATAATATATAAAACTAATAGACCATGATGATAGACCACATAATTTATGCAAATTTATTACCAACCTTAGAATTTACCAAATCAATGTTACCAACTCATTCACTTACCATTTTGCATTTTTTAAAATTGAGATGGGAGATCGTGGGTGGGAGTAAAATTTTAAAAAAGCTATCTGGCACTTCTACATCTAATTGACAGCATTCGATTGGGCCTACTTTAGCTACCGACACAGAAGCTTCATGTTATCCGCATGTAAAATTTGCGTTGGGGGTTGGAAAAATGTTCGCTTTCTTGCTTCGCAAACCTAACAGTGCTGCAGCGCTCTACGGAGTTTAAAATTTAAATTTGCGTGGGTTGGTACCTAACTTATTTTTTTATATATTAAAAGTTATTAATTTATTATTCTTCTTCAGGTGCCTATCCGATTTCGGATATTAGCGATCCTCCTGGCTAAGCCAAGAAGACTTTAATAGGGAAATGTTAATGGGGTGGTTTCCCGTTGCCTTCCCCATAGTCCACAGATCGATTTTGGACTTATTAGATCACAGCACATATCCGACGCAATCAGGATTAGAACCGCGGTTTCCCGCTCTGTAGTCTATCCGTGTTTGATTTACGCCAGACTGCTGGTGTTTTAAATTTATTATTACAAATTTTAATTTAATTTGCATTGAAACTAAAATATTTTATATTTTAAAAATAACAAAATGGGAACCTGTAGAAGTATAGTGGAAAGTAACATTGTTTCAATTAAACTTGATAATCGGGGAGAGGACGATAACTTTCCCCCAGATTTTAAAAATTTTCTTGCCATGGAGAAAATTTGAAGATAGGGGATTTTCCCCAGAATACCAATCCCAGGGTTGGTGGCAATGCTTCTCCGGCTAGCTTGGAGATCAGAAATTAAAAGAGGTTGTCAAGTATCTTCCAGGTGGAAATTCGACTGAGGGTCGTAAAAATGAAAACAGTACAGAAACTTTTCTATCAAGGTCGAAACTTGGACAGCGCAGCGTCAGAGAATCAAGAGTATACGTGATTAATTTATAGTCGTAATACATAGATTTAATATGTAATTAATATTACCGTCATTTTATTTTAATGTTGTATACAGCGTGAAGCATCAAATATCTAAAACACATGACCTGGAGAATTCTTATAGGATAAAGTTGTGTTACTTCCTAACGCCAAAAAGTTGAATAAATTAATACCATACTTCACAGGGTCATTTTCATTTCTGAAGTATTATTCGCATATTCATAGAGTACTCAACAGCAGAAGCTAAAAAGCTTCTTCTTTTATCAAAGAATGAAATTAAACATACATCCCTATTTTGTAACTTTTTCGTTATCGAATCGTTAAGAACCGTAGTTTGGTTTACACTAACTATAGAATTATATAGATATGATAATTGGTAAGGGCATGAGGGTAAGGGCTTCTATGTTCATGGGTAAGGGTATATGGAAACCAAACTTTACGGTTTTTAACGATTCGATAACGATAACGAAAAAGTTACAGAATAGGGGTATCATTACATGGTTGCGCACTAGATATTGTCCGGTGAGATATTACTTTAAAAAATGGGACTGGAAGGCAAAGAGCCTCCATTTTGTTCAAGGCATGTTTTGCAGGAGCCAAAATCATAAGCGAGAGCTGGATCACTTATTACAAGCGACCTGGCACGAAAAACAAAAATTGTCGAAACCAAAATTATTTATTTTCCGCTCTTTTCTATAAGTCATCAGTAGACTGAATTCAACACCGCGTCAACGCTAAGTTATCAACATCTACACGGAAATACATGCATCCAATGCATGCAATGAAACATGGTATGGAAATAAAAATGCAGGGTCGAATCGAGGAATATTGTGAACTAAATAACAAATACAAAAATTGGTTACAATTTACTTTTTTAGACTAGGCACTCCTATTAGTAGAGTCCGGATTTATATGCACAATAGACCGGTCTTGAAGTAAAACGCCTATAAACAATAGGTTAAGAAAAATTTGTTACCAATAGAAAACGTTTATTAACGTTAATAAATTTTTCTTAACCAATTGTTTATGGGGTGTTACTTCAAGACCGGTCTGTTGTGCATATAAATCCTGACTCTACCTATGAGTGTCAAATGTGGTTGTTCGGCCTCACAGGCATGGGAGCAACTAGATGGGGGCTGGGAGGGGCTTTGCCCCTTAAATTCAAATTAGCCACCCAAAATATTCCAAAAATTATTAGTTTTCAATGGTAATATTAATATTAAGAATCGATTAACTTAATATTCGTAACCCTTCCCTTAATTTCCACAGAAATTTATTTTTTGGGTTGGCAATCTGTCACCTACTTAATTGATTTCTATAACTGCCCCCTTATTTTTCTATGCTTAAAACTGATTATTGAATTAATAGTATGATACTCTTTGAAAATAAATAAATATTAACAAATATTTGCAGACATTGTTTTTGTTACTATGATACTTCAGTTTAGTGGGGAAAGAAACTTCAATTGATTAGCAAACGATGAGGTTAGCGTCGAAGGCCAGGCTTTCGAGAAGCGTATTATTTTTCAAAAAATAGTTTTCTGCCCCTGAAATCACAAAAATTAGTACAGAAAAATTTTGCTTACAATTTCTAACTTCAAATCTAAGTCTGCAGCGCAATTTTTTTTGCTATTTTTACCCCCCCCCCCCTTAAAAGTATTGTTTGAAGCCTGTTTTTAGCCCTCCCAAAAAATTTCAGTCTTCTAGACCCACTGGTTTAAGCTGTGCGTTGTCTGTCAGTTTTGGTTTTTATTAAGTGGGATTGTAACGAATTTTAGTTCTGTTGCATAAACTTCTCCACAAATAATTACTCAAATATTCTGAGTACGGCCCAGACTTAATTTTCTAGCGATATTTTAATATCTGCTACAAGTTACTGACCTTGGATTTTACATTTGGTTAGGGCTGTCATGTGATACGCGCTTGGAGGTAGAAGGGACACGAGGTAACGGGATTGAGTGCCTGGCAATCATGGAAAACGGTCGAGAGAATATTTAAGTGCGTAAAAACCTCATTTTTGGCGGAAATCTTTGGGTGACGTCAGTGAATTTTATACCATTGTGATCAGTAATTTTTGGCCGTCCTGTATGTGCATTTGGGCCACCACCGGTGCAATACAGGAGCTATTTCAATTCCACATGTGGCAGACGCTAACGTGCTCACGCGCATTTCTCTCGACGCCGGCATTTTCTGAATCGTTTCAGCGAGCTCACTCGACAAGGCTCGGTTCTTTGTTGACAAACAAAGGACCAACAATTAACTTTTTGGGGTTATTGGTCAACCGTTTACATTTAACAACAACCTTTACATCTAACGAAGAGGTCCAACTCTATTACTATATCACTCCAACCGTTCCAGCAACTGTATCTGCACTTTCTTGTAATCAACGCCAGCTTAAAAAGTGCGTCTGGAGCCGCGAAGATATCCAGGTGCTTCTGTGTTAATTAATACGAATGCCAGTCCTCCTTCAGCTAGAGGACACGTCGGTCGCAAGTGGCATACTTGTCACCATTTTAAGATCTTCCAAGAGCTCTTGGGGTAAGTTATTATTTTCTGTATCCATTTTGTGTCTGACGTGTGTTGTTGTCAACACCATTATTAATAGAGTACTGTGTATTTGTATTTGTTGTTACGAACACCTGTTGTTTTATACTCAAGTCAGTGAGCTGTGTTTTTTTAACAACCGGCAGGATCGGTTGCCATTGTCTGTAAGCAGAAAGCACTTCTCTAATTTTGTTATTTACCATCATTATACACTTGTTATGATTACTGTGTTTTTTTCTACCCCTGGCTACAGAGTTTATTTCAGAACCTACGGTCCCCGCTTTCCACACGAATTGCGAGCGAGCCTACATTTACCATCGTGGCCAACAAAACCTGAGAGTTTCTTGGGATTGTTTCGAGCGCGGCGCCCCGATTGGGTTAACTCTCCCATTAGGGGTTACCTTTCAGAGGGTGGCGTTAGTGACAAATCCGTTCTTAGTGCTCACACCTACATCGTATATAGAACTCGAGTACAAAATTTCATGCTTCTAGACATAAATTTATCCTTAAAATTCAACCAGGTAATATCAATTTTCGATATTCGATCCATAAACAAACTGCACTTCAAGGGTCAGATTATAATAATCATCGGTAGAGAGCCTGTAAGTAAAAGGATCAACTGCACTGCAGTTCGAGAGCACTGCAAGGATCAATTAATGCTGTAAGATTACAAAGATAAGAAAATAGCATAGTTTACAAATTTTCCATTCGAAATTTATCTAACAAACTTGAACAGGTCGATCCGTACTTTTGTATACAGGGTGTCCCCGCACTCACTTTACATAACTTAGGTGGTGATAGAGGACACTTTTCTAAGAACAATATTTAACAAAAATTTTTTTCTAAATTCAAACCCTCGAGAGTTAGGCCTCTTTAAAGCATTTTTTTTAATTTCCACCTTCACGTGGCCATAACGCCGAAAATATTGATTTTTCAGTAAAAATGCTTTAGTAATATTTTAAAGAGCGTGAAATAATCTACAAACTAGACGCACGTCTGTTTTTGTTTAAAATCAATGGCTTTCGAGTTATGAATTAAAGTAAGTTAAAAAATGTCGAAAAATTTGAGCTTTTATTTTTTTTGGATTTTTTCAAAACCCTGTATCTTTTAAACGAAACATTTTAGAAAAAATCTGACGCCCCATTCCGGATAGGAAATTTAACGGACTACAACTTTTGTCTAGTAAAAATTTTTGAGAAACCAATCCATTTCACAGAAAATCAGAAAATAATAAACAAGGCAGCTACAAAACAAAAAATTAAATTCACTAAATTTTTTATTTTTTTGAAAAATTATTTTATTAATTAATTTTAAACTATTACCTTATGTAGGTAAATGTTGAAAATGACCACCCTCATTTTCAATACACAGTCGTGATCGTTTTAAAAGATGTTTTATATTATTATTTATAAAATTTCCTCTTTTGTTAAGAGCCACTATAGAAGTGGTGGTCAACAAGGTCGGGGGATCGACCGGTCGATCACGAGGCCAATTTTGGTCGATCGGTGAGTGTGAAAAAGTGTCAAAAAATCGAATTTCTGCGATTAAAAGTGTCGAAAAATCAACTTTTTTCGATTTTGTCTCAACAAACATATTTTAAAACAATCACGACTGTGTATTGAAATGAGGGTGGTCATTTTCAACATTTACTTAAATAATGTAATAGTTTAAAATTAATTAATAAAATAATTTTTCAAAAAAATAAAATATTTAGTGAATTTAATTTTCTGTTTTGTAGCTGCTTTGTTTATTATTTTCTGTGTAATGGAGTGGTTTTTCAAAAATTTTTACTAGACAAAAGTTGTAGTCCGTTAAATTTCCTATCCGAAATGGGGCGTCAGATTTGTTGTAAAATGTTTCGTTTAAAAGATACAGGGATTTGAAAAAAACCAAAAAAACAGAAAGCTCAAATTTTTCGACATTTTTGAACTTATTTTAATTCATAACTCGAAATCAGTTGATTTTATACAATAAAAGATGTGTACCTAGTTTGTAGATTATTTCACGCTCTTTAAAAAAGCACTAAACCATTTTTACCGAAAAATCAATATTTTCGGGGCTATGGCCACGTGAATGTGGAAATTAAAAAAAATGCTTTAAAGAGGCCTAATTCTCGAGGGTTTGAATTTAGAAAAAAATTGTTGTTAAATATTGTTCTTACCCAAGTAACACAAAACCGTCAAAAATGTACATATTCGGTACATATTTTTTCGTGACGATATTGTGACTTTTTGCCCATTTTGTCATAACTAAAATGAATGCATCGTTTATGTTCATATAGGTTACATAAATTTTCGTAACGATTTCGTAACGTAACGGCATTGATTTTATGTACATATTCTGTACATATTTTTTCGTGACGATATTGTGACGATATTGTGACTTTTTGCCCATTTTGTCATTACTAAAATTTATGCATCGCTTATGTATATATAGGTTTCATACATTTTCTTAACGTTTCGGCATTGATTTTTCTGTTACTGTGTTGGTGCATCGTTTATGTACAGATTATGTATTGATATTTTATTATTACTTTTAAAAAATTTTAAGAATAAAAAAAAATTGATTTCTGTAATTTTTTATTTAGATGCGATATTTACAGCCAATTTATTTAACATAATAATTATTATTAAATTATCAGTTTTAATTTAATCCATTTGTTTGCCATGCGCCCAGTGTATCTGAAAAATATCGTTAAATTATACTTATGTACTTACTAGAAAAATCCAGCCGAGGTGGGGTTTGAACCTAGGTTACCTTGATTGTGTCAGCGTCGTAGGCGTCGAGTTAACCTTCAGACCTACCTAGAGGTTACTACTATACATTTTATATAATGCAATGTTTTGACAATTTTAAATTTTTTAATTTCGTAGTTTAAAATATCATTATTAAATTAAAGTAAATAAAATATTTTTAGTTTAAACATATGAAAATTATTAGTACCTATATGAATTTTAAAAAAAATTGTTACGAAATGCAGAAAATGGAAAAACACGTGTGTCATAAATATTATATTAGTATTATTCATCAATGAATTAATATATTTTTAAATAATTCAATAAAACAGTATAAAAACGAGGTGCCTAATCCGTACAAGATATGCAAATATTTTTTAGTTAATAAAATTTCAATGCATTTTAGATCATAATCGGTAAAGCGTCCACATCGTGTTACCAAAATTTGTTCCATTTATAAGAAAAGCGTACAATCTTTTAATTATTATTGCTTCAATATCATAATTATCAATTATTTAAGTTATAATTAGTATTATTCATCAATGAATTAATATATTTTTAAATAATTCAATAAAAACGCGTTAAGTATAAAAAAGAAGTGCCTAATCCGTACAAGATACGCAAATATTTTTTAGTTAATAAAATTTCAATGCATTTTAGATCATAATCGGTAAAGCGTCCACATCGTGTTACCGAAATTTGTTCCATTTATAAGAAAAACGTACAATCTTTTAATTATTATTACTTCAATGTCATAATTATCAAATTATTTAAGTTAAAATTAGTATTATTCATCAATGAATTAATATATTTTTAAATAATTCAATAAAACCGCGGTTAGTATAAAAACGTGGTGCCTAATCCGTCCAAGATATGCAAATATTTTTTAGTTAATAAAATTTCAATGCATTTTAGATCATAATCGGTAAAGCGTCCACATCGTGTTACCGAAATTTGTTCCATTTATAAGAACAACATACAATCTTTTAATTATTATTACTTCAATATCATAATTATCAAATTATTTAAGTTAAAATTAGTATTATTCATCAATGAATAAATATATTTTTAAATAATTCAATAAAACCGCGGTTAGTATAAAAACGTGGTGCCTAATCCGTACAAGATATGCAAATATTTTTTAGTTAATAAAATTTCAATGCATTTTAGATCATAATCGGTAAAGCGTCCACATCGTGTCACCGAAATTTGTTCCATTTATAAGAAAAACGTACAATTTTTTAATTATTATTGTTTCAATATCATAATTATCAATTATTTAAGTTATAATTATTATTATTCATCAATGAATTAATATATTTTTAAATAATTCAATAAAAACGCGTTAAGTATAAAAAAGAAGTGCCTAATCCGTACAAGATACGCAAATATTTTTTAGTTAATAAAATTTCAATGCATTTTAGATCATAATCGGTAAAGCGTCCACATCGTGTTACCGAAATTTGTTCCATTTATAAGAAAAACGTACAATCTTTTAATTATTATTACTTCAATGTCATAATTATCAAATTATTTAAGTTAAAATTAGTATTATTCATCAATGAATTAATATATTTTTAAATAATTCAATAAAACCGCGGTTAGTATAAAAACGTGGTGCCTAATCCGTCCAAGATATGCAAATATTTTTTAGTTAATAAAATTTCAATGCATTTTAGATCATAATCGGTAAAGCGTCCACATCGTGTTACCGAAATTTGTTCCATTTATAAGAACAACATACAATCTTTTAATTATTATTACTTCAATATCATAATTATCAAATTATTTAAGTTAAAATTAGTATTATTCATCAATGAATAAATATATTTTTAAATAATTCAATAAAACCGCGGTTAGTATAAAAACGTGGTGCCTAATCCGTACAAGATATGCAAATATTTTTTAGTTAATAAAATTTCAATGCATTTTAGATCATAATCGGTAAAGCGTCCACATCGTGTTACCGAAATTTGTTCCATTTATAAGAACAACATACAATCTTTTAATTATTATTACTTCAATATCATAATTATCAAATTATTTAAGTTAAAATTAGTATTATTCATCAATGAATAAATATATTTTTAAATAATTCAATAAAACCGCGGTTAGTATAAAAACGTGGTGCCTAATCCGTACAAGATATGCAAATATTTTTTAGTTAATAAAATTTCAATGCATTTTAGATCATAATCGGTAAAGCGTCCACATCGTGTCACCGAAATTTGTTCCATTTATAAGAAAAACGTACAATTTTTTAATTATTATTGTTTCAATATCATAATTATCAATTATTTAAGTTATAATTATTATTATTCATCAATGAATTAATATATTTTTAAATAATTCAATAAAAACGCGTTAAGTATAAAAAAGAAGTGCCTAATCCGTACAAGATACGCAAATATTTTTTAGTTAATAAAATTTCAATGCATTTTAGATCATAATCGGTAAAGCGTCCACATCGTGTTACCGAAATTTGTTCCATTTATAAGAACAACATACAATCTTTTAATTATTATTACTTCAATATCATAATTATCAAATTATTTAAGTTAAAATTAGTATTATTCATCAATGAATAAATATATTTTTAAATAATTCAATAAAACCGCGGTTAGTATAAAAACGTGGTGCCTAATCCGTACAAGATATGCAAATATTTTTTAGTTAATAAAATTTCAATGCATTTTAGATCATAATCGGTAAAGCGTCCACATCGTGTCACCGAAATTTGTTCCATTTATAAGAAAAACGTACAATTTTTTAATTATTATTGTTTCAATATCATAATTATCAATTATTTAAGTTATAATTATTATTATTCATCAATGAATTAATATATTTTTAAATAATTCAATAAAAACGCGTTAAGTATAAAAAAGAAGTGCCTAATCCGTACAAGATACGCAAATATTTTTTAGTTAATAAAATTTCAATGCATTTTAGATCATAATCGGTAAAGCGTCCACATCGTGTTACCGAAATTTGTTCCATTTATAAGAAAAACGTACAATCTTTTAATTATTTTTGCTTTAATATCATAATAATAAATTATTTAAGTTATAATTAGTATTATTCTACAATGAATTAATATATTTTTAAAGTATTCAATAAAAACGCGGTAAGTATAAAAACGAGGCGCCTAATCTGTATAAGATATGCAAATATTTTTTAGTTAATAAAATTTCAATGCATTTTAGATCATAATCGGTAAAACATCCACATTGTGTTACCGAAATTTGTTCCATTTATAAGAAAAACGTACAATTCTTTTAACTATTATTACTTCAAATATCATAATTTGTAATTATTAGTATCTAATAAAAAAAAATTACAAATATATTTAATGTTTTAATAAGATTTATATAAATTTAAACATCATAAATAATTTTTATAATTAAAATAAATTTATAAATTATAATATGCTGAAATTGTAACTACTAATATGCATCAAATCGGTGAAGTAAATATCGTACCCTCCAACTAATAAAATACCTGTACATATTGGACAATGAAATTATAGTAACAAAATTGTAATGTTTTTACAGCACCGAAACAATACCATATAATCAAATATTATTTAGTTAATAAAATTTCATTGCTAATTCGATACAGTAATTTGCTTCAAAAAAACGGTATGAAAATATATGCATTAAAACTGTACATAAATAGTACGGTGCAAATATGAACTAAAAATTATGTGCCACTAAGGTACCATTTTAGTACATATTTTTCAGTTATGAAAAAATATGTACATATTCGTCATAAATCAATACTAAACTGGCACAAAACGGACATTGGTGTTACTTGGGTAGAAAAGTGTCCTCTATCACCACCTAAGTTATGTAAAGTGAGTGCGGGGACACCCTGTATATTTTTTGCGGTTTTTGAGTATAACTACTAATTTTTGTAAAGTGTGTTTTTGGTTGGAAAAAGGATTCAGTACGTCGTACTACACTGGAAAGTTGTCTTTTATTGGACTCATTTTCGGCGCATTCTGCAGTTTCGTCCAATAAAATGAGATTTTCCATACTTGGTTCGTATTCTTCTATTCATGCATTTAGCATATTATAATTTATAGGGTATGGGACTTTTCGGTGCCGCCGTTTCGGCGCCTCCAGTCCGGCGCAGGCACTATTCGGCGCCGCCAGTCCGGCGCAAGCACTATTCGGCGCAAAGACTATTCGGTGCAGTGACAATTTGGAGCGAAACCAATTGGAAGTATGGACGATTCCATACGTCCGTCGAAAGGACGATTCCATGTAACCCGCTTTGGCGTTTTGTTCAAAACTGCGAAATTTTATTTGCCGCCTTCTTCCTTACGTTGGCAGAGTACAAGTAAAACAACAATTTAATTTAATTTAATTTATTTAAATTAAAAGTAAAAATTTGATTACAAGTATTTAAATGTATTAACTTCAAAACTTTAATCATGCATGCATTTGAAAATTATGTGCTAGTCCGCGTAAATAATCAATAAGACCTCTATTTTGAAAATCTCTAACTATTGTGAGAATTCGAGCGTCAGCATCTCTAAATTTTTTTAGTTTAAGCGGCGGCGAGCCTCCAGCCACGAGACTTACGTAAAATATGTCCATACTTTTTTGTACTTTTTTTAGTCCATCTATAAACCTCCAAAAAGTTGGATGAACGACTCCCAGCTGAGTTTGAATACGCCTATTTGCAGCTTCTGCATGGTTATTCGTTCTATCAAAATTATTTAGAGTTCGTTGGTATACATTCCATATATCATAATCGAACAATGCAGGACGCCTAGCATTGCCTGGCGTCGTTCTGGCACCCATATAATAGTTTTCGAACCACTCTAAAATAGGCCGTACCTGAGGTGACAACTCCGTTTGCAACCTATCGAAAGCAGCTTCTAAATGTTCTCGAGGAACAAATGCTAAACAGGTTACCATACGACACTGCAACGCAATGTCCTTTTCATTGTTGTAATCAGTTCTTAAACCGGGAATACCCGCCAAATTACACTAACTTACTCGGAGTAGTTCAGTGTAACATAACAAACAGACCTATAGATTATCCGAAAAATAAAAATTTTTTTTTTTTTGCGCCGAACCGTCCTTGCGTCCTTGCGCCGAACTGGGCGGCGCCGATGAGTCTTTACGCAGAAACGGGATTCGCCGAATCGTCCTTGCGCCGAACTGGCTGCTTCGAAAAGTCCTAGACCCTAATTTATAACCATTGTAAGTTACTTTGTAGTTTTTGAATGACTTTTGAAAAGTAAACAGTTTTAATAAAATTTTGTAAACATCTCTTTGAATCAATATTTAATTTTACAGTAAAATAATGAACTAATTTATATGCAAAAAGAATAAATTAATTTAAAAGTTGAGAGAGAAAATAATCTTGTAATGTGTTTTCAATATCAAATTCTAGTCTTTTGGCACAGTCTTTGGAGTTTTACTCGGAATAAATTCAACAAACTGAATTTCCGATTTTCTGAAGAACATAAAAATATTGTATGTATTTATTATGTATTGAGAATCGACGAAAATGCTGTAAGGTTTGTTTTTTATATTTTTAACGTAACAAAAATAATAAGGTACATTTGAACAAAATAATTTTTTGTAGTAGAGAAAATTCGTATCTTAGGATGCCCTTGAGCTAGATGTTTTGTGGCGCAATACATTTACACATTATTAGAGACAGGATAGTTAGGCAAAATAAAACCTCAAAAAAGGCAGGCAAAAAGGCATTAAAAACAAGTAAAAAAGGCAAAATAAAAGGCAAAAAGGTACAAAAAAGGCAAAAACGTTTTTTCAACAAAAATCATACAAATTCAAATTAATTCTCTTTATTTTTGTACCAACTGGTTACCAGAAATTTTTCGATATTATCTACAGCAGCTTAAATTTGTTCTCCTGTCAGTCAAAATTTGTTTGAATGTGGAGAACGATATCTCCACATCGCAAGACGTGCTAGGGGCAAATTTCAATGAACTTATCTGATCTGGAGTTAGCTCTAAATCAATATCGTCATTCGAAATTCCTTGATGTATTTTAGAAATTTCCTGTATAATTTTATACGATGGATTTTTTTCTAAAACATTATATTAATTTTTCATTAAATTTTTTCCCTAGTGTCGATTCTCTGCTTCACTGGAAAGCTAATATAACAATAACATCTCAGTCAGTTTGGAATTCGTCAAATAAGCATAACGTCGCCGAATCGTAGTAATGTGATAACGCGCGCTTCATAATCGAATGGAGAAGAGGTTTTGTTTTACTAATTACATCTAGCATAACCAGATTATTTCAAAAATCGGATTCTACCGATTAGTAGAATTTGAATTTAAAAATTTAAAATGTTTATAATTTATTAAATATAACATTTAGAAATTTTTAAATAAAATTAAGAAATAAATTTTAAAAAAGCAAAAAAGAAATATTTTGGTTCAAAAAGCACAAAAAAGGCAAAAACAACCGCAAAATAGGTGAAAAAGGCAAAACAAAAAATGAATTTTTGAATAGTACATGCTCTGAAACGGATTTTAAATTAGGTCTGCCTGAAATATTTCAATTTTAAAAAAAAGGCATTTTGCCTAACTATCCTGTCTCTACACATTATTATAAGAAAAATTTTTTAACATTTTTAATTGAAATGTATCTGTCAAACAATTTTCGAGATTAAAAAATACGTCATCTTATTTAACAAAAATAATTTATTTTTTAATTTTTTAATTATTAATCCAGTTAGTGCATTATTATCCCTCCGATTACCTGCTTCTTTTTGGTGTGGTTGCACTTATTAACCTTTAGTTAGTGACTAGTGACGTGGCGTCTCCGAGGCAAAGTTCCCATTTGAAATGTATGTAGCTATAAAGATTCACGTCACTAATTAAAGGTTAATAAATGAAGATCTTCAGCGCTTGCAACCTAAAGGCTGCTCTCAAACTTTTTTAGAGATGGTCATTGCAGCTAACACTGCTAACACATTGCAGCTAACACAGTTGGATGTGAATGCGGGGTACCGGGTTCAAACCGGGGAGAGTCAAACTTTCTTATGACCAAGTCTCCTTGCTTCGGAGGGCACGTTAAGCCGGCGGTCCCCCTGAGTTGACAAATTGCCACCGTTAACAAAAAACAGGGCTACAGGCACATCTGAATGCTAGCCTAGCAAGATGCTACCGGATGTAAAACAACTATAGTCCAAAATCGATCTGCGGACTACTCACCAACCCATCTGGCCAGCGTGGTGAGTTATGGCCAAACCAAACCTCCATAATATGGAGAGGCTAATGTCCAGCAGTGGACGGAAAAAGGCTGATAACGAACGAACGAATATGTAAATGAAGCAAACAGAAATGGTTTTTACAGAAATCAGAGAGATGTAATCAGGGATCTCTCTGTGAGGGCGATACAGATTCTCGGAGACAAAGTTTTGTATGTAATTCTCATATTCAGTAATAATAATAATAATAGATAGTTATTTATTCTGGAATAATAAGTAGATACATTATAATCATGTGCAGCCCAAATTAATATAGGTATGAATTATAACTATTTTGATAAAATTAAGTTAAACATAACAAAAGTAAGAATTAGTTTTCGTAATCTTTTAATTTTAGTCTATGGTAAGCTTTCTAAATGCACCATCAATACCGAAGATGTCTTCTGTTGTTCTTGGTTTCTTTGGACGTAATTTTTCACTGGAACGGAATTGATAATCTTCGATAAAATAATCTCTGTAGCTTTCTACCTTTTTCTTCCAGAATTCTAAAAAGTTTGATTGTAGAAATATTCTGTAATTGCCAACTTTGTGAATTACCTGTTAGTTCTTTCACGCATCCATTTTCTCCACCGCAGTGCTTTGGTTTATATTTTTCTGGAATAACTTTTGAAAATTCCTTCTTTGTATTACTTACGCTGTATACGAAAATCTGAAAACAAGCAAACACATAACAATTAGAATAATATGATGAAAGTATACTGGGATATGTACAAATTGAACTAAATTTTATAACATTTTGTAGAAAACATTTTTGTAGTCAAGGTTTTACAAAATTGTTTAAATTAGTATTATAAAATATTTACTACAATTTTGTAGAACATTTTCACACAGACTCTTTTACTTGTAGCTAAAATGTTAGAAAGCTATTTATGAAAGATGGATGCTAATTGATATTTGTCGGTGAGTTAAAGTTAGCAAGGTTAACTTATTTAATTAACAATAATATCTTTGTGCTTTTGTAAAATGCATCATTAATTTACAATTTCCTGTCAAATATATAATTTTTTTTAAACAATTATAATATCTTATTAATTTGAAGTACATTCTTTTCATATCAATACTACATACCCTATTACTCATTTTGTCAGACATAAACGATTTTAGTAAACCCAAGGTGCTTTCAAATATTTGAGCAGCGTTTGTATGATGAGCTCCAGCGATTCTTATGGGATATGAGTGTTGAACGCACATTACAACTTTTCGTAAGTGCGGTGGAGTTAACTGAAGTGCTAAACTTAAAGGAAAAGATTCCAAATCGATCCACGATAAGAATCCACTAATCACTGCATTATCATCTTCAATTAATAAAATTTCTAAAATCATCAAAATTACTTTTGTGATACTTAAAACTGTAATCGTATCTTTTGAATTCGAGGTATCCCAATAGTAGTAGAATATTTTTGGTCCATCTACTCCAACTGGTTCAGGTAGTGGTAATATAATCCTGAAAGAAAATTACTCTTAATATAATCATAATTTTTTAAATATTGGAATTGATTCTGAAACATTTATATATTTCATATTCTCACCCTGCTTTTAAGACTTTTTGAATATCTGCATCGAAAGGGTCACGATTTTCAAAAAATTCTGGAATTAAGCTTCTCATGGTGTAAAACATGTCTAGTTTTTCTTTTGTTTTTTCAAGGCTATATTTGCAACCTCTTAAAAAACTAATAAGCCATTGATCATCTAAAATTATATAGTACATAGAAGCATGGTATAAATGTTGGGTGTAAAGTTCAAAAACGGCCATTATTGGCTCTTTGTTTTAACCAAATCTAGGTTTGCTTAGTTCGTAATGGTTTAATGGATTCTGATTTTTCTTGTGAAGCGCATCAAAACTTATACGAAAAAGGACAATTAAAAACATAATTTAATCTCATTGGAATTTTGGAATTTTCGCGGCGATTCTGGGTCTCTGAGAAGGCGGGATGAGGCCGGAAGTGAGAAAGGGGGTAACTCACCAAGTTGGATGGTTGTAAGATTTTTGATGGATGTACATAAAGAAAAGATTTTTGGAAAAGAGTTTTGAAAAAATAACATATTGTTGAAAAGAATTTTGGAACGATACAATTTTGGGATATTTAATTTGAATAAATAATTGAATTGCAAAGGAAAATTCTAGAAGGTCCCGCGATAGCCGCCCAGCGCTAGGGTGGTTGTCTGATTGAGCTGAGCTGTGGCATGATATAGTGGATTATCCGGGTTTTTAAAAGAAATTATGGAAAAAGTTTTTTATTTTGGGAAATTTTACGCTACGAATAAATTTACATCAGGTTTTCTCGAACGTGGGGCTTCATGGTAGCCGTTTTTCGGGGTGAAGAAGAATGTACGTTAATATAGATGATTATTTTATGTTTATAAAACATTGTTGCTAAATGTTGATTTTGTATAAATCAAAATTTGAAATAATTGTACATAATTTATGTTATGATACTAAATAAACCTCCAACTTGATTATCATTTTGCGAAAATCAGTGTGCAATAAACAATATACTCATTGAAAAATAATAACAAAACCAGAACGTAATTACTAATTACTGTACAATTTTAATGCGTAAATCCACAGTAATTTAAAAAACAGAAATTTTCAAGGTAAAATCTTATGTGTATCTATAAATAACAAACTAGTTTCAAAAAATAATTTGGAGGTCTAGTCTGGTCAATCCAGTTCACCTGAGTAGAATAAAAAATGTAATCTTGAATTTGAAAAAATTCAACTAATTTTCCAAAAAATTTCGGTATGAGTATTATTGCAATATTTTGTAAATGCTAAAAATTTCGCTACTAAAAGCGGGAAAAAAAGAAAATAGTTCACTTAAAAATTTTGTATCCTCTTGTAAAGAGTGAAAGTGCCTGAGATTATTTAAAACGTTCAAAAATTCTCTAAATAAAAAAGTTCTTGCTTTTTGTAAATTATCTAATCTGTATTATGCATTTTAATTGCTTGTATTTGTTATGGATAACTTAATTTTTTTATTCAAACACAATTTGGCAACTTATGTAACTCGAGAAATATCACTTTCACTTCATCTCAATAATTAAGTATCCAAGGTTGGAAATTCCAAATTGTTATGTAGTTTTTAAACAAATACTTGTGTAAGTTTTTGTGAAAGATTCGTAATTAAAATTAAATTTTTTTAATTTAAATGAATATAAAAAACTAATTGCTATTATTAAAATTGTAAAAGAAATTGTGTTTTATTTAATTTACAATAATATGCACATAATTGGGAGGAAAACGTGAATTTTAAACTTTTTATGTAATACAAGGTTTTATTTTGAAATCAAAATAAATTTTATTTGATAACTAAAGGGTAGGTTGAGCTAACAAGACCAAAACATGCAGGTCGTTGAATATTCGGCCGTAATTTTTAAATAATTACCCATTTCTCTTTTTTGCTTCATCGCAAATAATATTAAATATATTTAATTATTTTAAATATAAAATTACGACATTACCTGTTCTGCAGCTAAGATGGCTCTGCTTCTTTATCCATTCCTTAATATGAGTTAAGTCTTCAGGAATCCTGTTGGGAACTTCATTTAATTCCTTCTCCACCTTTTCTTGAAGTTCCTTTGATAACTTTCGAATTGACATTTTCAACTATTTTCTTATTGATTGTGATTCAATAAGTTGTTTATGTTGTATTCACGTTACAGGTGTAGATAAAGTTTCTTTATAGAAGACACAGTACAACTACCTTCAGTATAACTAACCTAACTTACAGTTTATAACATTTACCCACTCTCTTTTGAAGGTTCAAAATAATTGTTGATTAATTTACAGTTCGCCAAGTTGAATAAATACAGTAATTTCGAATTATCATGTGATATAAATTGCTTGGTATAATTGTAAATATTGACAAATAATTTTTATAAAATTTAACTTCTTTTCTTTCTATAATTTTTTTTTTATCTTCGCACTTATACAGGGTGTCCCACAACAAATGAAGAAGGCAAAATTTTTGACATTCAATCACATTTATTCCAAAAATGCTCGGATAAATTAACTTTACTTGGAAGAGGAATTTTAGTTTTATTTCAATTTTTTATCTTTTGTTTTAATCAGTAATTTGCCATTATTTAGAAGTGCATTTACTCATGAAGTAACGATCGGATTGCAAATACGCCGATTTAAAATTTTTATTGTGGAATAATTCATAGATCTTGTAAACATTATAATTACTCTAAAGTGAAAAATTTTAAACCATATACTGCTAAAAAGTTTTTAAGGGCGCAATCCCTCATAATTTTACATATTTAGTTGTTTATTAATTACAGTGTTTAAATTTTATAGCTATGAATTTTATTTAATTCTGCCTTTTTTAGGAGTCGCAAACAGTTTTTCATTAATTTTTCTATTCCTAAACGTTCAAATTATTTATTTCATTTCACTGTTATTCAAATTTAAATTTCAAAACTACTCGAATCGTTGTTAACAAATGCTCAAACCTTGCGGGTTACATTTTACTTTATTCTAAGATTTTAATTATGGTTATTTTTTGAATTTTTCCCATCACGTCTAGAATTTAATTTAATTATTTTATTTATGTTAATTTAGCATGTTATCTTGCTTGATTACTAATTTATATGCGTCGAACGATACCAATTTCCAATTTCCAATTTTCTTTATTTATGTTTTTCAAAGCTTTCTTAATATTTCATCCCCTAATTACTTCCAATCGCCCTTTCCATATTTCCTCATTATAGTGCCACCAGAATCTTTTCTTAATTAATAATTATCCTTGAAGACTAAGTTAATTTCTTGTGCAGAATTTTAACAAAGGTTAGCTACATAATTATCTACTTACATAAAATAAATATTGTACAATGAAAATAAATTGATGTAGGTACTATGTAGTTGAGTCAATTTTGAAATACTTGCTTACAGACAAAAAAGTATCAAAACAATCAAAGTAATTAAGCAAATGGAAGGATTTATGCGTTGGCAAGGATATCCTTGGGTTCTTGTAGTTGAGCCATTCTTTATTTCGGTCATCAAAAATCTTCACAAAATAACAAACCATATCTGATCAAAAAAACCAAGAACAACATGAAAAGTAAATGCATAGTAAGAACAAATTTAGTGACTGTACAAATAATAATCAAAATGATATTTTTTTTTGTAGCTCTTTGTATTGTCTTAGTATTAGTTTCATCCGTTTCGCTTATTTCTGTACAAAAATTCATTAAAATTAAGTTACCAGAAAATCTCCAATATTGTAACCGGTTTCAAATTCAAACCGTCTCGATCGCGATGTTGCTCTACCTTACTTTAATTAAAATGTTTATTTTGAGTTGGATTTAATCCCAGTTTTCAGCTATTAATTTTTTTGTATGAACTGTGACGTCACTATATGTTGACATTTTCAGCATTTTCCATGTTTTTATGATTCAATCTTTATCAATTTTATTTTTCATTCTAGATTGGTTTGATTTTCTTACTGTACTATTTAATTTAATTGTTTTTGTTCAACATCTCTTATGTTAGGTACGAACTACTTCGACATAATGCTTTTAACTCAAATCCAGTTTGATTGCATGAAATTAATGATAATGATAAATTTTTATGCGTAGTATTAAATATCGAGTTTTATAAAACTCTTCTGCATTTAATAAAATAATTGTCTTAGGTCAATTTAAAATATTTGAAATTTAAAAATGACGTAATTCGCTATTTTATTATTGACGTTTTACATTACTTATAGATGGCACTGTAATTGAACAACATGGACAAAATAGGTAGTATACTACATCTGCGAAGTTATACATTGTATTTAAGTGTTTTTAAGTCAATTTTGGTTCTTATTAGTTAATTATATAAGCTCTGATTTGTTTATATTTACCAATAAATACACGTCAAATACTACTTAATTTAGTTACCACTAAGGACACTACGTGGCGCTTCACAACATGTAAAGCGCCAATTCGCGCTTTATATTACCGTTGGTGGCCCAACATCACTAACAACCATACGTCCAAAATAGAGTTTGAAATTATTCCGTGGTAATAACTGTAAATCTCTAACGATTACTACTTGAAAAAAAAGCCTGGAAAGTCCGTTCATTATTTGATTTAAAAATTAAAACATTTTTACTCCAAGATCTTTTCTTTTACTCCAAGATGTACACAATCTCGATGACAATCTTCTTCCAAATCGATGACTGACGTTACGGCTCGAAAGGGTTAAAACCGACGGATGTCACTTTCCTTAAACCACCGAAAACACCTGACTCGACGAACACGTATCCAAAGAACAACTTTTGCGGTTTAAGAAATCCAACAGATAATCAAATCCACTTTAACGGAAAATATAAACCAAAACCAAATTTAACAAAAAACCGTATAACGCATGGAAAAATACGTCCGTCTCGAATCTAACAAGAATCTAAAGGCAAAACTATCAACTTCATAAAGAACTTCAAGAAACGTTTTTAACCTCCACATATCCCAGGATTATTGTAGTATTACAATCTTTTACGAAGGAGTAGTACAAGCAAATGCTCCCATCCGAAAATATATATTTGTTGGACTGCTTAATTTCTAGATAATAGGAATTTCCACCAGGGTAAAAATAATGTTGAACGTGGAACAAAACAAATCAATATTTGCACTTGTGGTTGCGTAAGGTATACGGCCTCGCATTTGATTTCTGGCATCGCAAAATTATACATATAATTTGAAAAGTTTCCTTGAATAAAAATTACTATTTGGCTCGAAATTTTAAAGAAAGATTACAAAAATATACCCCCGGTTCCCTCCATAGTTAGGGGGTTACTCCCAAAGCCCCGTCGGTTTTCGGCCGACCTCATGCTGACCTCCGGCCAACCACGTGTCCAACTCTTCAACCCTACATTATGAAGGGGAGGAGGCCTGGATAATTTATTTTGCTTAGATTACCAAATTAGATTACACGGTCACTGACATTCATATCAACGATTCTTTTTAATGCCGGAAAGGTTCGAAGATGGATAAGTATAGATGAAATAAATCTAAAATATTATAACTTTATTAGACTAACTAAAAATGCACTAAAAACTTTTAGAACTAATAAATTTCTGTTGAGTCACCTGACAATGTTGTTGTATAATGAAAACGTTTGTAAATAAATTGTACTTTTAGTATATTTTAATACTAAATTATTAAAAGACCAGCAGTATGGCGTAAATCAAACACGGATAGACTAAAGAGCGAGAAACCGCGGTTCTAATCCTGATTGCGTCGGATATGTGCTATGATCTAAAAAGTCCAAAATCGATCTGTTGACTATGGGGAAGGCAACGGGAAACCACCCCATTAACATTTCCCTAGTAAAGTCTTCTTGGCTTAGCCAGGAGGATCGCTAACATCCGAAATCGGATAGGCACTTGAAGAAGAAGAGTATATTTTACATTGGGGTAATTATATTTTTTAGTTCTAAAAGTGTTTTATTAGTGCACTTTTAGTTAGTCTAAAATTATGATAATATTTCTAAAGGCCATAAAAGCTGTTGAAATTGTTAATTTTTAAATTATTAAGCAGCGTTGACATGGGTAGTGAATCACGATCGTGGGTCACACTTTCGTAGAATACTTGCCGTGTAAACTTAAAACGCTTAAAACAACGCAGCTTAAGAAAATTCTGTCACTCTGTGTCCGCTATTTAGAACTTCTGATTGGTTCCTTTGTTCCAAAATTTATGTTTTATTTATGAAAATTAATAACTATGAAAACTGAATATGTTATTTTGTACTCTACCCGTATTGTACATTTATATTATTGTACCTTCATAATATTTTATTTAGGGTTAATTTAATTTTTGAATAATGCATTACTTTTCTTACTTAATCTAGTAAACCGAGGTACCGAATTTTTATAGTGACATCTAATTCTAATGTAGCATTTCGATGTAAAAATTAGTTAAAAGAAAATTAATTAAAAATATAAATAAGTTAATTTTTTCATCGATTTAAAAATCACAATGAATTATTTGGGAAGGTTCGATATAAGTAATATAATTAGACAATGGAGAACTGGTAAAAAGGATGGTAAGTTTTAAGTGACGATAATCAAAAATTAATAAAAATCTAAACATTTTTGTTAGTTCTAGGAGATGACAATAAAACATTTTTAGGGGCAGTTGAAAATGCTGAAATAGCAGAAGTTTCTAAATGCTTAGCAAGAGGAAAAGTAAATGTAAATTGTTGTTATACTGAAAATAGCATTACTGCCTTACACATAGTAGCTGAAAGCGGAAATATTCCAATTTTGTTAAAATTACTTGATTGTCCCAACATACAAGTTGATCCTATATCTTTATATGGATATACACCTTTACATTCCGCTTGCATATTTCAAAAATACGAAGTGATTAAGATTTTGATAGAAAGAGGTGCAAATCCCAATCAGGTTGATGACTTTGAAAAAACTTGTCTTCATTTAATAGCACCAAATAAACACATCAGATTGGCAAAATTATTGATTCAAGCTGGGGCATTCGTGAATGTCATTGATTATGTTGGAAATACTCCTTTACATCTTGCAATTGATAGTGAATATATGCCCATGATAAAACTATTTTTAAGTTGTGGAGCCAATCCAAACATAGTAACGAAGAGGATGCCATTGTTTTTAGGTAAATAAAGTAATTCATTTTAATATTTTATAGTTCCCTTACTTGAGCTTAAAGAATTGTTATAGTTACAAATAAAGTAAATGTCATACAATAGTAATGCAGGAGCTGTGTTAACTGTAAGTAAGTGCTGAAAAGACCATAAAGTGGATGTCGTAAGATTTCATTACATTAACCTAATTGCAAATTTAATTAAAGCATAAGAATATTCTACTATAGCTTTTAGTAAATTAACCAATATAACGTTCAACGCACACGTTACTCCAATGGAATTAAATTGATAGGTAAATTGAGAGTAGCTTAAAAATAATCTTAACTGGAGAACTGTGGAGAATTATATTGTTGACATTAGAGTCAAATGAAGTCCTAAGTTGAATGAACATGTCAATAGCTATACACTACATTCTTGCTTGAGGGTGAAAATGCTATTATGTGAAACTTCCAAATATATCTGTTTCTGCCACAATGCGCTAAATAACAACATATCTGAACTCATTACCTCCATATTCATCAAATTTATTCCCTAAAACCGTCACATTTTTTAAAATTTACCGAGTAGTAATTTTTTTAATTTTTTAATTTATTGATGAAGCTTTCAATAATGGCGAGTGAAATGTAGAAGTTGTTTATCATACTAATCGAATTAATTCTTAATCCATTATCCCAAAAAAATTAAAAAATTATTTATTATAAAAATGTTATTCCAAGTCATTATTTAAAAAGGGAGCACCCCGCCATCCTCAACCGTTTACCAATCACCACTAGTAATAATAAAAAACTATTTTTTTTTAGATTGCGTACTGCAGTGTCGTAGTGACATGCAGTTATCAATTATAAAGATTCTGATAGCACATGGAGCAAATTATAACGTAATTGACCAGATAAGCAGAAGAAACGCCATGCATTTCGTAGCAATATCAGGATACACACCGTTGGCGTTTACATTACTTAAATTAGGCTGCGATCCAAATCTACGTGATATCTTTGAGAAGACTGCCGAAGAGATTGCGATTTCCCATTACAATTATAATTTAGCCGATTTATTGCGTACTTATAACAAGTACGGAGATGTAGAATTTATCGCTCTTTTTCAAACGGATTAGAGGGATCGTTTAGAGAAGATGAGGAACCCTAAATATCAAATAACTTTTCTATAATTTTTCGTTCCATACGGATGAAGTGTATTTAATTGTTATTTTGAAACAAGTTTTGATAAGATGGAATGCAATAACGTTTATTTTTATGACATTGTACATAATATTAATTTAACATTTAAAACCTTGTACTTTATTATACTGACTGATTGATGTATAATACTTATATAATATTTTAATAAAATACATTTAATTATATTTGTAGATATATAATTTTTAAAACACATTTAACGTCAATATTACTTTTTATAAATTAAAAAGACAATCGATACATTTGGATCGATATGTAAATTTAATTTATACACTTTACAAAACCATACGATGATATACAGGAACATTGGGCTCATTGGAAGTTGCCAAAAGTTGAGATAACGTGTAAAAGTCATTTCTCGATGCGGGTCCGTTTAAATACCTTAATTCTCTTGTTGGGTCGTTTCGTTTGCGGGATACCATAAAACGTTTTTTCTTATTTTCAGCAAATCTGCCCCACTGTCCTCTCTTATCTTCGTAAATGTAGTTAGGATTTTCTTGAGCAAATTCGTTAGGTAATTGATTAATACGATTGGATGCATGTGGATACACGACTGGAATATCTAACCAATCTTCGTCGTCTTGTTCGACATCATTATCGGTATTATCATCTAAATCTAAGTTTGGTTCGTACCTATACCATGTAGGTTTGTAATCATCTTGCGAACTGTGCCATTTATTTTCCCACAGATTCAAAAGAGTCAAAACCTCTTCTGGGGTTAATTCGATATCTCTCTTGTAACGGTTGGTGTATTTGCTACAAGAAAAAATAAAATTTAGACATAGTGTGCTAACTTAAAACTAAATTACAGAAAAAGCATTGTATACGAGAGTAAGGAACAAAAACTAAGATAATTAAGTTTCCGGAACACTTAAGAAAATAAGAAAAATTTTATACCGAGGCGAGCAAAATTACTGCGAGCAAATTGCTCTTTTTAAATTAAGCAAAAGAAAAGTTTGTTTTGCTTAAATAAACAACATGAAACACTAAAATAAAGTGTAATCAAGATTATTTAAAACAAAGTTCGGAATTATCAAATAATTTCCTGTTTCGTACATTGACGAAGCTGTTAATTGAAAAACTGCTAATGACAGGAGCTTAACCATTTGCATTTTTTTAAATTTTAACCTCGCCAAAATAAAAATCATTAAAATGAATTTAATTGCTGACCATTATGAAATATGTATCGTTCAAATAAATTATTATTGATAGATATCAACAATCTAATCGATATTATGATAAAATGTAGCGACACTCCTCACCATGGAAACGTAGAAGTCACGCGACGACGCACCTGTTACATTGATTTTAACAGACGTCTTCGGCGTCGTTTTATTTTATTATTCACCTGTAGAATAAAATGCCTCTTAAAATCAAATCCTTTAATGAAAAATAGAAATGTAGACAGCATTTAATAATCTAAGTCATTTACATAATTTTAGCTGAAGGTAGAAATTAATATGCAAATTAAATTATTCTGACGCCTGCAAAATAAAAAGTTTGCAAATTTATTCGTCACTTTTTACGCTTTTTGGGTAATCAAGAAGCGCTACACAATTTTCTATTTATAAAAAGCAATCCAACTAAAAGTACGAATGGTATAATTTTACGAAACAGAAAGGTTACTTCGAAAAATTGCACTGAAATAAGAAGAAACATCAATTTATTATACTGTTGGTGGTAAAATTTCATGTTAGTTAAACCAAGTTAAAATTATAAATATTACGCAGTTTTACTAACCCAAAACAATAAATTGGGCGCCATAGAATAATAACATGAAAATCGTTAATGAATAGACATCTAAATTGATTTTCATTAAATTATATTAAGGTTGATTTTATCAATCAATTTCTGGATACGAAATTATTCCTTGATTTCTTAGTAGAAAAAACAGGATTTTAAATTACGCCTGTTTGTTATACAAGGGCTGGCGCTGATTAGGATACACGGTTTTAATCCTGGATTTTATCGTTCGGCGGTGATCCACGGAAGTCATTTCAGAAAGTCCTAAAAGTTTAATTTCGGGTTTTCCTAGTTAAATGAAATTCTTAAATAGAAGTTATAATCTAATTTTATCACGCATCAACGATGATTGAGTTATCATTAGTTTAACAATTTGAAAATTTATATCTGTTCGAAATTTAATTAATTTCAGTGCCGAATATTCTTACTTTGGTAAATTTGAAATTATTTTATTCAGATTACTAGACGATTTAATTAGTTTTCTTTGAAATAATTAAAGCAGCTTACTCCTTGTTTACAATTCAAATTAGAATAGTTGTAATAAAAGTAAATCAAATGTTTTTGCAACCGTTAGCAAAATTACTATTCCACGCATTGCCTTGAATTAAAGAAAACCTTTTTTTGGAAAGTTTACTCCACAGATACGAAAAAATACATCATTATAACACAAAGAACATTTGCTGAGTGAACTAAAATAAGATCGTGTAGAGATCACAATAATTGGAGATGGAAAACTAAAATAGATTCCATAAATTGTGTTAAAAAAGAAAGATATTATTTGACCTGATTGCAACGTATTTGATCGAAATATATCTGGAAGTATAATCAATATATACAATATTGTCTGTGTTTAATTTTTGTTTTTGCTCGTAATACAAACGTTGAGAGAATTCTCTTGCCCAATGGACTTAAGAGCGGTATAAACATAATGTGGAGTCAGTGGAGGTCCTAACACGCAATATAATTTTAAGGATATAACGTTCGCGAAATTTTATAGTTATCTGCTAAGCAGTGAAGATCTCTTAACCACTAGGTAGTTTCAGCACTCTTCTATAAGATTACTTTTTTTCATTGTTGCTCTTAGCATTTTTCTGCGTAATAAAAGTTTATATCTTAAACTTTTGAAATGCCATACTTTTCAAACGATTACAGAATACATTGTCCTTCATTTTCATCTTTGCATGTGTTAACTATGTTAATTATCTTATGGTAGATTAACATTTACAAGAATGGATGATAGAATGTTTAACCTACCTGTACCTTATGTTTTCTTCCAACCTTCAAACAAGGGGGACGTTTGGCTTCTCCAGAGCAGAACAAAAAATTCATTTCAGCCGTAAATAAAACTGTCAAGTTAGTAAACTCTTAAAATATTATATTTCTCTTGAAACATCCTATGTTCTTTTCAGATCAAGATCAGACAGTGAATATTCATTATTTAAGTTTAGATATCTCTTGAGACGAATAAACCAGCGCAAACTATATTCTATAAACTATATAATTGTGTTGTTACTTAGTTAAGAGGTTAAAAATCAAAGTAATAAATATAATTTGTCACATTTGCGTCGTAATCTTAACTGTGATATACAACGAAACTTGGGTACTGTATATGCAGGGTCGGACTATAACGGCGGGGTAGCAACTATATCCAATTAATTTTCCAAGCATATCAATATTTGCAAATGCGAGAGAGGTTATTCCACAGTCATATTTACACAAGTTCCTCCATTAAACCGGATTTAATAGGAGACTTACTCTTTAAAGGATAGCAAGTCAATTTCATATGACGATCTGGTAGTGGTAATTTTGATTTTATCGGTCATAAATTTTTAATAGACAAATAGATAATAAAAAGTTGGGGCTTGTCACGAAACATTGGTGTTACGTTATTTTAACCTAACCAATCACGGAGACTGTTTTGGTTACTGGATAACCAATCGTTTGCCTTTTTGTGTGAACTTCCGTAGCAAGGAGTATCTGTTGAGACTTGCAACTCTTTAATATAATTAACATCGGTCCAAAGACCTTAGAGATTATACACATTAATATCTAACTACTGCAGTTTCATCCTAACGGGCATTATCAAGTTAATTTTCGTTCTTATCATTAACATTATCTTAGAGATATTCAAAAAAATTCACCCAAAAAAATATACTATACGATTAAAATGGTTCCTGTCAGTCTAGTGCCTGTAAATCAATACTATTGACACATGAAATTTACTGGTCTGTTATATTAATAATGTAAGTATCAATAAATTATTGTACTATATTCAGATAAACACGACATTGTAATTTATATAGAATTAATTTTTTTCCATAGTTTTCGCAGTACTTCAAATGCAAGGTTGCGCTAAATAATTTGTTAAAATTTGTTTTCCAATTTTTCATAAGTTTTAAAACCAAATTTAAAATATGAAAATGTTTCACGAATAGAAGCTATGTTGTAAACTGAAGTTCTTTATGAAGTGAATCAGTTGTTTTAAAAAGTTGGTTAAAGAAGTTTACGCGGACGGACAGACAGACATTGTTAATACCAAAATCATTTTAATACATACAAATATAAATGAAATGTTATATAAATAACATAATTTACCATGTAATGCAATTTAAAATAATTATACAATACACAATCTACGAGATAGGAAAATTTTAATTAAATATTTAATTTTTTCTACGTAAATATAGAATTCCTATTTTAAATTAATAAAACTTAGCTTTGTACTTTTTATAGCGGTAAAAAATAATAAAAATTTGAAAACATACAATTCTGTAAGTAATTAAATTTTCTACAAAAAATGTACCTTACGGCATATATATAATTTAGATGGTTTAGACGTGGGAGCCGTACAAACTCTAAAGTTATAAAAGTAATTTCTAAAATTGCTTTTTTCGGTTTATTTTACAATTACCAAAAATATAAGCTTAAAACTTAAAAACGAAGTCGTTTTATGGTTTATAAAAAATGTAATATTTTATTTTGGTTGATATAAGTATGAGTGGAAATGATTAGCTTTGTTCTATGAAAAGACTATTACTTGACACATAAAAATTAAGTAAGGAGAGTTTGTAGGAATGGGTCATATTCCAGTCTAGTTCCAGTTCAGTTTCACTTCCAAGTACAAAACTTTAGAGAGTTTTGTACCAAAACGATCATAAAGTAGTGCGGGTATAAGTATTTAAATCGGCATTAACTATACCAACCACTTCATTTTATTAAATAGATTTTAATCAAAAGTGCGCTGTATTGCTGTTAATTTGTATTTTTGTTGCTAAATAATATTTTATTATTTTGTAAGTCCAAAAGATACATAAATAAAATAACCAAGTTTAATATTTCATTTTCTACAGTGACAGTTTGAAAATTGTGCAAGTGTATTACGAAATAAAAAATTTATTTCAATAGCATCTCATTTTATACTTCCATTACTACATCTGCTATTCGCTATTATGTATATAAAAGTTGGAAAAGTAAAATAAAGTTGCATGGCTGATGGAGTACTTATTTACTTAACTACTTTAAAACTTTCAACTCTCAACATTACTTTTCTAAAATTGAAACAAATGGAACTTAAATCAATTAGATTACAGATTTATAGGAACCAAAATTAAGTTAAATTTTTTTACTTTGTACAACGATGGACCACAATCATGTCTGTAAATTTCTTGGAAATTTAGAAAGAAAAGCAATTTATTCTAAAATGCGCAGGGATTGGATGTTCACAGGATAGTGAAGTCCACGATTAAAACCCAGCACTTTCCTCTATTACTCAACAAGAGATCCTACCAATGTAAGCTTTTTCCCGACCTTTTTCCATGTTTTTTTCCTATAATTAATAAGGTATTTAAATAATTAATGAATTAAAATGTCTCACTGTTGGAAGCTGTTGGGATCCACACAGATGAGATCTGAAAGAATTTTTCAAAAAAGTAACAAACTTCCACAATTATAATGTGTGATGTTGGCTAGAGTACTTCTCATCCGAACAGTATAGATCCGTTCAGATATGTCAGATCATAAATTTCTTTTCCAACTATTAAAATTCTTTTAAAAAAGACCTTTTTTGTTCATCCAAAATATTAAAATGTGATGTAATATATTTAGTCAAATACGTAGAGAAGACATGAGATTTATTCTAAGCTCCGTTTGTAGCCACTCCATCGGATCTGTTCTTTTTGAATCGGTTCGGACGTAATGTAGCCATCATCAGTACCATAAAAATGTAAACGTTTATTTTCTTTTGATTCATCAAAACATATCTGATCTCTTCGGATCGGAACTTCGCATATGGCACCTATGTTGTGGCCACGAGTTTATACAATCTGAACTTATATTTATGTTTATATGTAAGCTAAAAGTATTTGACTCGACGATAAAATCGATTGAATCGGGTTACGATTAATCGATTGCTCTTAATCTGTAAATTTTTCCATCTACTATTGAAATTAAAAATATATGTAAGAAATCGTGCTTAAAAACTATGGAAGGAAGTTTTTTTTATAGTTCACATGAAGAAGTGGTCCATTGCTTTTAGACAAGGAAAACTTACACCCTAATCGATAAATTTTGCTTTTGCTGCGTACATATTTTCCGACTCTATACTATTTATCATGTAGTAAAGAGATAACCCCAAAGTATACTTTACATTTTATGAATGGAAACTCTTTAAACGGTTACAAATTTTTTTAAAGATCATTTGAGTTTCCTGCTGTGCATTAACGGTATAATATAATCTTGTTACACTTTTTGGATTGTCACTTCAATAATTTTGAAATATAACTTTTTCACGATTTCAATCAATTGCGAATTATTTTATACAATAATAATTAATGTGATGATTGTTAAAATGTAATCTAAATAATATAATACATGATAGAGTGTCCTACAGTGAGACATTGGGTTTCCTCTCCTTATTACGTGATTGATTTTCTGTAAATGGTTATCATATGGGTGTAATTAATTGATGACTAATAATTTACAAATTAAAATAAAAATCACCCAATGTCTCATTATATGACCTCTGTCTCCCTGTTGGATGCTCTCCCCACCTATTATGGTAGAAGTACTAGAATGTTTTGCTGTTTAAGTTTCCGTAAATTACAATCTACACCTATTGAATAATTAAAACTTTTTTAATAACCTTACAATCAGGGCCGTAGCTATACATTGGTCATGGGGGAGTTTTCTCAGAAGAAAAAAGGTTTTTCTATGCCATGGGAGGGATTTTTGTGCCAAAAGAAATTTTTAAACCCTTTTTTAATCCCTCGCTCTCATATGGAGGGGGGTTGAATCCCTAAAACCACCCTCGTATATACGGCCCTGCATACAATTAACACCTAAATCTATTCATCTGAATTTCGCACACTTGGTTGACTCTTCCAAGTTTAACTTCATATCCCAAATACTTGTAATTATCCACTTGTTCAACCTTTGTATAATCTATTTTATATTTTCGCCTAACACAAGGTTTGTCATGACTAAAGCTGAGATTTTAGGTACTAAAAATGTTTAAAAAAGGTAACTAAAAAAGTGCTTAAAATGTTGATTTTAGGTAAGATAAAGTTTATTTAAGGCGATTTTAGGTAAAAAAAGTTTAGCTTTAGGTAAGAAAAACTATAGATAAAGCAAGTTCACTTTCGGTAAGAGCACTTAAACGTTAGGAAAAAATTTGTTGGTTAGGTAAACAAGTTCTATGAAAGCATTATTTTTATTAATCGTAATTCTTTATTAATTAACAGGTAAAGTGATGTTTTCCCATAAAAAGATTTTGGATATTGACATTAAAGTTTCATATCCGGGATTTCTACTTGTAACTTTTTTAAATTTGTCTGTCACTGTCTCTCCCCCCCCCCCCCACAAGTTTCCAAATGAATTTTTACTTTATTAAAAATGGACAAAGATTCAGTTAAGGAAAGTCTTACTGTTTCGAGCTTTGTAATGCTTCATGCAAAATATTAAAATTTGTAGCAATATAAACTAATTGAGATTGAACATTTAAACTTCTTGTGCTCTTTTTATAGACACAGCTGCATTAGGATCAAATTTCATGACAAAAAGTTTAAAAAGGGAGTTAAAATGTTAAAAAAGGTGCTATAAACAAAAAAATTCAAAAAAAGGTAAAAACGAGTTAGGCCCATATTAAAAGGAAATTTTTTGAAACGGATTTTACCTTTAATTGATTTTCATTATCTATATCCCATAATAAAAGGTAAAATAACTAAAATCTCAGCTCTAGTCATGACTTCAAGTTTCTTTTTTTTTTCATTCTACACCCTATCTTCTCTGACGCATGTTTATCCATAATCAGAACTACATAAATATTATGTCGCCAAAAAAACTGAAATGATTTACATTTTCTCCAAGTATATCGACTTCTCATGAAGCACTTTGAGGATATTGTATCAATTTGTGTTAGTTCCAGTCCAATTTGAAACTTCTCTGTACATTTATGAAGTGTTATGGTTGCTGTTTTATTCTATGGATGTTGTGTATTAGTTCATAAAATCAGTTTATAATTCGGCATTAAAGCTCCAAAAATGGATGAAAAATGATGAGTTTTTATATATTGTTTATTTGTATCGGTATAGATCTTGTCATGAGCAAAATCGGAAATAAGGTTGAAATAATTGAAATCTACAATAATTCTGGATACGGACCTGACCATTTTTGATTTTTGAGATGGTTCTTTGTAGAAAACCGTATCTACAATGTAGATAAACAATGATAGCATACTCATTGATGTTTTTAATATTTATTTGTATAACAAGTCGGGGAAGTGATAGTCTCCATTGGACGAGTAAATAATATATTCTAGCGTGAGCTTGCAGGCGAGTCGCTGAAAGCTTGCAAGTCTTGTAAATACACTTCCCTGACATGCTAGGTATTTTATTTTCTGCAACTGCAGAAAAAAATTTTTTAAATTTAATTTAAAAAATGCAAATGTCTACATTTAAAATGGCAGTAAAATGAAATTTGTTCATATTGGCTAAACTTTTTTTTTTACTATTTCTCGACAGTTACAAAAATGGTTATTTACATAATAATACACGAAAGTGATACTTTACTGGACAGTTAGGCCGGTTCTGGCATAAGACTGCAGTGTGAGTGCTGGAAAGCCTCCTTTAATGTTATTAAAAAAATGTAAATTAATGTCAAGAAGCTATAATGTCATTAAAGTGAAATAACGCGTTGGTTCAACATTTTGTTACTAATCGAGAGAAGGAATCACCTATTTGATTCATTATCGTATTGATAATTCGTGACGATCATATTAGCACTTCATTAGGGTCGAAATTTAAAGCTCGATTTTGAATTATTTTATTTTACGTTATTTTTACGGACCCTGGAAGTGGCGTAGAAATATGGATTGACAAGATTCCAACTGGTCTGATAATGTACTGAATTATGAAATTGATTTATTAGTTTTTCAGGGGATCGCGTTATTCTAGTAGATTAGTAGAAAATTGAGAAATTCGTTAATCGATTCATACGCGTCACGTCGATGTCAGTGTACATACGAATAATGTTAAATAAAATTTTTCAGAATCGGTTTTCTCGAAATTCGCTGAAGAGTGAGTTTTAAAATATGAACTTAATGAAATCCCAACATTTCAGGTCATGGTAGGAAAAGTTCACTTTTCTGCCGCCTGTCAGGAAAGATCGCTATTACATTAAACTAATTATTGTACATTCGTATAATATTCTGAAATAATATAAAGTATTAATTTTTGTAAATCAAATAATTCCTGACATCACACCCTTTTTGTTTAGTAAACTTTTTCTAATTTGACGGAATATTGACAAGTGTAATCGTCATGTAAATATAAATTTTATCAAAATGTTTCATAGAGATAAGCAAATTACTAATTTGTCTCAAGCAGACTTTTGCGATTAAAACAACAGGTTGGTTGAACGTTAAGTTGAAGCTTGACACGATATTTTCCATTTTTAATCTGGTAAAATAACTATAATTATTTTATTTCTTAAACCACAAAATAAGCAGAGTAAATTTAATTTTGATCAAAAAACGAAGAAGAAACATTTTTCCGAAAAGCTTTGCATGTAATTTGTAGAAATGTAATAAAAGTTGAGACAAGCTAATAGTCCACTTGTTGATATGCACTTAAGCGTGGTCCAGACCTAACGTTTTATCGTACGTTTTACTGTCCGTTCTGAGATTGTCAGGTAAAACGTTAGGTGTGGACAGGAAAACGACGAACGATTTAGAACTGAAACGATAAGTCCTAGGATCTTAAAACTGAAGCCCGTCCAGACCTAACGTTTTGTCGTACGTTTTACTGTCCGTTCTGAGATTGTCAGGTAAAACGTTAGGTGTGGACAGGAAAACGACGAACGATTTAGAACTGAAACGATATTTTAAAAATGAAGTCAACTTCTCATTTCTCGCATCATTTCTCGAAGTTTTGTGCAGATATGCAGCAAAAAAGCGTAGGTTTTTATGTTTCAAATAATCACTAGATGATAACTAGTTGATAACTAGATGATAAATCTTTTAACATTATTTTTAAAATAAAATGAGAAAATTTTAAAGAATATTTTCTTTTTTATCTTAATAAAAATTCAGGATATGTTCATAAATATTGTTGTTAGGTGTCGATATTCATGAATTTTTATAATAATTATTCTTTGATAAAATACATAATGTTGAGTTATGCGCCAGAAATTAAAAAACGCCAATGCAAGAAAACGTGCAGCTTATTACAAACTATAATAAGTCGAATAAAATAATATTATGCAGTTTTCCAGAATTATTTTCGAAATCCAAAATGCAATTTTATTTATTGATGCTTTTTTGGTGCTTTCTACCCGCAAGTATGTGCTTCAAAATTGTAAATTACATTAATAATCTACTTTTGCTTACCTATGTTAATAATAAATTAATTTTATTGTACAAGGCAGTTTATTAATCAAATTACGTTCCTACCTACACAAATTATTTATTATCATTGATTAAAGATTAATTTTAGATTAATTAATTAAGAGCACGGATTCTAGGCAATTTGCCTTTTTGTCCTGTATTTAGGCAATTCAAAATTATAAATACAGAAATGCCGTTCAAACGATTTTGAAAATTTTGAACTTTACTTTTATTTGCCTAAATGCCTATTTTCGATGTTATTGACCTAAAATAGATTTTTAAGGCCTAAAAAGCCTAAACTAATGATTTATCCCGTTTAGTTACTAAAAGTTAAAAAGAAAGTTTTTATGTTTTTAAAATTTGGATCTCTCAGGCAGTGGCTGATTTAGCACTTGAGAGGAAAATTGAAGCGCAATTCAATTTTAAGGTCCTCTTCTAAATATTTTCACTGCTCCTACACCCTACAGTGTGCATTATACGCGCACGTTTTACTATGTTTTTCACACTATAGTGATCTAAGAAAGCTGAAAATTGAGGCCCCCTTAATTTATGATGCCCCAGGCGTGCTCGGTGAAGTCAGCATAGATAGAGAACTGGCAGTGGTCGTTGACTCAGCGCTTCGTATCCACGTTTATTAAGGTGGCCGAGAAATTCACTTAAAAACACTAAATCCGCTAGGTGCCGCGACTGTAGCGCGAATTCCCCATAGCAGTTGAGGGTTTGAAATTACCCATAGTTTGAAACAATCCCTTTCTTTAGGGATCCAGCAGGTTATTTAAAAAAAGCATACATACAAGTGTTACTATAAGGATTTCAAAAGACATTTTCCATTCGACACAAAACTCAAAAAATTGAAAACTTTAGCATACCGACTTTGTGAAATAATGTTCTTCAAAGTTGACGCCACAACTAGAATCCAAATTTGGGCTTTAAAAATTTAGGATGAAAAAAATATAGGTAAAAATTCTAAAAAAGAAAATATGTTTGCGATATTTTTTTTTGAAAATCACTCACCTTGTAGTTTCAAACTTAGGCTTTTTGAATCTGTTTTCAGAATTTTTTTAAATTTATTCGTTTTTAAGATTTGTGTCGAACAAAAAAAAACAATTTCTCGGCCACCTTAATAAAACTGTGGAAGTTAATTTAGCTCAAAAGGTGCGACAGATTTCAGAAATCCTGAATGGCTTTAAGTCAGATAGGTACCCTCTAAATACAAAACCGTAAATGGCAGAGGTTCTCTAGGTTTGAGAGGGGGGAGGTGATTTTTCAAAAACTCAAAAAAAATCGTACATTTATTTGTTAACTTAAAAAAATAGTAACCCCCTAAATTAATAGATAATAAAATAAACACCATCTATTTAGGAGGGAAAGAAGCTTACATAAAAATTTTTATAGTATTTTCCATCTTTATAGTTTATCGTTATTAAAAAATATTTAACTAATTTTTTTAAATATTATGTTTATAAGTTGCTGTAATGAAAAATATAATATTGCTTAAAAACCCCTAAATTCTTAATTATTGCGCATATTTCAACGATTTTTATAGCCTAAAATAATTGTGCCTTTTAAAACATTTTTTACGTCCTAACATCCATGCTCTATTATCAATTTCCGACACAGACAGAAAAGTGCACATATAATATTTTTTATGCTTGTATGTAGTTATAATCTCGTATTGCAAATTATATTTTCGTTGGAGCATTATTTTACCACATTAATTACCTTATTTTATCATAATAATGCTGCCAAGTGCATCGGGTGCATCTACCCTAGTATGTTCGACTTCCGAAATCATTCGGGAAACTATAATTAGATTCACGACTAAATATTTAATAATTTGAGATGCGAAGGTAAAACGTACGACAAATCGTTAGGTCTGGACGCTTCAGAGATCGAACGTTTTACCTGAAGATCTCAGAATGGACAGTAAAACGTACGATAAAACGTTAGGTCTGGACGCAAAAGAGCTCAAACGTTTTACCTGACAATCTCAGAACGGACAGCAAAACGTACGATAAAACGTTAGGTCTGGACCACGCTTTAGACATGACAAAGAAAACCTCTATGAAATATTATTATTTGCTGCTTGGTAAATTAATCTTCCGAAAGTTTCAAAATAAATAAAATTGATTTTCTCTCTTTATTATATTCTTAAATAAGATGAAATAAAATTTCAGTTTCTACCTCAGATTAATCGTTTTGATATTGAACTATCGAACCAAAAGCAAATTGCTTTAAAAATGTAAATATATACAATGAATTACTTTATATGTAAAACTTATCTGTATATCAAGTTATCAGAAATGAAATCAATTAATGAAAATGTAAACTATGGCAATATTTGTTTCGCTCTCATTAAAGCTCCTCAGATAGTTATAATATAAAATCACAAATATCGAGCTAAAAATTAATTAAAATGTAAATAATTTAATAAAATAAATTATATATTATTTTTAAATTCTTTAAATTAATTAATCAATTAAAAATATTGATTCAATATCTGACCCAAAGCTATAAACATAACTGAAAACTCATTAGAATATTATTCAATTATTAATAGGTTGTTAATATTATAAAAAATATTAATTATTATTAAATAAATTATAATTAATAATAGATTATTATTGCGTTTATTGGATTACAGTGGATTTGTAACAAAGGGAATATAGAATTTGTATGCAGTACCATTATAAAGCAAGGAAGGCCGTATTACCGAAAGTGTAGGTAAATCGTACTAAAAATGATTCGTACGATTGTGTTATCCAACTTTCCGACATTCAATTCGCGAGAAACAAGCAGTGAGAAAATTAGATAGATAATCTAACGTGGAATGCAAACCACAGCATACTAACCGCAATTTTACGATGTTTACCCCGTCCACCTGGACGACCTACGACAGTTGTTATCAGTTAGTTTGACGGTTTTCAAAGTTTCCAACTACCTACAACACGAAAAACCTATAAATATTTTCCTATCCGTATGTCCGTATGCTTGCAGACACAATAACTGCAAATCAAAGTAACAGTAATCGCTTCTGTTGTAAATACGATGAACTGATTAGCTTTTGGGTTCTCTACGTAATGGATTTTCGGAATTTGTTACGCAGAAATTTTTTTAAATTGTATCTCAGTGAGAGGACGTAGAAAAGAAGTTAAAATTTAAATTGAAGTTTAAAAATTATTTGATCTGAAGTTAAATAAGAAAAAAAGTTTAGAAAAACCAATCTTGCAAAACTTTTCGGCGTTTCGACTTGCTTGTATAGGGTCGTGTGGGCGATACGTTTTATTATTCATTCAATTTACCTATTTTTACAAGTGAGGCCATTAAACTGAGCAACAATTTAAATTTATAATTTGATAATTTGCAGGAATATTATCGTTGGTTTATTTCAACCCGGTTTAAAATAAAAAATGTTGTAAATTTTATAAATTGTGCTTATTCATCGATGTTCTGATATAGAAGTATTATAAAAGTAAACGTTTTGTAACATCGATAAAATTCAATTTGTATCGTTATGAAAACTTTGTACTTATATTCAAAGTTTAATGATAGCCTACGCTTTCCGTTAAGTTAAATCTATTCATATCTTTCGAGAATTTCAATTTATTTTGTTGCAAGAGAAGTTTCTACTTCACATAATAAGATTTAGTTGGTTAATTAATGTTAGGCTATAGAACTTATTCCTTATCTTTCATAATTATTAAAACAATAAGTGCCAATTTGTTAGATAACATCTAGCAGGGTCATCAGCAAAATTGCATTCTAACATTTTAATTAATTGAGAAAATACTACACCAAATTAATTGGGCATGTTAGTTACACCTACCTTAAATTTTTAATTGCTCTTCGTTTTCTTTTCTTGTCTTCGGAGCGTTCATCTAGGTATCTGTATTGATTGTAATATGCAGGATCTCCATACAATTCTGATTTTAAAACAGCATTTTCCAGGTCCTTATCCAATTTCTCCTTATTTGTTCCGTAACGATAACCCTTTTCATAATCTAGCAATGATTTATCATCATCAAACTGACTATCATCTGACGAATACAATGACGGGGATAGATTCAATAAGCTTTCTTTGTTTTCCCAACTTCCTGCAGTAGGATTCATTCCTTATAATAAAAGAAAATATCGTTATTTTCACATAATTTCGATATTTTGGAGATTGATAAGTAATTCAAGTTAAATACACACACACATTTAATTACAGGAGGTTACTTTAGGTAAAAATAAAACAAATAATTATTTATAATTGTCCTTACCTCGCTTAATTGCTGTGGGATTGTTGAAATAAGCCACAGGGATTCTTGAATTATCAACGGTTTCACTGTGGGCTCGTTTAACTGTAAAATATTTTCAACTAATATTATGTTTTTACGTTTTCATTTTATAAAACTTTACAAGTTTTTGTTTTTATTGAATGTTCTTATTTTGTCAACAATTTCTTTAATGTATACTAAGTCTTCAGTTATTTAGTAACTGGATTTACATAAGGAATTTACTTAAGAAAGTATTTTCTATTTTATTACGTTAGACTTGATGGTTAATTTTTAATGTAATTTATAAAAGTCAGCATACATTATTTCTGAAAGCTGTTAATTTGCACCTCTTTGAAATGCTTTTACAAATTTTCATTCAGTTGAACACACAAAACTAATTTACTCTTCCGCTTTTCCAAAAATTTGTGGAATCCAAATAAAAAAATTTTGTTTGATCTAACAGCTGTTGTTAATAGGCAAATGTAGGAAATATCAAAATATTAAGTAATAAAATTAAAAATGTAATAACTGATAAGAAATTTTATCACATTTTTCTATTTAGCTGATGGAGTAGAAATTCGTTTAGTAATTGAAATATAGTAAATCTAAAAGTGTACCTTTATTGGTTTTAAGTTCGCTAGCTTTAACATCTTCTACTATTGAAGTTGGAAGTGTGCTTGCTAATGACAGAAATGAAGCAATTCCAATCCATACTATTTTTGAACGCATTTTGTGCTTGCGGCGAGCTTAAAGCTACTAAAAGTATCCTGATGCGGCAGAGTGTATATAGCCTGGATTCTTCCTAATACGCAAAAGCACTGAATGTTACCTCACGACCCTTCTCCTTTATCGAATAACGTGTAGGTTTAGTAAATTTGTCCACGATATAAAAATGCTATCAATTTTATTTTAGCATTGTCAAAAATAAAAATTGATTGAGCTGTGAGCATACCATAACATTCAAGGAATTTAAAAAACTGTATATTGAAAATTGATTGTAATTTACTAACCCAACATTGATAATTAAATTTCGTTTATGCAGATTTCAGTTTGCTGTACTTAAAAACTGAAATTGAATTTTCCCAATGTTTACTTGAAATGGCTAAACAATCAGGTTGTTTAGACTCCAAACAACATGAATATTCGTGGACTAGTAGTGTGGTTTATAGCAAAGTTTCAATGGTTTGAATTAATATTCCGGGTAGGTAAAACAACTTCAAGATATTTAGGGTTACTCAACACATAAAATTAATTATTTGATATTTAACTAAGAAAATTCAATTACTTTTATTATACTTAGTACGCTTAATTTAGATTCTTTATATAATATTTTATTATCACAGTACCTAATCATTTTCACGATTGTGCTTCATAAAATATTAAAGTTATACATTCTAGTTCCACATAAAAATAGCGGCATTTTTAAATATTATATTTGTTTAAACTAATGGAAATTTTTAATTTTAAATGTTTTGCAAAATAATTGCAATAAAACCAAAGTTTTTAACAGCAAAACTTTTCAAATTTTCAAATTGTTTTCCGAAATATGTATCTATTATTTGTACCTCCATAATATAGGTAATAAAAAATAAGAGATAGCGAAATTTATAAATTATATTAAACAAGTCAATACGTTAAAAGAAAATAAGAAAAAGAAACTCGTGACCTTTTATTCGTGGGTGATTGAATATTGGAGTTACATTTAATGCTTCTCAATTTCTTAAAATTCTTCGATCTCGAGTAAATGATCGGTTTTTTTAAATCGGAATTAATTGCGGTAAAAAGGAAAAACTTTGTAGATGCTGGTTGGTTAGATAAGGTAAGATTGGATTTGGGACAATACGTAAAGTACCTAAGCGAGAGATATACTGCCGACTGGAAATGTTAGCGTCAACCTTGTGTCAATTCGATGTTTGTTTGTATGCTTTAATTAGGTTGGGTATCAATAATAATTGTAATATTAAACATGAGGTAATAGATTCACAAATGAGGTTCAAAGATTACGTCTTACATTTTATAGTTGACTTTATTTACCTATACAACAAAGTAGAGAACAAGAAGTTGGAAGTTGACATATTTTATTCCAAAATTAGGTACAGGATACAGATTAAAATAAGTACAGTAAATGCAATTTGCTATAATCTATGTCCATTCGACTAATATAATGTTGGGAACTTCACGTTAAAATAACACAACGAATAATCTGCAAATATTTGCATTTGCAGGAAAAAAATTTTTTTTTTTGATAAAATGAAAAATGGAAGTCATCTGGCTAGTCTTATATTGTTTACTGCATCACCAATCGGAAATCGATTCAAATAATATGGCGACGTTAATGGGAAATGGAATAACTTATTTGAACTAATCAATCCATTTCAAAAAATTACTAAATTAAACTGTAGAAATGGATTATTTATCGAAAAAATATCGATCCAAGCAGAAAAATTACATAACCATTATTAGGGAAAATTAAAAGACAATATTTTATATCAGAGCTTCTTATGGCCACAAAGCAAAAAATTGCTGTATAAAACCTTCTCCCTTCTATCGATATTCAACTGTCCGAGAAAGATTATTTTGATATTAGTTAATCAAAAATTATTAATTAAAATAAAAAATTTAAAATCGTTTTCAATAACCGCGATACCGTACCAGTCTTAGGTACCAGTAGCGGAAATTATCAACTAGCGCCATCTGTCATAAGCTATAAGCTTAACAGTTGACGTTGACAGCTTTGTCAATTATGATCTCATTCAGGTAGATAGCGATCGCGTAGGTGGATTCGGGATTTATCACGCAAAACATGCTGAGGCATCAGGGTTAGGACCAGTGACGTAGCAACAGGTGGTGCAAGTGGTGTCAGGCACCAGGGCCCGGGCCCCGTGGGGGCCCGGTACACGGACAAAATTGATTTCTATTATTTACAGACATTTTTGTAAAACTAATCTATGAAAGTTTGCACATTGAACACAGCGAGGACCCCAGCTAAATAGCAACATTTGGGGAAAAATTGATGGACCTAATTATTTATTATTATTTTTCAAAAAAAATCGCCTGCTGCGCTAAAAGACGCTGCTTTCCTCATCCCCATGCTAAATTTAGGGAAATCTACGATGCTTTTTTGTCACTTACATGTTTTTTGTGCAATAACATTGTTATTTAAATTTTTTTGTATAATAAAATAATGAAGGGGGCCCGCTGTGGATCTTGCACCTTTTTGACTTGCTACGTCACTGGTCAGGGCTACATTGACTCCTCTGCTAAGTTCCGGGGGCCAAGACCTAGTTAGCTTATCATACTAACATAATGGACCCTCCTAACCTCTTAGTAGTAGTGGTTGGTTAAAGGCTAAGAAGTAATTGACCAAGGGTTGATGGAGGGGTTTCCCCCCGAAGGTCCGGGGGTACTCCCCCGCGCACGAACGGTATTGATTGTGAGTTACCAATAAATTTGAGCCAACAAACAATGATAAAAGTACCGCATTTAAATTAAGATTTACTTGAAATTTCGTGTTCAATTGTAATGTACCGTGTGTTAAAAATTCTTGGAGCATGTAAAACTATTACCTATTAGTAGTTTGGAAGACGAACACTTTTAATCATAAACATCCAATTAGCCCGTTCGGAGATTTTAAATAAAAAATTGTTCATCATAAGTCAACCAAGTCAACTGGATTTTCGCATTCTCATCTTGAGCTTTTCCAAGTTTTATGCTGTCAACAAAACCTTCCTTCAGTCAGAATTTACCACTACGGTCAGTTTCGATTTTGTATCACACGTATTTTGGAAGAACAGTTCCAAAAGTCTAGGAGAGAGTACGTAGGAGAATCAATCAATTTTTATGTATCCATTGCATTGCCATCACCAATCTGCAGTGTTTGTACGAATATTCAGTTACGCGAGTTAATTTTGTGCTAATTAGAAAAATCAGTGCAATTACATCATATTTTAACGATATAAGCATTTTTCAGTTAACTAATTTCGATAACCAGTCTTGCATTAATTTTTAAATTTTTATTATTAATATTATTAAATAATAGTAATTTATGGGACAAGTGAGTAAAAGATAATCTTTATCCACAAACGGAAGATAGCACACGAAAAATATCTTTACTCAAGAGTGGCATACAACATTTTATCCAGAACCTGCAAGTAAAATGAAAATTTTCAAAATCAAAAATTTTAAATGACATAATTATATTGCTTCCTGTGACAGTAATCAATTTGACACTTGACTTTTGGTTGAGTTTTAATAAAATAATGCGATTTTACTAATTTTATTCACTAGTGAGCGAAAACTTCACTTTCGCTCACTAATGAATAAAATTCCACTTTGGTTGCTTGAAAATGTCATTGTAAAAGTTATTTTACTTGCAGGTATTGGATAAATCAATATTATTTCATTATACGATTTTGTACTTTAGCTTGGTGTTTTAATGCGGTCTGCTGGCCATCAGATATGATTTCATCTTGTTTCAGGTAGTTTTTAGTTTTGTAAAAACATTTGGAACTGTCACCTCAACAAAGTTGAATTTTCATTTTCGCGTTCAAGGTCAGGCGTTGTGATATTCTCTGAAATAAGCACTTCGTATTCCATCATACCCCATCATAATAGCCACCAGAGTGGCGCCCATTTATACAGACATTTTATCATTAAAGAACCGCGTTAAGATCATTGTTTCCTTGTTTTGGATAATTAACCCACCCCTTTGCGACTAAGCGGCCGGCGAAATTTATATTCGGGCCAAGGGAATGATCGACGTAAAAGCCCCGAAACAAATTTTCTTTAGAAATTCAAGTAAAGACCTCTCTTAATTGTCGGTTAAATTTCACTAGTTACTCCTATAATTATTGTGGTCATCTCAAACATGATATTTATACAATTCGAGCTATACGAAGAAAATTCTCATGTTGCAACACGTATAATTTAAAAAAAATTATTTACGGGAATATCCCATATTAACCTTTAATAAGAAGTAATTATAGACTACAAGCTAGGATGATGATAATTTAATATGTAATGCTAAATACGGACCAGATAAATTTGGGAGAATTTGAACTTATAACCTTTAATCTATAATAGCCCCACCCTCTAACGATTACACCAAATTACCCATCTTCATACTTTCTTTTATTTGTATTATAACTAACCATTCGTCTTCCATTTAAGGAAGTTGTTACATATCAAGGATATTAGTACAGGATTAAGAATTTATCCAGTTCATCTTTGTACCAACTTCAAGATGTTTCTATATAAGAATTGTACTTTCGATTTAAATAAAGGCATTCAATTATTCAATACATTTCAAACGATTTACATACACGACAAATTGGCGATAGAACTTACGAACTTTCAATTATAAAATTTTTTCAAATGAAAAAACAGCAGTCTTAGAGCCTTACAGCAAAGAAATAATAAGCCGGTCCAGATGGAATTTAATGAAAATCTACAACCTACGAGGAAAATAATGAATCGTTCGATACATATTTACAACGATTGGATAACCACCTTGGACTAAGAGGTATTCAAGATTCAACATTCAAATTTGTCGTGTATGTAAATCAGTTGAAATGTATTGAATAATTGAATGTCTTTATTTGAAAGTACAATTCTTATATAGAATATACATATAAGATTACGAATATTATATAGAATATAGAATGATATGATATGCATCGTAAAAGCATTTAAACAAATAAATCGCCGACAATTGGCGCAATGAATGAACGATATTTCACCACAACATGTACATTTATATGTCCTTACTTGTGCTGGAAAGCAAACCTGATTAACGTTTGCGAAAATGTTTTTAGTTGGAATTAATTTCGACGCAAACCACGCGTACTCTATCATGTCGTTAAATAGTTTTGAATCACTCTAGTTTTGAACATAGTTGGGAGTGAATTAATGAATGTATTTTAATACAAATCTTCGCGCGACGAGAGCTGCCTGTTAGTTTGTAAAACTTCCACAAAATTTTGCATTCATTTTATGAAATTCTTCACCTGGCGAAAAAAGTACACGTCACACGGTTGGCAGTAAGGCGTGCAGTGTGGAGGAATAATTTCCACCGTTGATGTGCAATTACCTTCATCATCAGTGAAGATACTGTTGAAATGCGCTGTGTCTGTTTGCCCTCCCCATGAATCTAAAATTATCATAAACTCCTCTTCCTTACAATAGGGTTTAATAATTTGATCAACGAATTCACCAAAATGGGCTTTTGTAAATTTTCCTGGCTTTGAGGCGGTAACGTGAACATTGCCATAAATTTCAATTGAAGTCTTGATCGCTTCCGAGACAAGAGGACGATTCCCTTGGGCACCTACATACACAAAAACACTTTCGGCAAAACTTTCCCTGATGCAGTAATTGTATATTAGGTGGTATAATATGAATGTGAGACTTTATTAAAATCTCCCAAGAAAACCTCTGTAGTTTTTTCGCCCCTATTGGAGAGAATTCGTCGCACATCAGAGCGATACTCGTAACCTGTTTGGTCGGTATTAATGACGAAATCCCTTTCAAATTTTATATTCATTTTTGAAATTTTTCTGCTTCTTTAAGTATGGTTGGTATATCTAACGCATTTTTGGATTTAATATATCGAGTTATACTTTTCGTTGTCTTATTCTAAATCTTGACTTAAATTCAATTACCCATCCCTCGGAAGCTATAAAGCGAAAGTGTTCAAATAGTAGAGCTGCCTGGGAAGCCCATTCTTTCAACATCCTTGTTGTTACTGGCTTCTTTTCATTTCTGGCTTTTCGGAAACGGTCAATGGTCCATTGGTTTATTGTCTCGTAGTTTTCTTTATCGCCACCACCATGCTCGATTTCTTTACGCCATTGAATTAATTGCTTTGTACTTTGAAGCTCCATTCCACCATTTTTGTGAATTGTTTTCAAAGTCGCGTGGCATTTTCCTCTTACCATGTGGTATCATATGATCCCTCAATATGTCGACATACATAAATCGATCCATAATACCATCAATTTTGTGTAGGTATCCAATGCCACACCGAGAAAAGCAGCCCCACACCATGATTTTCTCTCCACCATGTTTTATAGTGGGAACTTGATGTTTACTATCATGTCTTTTATTTTTTGGGCGTCGAATATACTTAATACCATCCGAGGAAAACAAATTGTATTTACTTTCGTCGCTCCAAAGTATTTGAGACCAATCTTTCTTTTTCCAGTGTAAATGATTTCTAGCAAACTGGAGGCTTCCGATTCTTCTTAGATATAAGTGGCTTCTTAGCAGGATGTCTGCCAAATAGTCCAGCTGAACGTAGTAGGCGTTTCACTGCCCAAACACGTATCTTATCTTCGCCATTTTTGTTAAAATTGTGAACAATTTGTGTAGCCGTTGGACGAGGATTTTTTACTGATTCACGAATGATCATTTTATCATCTCTTTTGGTTGTTTTTCGTGGTCGTCCTGTTCTTGGTCGTGTCTCTACTGATCCATTCTTATTATTTATATGACACCAAAGACTTATTGTTTGATTTGGAATGCGAAATTTGCGTTCAGCTGCTCTTAATGATTTTCCACATTTTAACCATTCCAGAACCTTGTTTTTAAAATGTTCGGAATACTCTTTACGTCTGGGCATGTCGATTTTACCTTAACTACCTTAAGTTACACTTAAATGAACGCTTATTAATGTTTTGATTAATAAAACCATTTATGCCAATTTACATTTTAACCCTGAATAAAATGTAATTCGCTTATATACTTTTCGCGTTAATACAAACTAAAAATTTTATACGTCAAAATCCGTATTAATCATACTTTTAAAAAAGATATTAATAGTCCACTAATGATTTTTTGTATTTTTATAAATTTTATACAACCAGCAGTCTGGCGTAAATCAAACACGGATAGACTACAGAACGGGAAACAGCGGTTCTAATCCTGATTAAGTCGGATATGTGCTGTGATCTAAAAAGTCCAAAATCGTTCTGTGGACTATGGGGAAGGCAAAGGGAAACCACCCCATTAACATTTCCCTAGTAATGTCTTCCTGGCTTAGCCAGGAAGATCGCCTACGTCTAAATAAGATATGGCACTAAGAAGAAGAAGAAAGATTAAATTTTCGCTAAAAAAAACTCTTGGCCAACTTACTTTTGTTCGCTATTGTAGCTGGAAGGCTCATCCATGGACGACGGATACCTCGTCAAGATTGGAAACTCGGTTGCTGTGCAACTCGATTCCAGGGGAGGTGATTTGAAGTTGCTACGACCAACGACAACGAATTTACGACGATATCATAAAGAAATGACACGCTGGAGTAGGAGCAGAGTGTTGGCCTTTTATTATTTTGGGTAGCTGGAAAGCCCATCCACGGACGGGCAGTTCGCCAAGGTTGAAAACTCGATTGGTGTGCTACTCGATCCCAGAATAGGTGATTTTAAGTTGGTACGATCAACGACAACGACCAATCAAAGTGCGACGCGTGTCCAAAATAAATGACACGCTGGAGCAGAAGCGTTTTGGTCTTTTATTGTTATGATGGAATAAATTAGTAAATTTTGTATTGAAAATTCAGTTTAATAAATTTTGTTTTATTTACTTATCTAATTTCAAGTGTTGTAAAGTTTATTTGTACATTTGAACTATTTACAATTGAATTTTTAATTTATTAGCGCCATTTGTTGAAAATCTTTTGAACTACATCGGGTTTTTTTAAAACTCCCATAAAGTTTGCCACAATCATAACTATGAGCAAGCTATTGTGGAAACTTAATCCAATTTTTAAATTACGTATTTGGGGTCTTTTTGTACTATGTTTCCAACATGGAGATAAAAACAAGCACATGATGATCTCCAACTTTGTAAACTGGTGTACTTTTGCCAATTCATTTTCTTAAAAAGTTTTTCATTGCAATTCAAATATTTGACAAATTCTAATATCAATTTCCACAAAAGTAGAAAAAATTCGATTTTAAAGATAAATTTATTATCGATGATTGCATTTGATTCCTTCATTGAATTCATTACATAATTCACTTAAGATTTTGACTCTGTAATAACTTCAAAGGATAAATCAGAAACGAAAAAGAAAGGAAATCTCAAAACCGAATAAAAATATTTATTTGTTTTCTAATTTGATTTATTCAGACAATTTGTTCAAGAAAGAAGTATTTTTTGTTGGTATTTTCTAAAGTCATAAAGTATACTTGAAGAAGAAAGCAAAAATAATTTGATTAATAAGTTTCAAGAATTTCGGAAATATTTTTCATTAACGCTCATCACGCACCAAATAGAAAAACATCTGAGTTATTACAGCAATATGAAAAGAATTCAAATTTCATTTAACATTTAAGGAAATAATTTCTTATGTCTAAAATTATTCGCTTTCTGTTTCTCGATTATATTTAGTATAAGTTGGATCATTGCAAATAACTTGTTCATTTTGGTCTTCCGATGAAATATAGTGGAAACCTTTACATAGTGGAAATTAAATTTTCAGTTACATAGTAACCATTTAGTTAATTTTAGCAGTAACTTACAGTCCTTTATCTGGTATTATTCGTATTTTACCAAGTATTAATTAATTTGGTAGTGCGATAGAAGTTCAAAGTTAATAGAATTTTTAATTAACATGCATCAAATTTTTAGTTTGGAAGATACATTATTTTTCGTCCAATTTTTAGTATTTTTTTTAATACTTCAATTGAAAAAAATTTATGTAGTAAGAAAATTAAAAAAAATGGAGAATACAAATATTTTGTTCTTATGTTTTTTAACGTTTAAATGAATTTATTACCAACTTATTTTCCTGAGAAAAATTAAACTTAAAAATTGCTATTACATAATTATTTGTAGCAAAATTTTTCTATCATCCAACAATTCGGATATTTTATACAATAGACAGAATTGTAAGATTTACTAATCAAAAATTGTGTTATTGTAAACGATTAATAACACTAGTCAACAAATCTAAACTTTTTTTTTATAACATTAGTAAATTTAACTATTTTTATATAAACAATGCCTATTTTTCACGAAAATGTCGTTAAAAAGTTCGTAGCACCCTCAGATTTTTTGTTATTCGACTTGCATGAATTTACAAAAATCGTTGTTAGCTATACATGGAGATCATTAGAAAAATATATAATTACAACTGCATTAATGAAAATTAATTTTTATTCTGCAAAAAACATACTCTGAAAGGTTGACAAAATAGAAAATATAGAAAAAATGAAGATAAAAAATTATATTTTTCTTTTATGAATGCTATCATCTTCCCTCTGCAGGAACCAGCAAAAGTCTCCCATCATTGCTGAATCCCACCTTCCTTGGTATCGATTTTCCATTATACTAATGTCTTGGTGAAACCTTTCTCCTTGCTCGTCACTTACTGCACCCAAATTTTCAGGGAAGAAATTTAGATGGGAATGTAGACAATGAACTTTAAGCGACATACGGCATCCTAACTCCTTATCGTTATGTAACATTTCTTCTATCATATTTTCGTAGTGCACATGTGTTTTGTTGCCTAAAAACTGATCTACAACTATTTTGAAAGATGGTACCCCAAATGGCATAGTACTTTTCTTTCCCTTAAACCACTGAACTAAAGTTACATAACACGATATACAACATATATGTGGCGCCCAGGATTTCTGTTGATCTCCAATATGACAGCCAAAATAATCATGATAGGTTTGTTTTACTGGATTTGTAATAATTCTACGTTGCGATTTTATTGTAAATTTACCACATACATAAAAAAAATTGTCCGGCAAATTAACACAGCTACGATAACGTCTCATCATTGTAATATATAAAATGAATTCTTTACACTGCTCTTTTCACTATTTGTATTAAGATTAAACTACCACTGATGAACTACAAGGTCACAACTAAAACATAGAAATTATAAAAAATACTCGCCTACCTTAAACCTTAAAACTACCCCTTCTCTTTCAGGCATGATCGCCAATATATTCAAATAATTACGTATAATTTGTTACTTGAATAACTAAAAATTGTGACGTGATAGAAATTTTTTGTTTTCATATTTGGAATCAGGGCACCAAAATACACTAAAAAACATTGTTTTCGTATATGTTAGAAAAACCTTGTTGACTAGTGTAATAAACAACTAGGTATAACATAAATTTATTCTTGTTAGTACATTTAATATGTTTAGAAAATTTACTTTTAGCGCGAAAACCTTGCAGATTCTTTCTTGTTTATCATTTAAAAGGAAACACCCTCTCGCGAACGACCCTTAAAGTTAAGCAACTATCGATTTTGATTTTACGACTTTTCTGTAAAATATTTATTTGTAAAATATCTGTAAAATATATTTTAGTACAGTAGCATTGGTTTGTAACATGAGCTACTGATTTTACGGTTTTCCTGTAGAGGTCGATATTAGTCTCATTTTGAAGTCCTTTGTCTTTGTCCGTGGCTCCTCGACAAGCACGCTAGCGGTGGATGTCTCCTATATCCCCGTCTCCTCTTAAAAATACAAATTGATAATTTAGTTTTTTCAATTTGCCATGATAAAGGAGTAGGTCCTTTGTGGCTGTAGGGTTTCCAAAAAAAGAGGAATAATATTAATCAATGATAATATCTAAAACAAGGAGATACATTGAACCAAAATTATCTACATTAAGATTAAGAGAGACCAAAACAGACTGAAAGAAAGAGGATGAAGAACAATATTGTACGGATAGAAAGACATAAATAGGTAAAACTATTTAGGTAATATATCAAAAGAGTCTATGCTTCAATAAATTTCTGATTAACTATGGCAACTAGATGAAGAGCAACTAATTCTAACAGTTCGTTTGTCTCACTGTATACTTGCCGTTATAATCCAATCAAAATTGGTTTGAAAATAGTGCAATAAATTAGTATTTGTTTAACAATTATTATTATTTTTAATTGGCTGCAACAATTTGTATTTTATCTGTAGAATCAAAGCATTGCTTTTAAAAAATACGTATAAAACAAATTCAGGTCCGTAACAGTAGGGAAAATAATCGACACAATGCTTTGGATATGATGTCTATAAACTTAAATTTGATATAATAAAATATGCAATTCTGAACAAAAAGTTATGGAAATATTATTTTTATGAAAGATTGTCTGCTGAATTTAATTATGTTTTTCATTTAGATGGATATTGCAGTGCATTTTTAGTATATTTTCTAAACAATTTTTTTTTCAACATATCACGCGAGTAAATACTGGCTAAAAGGTTAAAATTAAATAACAAAATATAAGTGCCATGTACATGGTCGTCGTTGTCATTGCTGTCGTCCAGTAACAGTTAAAAATTAAAGAAATATTAAAAATGACCGTTGTGAAAAGTCAATCAAAATCTATTAATTATAAATACCTACATAGGTTCCTTTTGCGTGGGAGTGCAAGATATGTAGGTTTTCAATCTGATGTGATTATGTTTTAATAAATTTTCGGATTTATTGAAAGTGAATTGATTGATATTCTCCTGTAAAATTTGAACTTACTATATAAGGTTCATTCCATAATCATAGATTGTGTATGAGAATTAAAACAGAAACCGATCATTCATTAAGGTAAAGTAGAATTCATATTTTCCATTTAATTTCGAATCAATTAGTATTGATTAATTCAATTAGTATTGAATAATAAGATGTGCGTCGTAGATTTAATCAATTGAGTATTATGTAATACTTCGCAATTTAAACGCTAGTTAAGTTGGTTAAACCATAATTTAAATTAAGGTTATCGATAAATAATTGAAATTCCTATAAATTTTATAAAAAGGATTATAAGAAATTTGCTTTAAATTCAACTTAAGTATTTCAGGGTAGTAAAACTTAAAGTGAGCAAATGACCAAAAAGCTCAAGGGAGTAAGTTGGACATGGTTTTCCAGATGCGACACGGCGATTGTCCATTGTCTGCACGGTCACCTCGATTCGAACTTCCTGATTGAATTAAGGGCGAATTCAGCTTATTGCGTGGGGATTTCAAACTGCTGTAGAGCAAATTGAGATCATTTTTACTACGTCGGATAAAAAGTAGAGATGAATGTGGTAAATTTAGTTTCAAATAAAAAATGAAATATATTGAAAATTGAGTAAGATTTCTTATAATTGGGTAATAATTACTTGAAGCAGCGCTCAACTTCTATAACGTAACTTTTCATACTAGAGAACGGGTTTTAACACCCTAAACTAACTTTTCAAAACTTAATTTGCTGCCAAAGTCAGCTGTACTAGTACGCAGACACCTTCAAGTGTCACCGCCAATTACTAGCAATTAACTAAGTTAGTTTAGACGGTGCATGTCACAGATACGATGAAGAAGACTCAACTTTATGAAAGATCCGCTTGTAGAATTTTATCTTATAAGTTCGCAAATTAAAAGTTTCCTTCGTTTCTCTCGACTTCTGTAGATAATTAAAGAAGTGCTAACTAAAACGTTAATTTATTGTTAAACAGAAATTACTGATAATCATAACATAAAAGCTAATTTACTTTTGAATCTATGTATATTATAATAACAGGTTCTATTTTCAATGGAATTTGTTTGAACAAAACAATTTTCAAACGCTGTTCTAGAAAATACGCCAATGACTTGATATAATAAGGTCGAAACATGTATTATGGTGTAAAATTAAGTAAAAAGGTAGTTAACAAGAAAATTATCTCTATCGATCGAGATTATTTCTAAACGAAATAAGCCGACAATAAATTCGGGTAGCTCAAAAAATTGAATTTTGTTTGAATATAACTAAATATAAATATATTTTTTTCCGAAAATCATCTAAATTGGTGGGTATATTCAGCTATTGGTTCCCCTTGCCAGATGATATGTTAACTATCATAAGGCATAATTTTTTTCAATTGTTAAAAATGCAATAGAAAATATGGCAAAGTTAATAAATAAAAATTAAAAGCGTTAAGTTCAAACAAAACAGCTTAGATCGTGTTAAGGGTTTATCTGTATCATTCCATTTTCTAATTTCTATAGTATCTACTTAATTGAAGCTCTACAATCATATACTTTATGTACTTCCTAAGCTCTCTGACAAAGTAGAATAGCAACTTTTACCTGTAAATTTACAATTAACGAACATTTTAATATTTTTCTGAATTAATATGAACAACAACACCCCTATATCGTTGGATTGACGTACGTATTCTATTTTAATCGGATTTGCAAGGTGTACAAATAATCAGCAGGCCAGCGCTGCCAGAACAGTTAAACTAGAGAATCCAGTAGTTCGTATAGACTCAATCGGCAGAATGGGATGTCGGATGAACCCACTGTGGATATAGAAGATAATTATTATGCACCATTCAAGAATTAACCGCAGTTAAAACTTGTTGATCGCTACGATCATTACCAAGTCTCTACAATGGTTTCGAATTGAGTAATGCTTCAATTTGGTATTAAGACGATGTTGAACTCTTCGTATGTCAATATTTGAGTTACAATAGGTTTACCGTAAACAAATAGCACCTACAGCCAAATTAAATTTACAGGATATGAAGCCTACACGTGATTCAATAAATAAAAAGTAATATCAGGGACAATGCTTGCAAAAGTAAAATTTGAAGTAAAGTTGGATTTACGTAATTTAACGGCTAAAACCGCACAAGTAATCAAAAGAATGAATTCATATACTTAGGGTAAATAATGTAATACATAATAATTATGTATCTATAATATAGTCTTTAGCTTGTTTGATATCAGATATAACTGTAGAACAAATTACAGTTTCAAAGGATCAAATCACTGAAAAATTAATGCACAACTAATTAAGTGCTTAAATATTATGTATTTGGTGCTAAGGATTAGAAAAAATGAAACGGCTACAGAAATTAAGTCGTCATGTTCGGTTTTACCTGTTGGACTGTTTCCCAGAAGTTTTAAAAATTAATTTTTACACATCTGACCCATTTTGACTCTCTTTAAATATCATAACATCTTATTGTAATAAATACCAAATGATACGGGCGGCGCGGCGGCGAAATGTGTGGCGTCGAAACGACGGCGTCAAACTGAACTATACCCTAATATTGTTGTTTATTAATTAATTTATATTTTGATCTTTAGTTCTGCAACATCTACTAATACTCAGTGCCGTATATACGGGGGGGGGGGGTTTGGGGGTTCAAACCATTTTTTTTCAAATTTGTTTTTTTGGTGCAAAAACCCCTCCCATGATGGCATAGAAAAAACCTTTTTTTCGGAGAAAACCCTCCCCAAAACAAATGTCTAGCTAAGGCCCTGCTAATACTCAACATAATCTCCATATTTGCCGCATACTCTGCTTGAGTTCAAGCATAATAATTATGGAGAACCTGCAATTTAATGTCGGTTTAGATCTGACAATGCTTATATTGGTTCAGGACTAGTGCGCAGTTAATTACAGTATAACTAAGGGTATGTTTATGTTGGAGCTGTGATAAACGATACTAGCGGCGATAAGAGCATAGCTGCGATTTGAAAACAATGTATTCTGGTTAAGGTGTTTATGTTGGGGATCCTAGCAACGCTTGAAATTTTATAAGAGCTGCGACAAGAGCGAAGAAAGCATTTGAATAGTAATTCTCCGCTCTTATAGGATGGATGTGCAAAGCTTTGTAAGTGCAATTTTTGTAAAAACAGCATTGTGGGACCAAAAAAATAAAAATCACCACAATAGATTTGTATTAGATAAATTATGATCAATCTGTCCAAGCGTTTTCACTTTTTATTCTTAAATGTCTTGAAATATCGGATTTATTTCGCATTTTTGCAGCTTCAATTTTTTTGTTGAACTTCTCGCTCATCGTTAAATTTTAACTTTTATTGTTATAAGTTTTAAAATAATAATTATTGTAATGTTAATACTAAATAAATGTTGTGCTCTCTCTCTCTCTCTCATAAGTTCGTACTATAACCTGCAATTTTTATAGCGCTATTGACATCCCCAGTATAAACACATCAAAGATAGAAATATTTTCTATGCTCTTATCGCAGCTAGTATCGTCGCTCTTATACTCTTATCACAGCTCCAACATAAACGTACCCTAAGGGTATGTTTATGTTGGAGCTGTGATAAACGATACTATCGGCGATAAGAGCATAGCTGCGATTTGAAAACAATGTATTCTGATTAAGGTGTTTATGTTGGGGATCCTAGCAACGCTTGAAATTTTATAAGAGCTGCGACAAGAGCGAAGAAAGCATTTGAATAGTAATTCTCCGCTCTTATAGCATGGATGTGCAAAGCTTTATAAGTGCAATTTTTGAAAAACCAGCATTTTGGGACCAAAAAAATAAAAATCACCACAATAGATTTGTATTAGATAAATTATGATCAATCTGTCCAAGCGTTTTTCACTTTATATTCTTAAATGTCTTGAAATATCGGATTTATTTCGCATTTTTGCAGCTTCAATTTTTTTGTTGAACTTCTCGCTCATCGTTAAATTTTAACTTTTATTGTTATAAGTTTTAAAATAATAATTATTGTAATGTTAATACTAAATAAATGTTGTTCTCTCTCTCTCTCTCTCATTAGTTCGTACTTTAACTTGCAATTTCTATAGCGCTATTGACATCCCCAGTATAAACACATCAAAGATAGAAATATTTTCTATGCTCTTATCGCAGCTAGTATCGTTGCTCTTATGCTCTTATCACAGCTCCAACATAAACGTACCCTAAAGTAAATTTGATGCTTAGTTTTAGCAAGAGTGAAACCTGCTACTATTGTCGTGATATTTTCTGTTTCCCTAGAGGTGGGGTGAAGTACAGATTTAAATTTTGTAAAATTTTATAATAGTACAAAATTTCTGCTGTATTTGTTGTATTGCAAAACCTCCATAATCATTTCCATGCTTCAGAGGGCACGCAAAGCCTTAGGCCCCTATATATTGATAAATTGCCATCGTTGACATAAACGACCAGTCACAGGCACATCTGCAAACCAACCCAGTAAACTACTTCTACCGGACGTAAAACAATTATTTGCTCACATAACCCAATATTGTCAAGTAATCTTGATATGGTTGGCAATAACAGGACATATAGTCCTAAATTAAAAAGAGAAACCTATAAAAAATAATAGATAGAGAGAATTGAATGATATTTGGCCTTTAATTGGTGTCTTCGGAAAGCCAAGAAATAAGTTGGTTATATTATTTTAAATTATGTGAAAAAGCGAGCAAAAGTTGTATTATTGTGTTTCACATGGTGAAGACGAAATTTAAAAATTTTCTATTGAAATTATGCTTGCAAGAGTAAAGTCGAGAGTGTAAATTGCAAATATAAACCTTAAATTTTGCGGAGCATTAAAAACTTACGGTAAAATAGGTTCAAAAACAGAAAAAGTAATATGCTAGTATTGTATTGGATGTTGCCATACCTTTAGCTCCACCTACTTTTAAGTTTATAAAATACAGGCTTAAAAACCGGAATGTTTGAGCCCATGAAACTTGAAAACCAAGATGTTTAAGTCCGCTCTTTAGATAAAAATATCCCTGAAGCCCCACGTAACTCCAAAAGTAGGAAAAGCAAATGGATTTTGAAAACCGGATCTCTAAGATCACTCACAAAACTGAAATCTTTGAGTCCACTGATCTGAGTGGTATAGTTTTGATTAAAAATGTTGCTATAATTTACTAAATTCAATTTAGTTTGATGTTGTCAATTGCAAAAGTAATCGGGAACTGTGGTAAGCCTCTCCCCTTAATAAACCGTGTTCCAGGTATTTACATCTAGCGCACTTACCGTCAACAACTGAAAAAAAATTGAAATTCACATTAAACCCTTCATTTTAATGTTATCTATCCGATCCCGTCGAGTTTCTTCAAATAACTATAATATTTTTGGGGTACAGTGTTATTGTCCTAGAACTTAAAATTCCTAAAAAAAATAAATATTAAAACATACAAAATTTAGAAGACAATTAACTTTATTTTTACCAAAATAAAACAACTTTGGCTGGATACCTGGAATTTTTTGAAATCCCAGGATTATGATTGAGAATATTATATTAAAATTGTACTACCAGATGAGAAAAGAGTTTAATACGAAAATTAAAACTGTACAGATAAATTTATTCTGTGGGGTCTTAAATGATCCCAGATTCCCAGATGATACCAAGATGTTTTCACTTTGTTAATTTTCTATTACTATTTCCAAGGTATTTATATTATAAGATATAAAAGTGGGCAAAGTACACTGCCCTGTGGAACACTTGATTTTATAGCAAACAGAATTGAATATCCATCTCCGTAATTCGCCGTAAAGCGCCTGAGAAATGTCCAAGAATGCTGCAGGGCAGCACCTCTTATGCTCTAGGTCTTCTCTGATTTCCTTGACAATTATAATATATACCTGTTCGATTGTGGAATGGTTCTGTCGGAATTCAAACTGGTGGCTGGGTATTAATTTCTTTTCTTGGAGTAGGATTTGGGCCTAGCTACAAAGATCTCTTTTTAAAATTAAGCATGCATATCTCAATAATACCTACAGTTTTGGTGTATTGGCAGTTGTAACTTTCAAATTAGTTAAGTGAAAATTTTAATTAATCATGTCTCAGTCAGTTATATTCTTGTAAGTAGCAAATTGAGCATATCGTAGTTCTCCAAATCTGTAATAATATAATAATTGTGCAATAAAGTGTGGCATGATCCCTAGCGGTGCCATATATGCAATTCCATAATTCTAGAAAAAGAAGTTTTTCGTGCTTTTAACATTCTCTGATAAAATTTAAATAATTAAAACTAATTAAATAATATTTTTAAAGATTGCAATTTCCAAACGTTAAAACTACATACGATAAATTTTAATAAATTAATTAAGTGAAATCTGTTGAAAATCAATGATTGATAATAATTTAAAATGCACAACAATAATTAAATTTTGAACTACATTAACTTAAATGTCTTTTAAATTATAAAACAATAATAAAGTAGAAATAAAATCGTAACTTTCTGTAGGTACTAAAAATTCGCCACATACCCTCATCAACGTCTATTTATATTAGGAAACGGAAAAACCGAAGAAAAATTTCTCATTTATATTTAACCACAATGAGAAAGTTTTCCGTGTGCATAAAGCATTCTCAGTGCAATATGAGACATGGAAATCGCAGCAACCTTTTAAATCGCCCCATATGCTTCTGAATTAATCATTGCTTAAGATGTGATTAAATCCTCATGAATACGGGTTTGCATTAAAATTTTACTGGCCGGATTTAAAGGGTTTAAAGTTTACTGCTTCTCTATTCAAAATAGGTACCCTATTTATAGGAGTTTCCTTATTGTGAAAGCATGTTATAAACTTTTACGGCAATAATAATTACAAATTGCTGTTTTCACATGTTAAGAAATTTTTTCTCGAAATATATGCATAATTTATTGCGACCGAATGTGCCATCATATATTTTTTAGCAAAGGAAGCGCAAGTCTACATATTGATGTCGTAAAATTTTATTTCGGCAGGTTAAGTATCATATCTAAGATGTTGACATCTCTCGTGTGTACCTTACATATGCCCCAATTTAGAATGCACCACATACAAAGCTCTATATTCCCGGTTACAGACCGGGAACATCCCTTGGGATCTTCACTTTGCATGGGACATGTGTCGAATATAAAATCTTTTATTTTAGCAAGCATTGCGGTTCTGTTTTCCCCTCTTATTCGGATCTTTATTCTTTCATCTTGCTTTGTCAATGACTGATAATTAAAATTATTTTAAAGATCACTTTTCAATCATAAAGTCGATAAATATTTAAAGCTTTAGTTGAGATAAAAATTAGAACAGACTGAGCTGAAAAGATTAAATAAGTAAATAACTGGTATGAATAAAGTAATCTTTAATTTTATAAGTAAGCTGAAAGGGCAAGCAGATTTGCTCGCAAAGCCAAAAGTGCTTTAAAGATTGTAAAAATTGTACTCGTTAAGCCAAAAGCTTAAAAAAGCAACGGCGCTCTTAAAATTCGACATACTTTTCAATTTAGAAACTCCCTCTATACAGATTTTTTCCACCATCGTTCTTCTTAGCCGCCTTCGGTAACATCTTGTCATTAGCTGTAGATTTAATGATGTTTCACGCTATGCCGAATCAAGATGTTGACTTCAACACTCCAGTTAAAACTTAACGATTTTATTTTCTTTCTTACCGACTTGGCTTGTTAAAATTTTTTGCAATTAGACGTGTTCTTTTTTTTGTACGAAATTTTGAAACATTTAACAATATATTACCAGCGTAAGCAGAGGGCGAGGGCGCGGATGAGGCGCTATTGCAAATATAAAGACTTTAAACGCTTTAATAACATCGCCTTTTGTATTTAAAACAATTCATAAAATTTTTACGCATTACCGCCCCAAAGAGCGTGCCACATGCAAATCTACAAGAGAAAACAACAATCACAATAGCAAGCACGTCACAATCCATCACAAGATTGACAAGTACATCAGTCAACATTTGTAGGGCTGATTGCGCGCCAGATTGTATGCGTCCATTGCGTTACTGCTACAAAAGTTATACTTTCCAAAGTGGAAAAATCAAAGAAAATTTGCTTTGCTCCACTTTAACGTTATCGTATATGCACCAAACTATTGTGTGACAAGGGAGTTGTTTGGAAGCCTCGTTCTTATGCGGACGCTGAGTGATGTGTTTGCGTAGTTAATATTTTATTCTCTTTGATTACAGGTTTATTTTGTAGTGATGTTAAACATGTCAGATCTAACATTTATTTTTTGGTTCACTAATAGTGTACACATTATCGAAATCCGATTTTTTATCAGATAAGATTAATTCTGCATCAAACACATTTAATTACTTCATTTGTCCCGAAAGCGTTAATCGTCACGAAACTACTAAAGCTAAGAGGCCACTCGACAAATAAATTAAAGTATCATATTTACTATATTAATTTATTAAAGCAGCAAAATAAAATACGACTTTTCTTATTTCTTAGATATACTATAAGTATTTGAAGAAATGCATCTTGTTCTTCTTTAATCCGGCTTGCGACACTTCATCCTAATCCCTGCTTAAAAGCTCCTTTGTTTTATTTTAACCCTTTTGTTTCGCAGAGTAACCTTTAGAAGTAAAGTACGCAGAGTTAGAATATGCATGTTATTACGTTTTAAAGTTGAAGTTACATGCACACTTTCTGTCTTTCTCATACTTAAATAGTGATTATTTTATAATGGTAACACTAAAGAAAAATTTTAATAGTACATCTAAATGAACGATTTGTTCGCAAGCTGAAACTTATTGTGAACACTTAAATGTCAGTCGACAGCACTTGTTATCTATTGAAAATGCTTGTGCTTTTATGAAGACTTGGGTAAAATTGTCAGACTTTGTAAATACGGAAAATTTTTGAAAATCAATCAAGTTACAATTTCATTCTTCTTAAGTGATGGAAAGGATTCTCGAGAATTGTGAACAAAAAATTACTGAAAACTAATGTAAAATTTTTACTTGCAACATATAAAGTAAGTAATAAAATTTGTTGTCGTAAAACTATTGTAAAGCACTACCGCTTTGGCAATTGAGCTCTCAAAATCCATAAAAGCAAAATACCGCGTCTAAAACATAACACATATCCTAGAAAAGCATAATCCAATTTATAGAAAAAAGTTGATCTTACGTAAGCTCTTTTTGTTCGTTCTATCATTTTTGATTAAAATCACGTTGAAAAGGGAAAAGCGTTTATGTTTTTATGTAAGCGATCCAGTTCATTCGCCACATATGACATTTAAGTTTGACGCGACTTCGGGGAGCAATTTGCCTGGCCAATCTTACACCGTATTTTCGCCGAGACAAAAAAGGAAATTTAAGGGTAAATAAATTGAAAAGTGACGTGTTTATGGAAAACAACGAGCTGGATATTAAAATAGCTATAAGAGGCAACCTAACATTTTGGTTTACACTTTAATACTTTTCTTTTTTGTAAAATTCTTTACTGTTATTATTTTCTTTAAATTTTCTACCTAAATCATAATCCTAAAAGTATTAGAAATTTTAATAAAAAACTTAATGCAAAAACATTTAAATTTTAACTGTAGATAAGATTCATATGATAAGAAAGGCTACAGCTGGATAAGCTTACCAAAATTGCCCACGACAAGTTCTCAAATAGCAATTGACCAGTTGAGCTCTCAACTTTACTGCGAAAAAAGTTTTCATCAAAATTTAAACTCCAAAATCTTATTATTTCCAGAATTATCGACAAATATACCATTTTCAGTATTTTTTTTACCATGAATATATCAAGATATGTCCATTTTAACACAGGTTTTATTTACATATGCACATATCATCAAAAGACGCACAATTTTTTGTTTTAATAATATTTAATAAAATATGAACTTCAAATTGCGTTTACTACGTTTTCCTCGCGAGAATCACGAAACTTGCACAAAATCCTTTTGTTTATCAATTTGGCTTACATTGATTATAAAACAATACACAGTGTAAACCATTTATAATGGACTTCAAAGGTTAAAGGATTAAATTTAGTCCATTATAAACGGGCCATTCTTATCATCTTATCCAAATTAGAATTATTTTATATTCTTGTTCCACATTCATTACAGAATTTCCTATTATATAACATTGAATTAGGTAAGCAAATGAATTATCAAAAATGGAATCAAACACTTCTAAAGATTTGAAAGTTTTGTTTGTATCCGACTTTCCAAAGTTAAATTTTGTATTTGAACATCATTTTAATTGAAAATAAAAATAATGTTACTCATGGTTCCTTTATGTTGTAATTAGAGTTCCAATTTTCTAATAATTTCTTTCACCATCTTTTATGGATATTCCAAACTGTTTGTTTTCTTAATTTGAATTTTACTACACAAAATTAGTGTCTACTTTTCATGTACAGGGTGGCTCACATTCGCTTCTTCTTATGGGGAAATCGGTAACTATAGGAGATATAGAAAAATGGATGGCGCATCCTCGATCTCTTTTTTTGAGAAAAGCTCAGTGGCGAAAACCGGAATTCGCTATCTTTTTTTGTTTTCGAGTTATTGCCAAAAGTTCGATTATTGGACTTTTCGATAAATGTCGATATCTCGGTTGTTTTTGAAGTTGCCAAAAAGTGTTGACACTTTCTTCAGACACTTTTTTAAGGGCAACAAAATAGGCTGAATAGATTTTAAATATTTAAGTGAGTTTCCGAGTTATAATACAAAGTTGTGTTTTTTTAAATGGAAACCATAGTTGAATATGACATTTTTAAATAGCATTTTTTATCCTCTTTTCAATAATATACATAACATGTGGGGTCCATCATTTCAAATAATTCCCATTTTATTAAAAAATGCAATAAAAATAAGAAAAAACAAAAAATTAATAACATTTTTAGTAAATAACAATAACAATTTTAAACACGAGAGCAACTAAACAAAATTTTCCTACTGAAAAACAATAATTGGTGACGATGTTTTAGGTGTCAATAAAGATTTGGTAGTGTTTCGTTTTGACAAAATTATAATATTGAAAATAAGGGACTCCAGTTTGAATACTTACTTTAAATTTTGTATTTATTGTTTTATTTGCAAGTTGTTATTGTTATTTACTAAAAATATTATTAATTTTTTGTTTTTTTCTTATTTTTATTGCATTTTTTAATAAAATGGGAATTATTTGAAATGATGGACCCCAAATGTTATATATCATTGAAAAGAGGATAAAAAATGCTATTTAAAAATGTCATATTCAACTATGGTTTCCATTTAAAAAAACACAACTTTGTATTATAACTCGGAAACTCACTTAAATATTTGAAATCTATTCAGTCTATTTTGTTGCCCTTAAAAAAGTGTCTGAAGAAAGTGTCAACACTTTTTTGGCAACTTCAAAAACAACCGAGATATCGACATTTATCGAAAAGTCCAATAATCGAACTTTTGGCAATAACTCGAAAACAAAAAAAGATAGCGAATTCCGGTTTTCGCCATTGAGCTTTTCTCTAAAAAAGAGATCGAGGATGCGCCATCCATTTTTCTATATCTCCTATAGTTACCGATTTCCCCATAAGAAGAAGCGAATTTGAGCCACCCTGTACTGTAAGCACAGTTCATGGATGTATAATAGATTAGGTGAAGTGACGGGCTATGATTTGATCGAAAAATATTGAAACAATTTTGTAGTCAGTGTGCGAGAGAGATTACCCATAAAGAATAGACGAGGCGCGTCACGGGTAGCGTGATAAAACACATAATGCATAGGCATAACTGCATTTTATTGCAGATTTAAGTCGAATACAAATTAGTTCTGTGTTAATTTTTTATATCATAGACAAAAACAAGAGAAATTAACAAAACAGTCAACTGTCGATAAGAAAAAATCAAAATTAGATCGGTCATAATTAATTAAATTTTCTCTTGTACGAAATTTGTGTACGTTTTAGTGAATTTTTTCACTATTGATTCGTTTTACTCGTCTTTAAATAGACAAAATTAAATTATATCATTAAATTAATAATTATTATAAATTCCCATGCATATAAAATAATTATTAATTTGATGATATAATTTAATCTTGTCTATTAAAGGACCAGTAAAACGACTAAATTGGGAAATAATTCATTAAAAAGTATATAGTTATATAGGTAACAAATAAAATAATGTAATAAGAGTTCAAATAGTCTTAATTTCATGAAAGTATGTAAATTTCTTAACTTTTTAATATTTGTAATTAAATTGTTCCTACTACCACAATGCTTCAAACACGTTCAAACATAATATCCTCGGATATCCTTGTCTAACACAGCCGGCGACGTTCAAGGTCCATGCCGTAGGTAGCCGTCACGTCACCTAACCTATTATACATCCGTGGCACAGTTTATAGTAAATGTATAATCGATATCAGATAATATATTATAAGATGTCGGTTGATGCTTAAATTTCACTATACGGATTTATGCGAAATATAGGGGCATTGTGTATAAGAGTACGCACATACAGCCGTATTTATAAACATTTACACGCGTATAGTAAAGCGTGTAAACAACGTGTAAAATTTCATGACAAAATCTGTAGTTTCTTTATGATAGAGTTATCAACATTTGCAATGTTGCCATATAGTAATCATGTGTAAAGAATAATGTAACTACACGTTTTGAAAATGCGTGTAACAAAATTTATAAATATGAAATTTTGTTACACGCATTTTCAGATTTTGTCATGAAATTTTACACGTTGTTTACACGCTTTACTACACGCGTGTAAATGTTTATAAATACGGCTGTTAGTGAATAAAGTGAAATAATTTGCCAGTTGTTAAACGGATATAATGTTTTTACATGTCATTTGGTAAAGTGGATATTATAGAATATATTTTTAACCAGATTCTCAATAGGTTATTACATAAATATGAGATATTTAAATTAATTCGAAGTGACTGCAAATGCATACTCTTATACATAGATATGTATAAGAGTACGCGAATTAATGTTAAGAGTACGCATATCTTTTGGCTATGTGAAATGTTATAAATAATAAAATACTCACATGTTAGAAAGTAAAACAGCAAAACTTTTAAGTATTCAAAATCAGATTATCACTTTAACTTCACTCCTCACAGTTAGCACAAATAAAAATTCTTGTTACAAACGTTGTACAAGTTTCTTCCCACCATTTTTGTCATTCTGAACATTTAATCCAGTCATCATATGATTTTGCCAATTGCGTCCTCTTATACGTATACGGAAATTTGAAATAAAAAGCAATTTTCAATATTTTTCAACTATGCAAACAGTAACAATATTACATAGAAGCATAAAAATACGTTTATTAATCCATAACATTACTACTAACTTCCAGAAACACTAAAAGTACAACCGCGAGAAACTACAGTGTAAACAAGCGTAATCTTATAATCGCTATATTATAAAAACCGCTGCGATAATGCCGAATCCCGTTTTTTCCTGTATCAGAATCTGCAATTATTAATGCACCTGACCATTCAAAACATTTAATATATGGTAGCATATATTTAAAAAAACGGATAGTACTCTTATACACATGCGTGCTCTTATACCCATTTACCCTACAATAGATTCCGCTTATAATAGACTATACTCAATGATTTTAGTAGTACGCCATATTATCGTGATGCAAAAAACGCAGGTTTGTCAACCAAGTAATTTCATTATTCAGAATGGTAAATTTTGTGTACCTAAAAACACCCGCCATCAAAAATTGTACATAAAGGAACGCAAATATTACTAATAACACACTGTAACACTTTTATTTTGATGAACGTTTGTTTGGTGAAGTGATTTGTCTAGTGAGGTAGCGAATTATACCTGAAAATAAATCCAATGTTAGTGATGGAATTTGAATTAACCGCCAACTTTACCGGTGTGAAGATTAGAAATTTTTCCAATTTGTGTGGTGGAAAGAAGATAAGGACTCTCTTCCCTGCGAGCGTTAGAGTAGGGCGGAGGTAGACCTAGTTTTGGTTGCAGATTTTCCATAGTTTGGAAATCTGTATTGAAAAAAAGAATATTTTGTGAAAGTTTTATAATTAAATCTCTAGCAAAATATATTTCAAAAGACTTTCATTTTCTTAAATTCTAGTAGGTTTCAAAAATATACCCTTTTCAATCTTTTGATTATTAAGTATTTTAAAAAATTCCCCATGGCCAATCTAAGATATTCATTGTAAAAAGAAATAAAAACGGAAAAACTCAGGAAATATTCAAAATTTGGAAGTTTAATTTAAAAAGAAAGTTTTAAGAGAAGAAAGAAAAAGAAGACGTAATATAGTGGCGCCACCAACGGTAATGTAAAACGCGAATAAAACGCTACACAATTTAACAAAAATTTGCATCAGTGGAGAGTTCTATATACAAATTCTATATTTCTAGAATATTTGAGTGCCAACTGGCTTGATCGAGTATTACAGCTCTTCTCAGTTACTTAACTCTGGTATTTATGGTGATGGGACTGCGTTTTCAAGGTATCTTTAATATGAAAGAACAATGAATCTGAATCTTTGCCTTGTTTCTGTCGGAGATATTTTGGAAAAGATAAAATCTGTTAAAACTTAACAAGGGTCCTGGTCTAGATGGTAATCCGGTCCAGATAATGGTTATCCAATTTTGATGAGGCCAAGTTAGTATGCATTCAATGAATCTCCCATTGATTATCTTGTTTAACAAGTAGTTGTAGTCTGTTGGTGTTCGCCGACAATCTAGAAGCAATCATTTTTTGTATCTATCTTTAAGAAGGGTGATAGGTCAGATATGTCGAATTATCTGTCGAAATCTGTTATACAGAAGATATTTTCAACCTGGTACTGGATGCGATCTCTTCTGGTGTTTTGAATCTCATTGTTCCTGAACAGCATGGATTTTCTCGAGGAAGGTTATTGGTAACAAATCTCATTATCAATATGAGGACTAAATTTTTATGTGTTTTGAGGACTGTCCTCAGGTTGATTCCATTTACACATATTTTTGTAAGGCTCTTAACATGATTAATCATTCTATTCGGTTTTCTAAATTGGAAGCGCTCTTTGCTGAGTTGCATCATCAGCTACATATCCGGGAGAGTTCAGCTTGTTAAGATAAAGATACAGTTATCTCAGCCTATGGAGACTATTTCTGGAGTTTCTCAAGGGTCTCATTTAGATCCTTTGCTTTTTATTCTTTTTATCAATAACATTGGCAGGGCTCCGGATGTAGGTGTTAGATTTTTACTAATGATTTAAATACATTTTCTTTCAAAAGGTCGATTGAGGATTTGGTTAGGATTCAGAATGTTTTTGGATGCGCTTTTGGGATGGTGTCCTATAATCAAATTTTTGTAAATGTAAGCAAATGCTGCAGCGTTGCAGTTTTATCTGGTTAAGTTGTCAGACTTTCTCGGTACACATTGAAGGGTGAAGTTCTTCGATCGGTTGATGCAGTTAAAGATTTGAGAGTGGTTTTTTTATGCTATGCTGTCTTTTAAGAGTCATATGGTGCATATTTGCACCAAGTCAATGAGAATATTGAGATTTGTACATAGAAATACTCATCGATTTAAAACTTCTAGTCGTTGCTACCAACTATTACTCCAACTATCCCATTAACAGCATCCAGAGATGGGGTAATATTCATTAGAGTGGTGTTGACGTTGCTCCGTTTAGTTTAGATTCATTTTTAACTAAGAACCATTTCAGATTTGATTTGGACATTATTTTTACTCAAATACCCCTGAATAAATTTTACTGTACGTGAAATTGTTTATGCTATCTAAGAGGCGGTGGGAGCATACGGTTAAATAAGTTGACTGTTGACTCGAAATGCCCGGTTCGATTCCGAATAAAGTAAGAACTTTATTCTGGCTATCTCTATCCAGAAGGGAGAGGGATCCTTACTGCATACGTATCTTGACCCAAGAAAGCAGCATTCGCAAATGATAAATTGATAAACTGTCATAATATGACAAACAATTGTATTGAATGTAGAATAAAGTTCTTACTTTATTCGGAATCGAACCGGGCATTTCGAGTCAACAGTCAACTTATTTAACCGTATGCTCCCACCGCCTCTTTAGATAGCATGAACAATTTCACGTACAGTAAAATTTATTCAGGGGTATTTGAGTAAAAATAATGTCCAAATCAAATCTGAAATGGTTCTTAGTTAATCTGGCAACCAAAGTGTTTGATACCGATAATCCGAATTACAAAAAATGTAATACCAAATTGGTGGTAAACCAAACCATAACAGATGACTTGCAAATGCTAATTTATACATGTCTTTTGTGGATTTTCAATTAATTCAAACCATCAACTTATTCAAACTAACCAAGGTGTCACGATGTAATCCCAAAACGTTCTTACAGAACATAAATATTTATGTATACTAAATCCGATAACGACTTTGTGAAATTAAATTTTAGCACTGATTGATCCCGTTCAAATCCGGAAACAGAATTTTTATACAAAGTCATGTAATTTCAGCAGCCAAGGCTTACTAGACTACGAACAAGATTTGATCTCATTGCAGATTACCAACGCACAGCAATATTACCAACTTTTCGGCACTCTATTGATACACTGATATTCCATTCAGAATATCACCATCGCTTGATGCTTTTGGATTCATTTTCTTAGAAGGATCAGTACCCTTTTCTTCTCTTCTTGTTTCGCCTTCAAATAACCTATTTAAATAAATAAACAAAATAAAAAAATATTACAAACAGAATTAATTTGATGTCAGGGACTCTTGCAACCAACTAGCGGGGAAGCAAAATTTTCAATTAGCAATCTTCATTAATTGACGATTAATTAAACAACTTTTTTGGCAAAATTTTATACAACAATAAATTTTTATTTTGTTTTTTGAATCAACAAAGGTACCAAATTATAAAAAAAAAGTCAACTCATTAGACTGAACGAGAACGAGACAAGACTTCACCCCCTTCCCATAAGTCACCCCCAACTTATAATTATTTTAAACGGTACTCTTTTCCTTGAATTATAATACTTTGTTTAATTAAAATATAGTTTTAATGTAAATTTTGCTTTACCCTTTCACTTACTTTAAATTTAAATTATACGTTAAATAATAACAAGATACCTTAAATTACAGCTCTTAAACGTAAAGAAAATTAAAATTGGATTATACGCTGCTATGAAATTTAATCATGAGCAGACTGATACTAAAATGTCTATGTACAAAAATAATTGTAGTCATATCGATCAGATAATATTATATTATGCGGTTGCAATATTTATTTTATTTATTATCAAGTATCTTATAAGTTTTAACTTTTCTCTTACTATTATTTACATTTGAGTTTTCAAATTTGTTTTACAATTTTTATTTCTTTGATTGTTTTCTACATTATTTACTCCATTTTATTTATGTCAAGAAATAATAATTTGTTAACAACTAAAAACTAATATTGTTAGCTTTTGCTAATGTTCGCCTGCCGGCCTTATTCATCAAGCTTTCATTAAATGATTTTTACGAAAACCATTTCAGCTTTAGAATAAAAATGTTTTTTTGCCAATAAAACTATTTGAAACCAATATAAAAAAATGTATTGCACAAAAGTGCAAAAACAATTATTTCTTCACAAAATTTGCCTTTAAAAAATGTTTTTAACCCAACTCTCAACATATCTAACCGTTTTTGGAAAAAAAGTATAATAAATTAATTGCTATATTTTAAATAATTTTACGGGTTAATTAAATTAAATTATGCTACTCCTAATATATTGTGGTGTCCTGTTTGAAGGGGACGCAAACAGACTAAAAATTGTTAAGGGTTTGTGTTGTGTAAATAAGAAATTTTTGTAAAAAAAGAATTTTGTAAAAATCTTTTTGTGAAAGTTTTCATGCGCCGCCTATGTCTTTTTGATTTATTGAAATTATAATTAATTTATATATTATATAAATATTTGCGGTTATAATTTTTACACCTGAAATAATTTGTAAATTTGAGTGATTTTACGTTGTTTTTTAAAAATAAAAGTTGAAGAAGAAAAGTGGTGTTTCTTTTAGATTTGTTAATAGCTGTTAATAGTTGCAAATTGGATTTGAGTTGATTTTTGGGAAACGAAAATAGCCGATGGAAAATTTGTAGTATAAGCAAGGAAAATTTTGATTAAAATAATTTTGGCGACCCACAAATGTTCACCGTATTGAATCTGCTAACTGAGATGAGTCTACTTTATGTTTAACGATTAAGATAGCTGGCTGGTGCACTCTTAGTGTGGTGTTTGGTAGAAAAAACACGGCAATATTTTTATCAAGCTTTCAAGCATTGGTATGCTCTTCGTCAGAATCTCGTAAAATTATTTAAAATATACCAATTAATTTATTATCACGAGTTAGCAACTAACCAAATTAAATAGATGTATTAATATACATCAATTTCAAATTTCGTTCTAAATTGACAGAAGTTAAGGTTTTAAATAACAATTTATTGTTGCTTAGTGATGAACCTTTGCTTGAGTGTTCAAGTCTTCTTGTTCGAAAGGAAATAATACATACCTTTTTTGTTTTTATACTAAAGTTGCTAAGAAAAAAAAAGCAATTTTACTTTAATAGGTTACTAAGATTTTATTTCATGATATAAAAATTTCAATAGATTTTTATATTTGATTTAATTTTCTTCTTATACATTATCATTATGTAATAACAATGAAACGTTTGTCATTTTCCACTTTTATTATATAAAAAAGTTAATATATGAAAATCAGCATACAATAGACTATTTTTTGACTTTTTAGTTACTTCTTGTATAATAATAATAATAATAATATATTAATTTAAATGAAAATTAGCAATAATATGGCAATGACATAATTTAGTACTAAAAGTTAAAGCAACTTTAAATAGTCTCGAATTTGAAAAAACAAAAATATGCAGTTTACTTAAAATTTAAAACAACTAAAAAGTTTCACGCATCTAAATGACATTACGACGCGTAAATAATCTTTCAAGAAGTCAACATTCTAGTGCAACTTACCATACAGGACAAGCAGATATGGGTTTGATCCTGTACTACACTCTATGCATCTAAGCAATGCTTTCGTCATGCGTTGTCTCTTCATAAACATTACAAACCCATAAGTAAAGCTATAAGAGAAAATCGATTACATCAAATCTCACCTATCCAAAAGCCACTCCATATTGCAACTGATGCAAGTAATTAGAAGAAAGATTTTTAAAGTACTTATTACGGACACAGGTTTTGTCCATTGTGTAGTGGAGTCACGGAGTGGGGTTGACAAAGTCAAGTTAGCATTGTCTTATACCACACAATCAGATATCTCCAAAAAGGTACGATCCAACAAGCTTGAGTTAATGATAAAATCGGGCTGCACATCAATCTTTTGCAGTTTACTGCAAGATAAAACTTCTTTATTTATACCTTAATGGCGATAAAATGCCTTTGAGAATTTTATGGTCAAGTAAATTCATCGTGATATAGCTAACTATGAATTCAGGATACCATTTCCATAACAATTCAGCATTTTCCACTTTTGTTCACTTCAACTCAAAACAGTTTTGCAGTTTATATGTAGAGTTTAGCCACTCTAACTTGACAGAGTGTGGTTAATTTTCTGCAAAGTAGATGTAGAAGGCGAACGATTCACATCCAATTCCACCAATTGACACCAACATGGATCCGATCGGACCAATTTTCGTTTCTCCATATTACCCACACCCTGTCAAGTTAGAGTGACTTAAATATAAGTTATTTTAATGATCTAATGGTCAGATTTATATTTTAACTTGATAAATATAATTGAATTCAAATTGAGTATTACCACATACTTAATTATAATTCGCCGGAAAAGTTTTAAAAACTTTCAAACATCCATATTTTAGGGATTAGGGTACATTTTGCATAAGTATAGCAAAATATGTGAAAAAAAAGTGTCAAAGGGTGGTTTTCATGGAGGAAGGTCTTAATTTTGATTAAAATAACAGAAAAAATTGCAAATGGTTACTATTTTTTCTTATGAAGTTTTCATATTATGACGGTGATATTTTTTTTTTTTTATTTTTTATAGGACAATTCAAGGTTTCGGAAAGAATTAATTTTAAGCTTTAGTTTACCACAATTTTAAAATAAAATAAAATGAATTTAATTGTTAGCTTTTATTCAGAGCATTCCAACAACTTGTAACTTGATATTAAGCTACAAATTCAATTCAAACAAATCAATTTTTGATATTATCGGGAATCTATATCGGGGCACAGAACTATAATATAATTAGTTTTTAAATTTTGAGAAAATGGTGTTTGTGGCTTGACGTCAAATCACACCTGATCTACAGGAAAAAGTCCTAAATTCCGAAATAACCGAAATATCACATTTTTTAAGTTTCCCATATTTTAACTAATAATAATTAGATTAGGGATTATGAATGTTGATTTGCGCAATAAATAATACATTAACCACAGTTAAAAGCAATTAAAGTATATAATTTGAATTTATAGGAAAATAAAAAAATGTAAACAGTGAATTGGCCGAAATTATTTTTAAAGGAGTGATCAATATTATTTTTATAAGTAAACATGGGTTTTTTCCAAATCACCATTACAGAAAAAACAAATATGCAGGACCGTATCCAGAGTATCTCTCAATTTCATTTTTAATTTAAAATTTTCTTTTCAAATAATTTTAAATGTATTTTTTAAATTTTTAAACGAATTGAAACTTTATTTGAAAAACCACGTTATTAGAAAGTTCAAGAGATTATTAATTGCATAGTCAGTTATAATGTGTCAACTGTGCCTACAGTATGTCCTAGAATTAGGGTAGACATTCGACATTATTTTCACATTAAAAATTTTCGAACTAATGAAAATTATGTTATAATAATAAATTATAAGGTTCACAATGCAATTCATAACCTATAAGAAATGTTATAAAAGTTCACTATAATATTAAAAAATCAATAATATAGTAATTATTTCCTAGTTCATCTTTTATCTACATATGAATTTCATTAAAGTTCATTCTTTTATGTGACGGTAAGTAAACACATAAGCATTATGAAAAAAGTATAATGAATATTACAGTTTTAATGTATTCTAGTAAAGCAAGAAAGCTAAAAAGAGACGCTAGACATTTTTATGCGAGTTTTTCAAGTTTTCTTACGTAGAAAAGGACAAGGGTATGGTGCTTTCCACTCTTTGAAAGAAGATAAGCTGAACAAAAAAGGTAAAGACGTCTTGAAAACTCGCGCGCTTGCGTGGAGCTTTTGGTAAACCTCGAAGAAACGACGCCGGTTTGGGGCTAAAAATCCGGGCGTCTTTCCTGGTTGGCGGCCAAGACGGCGGTGGCGGTCTACCTCAACATGCCCCGCCTACACCCCAAACCCCCCACATTCCCCGTTGTCCACAGACGACCCACGACGTCACCACGACGCTTCTTTTACACTTCTTAATGCCAGAATATCGCGCGACGTGAAAAGAACTTGCCGTTTTTTATTACCTCTAGCGTTTTCGTAACTCATTTTCGTCCAAATATATCAAACATAACTTTTAGGTGATTTGTTATCAAACAAGGGCAACATACAATAATTAAATTAATTTTATTTTAAAAAAAGTTCATCACTTATTGTTAAGTAAAGAAACTTGTAAAACTTTACATGATATTATGATACAGTCAACAGTGAAAAGTGAATACACCGAATAAGCAGCATAAATTTATTTCGAGGGGATGCATAGATGATTCAGAAAACAGCTGATTTCTGCTTCCCTTTGCGTCATGTTTAGTTATCTGGACTAAACGTGAATTGACTGATAAATATCTGACGTCACCCTAACATCATCAATGTTCAACCCCTACATACAAAGTTTAATACTTGATAATTAGCAGTGAACAAAACTTTTAGCGAATACCAAATATGAGTTACTTTTTACTTGTTGATTCAAATGTTTATCAGAATCGCTAAAAAATTGTATATGGAAGAATGTGATTTAAAACTAATTTAACCAGGAAAATTAATTGTGTAGTTGTAATTTAGTGGGGAAATAAAAACTGCAGAAAACTCTCACGCGCACTTTTCCAACTGTGGTCTGCGACCGCTACACTACCCGGATAAAATCAGAGTGGTGGTGATTTTTCATTTAAATGCGCGCAAATTCATCGGCCAAGCAACAATTATTTTTATTAAACTTGTGCATATGACGTGCGTGATTTTAAAGAAGTGTACAAATTTCAAAAGTTCTACAAAAATCACGCCTCACTAGAGCATTTGTCAAGCTGTCGGAACGCGTTTCACCCCTTCACAAATCAAAGACATCAAAGACGTTCTGCGGTTCATTGCGTTTGAATTCGCGTTGACAAGATGCATCCGCCTTACTTGAAAGAAATAAATTCAACCACTTGATTTGATCTCAACTTTTTATTTATTTCTGCTAAAGGAAATATTTAAATAGGATGCATCTTGCTAGTGAAGTCACTTCTACTACTGGTCACTTTGATCGCAACTATGAAAATTTAACGGCGGAAATTTTGGCTGAAAGAACTTTAGACGGGTTAATGGCGGAACACCCAGGAGAGTTAGTTAGAACTGGAAGTCCTCATGTAGTGTGCACAGTGCTTCCGCTTCATTGGAGATCAAATAAAACTCTTCCGATAGCCTTCAAGGTGGTAGCCCTTGGGGAAGTAGGTGACGGTACTATTGTAACTGTGAAAGCAGGCAATGATGAAAATTTTTGTGCAGAATTAAGAAACTGTACTGCAGTTATGAAAAACCAAGTTGCCAAATTTAATGACTTAAGATTTGTAGGAAGAAGTGGTCGAGGTATGCATTCATTAATTTTTTAATTTGTTTTAAATATTTTTCGGAAATTTATGAGGCTCTTTAATTTTAATTGTCACTGATTTTTTAAACCCTTGTTTAATTTTGATGACATAATTGGGACTAAACTGAACCGGATTTGAAACTTTTAAACGACATTTCTGACTTTCTACTGATAAAACTTTTTCAAGTAAAATTTGAAACGGCGCGCAGTCAAATATTGAATAAAGAGAAATTAATCAAGAACTGATCATAAATTTTATGCTTAATGCAGAACTTCATTGGAAATATTTGTATGGAAAGAGCGACACAATCAGGATATTACGACCGTCGCGATGAAATTCATAAGGAAGACCGCATTTAAAATTAATAAAAAATTAATTATTTTTTTAACCGTCGGGTCGATAGCTTTTTGATTTGAGAAATTTGAAATCTGCACAAAATTTAACTGGTGGTTAAAATCACTATAGAAATTTTGGCTGATGAGATTATGTTCATTCAACTTGAGCATTTTTTCTTCAGTTCAATTTGACTTCCCAGTTAAAATTTGGGTATGAATAATTTATTATACTTCTATCAGCTGCACAGATCTTTCGCTACAGAGGTTAGCACATTTTCGTAAACTATTGCGTTAAAATGTGTCCATACAAACAGGTTAGCTTAATTAAAGCTAGATATCTTTCCAAATTGTACACACTAAACGGCCACTACATATTTCCTCAACAGATAATAATTCAAATAAAATTATTAGGTTATGCCACCCTTGACATAATCCACATGAAAAAGTTTTGATCATTATAGAATAGATTATCATGCACTTTGCAGTACTGATATTCCAAATTTTATTAAAAATTTTTTACAAATGGCCGAAATATTATATTCGTCCCCTTGAAACTCATCCAATATACATATACGACGGACACAATAATTCACTAACAAATAGTTCAATTGATCTGAAATTTGACACGAATATTCTTCATATGATTTTCGAGATGTCCATGCATGGCTTTTTAATATTGTAAATAACGTCTCGATAATATATTTTTAATTTAAAGTATTTTTCCATATTCATATTTTTATATTTCTTATTCTATTAATAGGAACTATTTGCATTTTTGTGAGCTATTATTTATTTTTGCCAATATAAATTAGATGAGAGCAGATAAGGTTGAAACATGTAATTTATTAAGAATTCTTAAGACGCCTCTCTTGACTTAAAATGTTAAAAATACAAGTCGAAACTGTGCTGTTAATAATACATATTTTTAAATTACTAAAAAAATTAATTAAGTAAAACATAAAAATATTAGAGTATAGGCTTAATATTTTTTTAGTCATTTAAAAATATTTATTATTAACAGCATAATTTTGACTTTTTGTTCAAGATCTTGAATTTTAAGTTACAAGAGAGGCGCCTTAACAATTAATTAATAGCATAGATACTACAGTTTCTTGTATAAAATCCATGGTAATAATTTGCTTTTATAAATTTTTTCCGACAGAAATGTTAAAACTTGTAATAAACCCACCAACTCCGAAATACAAGTCAATAATTTTACCTACTATTACTAACATAAGTAAATGCAGTAGAAACAATAGTTTAACTCGATCTAATTAACAATAGTTAATCGTTTAAAATGAATATTAAATTAACAGTTGACTAGGTGACAGAACAGTGGCGGACAAATTTGAATGTGAAATTAATAGTTGATAGGATAGTAGCAGAAAATACTTGAAATCTTTTTATTTATTGTCATCAGTAAACAAAAATATTAGTGTCTCTACGTATTGTTGCAACTGAGAATATTTAGACTTAAAATTAACCTAAAAGCGATTGAATAATGGAACCTAAAATGTTTCATGAGTTCATTACTCCCACTTCAAGAAAAAAATTATACAGAACGTTTGTTGTTACTTCCCTGCTAATTAGGTTCACAAATTATAGCCATCTGTGACTTTATATCAAGCCACAACCCCTACCCCTCCAAGTTATGAACTAGTGACTACGCACGACAAATAAATAATACCAGAATTTGTTGCTATTTGTCGCTGCATGAAAATGTTTTTCTCAAATTTTTGCCTTAACGCTTCTGAAAGTGGGAGTTGTGGCTTGAAATTAAAAAATGTATAAATCATTTTATTGCGATACTATTTAATATGAACAAGAATAAGAAGTGAAACTCGCAATTAGGCTACTTTTCAATTAAACTTGACATTTGTGTTATAAATATTCAAGTAAATAATCCAAAATTTATCATCGTTACCTATTCTTAAGCAAATGCTTTTTATCGATAGGTTGGATACAAATTAAGTGGTAAATAAACAAAACTCATTTGATTAGGAAAATGAAAGATCTAGGGTTAGTGGGAGAAAAGTGCCACTTTTTACATTTAAAAGAATATCATTTTATTCAATTATTATTTAGTAAAAACTGTCGATTTTCAAAATTTACCCCACTAATGGGCATTGGTATTTAAATTTTCTACGAAAATATTCCCCAAAATATTTCCTCAATTCTTTTACTGACTATTTGATATTGTATGTTCTTTTGTGCTTTCGTAGTACTTTGTAAAAACGAAAAGAAGTAAAATTTATAAATTACAAGTTTTTTCAGATTAAAAAGAAATGAGGATTTGAGGATTTCAAAATAAGAATATATTTAGTCAAAATATGTTCTACTTTATTACTTGGTGGCACTGACTTTCATTAGTGTAATGTTAATTAATTCAAATTAACTAACAATGCATTTGCATTGTTACAAGCTTAATCATAGGATAAATTTTAACTCACTTTTGGTGCAACTAGCTCCGAGAGTTATAATCTCAATTAGGGAATAGTAAGAAGTATTTCAATTTTAATCGGTATCCATGGAGGTTTTCAAGATCTTAGGTCACTTTCTAAATGATAAAAACTACAAACGACTATCGAAAGAATATAACCACATAAATTTCATTTTTTGATATTCAGGGTACTCACGAAGTTGTGGGTTTTGTTAAAACGGGCAAGGTGAGGGTCGGCGAGTTTGATTATAAAACAAATGGCCTTAATAAGAGCTAAAATTTAATAATAATATAAAGGAAATTATACAAATTAGTCATTCATTTTATTATGTTTATCCCCACAAGCCATTAGTTCCATTAGTGAACTTTCGTATTTCACTGTGGTACACAATAACTGTCTTCCAATTCTTGCGCTTTTTTTATCATAAAGGCGGTGGTAATACTTAACACTCTCTTTTGGTATTCCAGAAGTCCTTACAAAGTGATTTAATATGAGATTATAATATTGACCATACTATGACATTATGAAGGATAAAGGCATGCAGATACGGATATGCAAAAGTTGCGCTTTGCACCAAATGGATTTAAGTCCTGGTGAAGGCCCTGAGTTTGGAATTTGTAATTCCCAATTACAACCTGGAAGCACCAAAAGCAGGACAATTAAAGTTTCGTCAAACATGAAAGAGGTTATTAAAGGCCCATTGTAAGCTAAATTTTTGAAAATGACCAAACAAATCACAACTTCATATCAATTAATGAAAGGTGATATTTTGGGAGTTTTGGAGCAAGTTTCTTAAAGAAACTTATAAAACTCTAAAAGAAATATACAACCATACAATTTCTTCACTATACACTTAAATCCTGCACTGTTCACCCCCATTAAACGATATAACAAATTAAGTAGTTTGTTCATTAATTATTATACTATTGTTACTATACGACGAAATTGGAATATTGGATGAGTTTGACAATGGCAAAAATGTGTCAAATCCTTTCCTGGGTTGTAACATTCACCATTTTTGTTTCATATTACAGTGGGACAAGGAAATGATTGCTTAACCTGATATTTAATGTATGAACGGATAGGAAGCAGGTTTCCAGTTTCTTGTTACAGCAATTGAATATATTTCAAAGTTTCCGTTCTTTTAAAGAATATATAAATATTTGCTAAACGTGTGTAAACAGCAGAAGCTTGCGATATCAATAAAAGAAATAAATGCTAGCTGCTAGAATCTGAAATGAACTTCCAGAAGCAAAACTGCCAAAAAGGAAGATTCAATATAGTACGAATTAAACCATTTAAAACATAATGAAAGTGGACAAGGATATTACGAACAAAATGCAAAATCGGCAATTAAATTGTTTAGTCATGTAAACCGAATCTCAAAAATAAGATGCCAAGGATGGTACCAAAAGGAATTCCACATAATAAACGTTAAAGAAGTCGACCAAGAATCAAATGTATAAGATGAATGAAATATTTGTTATGAACTTATTTGTAGGAACTTTTATTTCTTGCAACTTCATTGTCTACCTAACGATATAAATTTTTCCTTCTCCTTTGTGAGTTTTGCAGAGTTTCGAGTGTAACGTTGCTTCATATCTTTTCTCAATATTACACTTATAAATGTAATGGTGCAGAAAAGGAAAATACAAATTATCAAAGATTTATACGGTTGGTTTCCATAAGTTTTCCATTAAGCATAAATTAATTGTTTTGCTTCCTTTCATTCTAAATTGTTTTTACCCAATGATCAATGCTTTACTCAAGCATCATTTTTGTTTGGGAAATGGCCGTAAATTGCCTGCCAGTGCACTGGCAAACAATTTACAGGCATTACCCAGGAAAAAATTTTACTTAAGATATGTTTTCTTCCATTGCTCCCAAAGTTGACTAAAAGATCCTTCACATTGAAAAGTTGCTCATAGTATCGTATTAAGAGTTTTAATTGTAATTAATAAAAACAGAATCTTAAATAGTAAGCTTGAAAGCCCTGCGGTGCAGGTGGGTCTCCAATAAAAGAGGAGACCAGAGGATCTTCAACTGATTCTTAAATTATTTGAAAAATCACTTCATACATAGCACAATTTTAACGAGAGACGGTCCGAGTCTCTCTGGTCCTCCAAGTTGGGGGTTCTTCGTCGGGATGGCTCCCCGTCGTAGGTAAAAAATGCAATGCCATGAAAGCCATTTGATATTAAACTGACGCGGTTAGTTAATATTATAATGGTCAGCCAAGATCCACCTCAGGGTTGTAGCGCTACACGACAGATAATAATTTTAAATTAAAAATCTACATTCATAAGTTTCTAATTACTTATTTATATTTTTGTAAATAATTTGCGAAAATATCGTAGCTTTTCTTTGTCTTTTATTTTATGTTTACAAATTAAAAATCTTGTATACTGTAATTAGAGAAAAAATAATTCTATTTACTTTTCTTGTTTTCAGAAAAGAGAGAAGTAATAACGAGATATTTCTCTTTATGTTAATGTTCATTAGAAGTAGCATTATAAACAATAAAAATAATTTTAAAAAGTTTCAGATCAGAAAACATTTTATACCATCTGCCTTTTCAGTAAACAAGAATATTTTAATTGTAAGATTTTAAAGCTTAAAAAAAGAAGAAAACTTGAATTTTCTTTGTAGCATTGATCAAATTTTTACAATAATGAACTCTTGATCTACATACATACTAATTACGAGAAATATTAATTTCAAGCAAAGCAAATAATGTAGATACCAACAGAGTTGATTTGATATGAAACTGAAAAGTTAATTTTGCGCTAAAACCAAATTTATTTTATAAAACCAAAGATATCTGACAAGTGATAACCAAAGATAAACTTCATAAAGTTTACATTATTTCTCAAAAAAAAAAACTAAAAAAATAAGAAATTTAATTTTGTACAAAATTGCTCTCGAGATATTTTTATTTTTTAGGCTCGGTTTTTATGTATAGTAGAAATTCGATAACGTGAACACAGAAATCCAAAAGCATATTCAAATTAACGTAATGTTCACACTAATCGAGCTGCAGAAAAATCTACGCATATGGTTTGAATTTAATCTCAATTAAAAATTAACAATTTCATTAATTTGAACATGTCTTGGGATTGTTGTTGTTCAGGTTATCGATTTTCGAATGTATTAAACTTTTGTTTACTTCATTTGACAATGTTTCTTGTTTCAAATGAGATTTTGTGGTCTCTTGTTTGAGGGTTTGTGAGTCAGGTTTTTCAGAGTCAATTCTTGATTTAGTTCCATTTAAAATTATTATCATAATAACCCAAGAAACCCAAATTCAGCAGAATAAAACAAGTATTCCCAATCATTTTCTTAACGATTCACAACTACATCACTTACAAAATCGTCGGCTTCACATGAAATGTGCATAAGTCTAAAATGACAAATTTTACAGGAAGTGATAAAAACTGATTAAAAATTCTTTTATTAGCTAGTTAGATAGCACAAAAATCATATTTTCAGCAATTTTGTGACTTATGCACTTTTCATGTGAAGCCAATTTTCCATGTTGAATTCATTCAGATGCATGTCTGTTGCTTAGATCGAAAATATTTTTACGTTGGTAAACTTTATTGTTTATGTGCTATCGCTATATCAAAAATCTCAAATGGTTTGATAAGAAATGTGAAGAAAACGTAGAGATGAAAAGCAGGAGCCAGAACTGGCCAGAACCAAATGGATGAGAACAGGAAGTCCAGAGGATATGAAGAAGTAAAATGAGGAAAGATGCTTCTAAAGAGTATAAATAAAGGAGAAATGTTTGGCTGAATGAAGTGATGAACGAATTGGAGGAATAAAGTAAAAGTAATAATACAAGGAAGTTTTATAAGAAATTAAATGGGCAAGAAAGAACAAATAAAATAAGACCTAACGCAATGAAACCAAAAAGTGAGGAAATGATAATGATAATAAGTAAAATGAAGAATAGAAAAGAACCTTGAAAGGATGGTTTGCACGTGAAAATGGTCAAGAATGGAGGAAGCCAACTTTAGAGAAAGATATGGAATTTCCAGAAAAACGAATAAACCTGGCTATAGTAGGAGAAACAGATGATTTTGAAATAAATGCAGGAGTAAGACAGGCAGACTGACTGTCGGTCGGCGCCCTTTTTAACTTGATAGCACATAAATGAACTGTAAAGATATAATAGTTAATAAAAAAGCACAAATCTTAATGTATGTAGATGATACATATATTTATGTAATTATTATATCAAGAACAAAGAAGAAAATGACAGAACATTTTAAATAAATAATATAATGGCCATAGCATGGCATCATATCGTTTATGTAGGTAGTTTTTTGGGAGTGCAGCTTCCATTACCTCCTTCAACTCTTAGGACATGGCAGGATGAATTTGATGAATGTAATACTAAAGCCAGGCATAGCAAATAGAGGAAAAGTTACAAGCGGGAAATAGAGCATTTCAATCCAAATAAGAAAATAATTCACAACAGAAGTATAAGTAGAAAACCAAAAATTTAAATATTTAATGAACTGATCAGACCTGCAAGCTGCAATAACGAATGCCGCTGAAGTGCTTTGCATAATTGGAGTAGAACAGGAGCAACTAAGGTTTTTTAAGAGGAAGGTAATTAAAGCAGTCGTGGGCCCAAAAACGAAAAATAATACATACCCAAGAACGACAAAGAACGAAGGGATAGAGGATTTGCTGGAAGCTGGAAGAGAAGATATAGTCAGATTTATCAAGGCACAGTGAATAAAACGGTTACGACGTATGATGAAAAGAGAAAATGGTGAAGAAATAAGATTGGTGACTGAATGGAAATCTGATAAGGAAAGATACTAGAAAAGGCCAAGGATGAGATGGTGTGATGAAGAATTTGAACGAGATGTAAGTGGAAAACTGGAGAAAAAATGCAATGATAGGAAAACTTGGAAAATCATTGCAAACGGAGCCAAATTATACGGAAAATGATTAAAAACGAAGTAGCAAACGAGGAGTAATCCACCTCATGAGATGGATTTCTAAAAAGTGGTAATATTCCGACAGAAATGGAAGCCTATAATATGATTGATTGAATATGAACTTCTTTGGTTGGTAACAGATAAACAAACCAATCATTGTTCAGAAGAATTGATTGAAATTTAAGTGAAAAAAAATGGCTTAATCCTATATTATTTGAAGTATTAGATTTTTATTTATTTCATATTGACGTGATATTGAGCCCACCGATAATTCCAACTACGGAATTATTCCAAAATTATTCTTTCGTCCGGGCTATCAATTTCGCCCCCAGCTGCTCAGCCAAAATTACTTCACACTTCTAAAAAGAAATAAAAGCACCAACTACAATATCCAATCAACTTTATTTATCTAAAAAAATCTTTATCGCTTTAATATCACTCAAAATCGAAAAATTAGCAAAACGCAACCACCCAACTCGGTGGTCGGTGCGCGAACCTCTTATCCTTCCGGCCCCCTGCCGGTTTCGCCGAGACCCCTAGTGGCCGCTCGAAACATTCAAATATTCAAATTTTAAGATACAAAAATTAATGCTCCTTCAATAATCAAAGTTTCTGCTTCTTCATTCAAAAAAAAATACGACATCTAAATCCTTCCTAACTTTTTGATGAATCCAAAAGGGATTATGAAAAAAGGTACACGACGTCGTATCTTTCGAATGAAGAACCAACCTGCAAATCTTACAAAATTAAATTAAATAAAAAATTTATCAAATAGGCTAATCATATTTACAGCACCTATTCAACCTGCAATGATTTAACTTAGAACGTTATCACCTATCCAATCAATCAATCATCATATCGCACCAAATTTTTCTCAATCTTGACAAATTTCTCTTTGATGAGGGAACAAAAACTTTCTCCAATTTCAGCAAACTGTCGATCTTGCATCAATTCAGTAATTCTTCACAATCCTTTCATTATCCGGTTGTGGATTCGCCAATAATCTCCATCTATTCTTCGTATCTTGCAACTTCATCTATTTTTCAATTGTCCAATCGATCCTTATCTATTCCAATTCTTCACTATTACTTAATTCATCATTTCAATTACAATTTCTTATCCACTCTATACTTCAATCAATTTCTACCTTTATAAACGATAGCATCCTTTAAAATTTTTCTAAATACTTAATTAATTCATCCATCATAATATTACATTCCATAATTACTTTATAATCCAAACTTTACTTTTCATAGTGACTAATTTTTATATAACTTTCAATTTTCCTTATCAAACTGTTTAATTTAGTTGCAAAAACACAAATCCCAAAATGTCGATTATTTATAAATTGTTATCATTATCCACGTTTTTATTTTATTTGTTCTCCGAAGAACTTTTAATTTTATTTGAATTACTTGATCAATTTTAATTTCCATCTTGCTTCATTTTTAAAAAATATTGTTCACTTATTGTTATTAACTTTTAGAATTATACTACGTTGGTTAATCATAATTTTGATTATTTGGTGCGTTACTGTTCCTTTAATTTTAATTGATTAACTTTCTCGCGATAAACCGCCTGCATTTTAAATTTTTAATCTATCACATTTACAAAATTGTTTATCAAATTTACACCTTTTTAACTTTATTCTATTTTCATTTTCGTTTGCGGTCGTTATCAAATTTACAAAATATTCTTACTTATTTATTCAAACTTCTCCATTCCTGCTTGATAATTTAATGGAGTTGATTACATCCATGGTCTTCCATCTGCATCGCCGAAATGCCCATTTTAACAAAACAACTGCCATCTTCTTTCGACCTTGAAATGTTTTCTTCTTTCTTAAATTTTTCCTCTTTAGAATTCTTCCAGCGTGGATGAACCTCATAGCTTCATCGGACGGTCCATCGTCTTCCTCCTGCACATCATTCCCTAAATTATCATACGCTCCTGGACTAGGAACTCCTTCCACTTCTAAAATCAATTTTGGAGAAGTAATTTTTATTTTAATTTCGTATCCAATTTTCTTGTTGTAATTTTGTTTATTTGACCAAATAAATTTTCTTCTGGCCTGTAAGCTTCTCCATTTTCTTCTTCTTAAATGTTTTCTGGAACAAATCAGGGCTTTTATAACAACAACGTCGCCTGCACGACATCCTTCTCCTTCCAGCGTTTCTACCCCCTCGTTCACTATGATCACTTTCACCTTATTTTCTTTTATAGTTTCTTCCTCCAGGACTTTTTTAATAATGTCGCCTGTGACATCTTCTTTTTCTTCCTTATCATTTTCTCTTATTTTATTTTCCTTTTTCTCAATATCCTCTTTTAATCCAAGGACTTTATTACTACCTACGCCTGTCTGGCACATTTCTTCCAAAATTATTTCTTCCTTTGCTTCTTTAACTTTTTCTAACTTTTTTAATTCTTCGAACATTTCCTTTATCTCTGCATAGCGTTCGTTCATTTGCCTCATAAATTGATCCACCGTTAATCGTTTATTCGGTGCCATGTTGCTCAAATTATCCATATCTCAGGGTCAAATGTAGGTTCCGTCAGTGAGCATTTATCAACTTAACTTTTCCAAAATTTTATCAAAACGATATGCTCACCAGATGCCCCACGTTACTTGCGACAGATGACGTAATATTGAAAATCTAAAACGAATTAAACACTAACTACTAAATTAATCAACTTTTATTTATAAAAAAAAAACAATCTCTTTATAACTAAATCGCCAAAAAGCAAAACGCAACCACCCAACTCGGTGGTCGGTGCGCGAACCTCTTATCCTTCCGGCCCCCTGCCGGTTTCGCCGAGACCCCTAGTGGCCGCTCGAAACATTCAAATATTCAAATTTTAAGATACAAAAATTAATGCTCCTTCAATAATCAAAGTTTCTGCCTCTTCATTCAAAAAAAAATACGACATCTAACGACAATATACTGATTTATACTGCACACTTAAATTTTAATCAATTCTCTTGAAAAATCTTAAATTCAGACTTATTGTCTTCTTCCCTGGTAGCACAAAAATGGCTGTTACTTGTGTATAGCAAATCAAAAAATTCCGTAACTAAGTGTACGTTCACACAGTGTTACCCTCAAATTTCCCGGTCGCAAAAATAACCAACCGTTTCAAATAAATTATCAAGTTGTCATTGTAATGAAATCGAGGGGCCTGAAAGATATTATGGTTCCCCCCAAGATCTACAAATTTAAATTTTTAAATGTATGCTTTTTAACAATTAAATCTTAATAAAAATTATCTCAGTAGAATAGATCTCCAAGATATTAACATTAATTATTCAAGAGGTTTACGATCATATGTAAAGGTCATAGTTGTTGGGCCTATGGCTTCACTCGGGGAAATTGTGACAAATTAGATACATGCATCTAATTTGTAGGCCTCACTAAACTTTGTCTTAAGTTGGTAAAATTTCTTGATTAGTAATCCATGAAGGAACGAATCAGAAGCTTGCCCATAAATGACACGAGGAGCTTTCTAACAAATTATTATATTGGATTTTTGGAAAAGAAATTTTCCTTTGCTTATTGCGAGAGGGAAGTCATGTGCAAGATTTTGTGTACTTCAAGTACGCAATGTTTAGGTGATGTAAGAAAATGTAGGGAAAAGTGAGAAGGTTGTGGAAAAGTTTAGGAAGCGATCGAGAAATGTTGGAAAGGTATACAGAGTTGAACGAAAAATATGCTTAGAAAAACAAAAGTTGAACGAAAAATTACAGCTTTAAAAAGCTCGCTTAAGCTCGCTTTTCGATATAGCTGTGCGCCCAGTAACGGATCATTTTCGAGGCTCGGCCAGGAATATACTACTTACATCTGTTTGAAATTATTTTTTACACGATTTAAAAGCTTTATTTTGTTTTGGATGTTAAATAAATATTTTCAACATAACTACAGTAGAACTTTGGTAATTCGAACTTGGATAACTTGAAGAGCAGATAACTTGAAGGAAATTCGTTGAAGATAGTTTACACTTTACATAAGAGTCATAATTCTGTTAATAGGATTATTGATAACTATTCGAATTGCACTTCGCCTTATCAAAGTTCCACTATATCAGAAAAATTTGCTATATTTTTAAGCACGTAATTTGAAAATGTATTATATCAAAGCAAATGTAGGTTTAATGTTGCCTTTATGCCCAATCATTTTCTAAATCCTATATTATTATATTTTTCAAACTGTTCAAAATTTCTTCTTTTTTAATGGCATCCACAAATTTCCACAAGCTGAGATGGGCGGCGTTGATTATATTAAAAGCTATTGTGTCTGCAACACCTGCAACTGCATTGTTGATGCAAGGAATATTTTCCAAACGAAATTCATAGCTTCTTCTTCCTCCACTTTTTAAAAGCAATTCTAAAAGAATTATCTTCTAGTAGGCTAAAGCCTGTTATTTTCCCAACAAATGCATCGCTTCCTCGGCAGTGTTAGTGCAGTGAAATAAACTTCGTAGAATTTCCATAATCCATTCCAAATCAGGGGTGTCCAAAAATATAGTAGTACCTACTTAATATCGTCCCCTTAGTACTATAACTAGGTAACTTGAAATTACTCATATTGAGAAAATCAAGTTTAAAGTTTAGAATAGCAATTGGCAGGATAGACTTAGGTATGATTCTAGTTTACGGTTACAACACCGATCTTCTTCATATTTGGTGTTGACATGCTCCATGATGTTCTGAACACGAATCACTAAAAATTTTTGCGCGGAAACTATTTATTTGCCAGTAAAAAAATAATTTCTAAATTTGGATTAAAATGTATCTACATTTTGCAAGTGGATATTTAATATTTAGAAACATAATATAACTTTTTTAGTTGTAGCACTAAATGAAGCGGTTAACATTAGGTGATTACATGTAGCTAACTCAAAACAGCCAAAATTCAAGTTACCTAGTTATAGGGGAAAAATAATAAGAAAACGCTCCCTGGTGGCTATAATAGTAACCTAATTTCGTGACGTCACAAGAAGGACTGAAAGTGAGGTTTAAGTGATTGTTCAGATGTTAGATGATGTATATAAACAAATACTATAGTATTTGTATTTGATATAAATGATATAAGGTTCGTTACATAGGGTGGGTCAACTTTGATTATGATTGATGATGATTAGAGCACGGATTTTAGGCAGTAACAGATCGGACTTAGGAGAAATCATAACATAACTCACCAATAGAAAAAGTTTATTACCAATATGATTATGATGATTATGTAAGTATATATAAGTTAAATATCAATTTATAATTGTTTAAAAAGTTTTATGGTGAGTACAAATTATATTAATTATGAATACATTACAGAAATCCAGCAGTAACACGAATTGTTGTGTGTACAATTGCAACTCGGTGCGCCGCAATAATAATGAATTAAGTTTTCATTCCTTTCCGCATGAAGGCAAAGAGAAAGTAGAGTTTCTAAATGTTCATGGCAATGTTGAAAATATTGATAGGAGGAAAGCTTGGATTATTAAATTAAAGATAGGCAAACAAGTTTCGAAGCATATGAAAGTATGCTCTTTACACTTCAAAAAAGAAGATTATTTTTATGCAAATTGGCAAGGTAGTCGGCGATTATTACAAAATGCTGTTCCTTCACAAAATCTACCTGAGACAAGTAGAGAAGATTCAGAAGCAAGGAAGAAGTTCAAGCTTGAGCACGCAATTGCACGTTCACAACGTGCAGTCGCACGAGCGTTAACCTCAACTGCATCCACTTCCGTAGCATGTACATCTACTTCAGACGAAACGATTTCGGAAGCAATAAATCAGCATGAAGAAATGGAGTTAGATGCTGCTGAAACTTTGTTACTCTTCGGAGGGTGCAATTCAAGGGAAATGTATAATGAAGAGAACCTCCCGTTGGAGGAATCGACAACAATAGAAGATGAAGTAGCCGCAGCAGAAGTTCTTAAAATGGCTGATATTCAGTTTTCGTTTAACAGTGATAAGGCAACGCAAGTGAAAAGTGGTGATATTATTACGCCATTTATAAATTTAATTGACACAGATAAGAAATTATCATCAATGACTGGACTACCAAGTTTTGATATATTAAATTTAATTGTGGAATTGTGCGAGATGTGTTCGGGGGATAAACGGGTACATAAGTTGACGTTAAAAGAACGCATTATATTAACCTTTATGAAAATGAAGACAGCAATGACATATATTGTTATTTCAATACTTTTTAATACGTTAACCAGTAACACTTGCATTACTATATTTCATAGCACTGTGAGATTGTTGCATTCTGCATTAAAAGATATCATATCTTGGCCAACTGCTGAAGAAATACATGGAAATATGCCACACTGCTTTTTAGATTTTCAAAAAGTTCGGGTAGTGCTTGATTGCATAGAAATGCCAATTGCGAAGCCAAAATGTTTGTGCTGCAAGATTAAATCTTATTCGCATTACAAAGGAACAAACACAATGAAATTTATGACCGGTGTAAGTCCTGCAGGGCTTATAACTTTTATTAGCGGGTGCTATGGAGGTAAAGCCTCTGACAAGGCCATATTTGAGCAGAGCGGTCTTATAAAAAAATTGAACATGTGTGTCGACCATATTATGGTGGATAAAGGATTCATGATCGAAGAGGTTGCTCGTAATCATGGAATTAGGGTTATTCAGCCTCCATTTTTAAGGAAGAAAAAACAATTTTCTAAAGAAGAAGCACTTTTGAATGGAGAAATCGCAAAAGCAAGGGTGCACATCGAACGCTCTAATCAAAGAATCAAAGTATTTAAAATCTTCACAACAAATTTACCGATCTCACTATTTCCGATAGCAGATGAACTGTTTATAGTTGCATGTGCTGTTGTCAACTTATCTTCACCAATTTTGGCCGGAGACAAATTTATTACAGACTCTGTATAAGGTTTTTTATTATATTTAAATAAAAAGTTTTTGCATTACAATAAATTATTATTTCTGTTCGTTTTCTTTTTGACATACATAATGTATCATGTGATTAAAATAATTCTCTGTTATTTTAATCATCATATTCCTTGCAAAGACTTCATTAAAGGGCACCGTGATATTTAAAAATGTGTCCGAAGACGACGAGTATACTATGAAATCGGTTTCCTTCAGATTTAATATGGCCATACCAAGCTGAACTTGTCCATAGTATTGGTTCTTCTCTCTCACAATCAATCCTGTTGGAGTAGACTTTAAAAACTTTAATTTATTTGTATGGCCAAAATTACTAGCTGGCTCTGTGATTCCTAAAAATACAATTTTTTAGATAATGTTGAGAATGCTAATTGTTTCAGTGCAGAAAGCAATAATTACCTATATGTGGGCACTTGATTTCCAACAATTTCGTTGGTTTTCCATCTTCATCCAACACTACTGCATCAGGAGAGTATGCTAACCAAGGATATTTCTGACATACAAGCAGCCCTGGTTCGTGTGTATTACATCCGTTCTTTTTTTTGTAGGCACGTAATGCATTTTTTTCATGTTCTATTCCGTGTTCCACAAATTTGTTTGTAAATGGTTTAGGACTAAAGTAATTGCGGGCCTTGTTCTCCCAGTTATTCTTTGAATATGTAAAAATGCCATAACAACGCGATCCTACAAATATTACAAATTACTCAATAGTGTTAAAATCTGGGGTAAAACCTGTCTTACCTGTTAACCGATACCGTCTCTCGCATCTCCAACGTTCAATCTCCTTCGTTTTCATGGCAATTTCAATAACATCGACGTTATTAACAATTAAACTCCCTAAAACTTTTTCACAACAACTTTTTAAGTCAAATGTAGACACATCAATGCCCAACGATGATATAAATGTTGACTGCAATGCATTATTTACTACAGCTTGTAATTGCTGTGGCACTTCATCGCTGATTTTGTTACCAACTTCAGATGCTGCAATTTTTCTCCGTTTAGCACTAAAATAATTAACAGAAATTAAAACTAAATTATAAATTTATGCATTTAAAAAAAATTTACTTACATATGCAACGCTAAGGCAGAGTTTGGTACTCGTTTGCAAACCAATTCTTGGACTAGGGCGCTATCAATGCCACTGTGTCCACATTCTGCAGGTATTTTATTTTTTACACATTCCCATTGTTTAATGGGTTCAGGTTTATACTTGTCTAAGGCTTCTCCCTTCTTCGATTTCCAGTAACATGCGATATCGGTGCAAGAAAATTTTTCAAACTCAAAAATGCTGCTCCTGTAACAATAATTTAATAAACACCTACATCGTTACAATAAAAGTATTACTACCTTGTGCACAAAAGTAAAAAAGCAGCAATATGCTTGCATTTCTCCGATTCTCCAGCTTTGCAACTGCACTTCATTTCAGAAACCTCTAGCTCCGTTTTATCAATACGAAACGATCCTTAAATTTCGTGGGGTACGTCATTAAGGTCACTTGTCTTCAAGCACAACGCAAGTGTTTTTACAAACTGATCTGTGCGTTCAACCGTACCAAACGCAATAATATGCTTGGCATTCAATACTGCTTGACCCTCATTGCTACAACGTGAAGACAGGTCGCATTTTAAAAATCTGTAGCACTCCTGTAACAGTAAACACTTCGACTCCATTGCCTAGATAAAACACAAAAAAACGTTGAATTAAATCCTCTGCTATAACGACAAAACGAAACAATTTTCACTACAAAACCGTAACCTCAAAATTTTTTAAATTAATAATATGAACTTTGCAGTAGTGACAACCCAAAATGCTTATTTAGATAATTTACTTACTTGTTTTTTACACACTTCAGATTAACAGATTTCAGTATAAATAACTATTATCAATTAAATAATCACCAAAACAAAATCGAATTAACACACAATAGTAAACAGAAACTTTTATTTTATCCTTCTTATGACGTCACCTACGAAATTGTTTACAGCGCCCCCAACGGTAACATTTTTTCCCTATAATTAATATATCTTTTCAATTTACATTTAAATTTTAATTGGAGTTACTGAAATGTTTTAAATAACGATATAAATATTTTATTCTGTGCAATATTTTTTTTCCTTTTTGGTTTGGATGTCCAAATATAGGAAGAACGTACCATTATTTTGGAAAGTAGACCTTGTCAATTTATTGTTGTTATCCACGCCGCACATAAATTAAATACAGGGCATTCTCTGGTATTTCGTGGTATATGAAAAATATGCAATTAGAAAATAAAAGTATGATAGAATAATTCTTTACACTAAATTGAAAAGATATAAGCGGAAAGACATCCAAATGAACTGTTAATAATTTATATTTCGGGATATTGTGCAAAAATGAAAATTTTGTACATATAATAAATAATTTATAGTTTTATAGATATAATGCAATTGAAGGAAAGTATAATTGCTACAGTTGCACTCGTATTTTTAAATGCAATAAATATTTCAAATATCAAACACATATCAATAATATTAAGGACAGGATAAAACAAACACACCCATAATGCAGATTAAATGCAATCAGTCGTTGATTTTTCGATAGATTCAATAGTTTTAATATATTTTATAAGCAGATTACGTTTGAAAATACGAGGGTTCTGTCGATAAATCACGGATTTGCTAAAACGCCCACATAATTCATAGATTAGAGAAACTGGAGCCGATACTCAAATAACTTAAATGCGATTGTTTACGTTAGAATCGTGGTATTTAATTAAGGTTAAAATTTTCTTTTTACTCACTCGGAAAAATTTATTGACCTTTTAATAACAGATTAAAGGTTTTTCTTAGGCTATTACTTAAAGCATATTATGCAATTAAAATTTAAATAAACATTTAAATTGTTTTAACAAATGCATTTCACACCTGATATTTATAAAAATGTAAAACGAAATATGAAAATAGAATGAGATAAATAATTAAAATAAAAGAAAGAATGTTAATCCAATAAAAAAGTTTGTTTCGTGAAATATTAACGAAAAGTTGGGCATTGTAATTTTTGCGGCTCTACGAATTTCTATTTCTCCCTACTGATACTGGTATAAACCGTAAAGATTACAAATGAAAATATTATTAAGCTTCTCTTTTCGCGCTTTCTTTAACATAACCATCTTGAAAATTTTTCTGGTTTAGTATAGTACATTCGAGATAAATTGCTTTTATCTGGCATAATATTCAATTTAGAACATCAAGAGCATATCCACAGCTATAAACCAAAACAAAAACACATTTTTACATACATTAAAATGCAAACGACCGAGCTGGCGCCAATTCATTTCATACTTTACATAAATTGACGATTTTCTTGACCATTTACACCCGCAACCCCTGATTTAGAATTTTTTAGTTAAAAAATTGTTAAAGTTTTAATTATTATGGCACTTACGTAATGGTTTTTTTTCAGGAAAAAGTTTTACTTTGTCTATCATCGTGTCGACTAGTCCACCGCAAGTTGCGACGTACAGTAAAGCAATTAAAGTAACCGTGGATGGACCAAGAGAACCAAGATCAAAAACGAGACAGCAAATGCATCATTTTCCTTTTGGACCAAGACCCTTTGGTCCCGATCCGTTAACGAGTGGCCTTCCTTTTAAATTAGGAGGTGAGTTACGTTAAACGTAATTTAAATTGTAATTTATTGAGGTTAGGGTGAATTAATATAAAAATATTGTTTTCTGTTTATCAGAAGAAATGTTAATGTAAAAAAAGCAAACATATAATTATATTTTATTGGCACTTATAGCGTTTCTCTAAACTATTCTTATGTGCCATCATAAAATTATATTAACTACTTTGTACCGAACTTCGGTAGTATTATAAAATTTTTCAAGTTGTAAACCAACAACTTGAGCCCAATTAATTAGACACTTTATGGTATGATTAAAATTAATTAGCACGAATTATCTTGTTTCAAAATCTTTAACTACCCATTGTTAAAACATACATTAAACACTTGCAAAAGTGCATATTATTCAGGCCGAAATGATACATCCGTGACGTATAGATAATTATTGTAGCTGAATGTATAAGTTCCTATGGCAACCAAAGCACTAGACAAAATATGTCAATCGGTGAAAATCATCCTGAAATCCTCTTATTTTGGATAATACCCCAGCATAGCCGATTAATACTAGGAATTGGGGGTGGCTGCAGTATCTACTGAGTTTCATTGTAAAAGGTACAATAATTTCTCTAATTAGCAATCGTAAAAATAGTTATAAATTTCTGCAGGTAATAACTTGATTTTATACATTAGCAGATTTTTATTTAATTAAAAACTTTATAAAAGTTTTTAAAATTGTAATTTGGGGATTAATTCAGGGATGATAATTTTTAACCGATTGCTTTTGTAATAATCCCACATTGTTAGGGTTTCTGTAATTGTGATTAATCAACGTAAGAGTACTTATGTTTACAATTTAGTTGAACGTTTAACGTTTGTCATTGATTAGAACACTTAACATTTATCATGTTATTCAACCCTTTCTGCAATAACAGAATCGAGCTTTCTAATGAATAAATGGGTAGTGTAATATCGGTTCAGTAGGTGGCGTATGTTTTCCATTTGAGGAATATCGCCGAATTAACCCTTCATGAACCAAAACTATAATATAGAAACATTCCAACTGGGCGGAATTTTATTTTAATAGACATAAATTCAATAACATTATCATAGTTTTGAACTATAAGGCGTTGTCAGACAAAACAAAAACATGAACTTAACCAAAGAGTTTTGCTTATTTTGTATTGCACGATGCTTTTAAGGTGCAAGTATAACCTTTAACACGATGTTAAAGGAGTCCAGAGGGTGGCAATTTGCAGTCGGAAGGTGTCATTAGTCAGGTGTCTAAAACACGCGCGGTGTTACTGATTACAAGCTTGACGTCACGAACGCGGCTTCCTTTTACCATTGAATAGCTGCCTGCCTTCTTTCTCCTTAAAATCTGTTAAATTAGTTAAAGATTTATTTGTTCTTTCATTAATTAAACCGTATTCAATTTGGTTAATATATTTAGCGACCTACGGTCAAAGCTTTTCTCAATTTTGCATTTTCAAAATTTGTCTGGAACAAATATGTTTTTTTTAATTTACTTAATTGATTATAAAAAATACTGGAGAAAATACTAAAAAGACTGTATTGGGTATCATATACCAATTTACTCCACGTTACATGCCGAAATACGTGGAATTCGAATCACGACACAAATAATTTAATAACAATGGAATCCCTTATTACTTATTATACACTACGCTAAACAACCAGCTTCCAACTCTTCTATGGATAAGGGATAATTTTGAAAATGGAAGACGGCCACAAATTCAATGATTCAATTATTCAGCCGGACAATACTGGCTTGAATTCGATGGCACAATTGGAACAAACTTATGTTGGGATGTGGGGGATGGTGATTGGTGACGGCTTCAATGGATGCTGGAAAGATTTAAAAGCAGAGTTAAGTTAACCTATGCTGAGAGGACCTTTCAGTCCAGTAGAAGTTTTTCCGTTAAAAGCAATATTCAATCATAAAATAATTAAAAGATGCCATTTCAACAGCTTGGCGAAATTTAAGCCTCATAGATAGGTTCGATTTATGTCACATCGAATTTCGAAGTCATTCAAACAAATGTGCTAGCAAACTGTGCTAACGATAAAAGGTTGAAAACCGAATGTCAGCTGAACAAAGATATTTTGATGTGTTTATTCATATAATTTTATAAAACCGCATTAACATTCGGAGTGATGATTTAAACCTAAAGAAGAATTTAATTAGTGTTATGAGCAACAATTTTATAAGCAAAAGATTATTGTAGAAACTAACCAAAATTAGTAGCGTTGGCTTCAACTTGCTAACCAAAATAATGAAACGAATGAAGTTGATTTTCGTCCAGTTCTGAAGAAGGGACTTGTAAGCTTTCTTTGCCTGCCGGCAATTAAAGCAAATCTATGTGAGAACCTTTCTGAGATTTTCTTCAGAAAAACGAAGAAAATGGCTGAAAGATTAGTGATGTTTGTATAATTCATAAGTTCTACTATTGACCAAGCATTACCTAAATGCTGCAATTTTCAGACGGTTTGAAAATGTCGTGAATTTTTCGATCACAATAACGCACCTTCTCGCCGTACAGTGGTCCGATTAATAGAGAAATTTGCGGGGTTGGATCAATTAGAACCTAGAAGAAACCTGTCCGTATTCGTGCAGCTCGGTTAATGAAATCATTGCAACAGTTAGTGAGAGTGTCGATCAGAATCCTTCCACCTCGATTCGCCATGGTTCGCAGTAATTGAGACTTTCACGAAGCAGCGTATAGCGAATTTTGAATAAAGATCTGTATTTGCATGCTTTCCAGATTCATTTAACAGAGCATTTGAAGCCAGTAGACCATGCACAGCGCCGAATGTTCGCAGATTGCATCAGCAACCTTAAGTGAATACTGATTTTTCGAAGAAAGTAATCTTCTCCGATGAGGCGCATTTAGAACTTGATGAAGAAGAATCCACTAGTAATATTTCAACGTCCCATGCATCCACCACGAATCAATGTTTGGTGCGCATTTTGGTCTGGCGGAGTGATTGGACCGTTCTTCTTGGAGAATGCGGTTAGCAATGCCATCACCGTCAACGGTGTTCGTTACCGTGAGATGATAAGCAACTTCTTCTGGCCTCAAATTGCTGAAATGGATCTCGGAGATATGTAGTTTCAACAGGACAGCGCAACCTGTCACACAGCAAAGGAAACGATGAAATTGTTGAAGACGAAAGAAGAGAGAGTTATCTCGCGCCGCGGCGATGTGAATTGGCAAACAAGATCATGCGATTTAACGCCCTTGGATTTTTTTGGGGAGGATTGAAATGAAAGGTGTATGCCAATAATCCAAAAACAATTGCTGAACTGAAAGACACGATTCGAGGCGGCATTGATGAAATTGAGCCGAAATTATGCCAAAATGTTATCGAAAATATCATAAAAAGGCCATCAGACACGTGGCGGCCATTTATAGGATATTATGTGTTCCATACAACCATACATAATCTCCAAGTCTACACTTTTATCTTATTATGGGTTATTCACAGGGCCGTAACTAAGCCGACCGCCTAAGATCTGTGAAAAACACGATATCACAAGTCGAATTCGCCGACTACAGTATTGTTGTTATCGTTTTGCAGAATTGCAGAAGATGTAGCTAAAACAAGGCACCAAATTTTTAAACTCTTCTAAACGTCAATGACCGCCAAATACGTCAGCGCCAAATACTCTTGAGACGGCCCTGGTTATTCACCCGTTATTATGGGTTTCAATTGAAATTATATAAAAAAGATTATGTTGAGAAATCATTAATTTATTACTTATAGTTAAAAAGAACCTCAATTTGACTTCTCGAAACCAACTATTTTGAACTTGAAATATAATAAGCAGAGAGCGGATTTTAGTCCATTATGACTATCCTTAATATTGAAGGGAATGTGAAATTTTCTTAAAATGTGCACGATTTATGAAAAATGTGACCATTTGGCACCAAGTTTTTTTATGCCTTTTTTGCATTTTTGTGCCTATTTTAAATTTTTCTGCTTATTTGAAGCCTTTTTTGTCTAATTTTCAGCGTAACTTAAAAAGCTTCTTTTTAACAAACTCAGAAATTAAAATTTTACTTTCAAAGAATTGTTAACCGACAAAGTAAAGAATTTATTACATGTGAAACTTTAACATTTTGCTAATTTTGCTTATTACTTTATCAATAAAATTCAAATCGGAAAAAGTTTTTTCCAAAAACGAGGGATTTGCAATATTAAATAAAATCAGTTGTATTATTTTGAGTGGAGCCAATGTTCTTGATTTTCAAATGGATCCAGCTATTATAGCCAAAAAAGCGATCATAACAAGTGTGGATGTGCAAAGAAGCTTCTCTGCTTTTAAAAACATTTTAAATGACAGAAGGCAGACTGTTTTCACGAATAATTTTTAGTTACGTTAAAAAAAACGTGGTGTTTTTAATAAAAGTTGAAAAATATAGTAAAATTAATGAAGACTATTATTGAAAAATTTCTTTTCAAGATCATATTCTAAGTTTTCTTGTACTTTTTTTCATGCCTTTTTTTATCTGAATGCCATTTTTTAATGCCTTTTTGGGCTATTTTTCGTGCCTTTATAGACGCCTTTTTTGAGATTTTTTATGCCTTTTTATCCGCTCTCTAATAATAAGCAACAAAAAAATCAGTTCATAAACTTAACGTGTTTTTGTTGCATTCCGACGATATAGACCTTACTTTCGCCATTCCTCATTGGCTATCTAATCAAAAGAGTCTCTGCGATTGATTAGGCCAGAATGACGTATCACGAAAGTTATTGTTTAACTTACTCTTCTTCTTTAACTTCTATTAGATCAATGATCTATTCTATAAGCAACTGTGTCAAGTTTCCTTGGAACAATTATCACTGTTATTAAAGCATATAACTGCTTTCCATCTGGTAGGTAGCTTGCTGGACAGGCCTGCAGATGTGCCTGCATACAAGTTTTTTATGTTAATGTAGGCAATTCACTAACCCAGGAAGACCACTGGCTTAACGTGACTTGCGAAAACGGAGACTACTCATGAGAAAGTTTGACTCTTCTCCGGATTTGAACCAGGTACTTCGCATTCACAATCGATCGTATTAGCTGCAAGGCAATGACCACTTCTTTCACTTATAACTTTATTAAGTACCATAAATCTGTCCTACATAATTATGGTGAAAATACAGCAAGATTTTAAGTCCTTTTGCACTTGTACTACTAATACAACCAACATCGGTACCAACATTGATTTGTTTAAGTTTAACCAATCAATGGGCTATTACCAAATTTGTCGAGAAATTTGTTATCAAATTAGTACAAGTATCACAAGGCCTTTACAATGACCTCGTTACTTTAAGCTTAAATAACGGAGTAATGACTTGATTCGAAAATTACTCTGAACCTCTCATATAAAAACTATAAGCTCTGGGGTTATAAGCTTCCAAGTATGTAGCATAATATTGAAATTATCAAAATATTATATAATATTTTTTAATGATGAACGAAAAGTCTTTAAACCCTGGCTACCCTTCGACACACTCAAAATTAATGAGCTTTATTTTTTTAAATCGAAGATTAGCCAATTTCGTGTAAGTTGTAATGAATGGTAATTCTGAAAGAATCCGCAATGATCATTAATTTTACAATGTGTTGAAGGTATAGTGCGTAACCCTCTTTGCAGTGGTGATAGGTGCCAAAACATTTTCAAATAAGTTATTATAATAAGAGTTTTTAATAATTTTGATAGTTTCAGGAAAAAAATAAAAATCCTGCATGAATGTTTTTTTTTCATTTTGTATCGTGTGTACTCTTTAGTAAATGATTAAAAATGTACTCCCTCCACAGTGGTTTTTTATCATTGCGTTTCGAGGGGAGGAGGTTAGAATAAAGTTCTTACTTGCCCGGAATCGAATCAAAATCGAACTAATTTACTGCAAATTGCAGTCAAATTGTTTTACCTGATTTTTTAATAAAACTTAATAAAAAATGTAACTACACATTTCTATTAGTTTGTCAATTCCCTTCCTTGTTAATGAAATTACCTTCTACAAAAGTAGGTAATATTTAAGTCATCCTATTGGTCATTTATGATCAAATATCCATTTTAAAATTTTATAGTCATTATTGGAGTTTACACTCTCTGAATTGGTTTTCTTTAATGAAGAAGAGTGTAAGAAACTTGTATAAAATACCGTAAATTTTCTACAACCTTAAAAACGCATTCATTCTATAAAATTCTGCAACGTTCAAACTTGATATTTTTTTAATTGGAGCAGAATTGAAAAAGCAATTTCTAACGAGAAAAACAGAAAACGTTTTGTGAAACATGATACAGCAAGAGCAAGAAAACGATACAAGGAGACGACAGAACTGCTAGGTAGGAACGCGAATAATTGAGTTATAGTCTCGCCTTCTGCTACTTGTGATATCTTTGGGGTGTTAAGCAAGCATCCAAATGTCCTCAAATATAACACTCAAAAATATAACGCTATGTTCTCAATAATATTAAATATTACTAAGTAATTTTTTTATTATTAATTTTTATGATTAGTGAGTTTCTTCTCAGGAAAAAACTCAGAAAGTTTATGGCAACAGTCTTTATATGGTAGCAATTTTTTTCTTTCTCGTTTTTCTCATTTGGATATTTATGCAAGCAGTATAGTATTTAATATGCTGAAGTAGACTACCTTAATTGAAAACCTCTTTGACAAGAATGCAATTTTAATTTACTCGACTATGCACTTAAATTAGCAATTTTATAATTAAATACTTCTACAACTAAAATTTTTATTTTGTTTGCACGTAAATATTTAGATGAATTTAAATATCATAAGTGCCCTACTCTCAAAAGTAAATTAATTTAAAACTAATGCTCTAAATATATTCTCATCGTAAGATTTCACGTACTAAGGCCATCATCACGACCTTATTTCTGTTATTCTACTAATGCATTCCCTCTGTGAAAGAGAATTTTATCTTAACACATTCCAACAATTACTTATAGTACCTTACCTGTTCTCTTCGGATATTTTCGGAGAAGATATTTTGTAGGTTAACAAGCTTCACAAGGCAAAAGGAATGACGCAAAATGAAAATATAAGTGTATTTCACAAAAGTTGAGAAAAAAAAAGATTTGAAGTTAATTATTTTGGACTAATGAATAAAACCGAAACCTTCCGACAAATTTGAATCTTACTTTTGTTAGAGATGGTAACCCTTTAATGCCGCTCTAGCATTAGTCTTGCTCTGTTTTAAAGGGGTTGAATAATCACCAGCCCAACACCTCAGCTTAACCCTTGCAAGATAAATGTCATTCCGCCCCTCATTACTCCGGCAATCAACTTACGAAATCTATCTGAGAACGTAGCTAAAAATCCCCAGCATTGTTAACACGGCTCAGTCCGGATGCCCGCTTTAACGAAGTTTTTCCTTCGAGGGATTCTAAACGAAGTTTTTCAGTTGTAAAAGGATGTTTTTATGCCCCAGGCTTATCTTTAAGGGCTACTTTAATTGTGAGAGAATCTTCTAAATTTTCTTTTCGCTCTTACGCCCTGAATTTTTTAAATTGCCCTATTTACTTTCTACAGAGATTAGATTGTTTTTATTTGAATTAGTACCCACTTATGCTTGATATTTTTTAGCCTTTGATCGTTAATTACTCTTGATTAATTTTTTTATTAAAATAAACTGTAAGGGAATTTTTCATTTATTTTAGAATAAATTAAACTAATTGAGCAGTTTTAATTTATAAATTTAAAAATTTATTCGTTGCGAAGTTTGCTGGAAACCTTTTTCGTAATAATAAAATCTAATAATGTATAAAATTATTTTAGCTAAACAAATGAAAATATTTAATTAAAATTAACTTTTATTAAGGTAGAGGCAAGTCAAATTGGTAAGAGAATTGATTTGAAATCAATATTAGAGCAAACAAAACATAACCCATTCGGAAGGAACATAAAACATGCCCGAGTTTAAACGCAAAGCGACCCAATATTGCAACCCAAAGCAAAGTACATGATACTGCAGTGGCTCTGTAAAATCTTGAAAGAAAATATTATCCAGGGTGACTTACAAGCGAAAGGGTTAACTTCAAGACGTGCTATTGGTTGGGTGGGGCACCCTCAAACCCGATTGGTGCGCCGCAAGGACCTGGCTGTTAACCTTTACTACCAAGATCTATACCGAGATGTGTTGCGCTCGCAGGATTCTAGTTTCCAAGTTATTGTTTGCAGGAAATATAGGATTATGAAGCTTATTATTGAGTCCTTAGGCAGGATGTTATTATGCCTGCTAGAACTTGGCATTTTCTCATATAAGAGAATAATATAGCTATCAAATTTACAATTTTCCTATTATCTTTCTGCAGGCTATTATGCACAAACTAAATTTTCTTTTATTATTACTACAACTTGAAATAAATGCTTTATTTTATTTTTAAAATAAATTATAACTTTTTTTTTCTTTATTACTATTTTTAAATTATTCGTTTACTTTCAGGCATAGCCCACCATTTAGCTGGATTACCAGGTTCTCCACCCGACTGGGTAACACTAACAGGACGTCATCATTATGCACCAACTCCATTTTTACCACATCATCATTCTCATTTTCCGACACATATGTTTGCAGCCTTAGAAAATCGACCCTTAAATACATCACCTAGGATAGGTAATATTGAATTTCAACAATTACAAACTTATAATTAATCGAACCATTTCCAATTATTTTTAGAAGCGAACCCCACATCTCTTGGACCAATTAGCATAAATTGTCACAATGGATTAAGTACCACTTCACGCGACGGTTCACCCACCCAAGTTGGTCTCTTAACAACGGCTAAACCATCACCTTCACCACAAGAAGACGACATATCAGTTACAGCGTCGCCAATACCATCACCACAACTGCCTCCAACATTTCCAGGCATTTCATCAAATTCAACGTTTCAAAATAACAACTTACTTAACAATGCGTTAGCAGCCAGTTTATTTTTAAACGCACCTCTTTTGCCACCACCTGGACAGTGGCTATATTCGCAATTATATCCACCAGACTGGCCTTGGATACACCTCCGAAATTCATCGTTACTATCCGTTAACAACACAAGCTCCCCACGCGAATTTAAATCGGAAAATCTAAGAATCCAAGCTGACATCAATTCAGATAACGAAAAACAAAATAATAACAACGAAGATGACGATCGTAGATTAAAGGACGAAGGAATAAATTTAACTGTAGCACGAGTCAGAAAAGCGGCGGTAACTTTAGTTAGACAAAAAACCGACGGAGGTGCTCCTGACAAAGACACAAGTAGTAAAAATTCGCGTACTTCCAGACATTCGGATGTATGGAGACCTTATTAATTAATAAGTGGAAAATTAAAAATCAGTGTTACGACGTGCGCCATTAAGCATGCTGAATTAATTTTACAAATCTAAATTTTTACAAAAATTCGTGGATATAAAAATATCTTAATGCCCGTCCCAAACACAGTGTATGTAAATATACGAATAGGTGTATAAAAGAGAAAAACGATGTATTTTATTTTCAAAATTTCGTATTGCATAAGAATTTTGTTGTTTCGATTGTTTTGAGCACTTATGAAAATCAGAATTAAATTTCCTGTTCAATGTTGAAAAATTCCGCTTTGGGTGGATGAATAAAAATGAGGTAGATGCTAAATGCTTGCAGTAAATAGTAAATGATTCGACAAAATACGATTTTGTGAATAACTTTTACTTCAGCTTTTCTGGTAGTAGGAATACTACCTATTATTATTATCATTAATAATTGTCATCCTGTAATCTCATAGAATTATTGTACATTTTTCCTACAAATTATTTGGTGTAATGGAATAGGGATCTACTTTAGATCGAATAGTTGAGCTTCGAATCTCGTCCGAACCCAAATTTATTTGTGCTGTCTAGTTTTTTCCACCCTGTTCCTACATTTTCAAGTATGGACTATGTATCCAATACTATCTAAAAGTAGATGCTATCAATTGCTGTTTTTATTTACGAAAGTGAAATAAACACTTCAGGAAGGTAGAATCTACTTCGCCCATAAAGCACATACTACAAAGTACGTTTTTATTCACACCACCCATTGAACCATATTGAAACGTTATTCAGGTAAATTTGAACCTGATTCATTTGTACCTAATGTTTGTCCAGGCCATATTTTAAAAGTCACATTTGATTTATTGAAATGTGTAATACTGTAGATAGAGAAATGGCTGTTTATAACATACAATGTAATAATAGTTTTAGAATTATTTCTGTTAAATAAACTAAATCATTTAATAGTAGTCGTTTAATTTTATCATGCCCCGTTTAAATACCCAATAAATATTTATAACCTATTATTAAAAATGTAATGTCGACTTGTTAAGATTAAAAATATTAACAGTGGAACATCGATAGTAATTAAATTTTATTACAAGAAATTGCCAACTTAACAAAAAATGCCGAAAACTACAGTTTCAAACAAAGGGTGGCAAGCTACATGAATGGGAAAGTAATCACCCTTAGAAACTTTATGATGACGTCGGAAGAATCAGGTCAAATAGAAGTACAAAAAAACAATCGTTTAAAATTAGTTAATAACCTGTGAAGAGGTGCTTAGTTTTTATTGTTATAACTTTTCTGATATTATTTCATGTGGTATAATTGCATAGGACTCTTAAATAATTATCATTTTAATTAGTCGGAGAGCGTAGTCCTAATTAAAGCAAGCTTTTAATTTTCAACCAATAACTAACTCCATATGAAATCTATAATTATTGAGGTCAACATTAAAAAGTCAAGTTAGAAACTTTTAATGACTTTTATGCCGCAAACCGAAATATAACATCTTGAAGAATCGACTAAGTGTAATCAAGTAAATAGTAAATTTTTGTTGAATCAACAGCACTCCCTTGTACACAATAAATCCTTTTTTATGCCCAATTTTCAGTTCATTCAATTCCAACCCTTTCTTTTATAGACAAAAGAATTTGAATGCATCCCCAATGATTTGAGACACTTAAAATAATTGTTATTTTCTCTTAACGCTTAAGATCCCGATTAAGCTAAAGAAATTTAAAAATTCTCTCCTCCTTTTGTTTTTTTGTAATTGAAAAGACTTCTCTCAAATTTCTGACTTGCAAACAACGCTAGGGTCCTGTAATTAAAGAAATGCACAAGATGGAATGGCAGTTGTCGGAAGATGCTTTTATTTTTCTATAACTTTTCTGGATACATAAAATTTAGCATTCGCTTAAAACAAATTGTTAAAATAATTCACGGCAAAGGACGGGATATGGGGGACTGGGGCTAATCAAGAAATTGAAGTTTCAATAAAAGCCATCATTAATTCTGAGTTTGGGGTCTCTCCGATCTAGCTTACATGACGTTACAGTAAAACAGTAGACCAGATGAGCCTTTAACTTACCCTAATAAGGAAATACCTTGGTAAGACTGCAAAATCTAAAAGGGCAACATTTTTCAAATGGTCGCCACTGCGTAATTTGAACAAATGAATGCTGGCGAACTAAGCAAATTACATTCTCACATGGATGTTCTCTATAGATGTCGAGCAAGTTGCTCTATTCACTGTATAATGTTCTATTTGAGTAGTGATGATTAAGGTTTTAGATAGTTACGATCAAACGCTACTTCTTACATTTTATGTTCGTTATAAAAATACAGCCGTGTTACATCATTAAAAGTAATATGGAACGAAAATTACAATCACAAAAAATGGGTTAGGAAAATAAACATCTTTTTAAGAATTAAATTTAGTACAGTAATATTATAACATTATCCTTGTAACCACTGTAATAAGTTCACCTTAAGTCACCAAGTGTGTGTCCAAGTCTGACCCTTGTAATATATTTCCGCGAGGGTCTACCAAACGACCAGCACTCGATCTTATAGCCAATCAACCCCACAACCCTTATCTTAAATGTATCTCGGATTAGACTGCAACTTGGGTTAAACTTTTATACGCAAAACTGTCTACGTTTATTCTTTATTGGCGCAGTCTAAGGTGTAATCGATTTACCAACAAGCAAATTTGAAAGTGGGATATTTGTTATTTTGAAATTTGATTTCCGGCTTGTTAAGGCCCACTATTAAATTAAAATTTGTTTTTCATTTGAACTACCGAATTAATAACAACTTCAGACGAAATGTTGTAAAGAAATCACTGAACTGTTACAATGGAGAACTGATCATACACAATAATTATTGATAATCGAAGTTGGGTGTACATAAAGTTTTTGTATATTAAAATATCTTGAGCTCTCTGAATAATTGGCTGTTATTTTTCCAGTTTATTCAAGTTTATCTATTAGTGAAGACGTCATTGAATTGAATACCCCATTTTACTATTAATTAAAAAGAAAATTCTTGTACACTTGGAAATCTAATGATGAAAATATATATCCCAAAAATTGCTATGAGAAGCACTTTAAGAAATTATTAACATCGATTAATATAAAAGAATTTGTGTCAATTTTAACACCAACATAAAAAATTATTCAAATTCTTAATCATTGTATGCAAGGAGGAATTACTAAGGAGCTGTTACAGGTAGTTTGGTGTAATGGATTTTAAATCGAAGGTTCAGTTTTGGAATGCTGACCCAGTCCAAATTAATTTGTACCGTGGTTCAGATTCCACGTTGAGCTGTAGGTTATATGATTAGTCAGTAACTAACTATTAGCAATTAATAACATTTTCATTATTGCTGTGTTTTCAGTTTTCAATTTTGTAGCAGTTGGCATTTTTGTATCTATCCCAGTGCCACGTTTTTGGAAACGATTTGGAACAATCACGGGTATCTATTAATTTGACAGCATATATCTAAAGAGCTGCTTAAATTTTTTTTAAAATCTATCCATTCCAACCTAACTCTTTTTCGGTTGTAAGGAAAATCTTGCTTTTACAATTTTCTGCTTTTCTTTACAGACAGCATATCAAAAAACCGGCCAGTGTTGTCAAGGGCATGAATGGATTAATTGGATTTCCACTGTCTACCTAAAATTTTATTTTAGGTCGAAATTATTATGTCATGCCCGTAATCATATTGTCAGTTTTGCACGTTAATATAAAATAATGCATAATTAAATTGTAGAGTTGGTTTTGAAAATTAATATTTCCATTTTAAAGATTTTTTACATATATTTTTTTCAAATAGTGAAGAATATAATTGAACGTAGTAAATTCACTATTTGTTGTTCCTATAAAAAGATTTTGAATGTACAATGTGGTGTTTACAGGTTTAGCATTATAAGTAATATTTGAAAGGTTTCAAAAATTTTAATTAGAGAGTTTCCCAACTTTTACACAAAAAGATCCCCAAAAAATTATTGGAATTTTTTCACTATAAGTTTTAATACATATTATTTAGAGTTTGTATAGAAATTTATAGAATTTTACCCTTACAAAATGTGAATCTATTGCACCGTGAGATTTATTTTGTTTGATTACAAAATTAGAATAAGTTTTCATCGGTGAAAATTCTTACATCGGAGCTAATTTTCTTGGCGTTTTGAAGGCTCAAGTGGTTGATTATGTGAAATTGAAATTTGAATTATTCAGATTGATATGCCATTTACAGCTTTTATGTGTCGGTGACGTCAGATGCCAGGTGTTTTTGATTTTAAATTAAATATACTCAGTGTTGACAAATTGATCTGTTTATTTGAAGATAAATCATTGATTATTTTGTAATTAGCAGTTCTACTAGAGACAATCACAGTAATGAAAGGCCAGCACGCTGCTGCTGCTCCAGCGTGTTCTTTTTAAGACACACAACGCACTCTGATTGGTCGTTGTTCGTATCAACTTAAAATCCCCTCCCCTGGGATCGAGTTTCAAACCAATATAGTTTTGTAACCTTGGGGAGCTGCCCATCCATGGAAGAGCCTTGCACGTATATTAATCTGTTCGACAACCTAATTAGTCTTTTTATATTCGACTTTTACATATTTTCAATAAGTGTAGTAAATTATCATCATCGTTTTTGAAAGTGAGGACGTTTGAAAGTGAGCAATGAAAAATGTCAGTATTGGGAAACTATTTTTTTTAATGAAGTCCGTTAAATGAGCTCTGCCGATCGAACTTAGGTAATATTAGGAAATGACATACTTTTTAAATTCTGACCGTTAAAAGCCGCTAAAAGGAGATCCACTGGCTAGAAACCCGTCCGTGGACGGGCTTTCCAGCTGTTTAAAAATAACTTACAAAGTTCTCCTTTTGTGGCCAAAATAAAAATAATTTAATTTGATATGAAGTTATTTTTTTGTACATTATAAAATGCATATAAACTTAAGCTTCTATATTAAAAGTAATTGATATACCGCACATTAACCATTGCTAAATTTTAACAAACAAGGGAGAAAATTGCGTAGTTTAAAAATAAAGAAAACTCAACGGAATTTAATAGATAACATTAAAATTAAGCGTTTAAGGTGAGGAAAACTCCAAAATACTGATTAGTTTTGCCAAAAAATCTATTGTAAAGTTTACATTCTTACACAAATTTCGACCTTATTGACGCATTCTATTAACAGTCCGTGCACCTTTAACTATGTAATTCTTGATACGGGGAATATGACAAATTAGGAGTTTTGTAGGCTTAAAAATTAGGTTATCTGTTGGCTTAGGGGTATATTTTTAATAAGTTGAACCGTCTCAGTGACCCATATTTACAATGATTCCGGTTTAGGTGGTGAAAGGGGCCCTAGAGATATTTTAATGAGTGAACTGTCTCATAGATCTCGGTTAATTAGTTCCATACGTTAAAAATATTGCAACTTAACTAAGAAGTACTTGAACGATGAATTTTTGTTAGCGGAACACTTCATCTCTTTCTCAGTCAAGGTAAATGGGGCTAACCGTATTGCTATAGCCAATTCTATGTGGTTAAGTGCTAATTTATGTATTTTTCTCTCTTTGCAAAGTTTACAACCAATTTGCAATGATCCGCAATTTTTCTTTTTACTGTGATCCGTTTACTATGATCCTTTACTTCAGAAATTTTTTAATTAGTAGTCCGGATTACAGTGCTATCCCCAAAAGTTACTATTTATATTCTACCAAAACGGGGCAGTTTTAGGCAATCGCTTGTTGGGTTCAATGACAAAATATTAAAAATAAAATAATAAAACAAAATGCAAAAATTGAAAACTTTTTCTCTTAATTCCTTTCTGCAGTTAATAAAAGTGTAGTAAAATATAATCGCAAAGTAAAAATACTTAAAAAAAGGGCTCCCCCATTGATTCATCAATTAGTAATAAATTTTTCTTTTTCCTTCGAATTAAAAGTGTAAAATTATTTGAATATTCATGCAATTAATCTTTACTTTTGAAGTCTTAAAACGCTTTCTCTTTGCATTAGGCTTTAATTTTATGTTAAGAGTCGCTTGAAATCTAACAAGAATTAGCTGGCATTAAAAACTTTCGAGTCTTAAACTTATCAGTTTCAGAATTTCGATATGGTAACATAAAACTCGTTAAAAGAAAGGTAGCATGTGTAAATGTAGTGCAGTTTGTAGTAGCTGGGTTGGCTTTGTAATTTAATAACAACCCGCCAGTTGTGACTCCCTTCGATATCGCCTTATTGATTTAATAAAGAAATGATCGCACAATGTGCTATTATGACTTTCCACATTGGCTGTTGAAGAGATATTGGTTTTAAATTTATGCCCTCATAAAATCCAAAGCTATTCGATATCTTAATCAATCTCTGCTAATTATGTGTTTGATTAAATTTTCATGAAAGTCCCAAAGTGCTGAAAAGTCATCCAATATTGCCTGTGGGATTCGAAATTTGGTATCATGAGATTTTCAGGAAATAACATCACCAAGTTGGTTTGGTATCGCAGCCGCACGGGCCATTAACGAATTTAAAAATATATTAGAATTCAAATTTCTGGTATTTATGATAAGTTAGTAAGGGTGGGAAACAAAGAAAAATTGTTTCAATTCGGATCATTAAATTTTCGAGTTGTCTATGAATATCATTTCAAATATATTAAAAGGGCGCTTTAAAGCTGAAGTTTTGGTTGATTGGAATGAGTTTCAGTGAAAAAGTCATTTGGTAAACAAAGAAAGCACATTCTTCTGGCATCAAAAATATAAAACTAAATGGGACATACGACAATTCTAATACATCAACTGCAGCTCTGTTCAAGGCATTTAATGTGTGCGAAGAGAAAAGGAAAGAATCGACAGCGGAAAATACAAGAAACAGCCATAAAGCGGCTTTGTTTCAATAAACTTAAACGTATCCATAGTTTATGAAACAAGAAAATTGGTATGACGTAAGAAAAATTGATAAGTTACTGTCGAAATTACAGTAAGTTTGGATGTTTCAAAATAGGTTTGGTTTTATTTTCAATATGAATAGATGAGGTCTAAAATGTTACCCTCTTTGTTGTTTTACAAAGCCCTCTAGATATTTGCAAGCATACCCTTAATTCATTCTTGTTTACTTGATTTTGTAATAAAGCGAATCTTATCAGAATATTATGTTTGCTTTATGTTTGCAATTTTCAGTTATTAGTTGCTCTTAAGTAAAAATCATGTTTAAAGGATTCCGCGAAAATTTATTAATTTAATATCATAAATTATTAAAAGAAACTGATAATTAATAGTTAATTAGTAAAATTGTTAGATATAAAAGACTTCACTTGATTATTATTTGTCGAGGTAATTTAATTTTAATAAATTTGAGCTTTGGTGACGATGGTCTATCGGTAACAAAAATTTCCAACTCAAGGAACACCTCTATAGCAACCTTTCAGGGTGTCACATCACCTTGGTGATGTCACAATAAATACTCACCCTCAATTCACAATTACACCCCACTGAAGAATTCACTATGAAGTTGAATTGGTAATGAGATTTTATTAGATTTCACATTTTTACTTTTGAAATAATATGAAATATAGGAGCACCAAATAATTTTGGAAAAAATGGGTTAATTATATAAAATTCTACAGAAAATGTTGTCCGTTCTAATCCCCGATGGTTACTAAATTGGAACAGTTTAGCATTGGCATTTTATTGAAGTTTTTGAAGCAAAGCTACTTAATTAACTACTATAAGTTTTTAAAAAATTTAACTAAAAATGAAATTATTAAAGACGTTTTTAGAGGCAAGATTACAAATTTATGAAAATTTAAAATACGATAGCTTACTACAAAATCTATTGGTTCGACGTTATTAGAATAGCATGAAGCAAAACATAAGCAAATAAATTTGATACGTACAGCGTAATTAGAAAATAAAAGAATTAAAGCTGAAATAATTAAAATCGAGAAAACACTTCAATTTAAGAATTTTTATGACCAGTATTCGACTGTTAAGATAAGTCTGCATCTTAATGACACAACTAGTACGATCAGGCAATATAAATAATAATCAAAAGTTACAATCCATCAACAATTATATTCTACTCAATTGGGTGATATTTTACGGAAATTTAATTTTAAATTTCGTTCTAGTTACAGTAACGTTAATGTTAACGCAATGGAAATGTTAACGTACAATGGATGGGAAGAAGGGATTCAATTCAAGTATTCACAATTCAGTCCATGATGATGGTAATGTAAATACGAAGGGTGTTTGGAAAGTTCGCGGCCTGCCAATGAAACATATTTGTAACAAACTCCAAATTTGTTTTATTTATGCATTTTATTCCATCGATGTTCTACTTTGCGTTGCCTTCTTTGAAGACCGATTTATCGGGGTCTTTAAAATAAGCTTCTACATTCGTTCGATAAAAAAATATTGTGCTGCCAAATGCTTTTCATATTTGGAAACAGTTTATAGTCAGGGGGGGGGACAAATCTGAAGAATGCGGTGCATGAGGTATTAATTAATAGAAATATATTCCCTCTTAAACAATTTGCAGTTCAATTTTAAAGAAATAAGGCGGTCTTTGAATTGTGGCAATCGGACGTTCCTGGGAATAAGTAGGGAGATTGTGATGACCAACTGTGACAATGGGATGAGGAGGGTTAAAAAGTCGAAAAATATTGCGGACCTCCTTTATGGACGACCCCTTAAATATTATAATGTAGTCTTATCCAGTGAACTTTAGCATTACATCATCGTTCACCCAATCGTATATATTGTGGTGTTTCAAACGGGTTGAAGATTCAGGTTGATAGCATAAAGATAAAAAAGGGGCACAAAAAGGATACTCGTAGGTGTTGAGAATAAATTCCGTTTAACAAAAGCTAAAATGTGTACCAATGACACATTAAAACACTATTTTGATTATTGTTTTGCATCTTGTGATATTTGTGCGTGTAGTGGCGATTTGAGTGAGCCTACAAAAGAAACCACCGAGTCTTTGATTTGAGTTTGGAATCCAATCTACCCTGAGAGAGTTTTAGAGACATAGCGAACCGGAACTTTGAACTGTTTAAAAAAAAAACATTACAATATAGTAAGCTTGCCATTGGTTATGCAACCAAAACAGCTATTGATTAAATTAAGATGACGTAACACCAAACTACCCTGGCAAGGATACTTTTTTATACTTTTTCGGTCCAATCGATTCGGAATCAATTACAGCAGATCTAATTAGAATATTATATGTTGCAACTATGTACGTCTGGCTTTATTTATAATATGTAAAACTTTTTAACTTTTTTGACATTGTTGATTAGATTTATTTCTAACCGTTTCAAAAAACGTTATCTTTGCAATCCGCTGGTCTTTTTTATACTCCCTCCTTCAGCTGTAACAAATTTTTTCATTTGTTATCTAGTTCCTCCTTGAATAAATGCATTTCACAATATTCCTCGTTGCGGCCCAGAATTTTTATTTAAATGCTATCTTTAAATGCAGGTATTTGGGTGCAAGTGTAGATAGGCTGGCGTAAACGAAAAGCGTTGAATTCAGTCTCCCAACCTCTACGATAGCGGAGGTACATAATTTCATAACGATTTTGTTAAGTGCCGATAGTTTGCATGGACAAATATTTTCTTGGTCCAATGTCACTATTTTTTGGTGCATCTTATCCTTCCAACATCCTTATCACTTAGAGGCTAAGGATTACTTTAAGGAATTCCTTTATTGGATGGTCCCATACTCCTACTATACTCTGGATGGTCCAACGTTGCTTAACATTTTCAACATCAGCTCTAGCTTTCACGATCCAGCAAATCATCTTCAGATTTGCAGCAGATTTGTGTCGTGAACGTGTCTCTTAAGTGGAGAATTTACAAGTGTTCTAGATTTTCACCTTTTGGACCAAACATCATATTTTGAGTGGAAGGAAATGCCTGTCACCATTATAAGTTGTAAACAACTTACAAAGAACTAACGTAACGTAAGTAAATTTTATTCTTTCCTATTCGTTGGACCGACGTGTTTTGTTATTTCATTTGTATGTTTTGCATAGTCATTTATATTGCAATTATTGGGATTGTGAAAGCAGCTCTAAAATTCTTCTTTCACTTAAAGCTAGCCCATTAACATGGTGGCTAAACAAACTGTAGAGGTCCTCTCCGGGTTGTGACGGACTCTGGTCTCTGTTTTGGGTCAACCCTCTCATTAGGGGTTGCTACTCAAAGGGTAGTTTTCGTTTCACAGGTCTTGAACTTGCAAGCTTCACAAATAGCGAATGTCAATAAGTCAATATAGTCTAGTACAGGGGTGGCGAACCTTTATGTATCAACGTGCCATTTTTTCTAAAGAAATGTTTAATGAGGCAATAGACGTGCCATCAAATAATTAAATATAATATTTAATAATGTATTTTTTGATAGGTGGCGTGCCCAAAATATTGTGTCGCGTGCCATCAATGGCACGCGTGCCATAGGTTCGCCATCCCTGGTCTAGTATTTACTCTTTTTGTTAATCTTTGGAAATATCAGGTAACAAGTCATTATCTCTCATAAAGTGTTTTCCGAAAGAGCCCAATCCTAGTGTCACTTTGGAAACCAGAAGCTTAGGTAGGTTATAAGAATTTAATGATACTTGAATTTGGTTGATGAGAAATGTTGGCGACATTATAATAATGCGTACCTACCATATAAAAAGTTAATAAAGTATTAAGGGGACTGGCGCACTTAGGAGGTCGAGAAAATGCAGCTATTTGTTAATTTTTTTCTGGAAAAGTGTATATAATTATTGCACACCAATTATTTTTATTTAAAAGAGCTTTATTTTAGAAATACAATGTAATAAATTGTACAGAAATATTAAAAAGTAACCCATTTACAGCCGATGTTCGGCAACCCTGTTTTTAAAAAGCATTTTGCGGTGAGCAAGATATTTCAAAAAGTAGTGCACAAATCTATTTCAAATTTGGTATACTTGTTTTAGACATCAAAATCTAGTCCCTAACGCAGAGATTTTTTCAAAAAATGGAATTTTGACAAGACGGCAGCTGTTCAAAGTATAATAAAAAATACGCATTTAAATAAAAATCCTCTACGTTAGGGACTAGATTTTGATGTCTAAAACAAGTATACAAAATTTGAAATAGATTTGTACACTAGTTTTTGAAATATCTTGCTCACCGCAAAATGCTTTTTAAAAACAGGGTTGCCGAACATCGGCTGTAAATGGGTTATTTTTAATAAATATTTTTGTACAAAAAAATTACATTGCATTTCTAAAATAAAGCTCTTTTAAATAAAAATAATTGTTGTGCAATAATTATATACACTTTTCCAGAAAAAAAAACAAACAAATAGCTGCATTTTCTCGACCTCCTAAGTGCGCCAGTCCCCTTAAGCTGAAGGTAAATCCAAATAAATATTAATTTACAGATAAGACTATCTTGAAGGACTTACAATATTTAATGTGAACTCAGAACAACGGATACCGCAATATAGCCATTATTTTCCAAGGAGAGACAATCAGAATAATGAGGATAACGTAAATCTCACTCTGTGCACGCATGTGCCGTTACTTTCTACGTCTATACGGATCTTATCTCTTAAGTTTCCACCACTGACGCGTATGAATAGATTAACGACATTCTCGTTACCGACCGATCACTCACTGACTACAAATTTATTTTAAAAAGTAGAGCACAGTTTAACAAATAACGTAAGCTCTGATAGGTGTGAAAACTTAAGAATTTAGTTTATTTGTTATTTTATTTACTTTTTTACAATAAATTTGTAGTCAATATGCAATCCATACGGATATGTTTTCACACTTAAATTTTAAATAACAGAAGCACATCTCATAATTTACCCGTGTAGCCATCTAGCTCCAATTTCCCAAAATCTAAGCAAATCTTGAATGAAAAGCGTTAAACGTTAATTTGTTTAGTAGATAAAAAGTATGTTTAGTTTCTATAAATTGATAATACAACTGACTTTCTTATATTAAAACTGATAACTTGAGTGAAAGACTTGCAGAAAAATAAGGACATATTTTTTATCAAAATTCTGAAATTAATACTTAAAAGGATACAGATCAAACTGAACAAACAAGGACATAATCTCCATTAGTAAATTACAATCCGTCTATCACTTGATTTAAAGCACCAAACTTTTTGTTCCATTGATTAGATTATTCGGCTAACCTTTCTATTTAGCAGGATACAAAATAGTAGATGGGCAGCCACCAACTTCTCCAATAATTTTTGTTTGAATTATGTCTAGCAATATCATCAAAGCAAATAAAACATAATTAATTTAAATTCTCAGATATCTTTTCAAACTTTAATTTTATTTCCATTATTTATTCTTTTGGTTTTAAATAAAAATGCGTAAAGCGGTGAGTTGTTTGAAAGAAGACCAAGGGGGCATTTGACAAATTTCGTTTGCATTCCTATTCGAAATTTCCGCATGACTTGTTTTAGATTCGCCGTCGTGACTGCGGGTCGATCACGAGATGTATCATTTCAACCCTTACTTCTAAATTCTAAACATTCTTGAAGAGTTAACCTATGATATGCAAATTAAAAAATTATTGTCGTCTCTTATTATTTATTTTTGAGTCCGACATTGCTACCTTCTTTCGACACTGTTTCTGCTTTATCTCCCGTAAAATGCGCTTGGTTGGTTTTAAACCTTATTCTTCGGCTTCAACAATCTCCTGAAATACAACTATATTTTATGGTTGTCAAAATAAACAATGCCATGCTTAAGAGTAAACCGAAAAAGAATAAAAATGTATTAAATAAATTAAAACTCTGATCAAAGGGGATTTTTTAACTTTTTGTAATCGAATACGAATTGAAGCTTAGTAAAGGATATTTGAATTCCTCTTTTCAGTTCAAATTTAAATCAATCTTGCGGAGGGCGAATTTTGCTGTTTTAATTAGCCCAAAGCCTAGGGTAATCAAGAATTCTTTCTAGTCAATAGGAGGTTCGATCATTATTAAAATTTCGTTGTTTATCTTTAAGAATGCAATTTTAAATTTAATCTAAAGATACTTTAAGAAGGGGTCAATCACCATAATCAGTAAGATCATCCATCAGTTTAAGCTTTGTTACAGCAACACTTTAGGTGTTGGTGGCGTCACTTCCTGTTTGTTATCAATCTGATTGATGAAACCTGAACTGATTGATCACATCCCGTGAGATATTCTCAGTCTGTTGTCGTCATTGTTGTGTGATGCTATTGTAACATTCTCAATAAGATTTTAAATTAAACGATGTGATTTTTGATCCAACAAACTGTAATTTGATGAAATAAAAATTGAAACCTTTTTCCAATAGCTTGATTTGTTTTACGAACTTCGACTCGAGTTTCTTTAAAAAATGTGCATTTGAAGTTGAGACTTGCATTTTATATTAGAAGTTGGTATTCGGGATTATACGGTTTCTGGAGAGTCGCCGTTGGCCAGAAACCGTTGCCCAGGCGACGCACGGACTTTCAGATACTGAACATCGATAGGTCGATTTTAAATTTTCAGCTCGATTAAAATAATCTTAATATAAATTCAAAACTATCTCATCATAATATATCAAAAGGTTTGATTTGTTTCTTCCATTAAAATATGAAATATTAAGCTGCTCGTATTGTATCTTGTCCAATCTTGTTCGAAAAGAATTTTTCTGCGATATTTAGGAAATCTACTTGAAAGCAAAGTGACCGTGCGATAGAATCGTAAAAGTTATAGATTCGACTGGAGATTATAAGCAGTTATGGGTTGTCCCTTGGTCATTTCTGTGTTTCTAGAAAATTGCTCAAGTCATCTTGGCGACTCTGCGATTTATGGCTTTTGGAAACTTGTATTATTTATCCTTGTCTGTAATTTATTGAAAAATTACAACTGGATGTTTGTAGAACATTTTATGTAGTGAAAGCGAGCGAATATCTTACCTTAGGTGATGTCAGTTTCAGTTTGCAAATCCGGTAAGGGTGGACAGCCTAGATATGCAACTTAAGGGATGTAAAAAGAGGATCTCTATTTTGTATTGTAAATTCACTTCTCTTGTCCGGTAAAAAGCACTCAACAGCTTGAATTTTAAGCAAAACTTTTCTAAACTACTAGGGATATTTTGAGTTAAATTTAAGGTTTTTGCCTGCGGATTAAAGGATTTACAAATTAAAGTTACAATTTTTTGACGAATATTAAAAGCAAGCCCGATTTTTTTGACTAGTGTAATGATCACCTCATGAAAACGTGTCTAATGTTATGTAATACTGAAAAAAAAGTTGTTTCGTGTTCGACATCCACGTGACCAGTTGTGGACAATTTAGATTGGCCAAATCATAAAATAATCACGTACTATACGAGTTCGTCAGCAATCTTGAAACAATTTTACTTAAAACTATTACAACGAAGTTCGGTAGGCACCTACTCGAAATATTTGCGAAAAAAGGAAAATGCTTTTTATGCGTTGTCGTAAAAATGATCGTTCGTGAGTTGTGTGTACCCAAAAGTTTTCAGATAGTTTCGGAAGTAGCTAAATTGGTCTTTAGGGTGACTTAAGGTATTTACCCCATCTTGACCTCGATCAAATAGCAAAAAGGTCAACTGAAGCAAGTTTGTTGTAAAATATTTCAAACTGAGACGTGAATTAATAATTTTGGAGATCGAAAATTAAGTGAAAAACAAACAAGAGTAAGTACATATTTCATATCTTTAAGCGTATAAATATATCAAACAATTAATTTTGTCGTAAACATCAGAGAGAATGCGAACATAATTACACTCATTTATATGACGTGTTTGAACACGTTCCTTTCTAACAGACAAGAGCTTTACAATTGCGTAGAAAATAAATGACAATCAGTAGCTTATTGCGCCCTAATGAGAAATTGTTAGAAATCTTTATACTATGCTGTATGAGTGTTTCAAATATAAACTCTATTCGCCTTGTTCATAAAACCTAAGCAATGTTGCCTTGAATCTTATACAGAAAGCCTTAAAAGCCAGTTTCCTGCGTTCTTCATATTACATATTCTGCTATACGAGACGTAAAGCTTCGCCCAAGCCGGTAAAAGCTCAGAAAGCTGGCTGAAAGCTCGTGCTGTTAATTAATAATTACTGACAAGTTGCTCTTCCTTTGCTTTAGTTGAGATCAGCGTCAAATGATTGCAGAAGAGAAAATTTGTCTTACCCGGCCTGTATTGCGTTTGCCGCTTATTTCCTTATTTTAATTAATTCCATTAATGGAATTTTAAAACTATAAGCAAACTACTTTTTATAAGCAGCAGCAGCAGCAGTATAAAAATTTCCTTTGGAATTATTTAATGCATCCCAATTACTTGTGTAATTAAGTTTATATGTTAAACTAAGAGGAATCCATAAAAATTTCCCCTTTGTTAATAAAAGTAAAGACCAAAGAGTGAGAATAAGGTGTTCATTTCAGTAGTAATTAAGATGGTAGTTAAAGCTCCACAGAGAACGCTTTGGTGTTAATTAAAATTAGAAAACTTTTTGTGAAATAAAAATAATAATGATGCTGGTTAAAGTTAAAATCCAAAAGAAAATTGTTCTAGTAAATGCATAGTTGGTAGTAGTTCATGAACAAGGAATGCGACAAATATGAACTGGTCTTCGATATTAGGGTTTGCAAAGGTAAAACTAAATCGTGTTACACGCGAAAGTGCTGGAATTTGGTGTACTTCATCATAATTAGCATTCCATCCAACAAATATTGCTTTTGAACTTTTCGTTAGTAAATCCAAATTTAAAATTTTTTTTTAAATATAAAAATTAAATTTTATGCATTTTCTTTAAAGTTTCGTTAACGTACGAAATTTTCTTTTCTGAAAAAATGTCATATTTATATATTATTGTATTCCTGCATGCTGCTGAAAACATCTGTCGCGAACCAGATGTTGCCGACACTACGTTAAGGCGCGAGATTCCCGCTTGGGATCACAACACCACCCTAAACCCCTTCATATCCACCTCAAACCCCAGATATGAACCCCAAGCCCACGATATCGACCCACAGACTTTCATAAAACGTAAAACATTTCACATCTTTATTTTATAACATTAAAGCGAAACATCAAAATTAAAATTCTGGACACGAAGACTTTCTAAACGTAGTTGATATAAAAATTGGTTTTTCTAAATCTTCACGTCATGAGAGATTAATTTGTCTTCGATAGATTTTGCCAAACTTAACTAATATTTCAGCACTTGTCTTAATTAATACCCCTAGACATTGTACCAATCGCCACATATATCTTCCAAGTCCAATTGTTAAATTGTTCCCTGAGTTATATATCATTCCCTGTACCCCTAAGATAGGATGATACATGGTGTTAGAATTCTCATATATCCTTATAGTTGAAATTTCGCACCACTATATTCACTTTAGCCGCAACTGTAGAAATATATGGACTATTTTTGATTACCGACACGATGTAATTAAGGAACTCGCCGAGGAGTTTACTCTAAAGTTTTAATAATATATATAATATAAATTACGTTGCTTATTATTCATGGAAACGTTCCAAGATTAAGACGATCTATGACCATCTCTGATGTGTGTTAAGGGATTAAGGCGTACTTAAGGGTTGTGATGGAAAATGTTAATTATTTACTCGAGCATTCTAATTTGCAATTTAAGTTGTAAAATGAAAAAGCTGCTTCTCAAACTTGATTTTTTCCATTTGCAATTTCTTTGAATATATCTACGTATACACGTTTGATGAAAATTTTAAAGGCAAAAGAGTTTAGCACTCGATTGACCAGACGCGTTTGATCTCGCCAACTTTTTAACTGATTGCCAATTTCTAAGATGTTTGCCTTTTATATTGCTTTGCCTGCAAAGACATCTCGAGATAAATTAAAGCATGTAAAAAGCACAAAAAAGCTGAAAAGAATCCGAGACTTATGTACCTTTAAAAACGCAATCAGATAGCTGGTCCTGATCTTCCGTCCTTTACGTGTACCGCAGCGCGGCAAGCGGCGACCCGCGTAACTTCAGTGCAAGATTTAATTAAATCCAAGTCTTGATTTATTGTCGCTTGTGTTACCCTTTACCCCTCATCGGTCCTTACCCTAAGTTCTATACCCCATTTTCCCTAATTCTGCCTTGTTGTTTACGCTTATATGATTTTACTCTGTGCTTTAAATCAAATTTGTAGTTTATACATTTAGCGAACCGATGATGATTTAAAAAAAAAATTAATTAGCTACACTCACGTTAATTACTTAAATTGAAACGAATATTTGCTTAATTTTCAAATATTCTTCAAGTTAAAAGCATATTAAAAATATTTAATGATCTGACTTTTAAGCGCGTGCCTTTAAAAACTGCGAGTGTTTATAAAGCAGCAGGAAACCAGTAGCAACCCCGACATCCGCTAAAGACTCGCCTGGTTTACCTATAAACTACCCTTAATTCCAACATCCCTCTAAATTACAATCCCCATTCTTCCAGCTTACTTTATTTTCCCTTTACCTTACAGGGGTAACTAAATAACTGCCCCATTATAGCGTAAGCGTCGTTGATAGAGGGCGTCAGAATTAGGTCTTGTTGCCGAGGTTGTAAGGGCGCAGATTTTTAAGGCGCCCAAATGTACAATATATGCAAAAAGATTGAGGGATTTACATATACATGTGTTTTATGGTACAATTGGTCTATACTTTAAAAATCCTCTTCTATTTTAATTCTCTTTTATAGCCAATTTCCCTTTGCTTGTAACAAAATGATTACATAAACCTAAAAATATTACCGAAGATTTATAAAATCTCATTTCTTTAAACGACGTACAAATTTAATGCAATCAAGGGAAGGTTCCGTCGTAACCCAAAACAAGATATCGGTTATTGCGAAAATTACTTTTGATTTGGGTTTATTTTTATCGTCGCAAACAAAATTTCATTTAGAAAATCGTATTTCTTTCTTACACTTTTATAGCCTGGCCGTAGTTTGCATACGTTATTGCTAAGCTACCACAGTGTCTAACCGCCAGCCGCCAGAATGAGCAACAGTTCTGTTAAACATTACACACAAAGTTAACAAAATTGAACTCAAAACTACATTGACCAACTACACAAAACATGGGGTAGTTTTTAATTAAGGCAGCTCAATGAGCGCGTTAAGAATTCCTAACATTCCTACTTGTTTTAATTGTGTCACACACATATAGTTATCTTTTTCCCTCCAACCAATTGAATTAAATTTAACAGAGAACAACTGCATTTTTCTAACGTAAAAATTGACACGATTAAAGGGCATTTAGAAGAAATGCAAATATGCATTTAATTAGTGATATTAAATTATAAATTCCAATTATTCTCTTGAGGTCTAATAAAAAATTAAAATTTAAAGAATGCGATCCGTTCCGTCTTCCGTCGGAGGCGCTTCTTAAAAATTTGGTACAATTTGGCAATATTGAAAATTTATTTTGTAATACATAAAGCACTCTCGGAAGTTTAATTATTAACTTTTCAAAGTGCTAACACAATCTTATAAATGCAAGTGCTAGATTCGACACATCCATAATAGCATTATATCTTCGCACTATTTTGCGTCTTACCCTTCTATGAATTAAAGCATGATAATGAATATATGATAAGGGTAGGCAGTATATTTACAGACCTAGTTCAAGTTGCTCTTTTGGGAGTAAAATTCAATTGCAACCCTTTGAAAGTGACAGCCCTTAGACCTGACATCATATTACACCAAGTTCTACGACCTCCAATGTTTTCTATCCCTTTTTGATAGACGCTAAAAGCTAGGTGTATATTGCTCGACACGTAACTCGTGCTTTGTAATTCGAGTCGCCCTCGCTGTGTTCTAATTAGCGAAAAGTTGCTAAGACGGAGCTGTTTGTGCTAGTAACTCCTAATATATGCATCTTTCATTATCGCATAGCACCAGAGGAAGATAGTACTATTTTTCTACGGCTTTTCATTTAATTTGAGAAAATTCGAGGCATGTTCAGAAGGAGGATGGAGAAGTAATTAAAATGTGGCAAAAGAAGACAGAGCTGCGTGTTTTGTTGAATCAGGTAAGGTTGCACGCAGTCCGTGCGGGTCGTCTTAATATTTAGCCTCTTAAGGAAGGGTGGAATCAGCACCCTCTTGGGGAAAGTTATACTAATTAATGAAGGGGGTTAAGGTTGCTAAATACTTTGCGAAATGTTTGTAAGAAGGATTATTGCTTCTGTTTTTATAACGATGATGCATAACTTTGCAGATAAGGATAAAGTTTTCTCTTCAGGTTGGAATAAATACCGCAAAACAGATAAATGTGCTACAATTTTTAAAGAAAAGTTTTCCTAAAAAGATAACTTTATTAAATTAACTGCTTGCTTGTTAAAAGTTTTGCAGAAGTTTACGAACTGATATTCAAAAGAAACACAACTTTTAAAATATATTAATTAATATTAAGTCGCTTGAATTACCAGCAAAAAATACATTTTTAAATTTCCATCTTACTTTCATCATTTCTCAATGTCACCCAAATGCAGAATAAGTACTTGATGTATGCATAGCGATTAAGCGCATAGACTGCTAATACAGAGAACCCGGTTCGACTCCGGGCGAAGTAAGAATCATATTATGGCCGTCTCCCCTCGGCAGGCAATGGCAAACCACCGGGGTGTAATTTGCCATGAGAAGCCTTTGTCTTAGGATAAAAGCGAGGGGTTAATCACGGGCATAAATTATGTACACCAGACTTCAAACTCCCCCAGACTTCCTCGGACTACCCGAGACTTCCTCAGACTACCCGAGACTTCCTCGGACTACCCGAGACTTCCTCGGACTACCCGAGACTTCATCAGACTACCCGAGACTTCCTCGGACTACCCGAGACTTCCTCGGACTACCTCAGACTTCCCCTAAGTGTGCGCGTGCGCAGCTACTCACGTCGAATGTGCGCACGCGCAAAAATTCCCGGCAATGTGAAGCGTATTTAAATGTAAAGTGCGCGCATGCGCCATAATCAAGTCAAATAATGTGCGCCGAATGTATGTAAAAATTAAATTTTTAGTTTTATAAACAGGACCGGATCAGAGTTTGGGACCCAAATCTAAAACTTTATTTAAGAGCAATGTTCAGTGGTTATGGGGGGACTCAACTCTAAAGGCCGTGTGACACGTGTATTAACTTTTAAAAAAATTTAAAAAAAAGTAACAGTCCATTGATTGGTTAAACAATCAACATCGGTTCCAACATTGGTTTGTTACCAAATTAAAAAAAAAATTAGTAGTAATTTAATTTGATATCTTATTAGTTATTATAATTATATTTTATAATTCTTTGTTCTTCTCGGTTCTTCTGATATCGCTAGGGGGGGGGGGCGACGCCGGCGCCGCAGAGTCCCTCAGTCCCCCCATGTCGAATTTTGGAAAATATTTTTTGTGTTATTCGTTTGTGCATCGTTTGTGTAGGTTTGTGCAAACATTTTTTTCGTTTGTGCAATCTCCGTTCGCGAATTATTTAAGAAGCAAGTTTGGGGGGCTGGGGAAATGCCAGCCCCTCCATTTCAATTTTTGCATAAAATTTTATGTTAATCGTTTGTGCATCGTTTGTGTACGTTTGTGCATTCAAAATTTTCGTTTGTGCAAATACCGTTCGCGAAATATTTACAATTTAAGTGGGGTGGGGGGAATTCCAGCCCCCCCCCATCACGAATTTTGGGTCAAATTTGGTGTCAGTCGTTTGTGCATCGTTTGTGTACGTTTGTTCATTTATTATTTTCGTTTGTGCAAGCACGGTTAGCGATATATCGTTAATTGAAATTTCCGCGATCAATTCTCCAGCCCCCCACCCTCGCCCCCACCCCCATTTAGAAATTTTGTCGTTTTTTCAATTGAAGATATATCGCAAACCGTGCTTGCACAAACGAAAATAATAAATGCACAAACGTACACCAACGATGCACAAACGATTGCCATCAATTTTGACCTAAAAAGTATTTGCACAAACGAATGACACAGAAATTGATCAGTAATTCCCCCCCCCCCCCATTTCGATTTTTGGATTAATTTTTATTTCTTTCGTTTGTGTACCGTTTGCTTACGTTTGGGTAATAATTTTTTTCTTTATGCATTCTCCGTTCGCGAATTGTTTAACACATAAATATTTGTAAATCTCCGAGCAACAGTCGCCAAAGTGCCTTAAGTTAGCTTAACTTGAAATTTGGCTGTGACTGTGGCGCCATCTGTGGTGTGGTGATAGAAAATTTGACTTGTCAGTGAGGTTATGCGAAGTTGGGTTATGTATCCAAGCATGCGCATTTGGTTTTGTTTTGTACTTAGGAATATCCGGGAATATCAAATTTAATTTTGACAGATGTCAAATTGCGTCAAAGTACATTTTTTATTATTTAAATTATTTCCTTCTACAATACTAGATCATAAAACGTAATACTACTACCTATTTGTTTAGTAGTTTCAGTGTTAAATTTGGGATTCCAAATGTGCATATAATAATAATAATTTAAAAAAAATCATTTTAAAACTCATACAGGCGAAAAACCGTTGAAGTATGTAATTTACACATATTTAAGAATAAATGTGCACATAAGAGAAGTTTAAAAATTCATTTTAAAAGTCATACATTATAATACTCATATACAACAGTTTTACTTATTTTACCTTAATATTAATAGTAATTAAAAATTGAATAATTTCATTTTGAGGTTATAATCTTATAATATATTGAATAATTGTTTTGTTCACTTTTTACGACTTTTTAATTTAAAATTAAATTAAAGAGAAATAGGGCCGATTTCCTAATACTTTTAACGAGCCATTAAAAATAAAAGTGGATTTCTATTGGCTTGTTAGAGTGAACGGACGTTTTCTATTGGTTAACAAAGATCTTTTAGTTAAGTGGAATTATGAAATCGGCCCTTATTAATATTGAATGTATTTTATTAATTATTTATTTTTGAAGACTTTCCAGAAAACCAACTAATACCTTCAACCGACTGAATAAATTTATGATTATTATTAATAATATACTAGAATATTTTTAACGTAAAGTAATTCAATTTTCGTAGATGTACGTTCATCCAAACTACAAAGGATTAAGTCGGATTAAGTTCATTACATTAATTTGACATATTTCAAAATTAAATGTGGTATTCCTATTTCAAAGTACAAAACAGAAGCAAATGCGCATGTTTGAATTCATCTCTCTCCACAGGATCATCCCATCCACAGATGGCGCCACAGTCACAGCCAGGTTATTACTGTTGCGAAACATTCGTATTAATTTTGTTTACCAAAATTCCGAAAAATAAGCGAAAAATCGGGAAAATCTGAAAATAATAAAGCGCATGCGTGGCTGCGCATTGTACAGTTTTACCATACAGGGTGAAAAGTAACATTCACCAAATCGCATTCGCATTTTTAGGGACCGTATTCAGGATGAAATTTTTTGTTTTAATTATGTATACAGGGTGAAGCACAAACAAACATCAAAAACACATACCAGGGGAATTCTGATAGAATAAAGCAGGAGCTGTATCGGCTGTATTTGACAAATACGAATTATTCGTTATCGTGATTTACACGAGTTCTTCATCGAATTCAATCGGGCAAATAGCCCTTATTATAGTATTAGACCTAACCTTCAAAAATATCAAGAGAATTTAGCATATTCTCGCGTGGTGTTCTCGCCTACGTTATTTTGCGTCAAATTATGATTGTGGATAGAAAGTGGGCCACTGCATTGACGTATTTATTGCACAAACGTACACAAACGAATGACACCAAAAAAATGTCAAAAATCGAAATGGGGGGGGGGCTGGAGAAATGATCGCGGAAATTTCAATTAACGATATTTCGCTAACCGTGCTTGCACAAACTAAAATAATAAATGCATAAATTGAAAATTTGACCCAAAATTTGCGATGGGGGGGGGCTGGCATTCCCCCCCCCCCACTTACATTGTAAATATTTCGCAAACGGTATCTGCACAAACGAAAATTTTGAATGAACAAACGTACACAAACGATGCACAAACGATTAACATAAAATTTTATGCAAAAATCGAAATGGGGGGGGGGCTGGCATTTCCCCAGCCCCCCAAACTTGTTTCTTAAATAATTCGCGAACTGAGATTGCACAAACGAAAAAAATGTTTGCACAAACCTACACAAACGATGCACAAACGAATGACACAAAAAATTTTCCAAAATTCGAAATGGGGGGGGGGGGAAATGGACCTTATAATATAGTGTACCAAAGTACGGTTGGTAGTCAATAATACCACGGCTACCAACCGATCTGTTTTCATAAAGTATATTTTAGTAAATTATTTTAAATTAGGTGTAAAAAGTATGGTTTTGGTTCTTTTTCAAACACTATTAGAAAAAATATTGTTCGATACGCATCGAAAAGTATCTTTTAATTAACTTGTAACGAAAATATCTATTTCCGAACGTTTTCTGTTCTAAATTTTCTACAGACTACTAGGAAATTTTCAGGACTACCTAAGACTTCTCGGGACTACCCCAGACTTCCCGAAACTTCCCGGGACTACCTCAGACTTCCCGGGACTACCTGAGACTTCCACGGACTACCCGAGAATTCCCTGGACTACCCAAGACTTCCTCGGACTACCCAAGACTTCCCCGGACTACCCAAGACTTCCTCGGACTACCCAAGACTTCCTCGGACTACCCAAGACTTCCTCGGACTACCCAAGACTTCCCCGGACTACCCAAGACTTCCCCGGACTTCCATGATACTGTACACCAGACTACCCGCGTGATTTACCCCTCGGATAAAAGGACCTAGTACGAAAAATATAAAGTACATAAAAAATCGTCCCCAAATTAAAAGGTTTACCAAACCCTCTTTAGGGTAAAAGGACCGAGTAGGAGGTATGCATTAAAAATCCCAATGCATTAAGTTCCATTCCAGATCATGAATCTCTCCGAAATTACTAACTGCTGGCTTGCAATTCGGTATTTGCGGATTTATTCGAGTATCTTGTCGAAATATCATCATAATCTGTGGCAGATTCAAAATGAATATTGAGCACATTGGTAGGTGAATAACATTACATGCACAATTTCTTCTTAAATTTACAAAACAAAGTAAAGGCAATACAATAATTTATAGTCCATCAGCGAATTTTGACAATGCACTATAATATAAGACTTAATAAAAATTAACAATTTCTTCTTTCCTTGAACCATAGTCCTCCAGCGTTCCAATTTTAAAATTGAGGTATTATCCTTAACACAATCAGAAATCTAATTTTGATTAATTTTGGGCATGTTGGTGTGTGCAAGCATTTTACTGTGGGTCCGTGCATTTTGATAGCCAAGCGGAGACCTCTTGACTGTATGCTAAATCTTCCAAAAAGAGGAAACTGTGTTTTGCGGTAATGGCGCAGTATCTCCTGTGGGTGAGTCTAAACAGCTCGGTGGTCGCAAGTCCATACTAACAACCCTTGAGCATTATGTGATTAATTAATATTAGTAGGCCGTCGGTAAAGTATCCACTTCTGCTTTATAAGTGTGATTCACATGACCAACCGAAAGAAATGTATTGATCTAATTTGATTTGCTCATTTGGATTTGGTCCCCAAATTGAAGAATAAGTCTGAAAAATTTAATCGATTCCAAGTCGATAGGTTAACAACTTTGACACTCTTCGTAGAATTATTTCTCGTCATCTCTGCTTTGTAATTTTATTCTTAGTTTTATTCTCGTGACCACTACGTTGTGGTTCGTCTTGGAATCAGCGCCTTAAAACTCCTTACGTCTAGGATACAGCTTCTATGCTTACCATCCACCATTCATCAACCAGCTATAACATCCATAGTCGGATGTAAAGCCTCCACCATATTTTTATGGGGGGTTGTTAGCCATAACTCGCCACGGTGGCCAACCGGGTTGGCGAGTGTAGTCCACAGATCGATTTTGGACTTTTTAGATCACAGCACATATCCGACGCAATCAGGATTAGAACCGCGGATTCCCACTCTAGTCTATCCGTGTTTGATTTACGCCAGACGGCCGGTATGTAATCCACCATTACATGATCAATTTGATTTTTAGTACGTCCATTTCTGGAATTCCACGTCATCTTATGGATTCTTCTTCTTCTTTTCACGGTGTAGGCATTGTTGCCTATTCCGGTACCCATCTCTGCCTCGGTCTTCCCACTCTTCTTTTTCCCGGTGGTTTATAACTTCTTGCTGCTAGTGGCAATCTCTCTTCGTTCATCCTTTAGTGGGAAAATTGTACTGCTTATTATAAAATTTTTGGAAGTTGCCCAGTTAATCAATCTTTTCCCGTTTTTGTTAGATTCCTCATGTAGACATATCCAGTCCCATTGTCGGCATGTATTTATCCTCATACATATCTACCCTATACAATGGAAATGTATTTGCCATTTTCACATTAGCATCTCCCATAACGATCTTAATATCATTAGGTACGTGGTTCATAACTGTTTTTCATTTCTCACAGAAATCATCATTTACTACGGCATCTGATTCTTCTGTAGGTGCATATAATAAATCGCAGTCATATTAAAGAGATGTATCTTATCCATATTGCACATATCCATATCTTGCCACCGAAAGGCATGAAATCCCGTAACTGCCCTTTCCATAGATTTGTGCACAATGAATCCAACCCCATTTCCATGTCTTTGGTTCTTTCAACTGTAATACACTGTCGAACCATCTATATTTATCTGCCTCTGGTCTAGCCACCTTATTTCTTGAACAGCACATATTCCTATTTTCAAGTTGTTTAATTCTCGCATAGTGGTTTGTACTGATCCAGGTCTATATAAATTCTCCTTACAATAAGAATTTTTTAAAAATATTTAAATTAGCGATAGTTCATTTTCCCCACGATATTTCTGAGTTTGGTACCTCAAACTTTCTACTCGTGGTAGAAAAAGCCTGCTGGTCGTAAACCATTAACCATTATTAATATAGATTGCATTAAATTTGGACTAATAGATCCGATGAAGATTCATTGCATTTGAATTTCATAAAATTCAACCAATATTTACGTTGAAAAAATAACTATCGGAATATATTGTACTGTGAACCTGTAGCCTTTGCAATTCTATTAATTATAAATTTAAATGGTCGGGGGAAGTCTATAGAATAAATGGACTTACTGGTACAGACAATCCTATGCTCCGACTAGCAACGACTCTTTATTGTTCTCTCCGAGTTCTAGGAACACTACGAAAGACCTCTTTTGAATTCAATTAAACCTCAGTATCAAATTAAGTCCCGATTAGCCTTCTCTCGCTTATGCAAAAGGACATTTAATATTTAAGAATTTATCCTGTCCCTTGTACACACAAAGGAACTAAATGCAATTCAAATACAAAAGAAGTATAATAAAGTTTATGATACATTTCTTTAATTTTCTCGGTGTACTATCACTCCGAATACTAACGCCGCAATCGTCCTTATTTGTCTCTAACGAAACATAACCTCCATGCATGGAAACCAATCCAAATGTGTTGTAACAGTGCCATTAGTGCTATGAACTTTCTCCAAATCAATCTCGGTATCTGATGATCCTGATGATACCATCCTCAGGTGAACCAAGATAACGTTATTCTGCCCTCAGGCTTGAAAATGATACCAAAAATGATGTATGCGGGATTCTAACCTACAAAACTTTTATAAACTTCCTTGTAAACTCCTCTAAAATTTCCAGAAATCAACTAATGGTGGTGATCTTGTACTTATCCAACGATATCAAATATTTCACTCTACCAAAATTTTATAGATTATCGCCAAGAAAAATTGAATTACTTCCCGTAGCCAGGAATAACGCAATATCGACCAATCCAAGATTTCCGTAATTAATTTTAATCCCAGAGTCTGTTCTTAAAAATGGTCAACGAAAAAAGACCCTGTTATCTTGGTGCTATCCTCGCACCTCAAAAGTGTCTACACCCTTTTATCAGGCTTTGCAGTTAATTTAAATAGCCGCACACTGCACTTTCACTAATTACTTTCATTTTAGGTATCGTATAAGTGAACAATCCAGCATCACAATTCCAAAAAAATACAGATTACTAATTACGGATTTCCCAGAAGGACCAATCGTTCAATTAATGATCAAAGACCAATCTCCTCTTTACCTCACAAACAATCCGTTACGGGAGCCTCCCAACATTGGAAACTCAAGCTTAAAACCAACATCAAGCACAAAATTTGGGCACAAAATTTTATCTTTTCCTCAAAATAACACCAGAAAATTTTACTTCATTTTTACGTAGCATTCTTACCCATGTTCGCTACCGTTCATTATATCAAAAAGAACATGACAATATATTTAAAAAATGTTAATTTATTGATAATAGCAACTATAAATTTTTTTACTTCGATGGTTTCGCCATTATTTGCTAACAGTGTCATTTTAGACACCAAATATTTCCAATTTAAAACATTTCATTACAAACTTAATATTAACGAAAAGCTAACTTTCAATCCATGTTTGAAGTATTTAATATTACTTTATAACGGCACATCAGCCTTAATGGAATCTGCACCAGTTACTCGGCATGCCAAACTGTCCTGTGCAAATTTGTTAACAATGTTCAACTATTTTAGTTCATCATTACCAAATCACGTATTCGGCTGTCTTAATCAGCTTAAGAAAATCACTAAGCGCTTCTGATAACTCAGAACTGACTATAAAAAGCTAGTCATAATAATTTTGTATGAACCCAAATTTGTGGTGTTGCAATTACCTCAAATTGTTTACAACTACTAAATAATTTTGTAACAGTACAGAATACTATAGTAGAGGTAGTAGTAGGCTTAGGGACAATTTAACAACTAAACAGAAGATAAGAGTTATATTGCTATTGAAAAACTGATCTATTTAATAATTACGTTAAAACAATTAAAATTTACAATGTGCAGTATGTGACGTTATTTCACCTCCCTTTAAATTTTTGGGGTAAGTGAAGTGTAATTAAGTATAAATGAGGTACACGAGTTAAACTAGTTTTGGAGTCCAAATTCAAAATAGAGGGGTGAAAAATTTCATTACAACATGGTGGTGGTGGGTGGACGCATCTCATATTAAAGATTATTCTATTTTCAAATTCTATTGGCCATGTTTTCCAAAAGCTAGAATTTTATTCTCAAATGATATTTTAGCGCCATATGTCTGTGGCCACGTTGGCGTCAGTATTTGACTGTGTTGTGCATAAACTAGTCTAAAAGGTTGGTTTTCATTATTCCTATTGACCACTTCCTCAACTACTCGGAAAGCTAATTATTATGGATGGTCCACAAATAAATTAATAGTTTTGAATTTTATAAAAATTTTACAATGGAACATAAAAGGGTTGTATTGTAGATACCTAGTTTTATGCAGTATTTAGGGAGTTGGCTTGAGTTAATTTTTTGGCTACTCCTAAGTTATTTGTGTAATACTTCAAATTTTACATTAGATGTAGATTCTAATATAATGTACACTGGTAGTGGTAAATACAGCTTGCTTGTAATTAGGTCGTGCGGGTTTATTCCAAAATGCTCTAAAGTGGTTTATCTGATAATAACTTAATAATGAAAAAGGAATACCTTTGTACTAACCAATCGATTTACATATGTCGATTGATTAGTTACTTGCCACAATAAGAAAAATTATTTAGAAGCTTTAAATAAAACGTTTAGATTCATTTGTGTACCACATTCGAAATTTACATTTCATTACTTAATTACTTAAGTGCTTCGTCGTGGCAAATAAGGGTTTCCATGTGTCCAAATTTGCACGGCCAAGTCTAATTTTTTATTGAGGTATATTTTATATACCTACTTTAATAATTGCATACATTTTGTTCGTCATAAACTGAATTATTATATTGTTAGTAAGCCTGCTAAAGATAGTACCTCATCTGACTATGTTTTGTAAGTGTTTTATAAAACACCCTCACGTTGGGCGCCATTAAATGTATACTATGTTGTTTCTTACGTTATAATCCTTTAAGCAAAAATCAAAATATTCCAACTGTATCCTCTAATTTGGGTTTTTTTTTGGAATTTGGAACATTGTCATCTTGAATTTTACATTTTGAAGTATACGAATTCTTAATACATAGGTCACTATCACTATCACTAATAGCCTGTTTCTTTCCACTGCTGGATAAAAGCCTTCCCCATATTTTTCCATCTCTCTCTATCTTCTGCCACGTTCAACCATCCGATACCTGCTGTTTTCTTTATCTCATCCCTCCATCTTGTTTTTGGGCGTCCTGTGCTCCTTTTTCCCTCTCTCGGTCTCCACTGCAGCATCTTCCTCGTCCACCTGTCATCTCTCACTCTGGCCATGTGTCCTGCCCAATTCCACTTCAACTGTGATGCCTTTTCAACCACATCCTTTAGCCCTGTCTGCTGTCTTATCCAGTCATTTCTCATATGATCTCTTAGGGTTATACCCAGCATTTGCCTTTCCATCGCTCTCTGTGTGACTCTTAGTTTCTTCGCATTGGATTTTGTTAAACTCCAGGTTTCTGAGCCATATGTTAGTACAGGAAATATGCACTGATCATATACGCGTCTTCTAAGTGATATTGGTATTTTGGATTTTAAGATGTATTTTAATCCTCCAAATGCTCTCCATCCCAGCTTGGTTCTTCTGGTTATCTCTGGTGTAATATTGTCTTTATTAGTTGTTATAAGCTGTCCCAAATACACAAATTCCTGCACAACCTCTAGGGTTTTGCCGTCAAGCATAATGCGAATCTCGTCGGGGTCGTTCACGCCCAGCGGTCTGGATCCAGCTGATCACGGCAGTCATCGGAATAGGAGAAAGACGGAGGGTGCTAAGAATCCCTGGGTTAGGACAGACTGCCATACGTTGACGACCAATAAAAAATATGGAAAACCTGCACAAGGGACAAGATTATATGTTGCAACATACAATGTACGAACCCTCGCATCGGATGATAAATTAGAAGAACTAGAAATGGAACTAAAGAGAATCAAGTGGGACATCCTGGGCATGAGCGAAACTAGAAGAAAGGGAGAAGGATGCATAAACCTTAAAACAGGAGATATCCTGTATTACAGAGGAAATGAAGAGACACATACAAACGGTGTTGGATTTATCATCAGCAAAAAATTAAAAAGTAACGTTACCCATTTCAAAGGAATATCGGATAGAATGGCATACATTAACCTAAAATACTCGAATAAAATCAACCTAAAAATAATACAAGTATACTTCCCGACCTCCAGCCATGACGACGAAGCAGTTGAAAAAATGTATGAAGAACTGACCATAGGGATCGAAGAAAACCCTGCAAAGTATACGATAGTAATGGGAGACTTTAACGCCAAATTAGGTCCCAGACAAGAAACAACAGAAGATAATATTGGTGATTATGGTATTGGAGTTAGAAATGAGAGGGGAGACATGCTGATGGAATATTTAGAACAAAATAACCTGTATGCCATGAATACGTTTTTCAAAAAGAAAATCAGAAGAAAGTGGACGTGGAGAAGTCCAAATGGACAAACAAAAAATGAAATAGACTATATCCTATCAACACATAAATATATAGTACAAGACATAAGAGTACTGAATAAGATCACGAATGGCAGCGATCACAGAATGGTACGCGCAAAAATATACATAAATGAGAAATGGGAACGACAAAAGATGATTAAAGGTTCTACGTGTCGAATAAGCCCCGAAGACCTAATGCTGCATAAAGAGGAATACCAAATAGAATTGGAAAAACAACTAAGCATCAGAAAAGTTAAAGGGTGTCAAGACAACATATTATCACTAAACGATAAAGCAGAGAAGATCACTGAATCCCTAACTCGGTCTATTAAGTTAATAACGGACAAAAATAAAAAATCACATCACAAGAAAATATCCAAAGACACTGAAAATCTAATGGAAAAAAGAAATAAAATGAAATCAAGAGAAGATTTGAACTTAATAAGGTCATAAGGAGAGAAATTAGAAAATATATCCGAACATACAATACAAGGACAATAGAAGAATTAATAAACCAAAAAAGGGGCCTTAAAGTCATAAGGAAGAAATTGTCACTTGGAAGAAGAGAGATTATAAAGATAAGAAACAACAATGGTGATCTAATAACTGATCGAATGAAAATTGCCGAGGAAGTAGAAAACTACTAGGGTAGACCGGGGTCAGTTGAAACGGGGGGCAGTTGAAACAACGCTAATATTTCAAAAACTAATAAAGATAGCGGAGGGCGTACAAAGAGAAAAAGACGCGGCTTTCTTGTCGGAACATGCCCGACAATATTTGGTTTCGCTTCGAGTCCATGTTACGCCTACAAGAGGGCACATTGTTATTTTGAGTGCAAAAGTAAGTATTTTTCTTGTTATTAATTTGTAATTTGATACAAAACTATTCAATTTCGGTTATTATAGTTTTTAATGTAAGAACCTTGGTTGTCGGGGTACAAATAGGTGAAATTATTTTTTATTTAAATTGTTTATTTTGGATGTTATAAAGACAAATTTTCAAAAACATGTGGTGGGGTCAGTTGTAACAATTTTTTCGGGGTAAGTTGAAACGCTTCAGCTCCTGTTGGAGCCATATGTTTAAAAAAAATAAAAAAAATTTTTTGTTTTTAATTAAGTTTTATAAACTTTAGGATTATCTTACGTTAGACGTTAATGTTGTACCTTTAATATCTTCCATAACATTGATTGTAACCCTTTTGTTCAGAGCATAATAAATTAAAAATCAAAATTTCTTGATATTGCGAAGACACCTTCTTCTGTCTTCCCAATATCAACAAATGTTGATTTTTGATTTAGTAATATCCATAAATAACCATATTCTGTAATTTTTTCAATAAATAAGTATGTAACAACATTTATTTTCTTTATTCTGCTAGTGTTACAACTCACCCCATTCACTGTTACAACTGCCCCTTATATGGGGACAGTTGAAACACTTTCTCTGACTTTATAAATTGCCCTCTGGTGTTTTTTGTAATGCAGATAATGGCACTATAACCTTATCCATTTGTAGTCAGATAACTAAGGTTCAATTAAGGCATAATTTCAAATACGTTTAGTTCAAATTGTTGTTACAGGTAGTGATTTTGTCGAAATTGTTTCAACTGTCCCCGGTCTACCCTACCAACAATTGTATAGCAGCAAAGCAAACCCGAGCCCAGTCAAACAACAACAATACGACAGACTAAAGGTGCTAAATGTAGGATCAGAGGAAATGCCCGATATCACAATAGAAAAAATAGAAAACGCACTAAAAAGCCTAAAAAATCACAAAACACCAGGAAGCGATGGAATCATTGCAGAAATGCTAAAAGAGGGTGGACAGATGGCAATGATGGAACTAATGGAGTTATATAATGCTTGCTTGAATGAACAGACTATTCCGACATCTTGGCAAGAGACAGAAGTGGTGTTGCTCCATAAAAAAGGTGATATATCTGACCTAAATAACTACCGGCCAATAAGCTTGCTGTCACAACTATACAAACTGTTCACCAGAATAATTAGTAATAGAATAAATTCAAAAATAGACTTTTACCAGCCAAGAGAGCAGACCGGATTTCGAAGTGGATATAGTACATGTGATCATCTCCAGACCCTACGCTTGCTGCTAGAAAAGAGTAATGAGTATAACATGCCTATATACCTAGCATTTGTTGATTACGAAAAGGCTTTTGACTCAGTGGAGATATGGGCAATAATGAGATCTTTGAAAAATTGTAGAATAGATAACAGGTATTCCACCCTACTTAAAAACATATATGGAAATGCAAAAATGAAAATAAAAATAAATATACCAACAAAAAGTATAGCCATTAGAAGAGGAATAAGACAAGGAGGTACAATTTCGCCAAAGCTCTTCATAACAGCGATGGAAGATGTTTTCAAAGACCTAGATTGGCAGGATAAAGGAATATGTATAGACGGGGAATACCTTAACCACCTAAGATTCGCAGATGATATTATTTTAATAAGCGGAAGCGAAGAGGAACTCCAAATAATGCTAGACGACCTCCAAAGGGTATCCAAACTGGTAGGATACAAATAAACAAATCAAAAACAAAGATTATGTCGAATACATAGGTAAACTATAAATAATATGCTTACTTAATCATATTCGATATTATAAAGTTTGATAAGTTTTGTAATTTTCAGTAATACCCTAGCATAGTACTTATAAGTTAAAATAATAGTTATTTACATGAAAGTCAGGAAAATGATATATTACTGACGAGGAGCAATGTTGAAATACGAGGCACTTTGTGCCGAGTATTTTAGAGCTCCGAGTAAAGTGAGATATTTTCCTGACGTATTTTGTATTAAATTTTTCCGAAAATCGTAAAAATTCGAAATTTTAAAACATTAATTGAACAACATTTTTAAATTGAGCAAAAATCAAGTTTGTCAATGTGTCAAAACTTGAATAACATTTTTAAAATTAACAAAAATCAAGTTTGTCAATGTGTCAAAACACATTGAAAAAATCAATTACTGACATTACCGGACTAGTCAGTATAATTCAATTTCCCTGCGCGTAGATACGCAGGGAAGTGTTGTTTCTATGACGATTTTTGGAAAACTTTATATAGTAAAAAATTTCTTAAAAGGAATTATAATTAGTAAATAAAAATGCGCAACATACCTACTACATTAAGGTACTTATATAATTTATGAAGTACAAACTGAAAGTATTTGAAATGAATATTCAATAATGAATGTTCTTTTTGAGATGCTCTTCTAAAAAATCAAGCAAGTCTTTCCTGCTTCATTAAATATTAGTGGAGAAGAGCAAAAGCATTTTTACATTAGCCAGAAAGCCAACTGAATATGTAATCAGACTCCGGTGAGACGGTGCCAGCCAACAACCAACCGAAACCTTCTCAAATAAACATGAACGTTTTATTTATTACCTTTATGCAAAAAATTTACATAAGTAAAGAAAAAAATAATATTATGCTCAAAATTAAGGAACTGTAGAAGTTAACAAGTTATGTATTTATTCATTCATTCCTTTTTGCAACATTCTTATATTTGCATTCTTTTGTTACATCGCACTTTAAATATTTATTACTTTTGTTTTTGTAAATTTTAAGGGATTTTTCTTTGACGTATACATTTAATTACAAGCTTACTAGCGTTGCGCTTGTTATTGGCAGCGTAGCGGTATTCCCTACTTAAAAATTCGTTCCAGCTTATATTACAGACATTCACACACTTTAGTTTGCTATTAGAATGAAAAGGAAATAATAAGAAAAGTTGCGATCGATGTGTATTCCATGGCAACCCTCAAAGTCAGTTAATGAAATAAGATTTTTCACGACAAGGCTGTTAAGAACGAAATCCCGGCATATTGTCACTTTTAATAGGAAATGCCACAGCTGAGCAATAATGCTGCATTGAATAAGCACCACATTATAAAGTATATCACTGAATGAATCTTAACTAGATTTTTTTTATTGCTAATTAAAATCAAAATTTTAATCAAAATTTTGTCTTAACGTTCTTGGTACCTAAATTATTATAACGAAATTTCTGGACAATGTAGCTTAGCTATTACAAACAACTCCTGCTGGTACACAATGCTAATCCTGCTCTCAAAGCAGTTAATACTGATTAAGATTCCTTGTGTGTGTCCGTGGCTAATTAACAGTACCTTGTTCCTTCTCAGTTTTAACAAAGCCTCTCGCTTCTTCGCGAATAAACGATCACTCTTCCCTAATTGCTCTTTCTTTATTGAACCTTTAAGATCGTATATCTTACTCAAAAGACTATAGGTCACTCTGTGATTTATTGCACTAAGAAAGTCAATTTTATCATATTTTCCGATCGCTTTATTATCATATTTACAAGAATACTTCATTTTCAATATCTTTAGGTACACATATTTTTAGCTATAGTGCATTTATAATTCCACACAAATAAAAAGTAGCAAGCTTTAGGAAGAACAATCTTCCTAGTTTATTTTGCACATTTCGATATACTCTAGTCCGATTCGAACAAAGACCTTTCAAAATGGAGTTTCTTTCATTTATCACCATATTATTTATGAGTTCTATGCATGGTTCAAATCCATTAGATAGTGGAACGATGCCGCTTTTTATTTTAAAACCATTTAAAAGATCCTCAATAAAAATTTGTTTGGATATATATTTGGTTAGTCCGAGCAAAATATATGTGTTTAGTGGCATCGGACTAAATTACCTTTATTCTTTCGTCCTGATCGTCCTACTATAATTTATTACATAATATTTAAGATAGACCAGCAGTCTGGCGTAAATCAAACACAGATAGACTACAGAGCGGGAAACCGCGGTTCTAATCCTGATTGCGTCGGATTTGTGCTGTGATCTAAAAAGTCCGAAATCGATCTGTGGACTATGGGGAAGGGAACGGGAAACCACCCCATTAACATTTCCCTAGTAAAGTCTTCCTGGCTTAGCCAGGAAGATCGCCTACATCTAAAGATAGATATGGCACACTAAGAAGAAGATTACTATAAAAATAACCGAAACCAATAGCGAATAGGTTTTATAAGCGAATAGCCGTTTGTACTGCTAAATTAACACCCCGCTCCCAAATTTGAGAGTCTAGCTCCATCTTTAATAATAATAATTATTCTTCTTCTTCTTCGTCGTGACCACAATTTTAATATTAAATTTCTTTTCATTATTAAATGGCTTTCTTGGCAGTCTACTCTCGGTGATTTGCCATTGCCTTCTGAAGGTAGACGGCCAAAATAAAGTTCTTACTTTGCCCAGAGTCAACCGTCTCTTAATAATATTGACTACGAAATTCAGATATACATAATAATATACAATATAATAATTTGTTAGAAAGTCTCTCCTCCTCATCTTCCGCACTACGTGTCACTTATAGAAGCCTCTCGAATTAGTTTATTTTATTTGTAACGAAGTTTTGCATTCATTACATGGTACTACTTCGTTACGGAAGGTCATTAGCATAGCGATTAAGCGCATAGACTGCTAATACAGAGAACCCGGTTCGATTCCGGGTGAAGTAAAAATCATAGTATGGTCGTCTCCCCTCGGCAGGCAATGGCAAACCACCGGGGTGTAATCTGCCATGAGAAGCCTTTGTTAAAAGGCTCACCACCCCCTCTTTAGGGTAAAAGGATTGAGAAGAAGGAAGACTACTTTACTGCATTTCACAATATTCCTGGATGCGATTCTGCATTTACATTTAAATGCAATCGTTGAATGCCATGCATTTTGCAGGCAGATTATTGATAACTGGAAAATATCAGTTACCCGATCACTAAATATCAGAGCGTATTTGTTGTATTACAACAATTTTCTGAGTGCCGATTTGGTTTGTGTTTAACATATTTTTGGCTCAACGACTTCAGTCAGAAGTTGTTCTGACTCTGGCGTATGTTTTTGTAGCTACTGTAAACATCTGGCAGTAATTGGGTGGCTCTTAATGGGGCGATCTACTATGCTGTTTTTGGGGCGAAAGTCTGATGACCACTTCTAATTTTCTACGGTTGGGAGCGACTTTTGTGTTGTTGTTTTGACAATCACGGATCAATTGGAGAATTTCTTCGTCATCTGGATGGTACAATCTTGCTTATCATTTCCATCAACATCTCTCTCACGGTCCAGATCATCATCAGATCTGCAAGCAGTGTTTTAGTGTGGCAAATGCCGATCAAATGCTCCTGTGTAAAATTAACAAGTGTTCTAGATTCACCTTCTAAAGCCTCACGTTCTAAAACGATTGGAGACGAAACCTCTGTCACCATTATATTGTAAGCTTATATACCAACTCGAGGTAATCAATTTTATCTATCTTTTTCAATTCGTATGAACCGACGTATTATTCAGGCTCTTGTATTTCATTTTGAATAACTGTGAGAGGTGTGTCTATGTTTTGCACAGCCATATACTATAGGGTGTTTTTTTAGCTGCATGAGAACTTCAAAATGAAATAAAACATTAAAAACCTGACGGAATGTTTTGGTTATAATTTTTTTATGAAAGTACAGTTAAAGGCATTTATGATTTGAACATGACTTCCGGCATGTGACCACCACGACTAATGGTTACGAAGCGTATCCGTTCAGTCCAATTTTTGACCACTTTTTCCAATATTTCTGGCTTTATTTCATAAATGGCTTGCTGAATATTAGCCTCCAATGCTTCTAGAGTTGTTGGTTTGTTAGCATAAACCATGGATTTAACATACCCATACAGAAAATAATCTGGAGGTGTCAAATCACACGATCTTGGAGGCCAATTGATAGGACCACGTTTTGAAATAATGTTGTCACCAAATTGTCCTTTCAATAAATTGATGGTTTCGTTGGCTGTGTGGCACGTAGCACCATCCTGTTGGAACCATAAGTTGTCAATGTTTAGCTCTTGAAGTTTTGGAAACAAAAATGTATTGAGCATGTGTCGATATCTCACACCATTCACCGTAACGGTAGCTCCTTCCTCATTTCGAAAGACATATGGACCAATGATGCCGTTGGCGTGTATTCCACACCAAACAGTCAATTTTAATGGATGCAATGGAGTCTCAAGATAATGTCCCGGATTGGTCTCACTCCATATACGGCAATTTTGTTTGTTCACATACCCATTTAACCAGAAATGTGCCTCGTCACTGAACAAAATTTTACGGTAAAAAAATGGATCCACTTCCAATTGGTTGTGAGCCCAATTTGGTAGCGTTGTTCAATGGTCAATCTATGCATTATCAAATGCCAAACCTTGCTAAACACAAATGTCAAAAAACTGTTTCCATAGCAATCTTGGTTCAATTGTTATCCCTATTGAAAGTTCTCATGCAGCTAAAAAAACACCCTATACATTGCAATTATTGGAATAGTGATAGCATATTTATCCCAAATTCTAGTTGTTAATTATAGCATTTTTTTACTAATTGTGTTTTTTTAGTTTCCCAGGGCTACCATTTTTATCAGAATCCAAAGCCTGGCCTCCGCACTAATTGGAGAACTGACTTATTAACATCGTGGCAAACAAACTGGAGAAGTCATCTCCGGATTGTGATGGATTCTGGTCTCTGTTTGGATCAACCCTCTCATTGGGGGTTGCGGTTCAGAGGGCAGTTTTCATTTCAATTTATTATCAACCAAAATAACCAAAAATATATACCACCTACGAAACGATTGGTCACAACCCTCCACATGCAGCCCAATCGAGGAAAGAATCTGTAGAAATGAGAACCAGTAAGCATTACAGCAAACTGATACCAAAGTCAGTCGATTACAAGTCGCGTTGACTTACAAGTAGTGCAAGCATAAGAAACTTGACAAACTATTGACTTTCATGATGATGATCTTTTATATTAATTATTAATGATTATCAATCAATACGTATAAAGCAAAGAGTGTCCATAAAATACACTGACAATCAGACTCATAAACAAATTGAGATTGTTTTAAAGTTAAACATAAAAAAATGGAAACGAAAGTATCTTCTAGTTGACCCGAAAGCCGTAGGAATGAATACTCGATCAAATAATTATCTCTAATTAAACTGATAATTTAATTTCCTTTTAAGTACTCAATTTTAAATTACAATCTATTTTATATTCAAATAAACGACGTTATGATTTTCCATTTTTAGTTGTAAATATGATACAAATTTCTGCTCCCGCAGGTCACCTAGCAAAAGTACTGTGCCAAAACACAGCAAAATATTACTGCGTGGCTCTGGCTGTGCAGCGTTCACATAGAGATTACCTTTTTATTTTCTTGCTTCGGTAGTAGCTGACAAGAGCCAATCAGATGAAAGTATTTTCTTCTATCCTTCTCTATGGTTAAAAAATACTTGAAGCAGATATTTTCTTGGCAGCTTCTACCTAAGCAAGGCAATATAATAATCTATATGTAAACGCCGCGCCGCTTAAAATATTTTTATGCTGGTAATAATAAACGAGCAATCATAAGTAGGAGAACGCAAATAGCGTTACATAGAGACAGAAAGACAGAGTTTTCTATGATATTTTTATATTTATGAGCTGCCCACTAGATACTAACAGTGGTATTCGTGTAAAAACCCCTCACAAGGCACATACGGGAAAATAGAGGCATATAAGGGCATTTCAAAGCATTTGCAAACCTGTTGTAAATATTGCATTTTTATGTATACGACTGTTAATGTAGGACAGTACAATTTGCTCCCCTTCCATGAGACCAAAGGTCGAAAAACTAGATCAACCTGGCCCCAGATGACTAAGGGAGTTAGGGAGTTAGGGGGTTATTCTGTAATTTTGACCGACACGCTAAAAATGGACACCGTAATCCACATTTAGACCGAAACTCCACAAAAGTTAAGAAATCGATCGTATGAATGTGGAAAATATTAAAACAAATAATGTTCGTTCATATTGGATGGAAATTAAAATAGTCAATTAGCGACCAGGAACTTTGAGATGTGATTAGATCTAAGATGTCCTTAGAAGTTGGTCCTTGAATGGCTATGAATTGCAAAAATACAATGTTAGGCATATTTGTTTGATAGGAAACCAGCTTAACATAAATGGCCATTTTTGTGAAAGCAAATCTAATAATTTGTTTATTAATAAATGTTTATATTTGTCAAAATAATCTGTACTGTGGTGGTGGTTGAAAACATAATAAAATTTCTCGCATTTAAAATTAATCTACACATACAAGTAACTTTCAATTGAAAATTTGAATAAAATAATCTCGCGATAAAAAAATAAAATGAATTACTAATTGAAAAACCGTAGCAAATACATTAAAAACGTTGCAAAACCCAAAACAAAGAATATGATAAACTTACATCTAGACAATTTTGTAGGTAGGTAATGATATTTTGTACATAAAAGTCCGCGAGACTATAATTTTCCAAAAGTTAGCCACAAGAAGCATTTATTGTGGCAGATTTTAACTCATTAAGCTGGACAGCTTCAAGAATTAAATATAAAGAAAATAAGAATTAAAGAGATACATCCATTGTCGTGTCGCAAGTTACGTCTTATCTCTCCACTATGTTTGCAGACATATGTAGTAGCCATATTATGTTGAATATTCATTCAAATAAATACTGTACAACTTCACAAAGCACATTTATTGCTGTAATAATCCAGCTCCCTAACTTTGTGAAATTGTAGAATTCATAAAATTAATGTCATTTACAAATAAGTTTTACAAAAATTGTGCACCATTATTTTTTTTCTTTTTATTTTTTTTTATACCTATATATTATTTAGGTCACTGGATGTGTCGTCTATAGCAAAAGTCTGTGGATTTAGTGATCACACGTGTATCAGCTGCTCTTTGTGAAATTATCAAACAAAGTATTTTTAATTAATTGTAAATTTTAACAATAATGATGAATTAACTTATAACGAGTTTGTACATCCATAAATGACGTCTGAAATTGTATCTCACCCCCCCCCCCTAATTAGGAGAGTTGTCCGTTTATTTTCCAAACGCTTGGAAATTGTGCGCTTCCACTTGCATCACTTTCATTTCTAGTCAAGCCCTACATATACTGTGAATCCAGATGTAATCGGTAATGACCGGTGATGACTGATGACGAATAGGTGGGCTCTCTTCGTTAGTATGACTTGTTCTTGTTATATCTTCTAATTCACATGTAACTATACAATTTTTAAATGTGCGTAAATTTTCCAATTTGGAAAATCCTAAAAGATTACCTAAATTGCACAAGTATACTTACTGCATTTACTGGATGATAATCACTAATCTTTCGGCTTTTTCTTCATGAAGAAATTTGCGGACAGGCTATAGGGTAGGTGTGTACTCATTGGCAGCCCGCCCAAGAAGCATTAATTGCTTTAGTTTTACATAAAAACTTAAAGGGTATTTACAGGGTATGGCATATCAAGTGATACACTTCTTTGGGTGTTTATAAAACAGGTTTTAACACGATTGTTCATCGCCTACTATTTTTTTTTAAATTAAGTATTTAGTGCGTCGTAAATATGCAAGACGTCAATGTGATAACATTGGTATTAAATTTTTTACAGCGATGAACGCTAAGCAAGAGATAGTTGTAAAATGCTCGCTTGGCACGCAGGCGACGATATCATATTTTCTGACGGCAAGATATTACTCTTACAAGACACTTACAATCAACAGAATGATCTCGTCTATGGTGCTCCATTAAGGGTTATTCCTATCGACAAACTGGCAGTACAACGTTTTCTAAAAGTATCTGCTGTCATGGTTTGGGGTGCAATATCTCCCGAAGGCAAATTACCACTGCTCTCCATTGATTAGGGCTTTAAGATCAATAAAAAATAACACATTTAACACGTACTGAAGGATCATTTCGACGCCCCCAACGAAGACTATAGTAACTCAGTAATTAGTTTTAATAAAAACGCAATTCAATATTTAAATATAGTCACTATAAATTGTAGAATTGCATAATTTCTAAGGATCAGTGTCTACTATTGGTCGTCTCGAGTTGCTACAAAGTTACGATATTTTTCTAGGCAAATGCTTACCGATATAATAGATTTTTTTACTATAGTAACTCAAAAAATCAATTTTTTGAGTTACTATAGTTTTCGTTGGGGGTGTCGATTTGCTTATATATGCTCGTAGTTTGTATGGAAATGATTATTATTGCTTTCATTATGTAGTGCCCCATCTCACAAAGCTACATGCACTGAGGATTGGTGTCTGAACAATTTGACTGATTTCATCTCTTGGAAAGAATAGCCATCATCGTTATCCGACTTGAATACCTTGGACTTTTCCATATGGGGCTACATGTTGAGCATAATTGGGAGGACGAAAGGATTTAATTTGGATTCATTCAAGCGTTGGCTGATCACGATATAGGATCAAATACCGGAAGAGATCGAGCGTGCCGCGTGTCATTTTTGTTTGGAAGAATGAAAGACATTGTGAAAGCAAATGAGGAGCGATTTGAACTTTTAAGATTAAATATGAAAATATAAAGTACTCTTAACCGAAATATGTAAATAATTTCGAATTATTCCGTTTTGTTAGATTTTTATAGCCTTTTTAAAATGTATCAGTTAATCTGCCATACCCTGTACATTAGAGGTCTTATAGTTTAACGTGGAAAAACAATGGAAAACACGGCACAAACAATTTGAGAGTAGCTGAGATTCTAACTTACGAAAAAGATGTTCATAATAGTTCAACTTCATCGTCCCAACACCCAAACTACTTGTACATAATGAAATGAGTTACTAATCTTAATTACTTACATAATATCAAATGAGGTATGAGAAATGAGAAACCAATAATTGGAGCTTAGAAGGAATAATAATTATTTCTTCTGGTATAGTTATTTACACCACTTTATTGCTTTAAAATTAATTGATTTAAAAAAATTCGATTAATCTATTCGCAAAAATGAAACTTTAAAATTTTGAATTTGACTATAAAATTTTCTTCAGAAAAATGGAAATTTGAATGAATTTGTGCTTAAAACGTATCGAGGGTGCAAATGTTTGAAAATTAAATATAGAAACAGTATCACTCTAAAGCAAAAGAATTTATTACTTTTGAAAGGCTATTACTTAATGGCGCGAAAGCAAATACTTTGAAGGCGTATGGAGAAGCATATGTTTCAGAAGGAATTATTTATGTACATAAGAGCAGGGAAAACGAAAAATATTTACAGCGGAAATATTTTTGGGGAAGCATACTCAATATTTTAAACTATACGCGTTTTCATATTTCCAATCGGAAAAGTAATGTTTCTTTCTAAATTTAGGTTTAGCAGTATAACCGCGTCGGCTATCGTTAATCGTAAATATAAAAGCAGCATCCAAAGGATAATTTCCGTTTACATTTCACGTGAACTGTACTTGGGTATTATTTTCTTTCATAAAATCAGTGTGAAGGGAATGCTGAAAGAAGAAAAGTTTTTTCAAATTTATGATACAATATCTAAAATTGGGTGGCTTGACGATGGGAGGGATTCTCTAGAGTAGATAGACATATCTTATGCGATGTAATATTCAACAGCCGAGGTTGCATGCCCGCCTGATATCTGTATATCTCGAGGGAAACACAAATATGCTATACTGCCAACATAAATTGATTCTAGATACGCTCATCTCGGCCTACAGATTTAACACGTTTTCAAAATATAGGGTGAAGAGTTATTATTTTTCAATTGAAGTGTTAAATTTTCAAAAATTGCACCATCAAAACCTTTTCACTACACAATTTGATTATTTTGTCAACAAGGATTCACCAAATTTATTTAGGATAAAAAGTTTGCGTATACTTCTGAATAATGTCATTACATGCAATCTACTCATTGGCAGTTGCTCGTGCCTTGCATTTAAGGGTTTATTTAAGTGGCCCTTACTTTTTCCTTGAGTCCAACCGCAACTCAGAAAAGACTTCCAATAAAAATGAAATAATCGACCACATGCGTAAACCACAAGGAAATATCTACGAATCAGAAGAACGAATTATAACCACAGATCCGCCCTTTTAACCGCAAACCAACCGCAAGACGAGGTGCGTCGCGACGTCGATTTACCGGTGTTACATTTCAACGCAAAAGTGGCATATGTCGATTGTAACCTTTTGAATTCGTATTATTTATAACAGGACAGCTAATGTTCTGTTTCCAAAAATAACTCTTACCCATTTCATTCAATCGTTCGTTTTAATTAATCAAACATTTTGTAAAATTAATGTTTATATCATTTCAAAATTTTTAAATAAAAAAAAAATTGTTGTTGATCGATTTAATTAATATTTTTAATATTTTTCTGAAGGACACCACGCTCTCTGTTGAAGGAGAGTGAAACTGCAGTTACTTAAATATTTTCTCATGAAGTAAAGACTTTCAAAGAACTCCAGCGCCTTCGGTTTTGGTAAGATTGAAATGTGATCGAAACATCGTCGAAAAGTACTACTGAGTTAGATGAGAAGAAATATAGAACGGAAAGCGAAGGACTTTTAATAGTTTTCCATTAAGTCTTATATTCCTTACGAAACAGTGGAAGTAAATCCTTAAAAAATGTTGATAGAGTAGAAGAAAATCAAAAATCGATGGAAACGAGAGCTTCCGAACGAGTCAAATTTTAGCGAGCTTACTGAAAACTCCGCAACTTTTAGTAAACAACTTTTCTTAAAGACGTCGCGACGCTGTAAGAAAAGGGTGGGAATTGTAAGAGTTCAAGGAGATTGCGTTAGAATGCGCTGCTTAAAAAAATTAAAGGCGCTGATGATGGAAGGAATTTTGCGGTTACTTTGATTTACACAACTTTCATTTAATATTGTTCATGGAAAATTGATGTTCTGTCTCTACTTTTCCTTAGGTATTGATTATGTTGAAAGCGAGAGAATCGTATATTACTTATTTACCAGCACGTTAATGTATTTCACGATTGAAGTGTTCTATGAATCTTCGTTATTGCGTTTGTTTAATTTAGAAGCCTAATTACTGTTTGAGAGGAAATATATAAATTAAAAATAGTTTATTAAAATAAATTTTGTTATTACAGTAATTATACTTGAATGCCTTTTCATTACTTCATTTATTTTTTGCATATTTTCTAAATGAATTAATTGTAGTGCTAAGGTGACAAATTTTCTCATTTTTTAATCATCATAGGATTTTCGCAAGTCGATACATTTTACACTGTAATTTTGTTGTAAAATAAATAAGGAAATTATGAAAATATCACAATAAAATTATTTACCTAAAATAAAAGATTTTTTAAACCAATTATTAACCATTTCAAAGATAAAGAATTGTAAAATTCATACAAAATATGCAAAAATATGTTAAGATAATTTTTTTTAAATTAAATTTTTTACAATAAAGTCCGCGACAACATTAATAATTTTATGATAATAAATATTCAATCGCATACGAAATATTAATTTTAAATAATTAATAATTCCACAATTTTCAAAAACGGAAAGAAGAACCTACCAAATTTCAGCTTTCTATTAACTGAGAAAGTTAAATAAAAAAGAATTCCATTCAAACATCCGGACGGACGCACATGTAATTAGATCAAACTTATTTAAAACTTTTAAAAAGTCTAAATTCAAAGTGCAATTTTGAATTTTATTTATGTACTGGAAAACTATGGGCCTGTGGCACACACTTTAAAATATTTAATGACTCCCTATGGTCATTACCTACTTACACTTGGTAGTTAACTCCTTTAATAATAATGTCCAAGTTGTATTAAAGTAAAACAAGAACATATATTTAGGAAAATAACTATGACAGCAAGTGCATTCCCTTAGGCACAATAACAGGAGTATAACCTTGATTAACACATAACTAGGACTTGCTTTAATTTGTTAACCCTTTCTTATTATCCTACGGTAAAATTAGCACTACAAAATGTGAAAATCTTATATGGCAGTTTGTTTAGTAATTTAAAGCCAACTTTTTGTCATATAAAATTTAAAATTTAAATTTTCTAAAACCTAGTTGATCATTTTTATGAGCACGTAATATTGCAAATTGGTGTGATTTCAAGCTTATTTTATTTGTGGTTGTAAATAATGCTTAATCGACACAGATCGTCATTACACGCTACTAATTAGTGGTGGCAGGTGCATCCTATGCCAACCATTTTACCATCGGTTATAATACTATGCGATATTTCTACACAGCTTAGGCAACAAAATTGAAATTTTCCGAATTTTTCAAAAATTAAAACTTTTAAAGTTAGAAAAGTAACTAAAATGCTTTGGAAAATAATCTCAATTATTAGATATTCAGTTCAGAAAATATATTATGTGAATTCCTCGGAAACCTCGTTGAGAGTTAGTAGTTTTCCATTTCCTTTTGCTTGCTTCCTCTCTTTTACTTTGCATTTTATGTCCCTCTGTACCGGCAACCACAAGCGGCCAATTGCAGTAAAAGTTTTGAAACATTATTTAGAGTAAAAGGTTCATGCGCGTTCCTAAGTATTTTTATTTTATTACAAACTCGCATATTAAAGGATTTAATATTAGGTAACTGCAAATTTTATCTCTTCAAAAGCTTCTAGAAAGTATGTAACCCTTTTCCGTTTACAGTAATATTCTGTCAAAATGCTTGGAATTCTGGTTATCTAGCGGAAATTTTAATAAAAATATTGCATGGTTTAGTTCGTTAGACTAATAAAAACATATATCACTTTTTATATTGCTTAGATATTCCAAACACAATCTAAATAAATTAACATATAAAATTTTAATCGAAACGTTAAAACCTGGTTTATTATTCCTATAGGCGTTAAAATTTTAGCATTTTTGTAATGGTTTTAGCGGTGCCTGGGTGCAGATCCGACGCCACAATCCATAAAGTGACAAATTAAGTTGACGCTATGTTCTAAGGTGGTGAAACATTCAAGTAGTAACTACGAGAGATACTACTTGATGTATCAGACGAGAACGACAAGGAGAGAGGACAAAATTATATTAAATATGAACGTACAAAGATTATTTCAAATTTTTACAACATCAAAAAGAAGAACTTCATAGTTTTATTGAATTAGCTGGCTCCCATTATATTTTCGCAGTCAGTTACCGTTAACAAAACCGCTTTCAGTGAATCGTATAGTTGAGTTACTGATCGTTACTATAGTGATTTGCGAAGATCGAAATTCTCTTTCTCAATAAAAGAAGAGATAAATCTGAGTCATACACGAATTGTTTTAAAGGGAGCCTGGAAACGCACACCATTTCAGAAAATGCAAAAATAGAAGTATATTTAATTGTAGGACTATTGTTGGATGTAAATATATAAAGATATATCCAAACTTCCAAATACATCTTGAAAAGGGAGGCAAATAAGGTATGCAAAAGAAAGAAAAGAGAATGGCTTGAAGAGCTGATGCACGAGATCGACACTAATAGCAGAAACCATAACGCAAAAAGATTCTGTAGACTAATAAAAGAACAAAAGAACAAGAATGTGGCTAAGGCACGAGTCTTCAAAAATGAATATGGACGAATCATATATGACAGAAAGAAAATAAAAACATATGAAGAGATTATTTCTGTAAACTCATGGGAGGAGAGAATAAAAGTAACAATGAAACATACGGCAAAGAGCACGAGGATGATAATGAAATAGAGGAACCAACAAAAATTACAGAAGTAGATACTATGAATAATAAAAAAGATAAAAAATTGTAAAGCGTCGGGATATGATGGTGTCATGGGGAGGTATTGAAATACGGTTGTGATAATAAGTTATACGTAAGAATATACGACCCGACAGTGAAAATATGGAATATGGAGGAAATGTCAGAGGAGTGGGGTAAAGGAGTGATTGTTCCCATGTATAAGAGCGGCGACAAGACAGACACTGGAAATTATAGAGGACTTACCCTCCTCAACGTTACTTGTAAAATAATGTCGATACTCATATACCAAATACTGGAAGCATATACCGAGAAAGATATAGGAGATTTCCAAAATGGATTTAGACCTGGAAGATCGACAATATATGCCTTACACACGATGAACCAAATCTTAGAAAAGAGCTACGGGTTTGATATGTACATGGTACATACTGTTTGTGGATTTTAAGCAGGTTTTCAACACGGTGATAACGGAGAAAATGTTGTATGAAGGGTTGGAACAGTTGAGAATACCAAGGAAGTTGATCCGATTGATAGCAATGACACTTGAAATAACAAGCGCGACGGTACAGACCCAGGAGAGACAAAGTGGTTTGATATAATATGAGGAGTATTTCAACGAGATGCCCCGTCGGGTGTACAATTCAATCTAGTTCTGGAAATAGTTACCAGAAATATAAAAGACCCATCACATATAAACATAAGATCAACTCAGATTATAGCCTACGCAGATGACATAGAGATTATATGCAGAACAAGGAAGGATCTTATAAGGGCGGTAAGAGAGATACGTGAAGCGGCGGCGTAAGTGGGACTAAAGGTTAATGAAAAGAAAACGAAATACATGAAGAGGCACCAAGAGCCCCTATCAGAAACTACAAGTGGATGAACAAAAATATGAAGACGTAGATAAATTCTGCTACCTAGATAAACAAATAGGAGTAAACGTAGTGTAGTGTAGTGTAAAAAGTAGTGGTAAACAGAGAAGAAGAGGTAAAAACCATAATACAGGCTAGATACAAGGTTTACCACGCAAACAAACACATATTGAGAAACCCACATATAAGCAAAAGTACCAAATAAGCATTTTGGGCTACATGGACTCTTAGAAATCAGTAGTTTGAAAGGGAGCTATGAAGAGCAGCTGCGTGCATATTTGAATGTCGAATATTGAGAGGAATCTGGGGTGCAGTGGAGACGGAAGCGAACGAATACAGGCGCTTGATGAATTTTGAAATCTTGGATGAAGAGCAAAGATACTGCGAAGTTTGTTAAGGCACAAAGAATTGCATGGATGAGACATATATTAAGAAGCCCAGATACAATAGCTATTAAAATGACGATGGAATGGAGGCCAATGGGAGAAAGAGGCAGACTGTGGTACCATTACTACATAGTAAAGTAATAATTCTTTGTTAATACCATAATATTTAATTAAATATACAATATGTTAATTAATATACGATTGATAATTATTTTGATTAGAATGAATCTCAAAGCTATGATGTGATGATAAATGATTATAAATATAATAAGAAACAATTATAGTTGAGAATGCGGTCATTAATAATCTAAATATAGATCTGAGTTTTTACATATCATCATAACAAAGGGATGGTCAACTAAAACGTTTAAAGATTTTTATATTTTTTATATATTTCTTCTATATTTTAAATTCAAATTTTTTCGAATATTATTTTTATCAATTATAAAAATGCCTACTAAATATATTAAAAATTAAAATAACGATGTGGTTGTGACGCTACAAACAAGTGTACAATTTTTACAAAGCTATAAAATTGGACCCTGCTAAGTGTGAAATAGTATGTTCTTTTGCAAATCAAAGCACGAAATTTCCTTTGAAGTGTCAAGTTGTATTTTATGCGACTTGATATCTTTCGACTTCTAGCAGTGCTACATCGTACTATTTGCTATATTCGAGTATATTATAATATACCAGTCCACATTAAATTTCTTATAAACTCCCACAACTGTTCTACAATTTTGTCCATCTACTCTATGCAGTTTTTCTTTGGATATGCATTCGTCGAGTCAGATGTTTCTAATGCTTCTAATGCAAAATGGTTGATTTTGGTTATTATATCAGATTGTTATCGTAGTTAATATTTTACTGAAGAACTGTCCTCAATTACTATTTTCTTTCAAAACTCACCACCCAGCTTCTCCAATATATCATCGAAGGGGTAGTCTAATTTTTAACCTCTCCGGATTGAAAAGTTATATTAATACTTTTTTTAGACAACCCTCTCACTTTCATTGAGTGTTATTAGTTTTTAGGGTTAACTTTACATTTCAGGAATAATAAAAAAGAAGCCAAAAGGTTCATTATGATATTGTTATAAATTATCATATTATAGAATAAACTAAAATTCACCATGAATAAAAATTGCACTATAGAGAAATTTGGGGCAGTATTATAATATGGAGACTAATACTCATTCAGTTTCTGTGCTGAGACTCCGACAGCAGTACTGAGGTACTGCAGACGTTTAATTTGGAAACTTGTTCATAAAGACAGTATTCCTATTATAAGCCAAAAACGAAAAACTGTTAGCATTATCATTAATTATTGATTTAAATGAAACATAAATACTATGTAAGAAGCTGGTATCATACCATTGAAAAGCTGGGATGTAATACACTGAGGTGAAATAATAAACTGCTAAAGTTTTAAACAGTATACATAGACGCAAATAGTAGACGGTGGTTTAATAGTACCTCTGAAATTGAGTGTAATAAATATTATTTTAATTTTTAAATATTTTAATCAATAAATTCAAATAAAAATTTAAGTACTATTTTATTGTGTTAAAATGTTTATTGGCAATATTGCCGACTATCTTCGAGATAACGCTATCTTATCCTCAAGGCAAATTATGAACAGAAAACTTTCAAATTTCATTAAAAATATTTCTATCATGAAACCACCATTTTACAAAGCATCTCCAATTTCCGTTTTATTTGGAAGAGTCGAGTTTATTATTTTGGGGAATCCCATTACATCTGGATGGGTTGTGTCAACGCAACTTGCTTGCTCACGATTCCAATACTTTTGTACAGTAGGTATTTATCGTAATCTACGGTAAAGTGCTTCAGTTTCTTTGGAACAAATGTAATCAATTGTCATCTTTAAAGCCGCACGTCAAGCGATTGGAAGAAGTCGGTGTCATTTTTTAATATGTTATAATAAACTTACCAGAGCTCATACGTAAGTAACTTTTATTTTTATAATTCGTGCAATTGACATATTTATTCGAACTTTTGCTTCAATTTATAACCGTTGGTTGTTATAATAGTTTGTTAGTTACATATTGTTGGAACACTTTTTGACAACTTAACGTTTGCACAGTTTGTATACATTGGTTTTATTTGAATTATGCACAACTTAGCAATTTAGCTTATATGCCTTTTTCAAGTACTATCGGTCATTGTCGAGATATCGAACAAGAATGAAAAAAAAACTCTTTTCCAAAATACCATGGAGGTAGAGAATTACCGATTCCTGGAAATTAATGAATACTGTTAGATAAGTAACCGATATAATTCAATTATGCTATAATATTAGTAGGGTAAGGTAAGGTATATTGGTGATAATTTTGTTTACATGGATACAGTTTGATTAATTTGAACGTTTTTCCCGATTTTTGCTGGTATAATAATAGAATCACTTTATACCTGCCCATTGAGAGGTTTTTTGTTTTATTTGAATTCCATTTTCTTAATTAAAAACGAACATATTTCTTTTTAAAAAAAGGTAGGTAAGTTGGTGATAGGATATTTAATTTGGTGATATAGGACATTTAATTTGGTGACAACTAAAAAAACTAAAATTAGTTATAAAACTTAATTTAAAACTTAAAATACTTTAAACATAACATAATTACTCGAAATCTGAAAGAGAACAACCATCGCACATAAAGATTTCGTCTTCATTTGCCTGTAATTGACAAGTGATGTGGTATGGAATAGAACAGAAGGAGCATTGAATCCATTTGGCACCATTATTTTCTTGTACATCCTCATCATAACTTTTATCACAGACACCACATTCCCAGTCATCATTTTTCTTTAAACCTTTATTGAAGTTTTTTCGCTTCTGATCTTCATGAGCCGTAGAAAATCCTGATTTCTGAAGATCCTGTAGTGTTGTTAATAATTTTGCCTTTGAATATCTCTGCTTTCTGTTTGACTTTGGTATTCGGTGAACTGATGTTGCTGATGGTAGTTGTAGTCAGAGCCTTTGTGCACAATGTGCAAACACAGGGGCGGATAAAATTAGGGGCGGCCAAAAACTCAAGCGCATCGCAAATGGAAATAAAATGCCTAAAAAGTGAACTAGGGTTTAAAAAAATATAATTTGCGTTGCGACAAGGAAAAAGTAATAGAAATTTAGAAAATCGTATTAAAAATCGAAAAATCAAAAAAATCCTTGTTAGCACGATTAAATAATGCGTTTTAAACGAGGTCCAAAGAATATTTACTTATGCTGCAGCTTTCTAAATTGACATACCTTCCTGTAAAACCATTTTGGTTTGCTCTGACCATATTTTCAGAAGTGTATGTACTATATTTTTGATTACTAGTAATACTTTGAAATTTGGTAATTTGAAGGACAGGTAATTTGGTGATAGCCTGAAATGCCAAAATAAAATTATTTTCAAAAAGTACTCTCTATTGACCGCCTTTTTTGACAATATTGTATATATAAAAAATTTATATTAACGCCGTAAAAAAATAATTTAAATAACATAATCTTAAATCAGTAAAATTGCATTCGCACATGGTAAGAAAACACCGTTACAACGTAAGGGTTAATTTAATTAATTAACAATAACATGTAATTTTATTTATGCCATTTTGAAAAGTAGGCTTTACTCTAAAAGTATAATGTAAAAACACTATATTAGCTTATTTATTAATTGATTTAGAACACATTTACTACCTAGCACGTATAACACTGAAGTAAATATGAAAAATAACACCATATTACATTAAAAGTTTTTTTGGCAGGTAACTACATAAGATAAGAGCCTGTAATCTCTTGAATAGTCAGATGAAACTATATGAAGTATATGATAAAAATTTTAAATTATTTTGATAATCGGTAAGCTGTTGGTGAATTTTTGAAAAAGTATCACCAAATTAACTATATCACCAAATTACCTTGCTTTGCCCTACATAGTGACTAGACTATTCATATACCTTCTATAGTAATGAAAAGTTCACGACGATCACGAAATTCGTCATCACGAAATATTTGATTCGATTTGCGTTGTTTTGGCCGGTTGCTTTGTCCCAGAATGAAATACCGCCGCAAATTGAGACTATAGGATATTCGTTACCTATTATATTATTATAATGTTATAAAAGTTTCTCCAAAATTTATACAGCTTTCGCCATGCTTTACGGAAACGATTTTGGACGACGACAACAAGGCAAGCAGCTAAATTAAGAGTAGCAGAAATGAAATTTATTCGAGCAGTAAAGGTGTGTATAGTGTACACTGCTAGACGTGAATAAAAATAAAGATATCAGGAAGGAATTTCAGATCTTTACTGTGAAAAAGAAAGTTAATGATTATAAAAGCTAATGGAAGGATTACCAAGGGATTTTGACAGTTTACCTCAGTGGTTGGATCCTTTTCCAAAGAGAGTTCGCCAATACAAAGTTTTTACTTCGCCTGGAATCAAGCGATGAATACCGAGAAGTTTGGCATGGAAGTCGGGGGCCCATGAGTTTGAGGGGTCCAACTTGAGCTTCTTTATACAAATTAGTTTATTTTGAAAAATGAAAGTGAATACAATTTCTTAGGTCTCTAAAAATACTTACAAGTTAAGACCAATGAATATTTTTTACACCGAGGCCACTACTATACTGGAACTATTAATGAGCAATCAATGTAATAACTACTAAGCCAGTAATTTTCAATCCCGGGGGCGTAAAGTATTTAAACGGAGGCACGAAGAAAAGTGAATTGAAGAAAATCCTGCTTTTTTTAATTTTTGTTTAATTATCTTTTTACACAAAATTAACATTAGAACTACTGAGATTAAAAAAAAACAAAGTACGATGGGGTGCAATAAAAATTTTATCAAGTCAAGAGGGGAATATTAATTATTTTTTTAATTGCAATAGTTTCTGATTAAACTAAATTGTGGGTTTAATAGAGTTCCTGATTGAACATCGAAAATGTTAAAAGATTTTTCTTTCTTTTCTTCTTTTCCGAATAGACAAACAGTTTTGAACAGAAAATTTCTTATTCGTTAACTTGGCTCTGAAGGGGGAAAGGAAAAATATTCCTGGTATTGAAAATTCGAGTTCTAGCAAAGTTAAAAAAATAATTATTTATTTGAAAGTAATCAGTAATTTTTATTTTGAATTCTATGCCCCCATTTTTTTCCCTATATAATCTTCCACTAAATTTAAGGAATTAAAATTATTATCAGGAATATTTACTTTCAATTCAATACAAGTTCTAATTTTAAATTCAACCACAGTCATTTAATCTGTGATTACTGATTGCTATACTGACTAATGTACATATTAAATTAATTATGAGTTTCATTTCCAACCACAAGAATTTTCATATTGACGCCATCCAAAAAACAGTGCATAGTTGGGTTATTATATTTCCTAGAAGAATCCCGTCCAAATTGTTTGAATAATATAGAAACATTTGACTTATAAAAATTCGAATTAAGGAAATAAAAATACATTAAAAAGAGGTTGAAAATCAGTGTTCATAATAACATAATTGGAGTTTGGGAAAAATTCTATTTTTATATGTTCGGGTCATACTAGAAGTTCCTTTGTAAGTAGTGGTTTTCAATTTATTTTAATCTATTGTGTAATAAGTGAAACAATTTTAATTAATGTATTTTTATAATTTTAAAATATATTTACACTTTGTAACATAATCAGTATGCAATAAATTAATAATTACAAAAGGTTTTAATACATTCAATAATGGCTGTATGAATCAAAATAGTTATAAACATTTTTATTCTAAACAGGTTTTAATCAAAACATAACTTTTGTACAATTAATGAGTTAAATAAAATTGCATTTTAAAAATAAACGTTAATAAACTCATTTTCGTGTCTAGGTACATTTATTCACATTTTTGGTATCGTTTATTATTTAACAATTCGTTAGTTCAATATTATATTATCACCACAACTTAGTATACATTAAAAATTGCACTCAGTTGTATTAGCACTGGGGTAGTTAGTAAATTTGTATGTGGAGGTAGAAATTTAATTAACAGAAACGATTGATTTTCATACCTTTTTAATACCATCCTGATTTTAAAAGAATTAAGTACAGTTTTAGTTTGTTATTGCAAATTAATATGGCTTCGGTTGATGTTTTTTGATATGATTTAATAAAATATTTAGTGTTATAATAACAACATATTATAAAACATAACAACATTAGTGATAAATTAGATTGCGTTAAAATATTGCACGAAGTAATCACAAAATAAATATTAATTAACAATTAAAGAATGAAATTCCCATATTTTCTAGTTCCTCTCAGTACGGTCTCCAGACTGCTATATCCCCAGTTTGAGCGGGACCTCTTGGACCTCCGTTATTCGTTAAAACTCTGGAATGAGCTTCAGCGTCTTGACGTGTCGCTGCATTTGCACATGTCGCACTATTTGGTAATAATAATTCACTACTGCCGTTCATTTGTCTATGATTGGATGTAGATAACTGATCCATTACAGATTGTAAATCATTGTGATGGCTTTGGGCTGAGTGTGTGTGTAATGAATGGAAATTATGACTTTGGTTAGCAGCCGAGTATAATTGTGAATACAATAAACTTGCCGGTAATACGGGATAAAGAGAATTGTTACAATTTGCACTAGAATAAGTTGTAGGAGTCATGTTTTGATGTAATGAAAAATTCGAGTTGTTCACGTGAGTTCCCTGTGAGTTTATCATTTCGTCTTGCACGGGACTCTCCGCAGCACTTGAATTATCGGAAAGGGAACGCGGTCCCGATAATGTAAAGTCCGCATGATTTGATGTATATCTTGGTACTAGAAGTGATGACGTGTGGGTACCACTTTGATGATGGTTGATATGTGTTTGAGATGATACTAAACCAAGATGTTGGTCCAAATCTGTAGCCGAAGCATCAGGAAGAACTGAAAAATAAACATAGTTTAAATTACTTTAATTTTCCACATGTTGTTAAAACTATCGAAACAGTTTGAGATATAATAAAATAGCAATTCATTTGCACTGTAGCTGTAGCTACTGTAGAGCTTTTAATATATTGAAGCTGTGGTTTATGCTCTGTAGTTAAATTTTTAACGTTAACTTAATATGTGCTTCAAACATGGATACATTTAAACACATTTTATTCCTAAACGAATTTTCTTTTTTGTTGAATTTGCTAGACTTAAATTTAATTAATTACTAAACGAAAAACTGATAAACATCGACGTCGAATAGGATTTACGCCTGTAATACAGCATCAGAAGCGTTTAAAAATTTAATTTTAATGCGACCGCTTTGTAAAGCTACGGTTTAAACCACATGACCACTGGTGCCGCTGTTTAATAAGAAATGGGTAATTAAATTACAAAATGTTTTCTTAAATATTAATTTTGATAATTTTCATGTAGAACATTGATGATGAAATCTTTAGTAGATAAATCACGACTACATATTTTTGTTTCCATGAATTGTAAGTACAGAGTCTATATTTAGATTTAGGTTAAATCAGAAACTTTTTTTATTATTTAAATTGTCAACCCTTATTTATGGAAACACTTCAAAGTGTCATATATCAATTGCGAAATGATGCGTTGAAATATAATCTATGGTACTGCTTAATATAGGCAGACACTTGAATGAAAAGTTGAATCGAAAATAAAAATATAATAATGAAATCAACCCTTATCAACTAAAATTATTGGTGATATAATTTATGAATGCTTGGTAGACATCGTGCTATTTGTTAAAAACCTAAAATGCGCAGTGCCATGAGCATGGCGTTTAGTTGCAAATTGGCTGTTAGGCTAGTTTACGTCTTCTATCTAGGATTTTAACAGAATTTCAGATTTTGTTTTGCGTTGTAAGACTTACTTGAAGTAACAGCGGAAGTACTACCGAAAGCGTCTTGGTTTGATGTTTGATCAGGTACTGTTCCAGAAAATCCAAGCGCTGGCGTGTTAAATTGGGACGGTGGAGGTGCAGCACATGATCCTAATGAACTTGTGGTTAAATAAGGCGAATACGCACCTGCACTATACCCCCAATGAGAATTAGATGTACTGAGGCCAAATTGGGGCATATCTGTTAAAATAAATTAAAGGTTTTAATTTAAAATAAGTAATAAAGTCATAGAATTGCTATCACAACAAAGCACGCAAAAAAAGGTAAAAGTCACGTAAAAAGCAATTAATCCTTTATGCGGCTTAAAATAGATTTAATAACATGTGGACACAACAGGACTCTGATAGGTTTTATAAAAACGATAGTATTGGTCAGACATGTCAGATGAATGCTGCGACCTACGCGGTCGATATGCTCATCAAGTATATTAGCGACATGTACAAAGTACACTCTGTAATAAAATAACTTGTAAACCAGTAATTTATTTTTCAGTCACATACCCAAATACTTTTGTTCACTTGCATCAATCACACTAAAAAAAAATAAGAAAAACAAAACATGCTGCAGATTTATTAATGTTTCGGAATAAAATTTAAAAAAATTAATTTGTTAGCTCGAAATTGTTGTGAATGCAAAGTGTTTTGAATGTAAATAAAATTTATTGCACCAAAGGGACCAGTAAAGGATTTAATTTCTTAACTCACAATAAGAAAAATGAGAATATGTACAGTTCAAATTAAACCAAAGATAATTTCAACTTACTGTTACAATTTCCAATTGGAGGCATTCTAAATCCAGATAAAGGATCCGTTGTTGCAAATGGAAACGGACGTTGTCCAAACGCAAAGTGAAATTGTTGCTGCTGCCCTAGAAGAGACAACACTACATTAGGCTTTTTAGTACTGCCCTTATTTAGTTTCGTCTATTTTCTAACTTAAATCTAAACACGCGAAAATGTTCCTCTTTCGATTTCCATAAATTACTGCTGTATTAATTTCCACAAAAAATCCATAAAACAGTCCTACGTTCTTGCATCCTCCTAAATCATTCCCTGCTATCAACAGCCGTCGTGTGGAGCATTAAGAAACCACAAGACTTGGATGTTAGATACCAAGTTCTTGAAGTTTGTGCCAGTTTGTTGAGAATTGTTGAAACTTCTTGCACTATTAGTTCCTTTAGTCTTAAATGATTTCACATTCGTTTAAAATTCTAATTACAATGCAGTTCCTTTTTTTCCTATATTTTATGCACACTTTAGAACAATGATTAGTCTTACTTGAAATTGATGTAAATTAAAGCATCCTAGTAGGATAGCGTGAAAAGGGTCAGAACAAGAGCAGATGAGCTAGTTCTAATTAATTAATCAAGCAATTCAATTCATTAATTCAGTTCTATACTCTTCTTACAATTCTACAAATATAATTGTTGAACAAATTCGTAGTGAGGTTTAAAATTGATTATGTAAAAGGCATCATTTCTGTGAAATTCTTTTATGATTATTGAAAGTTTACATAGCAAACTATGAAATCACTCAAATAAAAATATTTATAGAAAACACAAAAATAGTTTAAGAAAATAAATCTTAAAAGATAAAGTTTGATATTAGTACCTATGCAAATATTAAACTTAGTGCTAAAATATTAGAATTTTAACTGTAAGTAAAAAACAACATACAAGAAATTTATAAGAAATATAATGGAAAAAATAGAAAATCTATTATGATAACGCGATAAAGCTTATTGGCTATCGTTAGTCTTATCTATTCAGATAAAGGAATAAAAACTGAAAATATTAACGTATTTAACAAAAAATGTAACGAATTTTTGTAAATTCCTTACTTACGTTTTTGCAAAATTTGTGCACGCACCTAGTGATTGATAGCATTTTCTGATTGAGTTTCTGCCTCGAACCGATAACGCCAAAGATTGCTCTTTGAATGCCGTCATATTTGAAGCTATTTGAAACTGAAGGATGACGCGAATTACTCCAGCATCACTTAAGAGTAATTTTTATGTGATAAAATTGTTACCAATTCTTGTGTGTTTGATTTCTAAATGTCATTAACTAGCGATCCTTCACATACCTCTATTACAGTAGCTGGCCGGATGATCATTGGTCCTGCGTTAAAATTAAACAAAGTTGGTGGATATTTGAATCTCCCAGCTTTGGTTTAACGCAGACCGCGTTTTCCTTTTTGGGGGAAGATAAGGAATTTTAGAAAGGTGAAATCATACACAGGAACTGCTTTCTACAGTTTCCATAGCTTCTTAGGTTGTTTGTTGATGGACCATTCGCACTTTAAATACAGACATTGTCTTAATGCAAGTTTTGGATGGGTGAGAGAATTTTCCTTTGCTATTGTTTTTCGATCAATGGTACATCGTTTTAATATCAGACTAGGTAGATATGACGTAGGTGAGGATGATAACTTTGGGGATGGATATTAAGGTTGATTTAAATTTGTACACCCTCGGCTTCCTTTTTGCTGGGGTTCCTTTGATACGTTTCTGTATCATGATTTACGTGACACTTCTGCTAGGTTTCTGGTAGATGAAATTGAGACTTAGTTTTAGATCCCATAATGGAGCGTTTTAAGACACATTACACGGGAGGTTGGTAGGGTAATGTTGTTACCTCTTGGTTTACTAATACAACAAAATATTAAAAGTGAAAAAAATTTCAAATATTGTTTGTGTTGATTGAAAATGGTTCTTTCATTGCCATGCAGCGGTGACACGGCCGGCGGTTTAATCTCTTCAATAAATATAATCTGCAAAATATGCGTCATGGCCTCTGTATCGTATCATAAAATAGAAAGAAAAATGCATGCTTAAGAATTTTATTGTGACTGCGTGGGTGCACTATCGTGCAGAAGAGATCAGTTTCCTCTATGTAATTTTCCCGAATGGAACTATTGGATATAAATATAGTAAAAAGAAATCTCATCCAATGCAATTGTAATTAAGTATAAAAATTCGCAGGTTATTGGGTCGCAATAAAACTAAGGTAAATATAACGTAGAACTTATTGTCCTAATCTTTGTTAACCTACAATTAAGTAAATTCACTACGGTTCATTTTTACTGAACTTTATTTCACAGTAATCTCATCATCATTTGATGTCCTTAAAAATGTCATTACAGCAAATTATATTGTTTCTTTCCTTATGATCTGCTTATGCATTTGCAGGTATTTAATTTCTTACTGAAAAATTACTTAAAGTTTTGTTAAGAAACACTGAATTTCAGTTTCTATTATGTAATAAAATTTCATAGGATTTGACCGTATGACATTTGGAATAACTATAATCGTTGAAGGTCATTGCTTTAATTTACTTTAATTAATTTACTTTTTGTTGTATTTTGTTGACCGACGGTCTTACAGTCGATTATTTTGGATGCCGAATTTTAAAATTTTAAACGTCGCCTCGATCGGAATAAATACTTCTACACTGAGATATGAAGAAAGAGAGTACCTAATAGTGCTTCCATTGAAGATTCATCTACATCAATTAGTCCAATTATATTGAATTTAATATTAAAATTGTACCTCTTTTGTTAATATTGAGCTACCTAGCACAAATCAGGATAAAGTCTAACTTTCTCTTTCTTCAAAAGGTACATAAAGCCTAAAGGATGAAGAAGTTCTTTGCAAAAAATATACTTCTTATTTGCAAGGCTGCTTTTATTTTGAATCCATACCATCATGCATCTTTGTGAGTTCTTTAGTTCATTCGAGTTTTAGAGATTTAGAGTGCTTTGATTTAAATTTATTTATAGAACACCAAGATCGCAACATTTTAGCAATACTTTTGCAACCATACCATAGAGTCCTATTTGGTCCTGAATAGAGAAAACTGAACTCAAGAGCGGTTCGTGTGGTACGACTGAATCTATTATATGTTTTTAACATCAGGCTTAAGGTAAGTGCTGGCACCTTTTAATCAAATTGATTATAGAACAAGGAATATTTATGAGGGTCCTTTACAAAAATACCATAATTCACACTTAATTTTAATCATAGTTAATTTACCTTGTGAATGAGGATTATGATAAGTATGATTATCTCGAAACCAATCGGCAATAATAATTCACGTCGATTTGGTTCAGAACTATCCTAATTCAAAATTGTTAATTATACAGAAAATCAATTTTAAGTTCTTCTATCTTAAATTGGCGTTCATTTCAATTTCGTTTTTAATGATTATTATTGTCAAAAATCACTTTTTTATTGAAAATTATTCAGGCGCCCTTTAAAAAAATCATATAAAATTTTAAATCTCACTTTGTTTCTTTCCTGATGAAAGTACAATGGTTGGTTATAAAGCAGTTTATATGGGGCTCATAAGACGCTTCTAATACATTTTCGGTCGATCATAAGTCGATCAATAAGGGTACAATGCTCATCAAAAGGATTATACTATTTTTTATTAACAAACACTATAGGAACATTTAGAAATCCAAAAGCGGCTTTATATACAATTTTTAACGGCCTTCAATATTGTGCATTACAAAATTGCTCAAAACCGCTAAATAACGTCAAAATTTAGAAAAAACGAAAGTCGTCCTTAAAATCAACTTCGGAGAACTTTTTGGAGAAAAATATTCGAAACTGTGAATTTTAATCGGCAATGAAAACTTTTTAAAAACAGTTTCTTTTACATTTTTGTTTTAAAGTTTAAACCACAGGGTCGATTGAGCAAAAAATGGTTCAATTTTCACTAATTTGAAAATTTTTAAAATAATTTTAGTTTTTACCACATCAAATAATATAGATTCTATATTTGATGTGGTTGATGTGGTTCTATTATAGAACAGTTTAATTTGTCGTTTGAAACGAAAGACTTGAATATTTTATTAATAAAAAATTGATGAACGGAAAGAACCTTAATTTTTAATTAAATATTGCAAACCTCATTAAAGGTGGATGAAGTAGTTTATTAATTTTAAGTGAAAATAATGGTAATTTTGCTTGTGTAAAGTCCTAAATGTCTTCAGCTACATTTTAAATATTTTTTAGACTTCAAAAATTAGTAAGTTTATCTGGCATACTAAAGACAAGTAAAAATTTGTAGAAACTACTAGGACTGCTACAATTGTATTGCCCTGTATGCAAATATTTATATTAGGTTTTAACACCAAACATCAGGCAAAATTTAAAGTGTAATTTCAACAGGTTCGTTTGATGTAGTTTTAATAATTTGGAAGCAGCGGAGTTGCTATTTACGTAGGGTACCTTTTAAGTTTTTACAAAAACTAGGAAAGAAAAGATTTTTTTTGGAACACACTGTTTTATTGTTTTTCAAAATATTCGTCTTTAAGATTAATACACTTTTGCATACGTGAAAACCAAGTTTCGAAACATTTTTTCCACTCTGAACATGTTATCTTAAAAACCAGGTTTCTGAAGACTTCAACTGCTTCTTGAGGTGATGAAAATCTTTGTCCACGCATTTTTTGTTTGATATTGGGGAACAAAAAGAAGTCATTAGGCGATAAATCGGGCGAATACGGGTAATGAGTCATTAATTCGATGTTTTTCTCCTTCAAATAAGCAATTGTTTGACGTGCTGTGTGAAAGCTGGCATTGTCATGATGAAGAATGATGCGATGTTTTTTGTTGTTTTTCCCGATTTCGTCGATGATTTTTGGCAAACAAATTGTCGTATACCATTCAGCATTCACTGTTCTTTGGTCCTCCAAAGGAATGGTTGCGACATGTCCAGTGACACTGATGAAGAAAGCGATCATTTTTTGGAAGTGCTTCGTGAACGAACAACTTTTGTAGGATTTGGTTCGTCTTGAAACACCCACACTGTGAATTGCTGCTTGGTTTATATATTCATACGAATATATCCAAGTTTCATCATCTGTGACGATGTTGTATACGGATTTTGATGTTCCTCGGTCAAATTTTTAAGCATTTCCTTACACCAATTAACACGAGCCTTTTTTTGTGCTTCAGTCAAGTTATGTGGAATCCATCGACAACAGATCTTTTTTACCGCTAAATGTTCATGCAAAATCGAATGTATTTTGCAGTCTTAGATATGCCTAAATGCCTCTATTTCACCATATGTCACATGTCGATCTTCTACAATCATGTTTCGCACAGCATCAATGTTATCTAGAATAACAACAGATTTTGGTCGACCTTCACGAGATTCGTCACTGACAGACGCACGACCACGACCACTGCAAATTCTGCAAATTCTGCATCAAAAATGATTCTATGCATTGTTGTTGAGTTAGGCCTTTGCTAAAATCGAAGAAAATCATCCAACGAAAACCTTCACGTGAAATTTCCATTTTTCTCACAAAATTGTTTTTTAAACACTCACTGTAAACAAACTACTTCGTCAATTTCTAACCCTTCACTGGTGTCACAATAAAAAATTTCAAATTTTACGAAAATAGTAGTGACAGATTTCAATATCGCCATCTAGTGGTCGTTTGTAAAAACTTAAAAGGTGGCCCTCGTATGCAGGTATAACTATAATAATTGATTATTGCATTTCAATCGAGTCATTTTATAGATATAAACACCAGCGACCAGGATACTCGATTATTATTCACAATTATCTTTCTTAATCACAACCTCCCTGTAAGTTAGTATGCTGATTGCGTGAGTAAATAACTATATAAAATACCAATGATGAATAAATTATTTTAGTAAATAGGTTATCACTATTAGGAGAAGAGTGCATACTTTTCCCACATTTCAAATATCGCGATTAGTCCCCTCCCAACTACCATATAATACGATTGTATTATTTCATATTCTGTCTTAACCCATTAACGCAATTAGCTGATAAAATTTAGTTTCTGGAAATAATACTTTGCAAGAAGCTGAACTGGGGAAAACAATTAGAAATTAAATTAGAAAAAACAATAATGGTATTCTAACAATGTCGGGGAGCAAAATGGGATGGTCATGGGATCTGTCCCCTAGAGCCTAGATCACCTTCTTGTTCTATGCGGCGACTATCAGACCAATGCTTTTGTTATGGTGGCCCAGTACCAAACAGATAACTATGGCGTTCTCCTTGCACTAGATTCAGTGATCAATCTGTTTGATTGTAACTGGGAGTAATGCGAACAGCTGTAACTGCAAAGCTTGAGGCCTTCCTCTACCTTCCTCCACTTGATCTTCATGTGCAGTAGATGGCGGTTAGGGGTGCTTTTAGGCTGCGTAGTTGGGAGGTACACATTCATCCGTATTTCAAGCGGAACTTATTAGGCATATTACACTGTGCGAAAATAGTTGAGGATAGTAGATGTATACTGGACAAAATATCCAGATTCTAACAGAGACAGTAGAGCGACCCTTATTGGGTATAAGATTCAGGACCATAAGATTACCTCTGGTCTGGTGCTTAACTGCATCTAGACATACACTGAATAAGATAGTTAGCAAAATGTCCTTTTTCTCTGCATTTTCAAAGGCTATTGACGAGAGTAACGAAGGCTCTGATGTACTGAGGAGAAGCGGCTCCAATTGTCTTTCTTCGTCTTTACCTCAATGGAGCCGATGGTCACGCCTGCCGTCAATGCCCTAGATGCCCTCCTCAAGTACTACACCCTAGAAGTTCACACCAAGAGGTAGGTACAAGAAACTGCATGCAACCAAGCAAGAGCTGGAATACATTAGCCTTCGTGGAGACATGCGAAATTCTATCTGAATCTGTCCAGAGTCAATCTGCGGACAATTACAGGTATATTGACTAGACACTGCAAATTAAACAAATACTTTCACATGATGGGGTATGCAAATGACTCCATATGTCGCGGATGCAATGAAGAGAAATAAATAGCTGCGTATGTACTTCGCTACTATCCGACGCTGACTACTAAGAGAGGATCCGTGTTTGGGGACTTCTGGTCTACCGCGGCCAGAATAAGTGGTACTTCAACTGCCAAGATAGTTTGATGAGTGACAGGGTCGGAGTGGAGCTAAAAATCGGAGGTAGTACAAAGGGCCTGATTTAGGGCCGGTTTTACAATAGAAGCTTAAGCTCAGCTCAACTTTGAACCAGCCTTGAGCTTCAAATTTTACAAATTATGGGTTTTACAATGTGCGCTTAGTACTTGAGCCGAGCTCAACTTGAAGCTTTACATAGGTAAAGCATAGGTGCGGTTCAGCTGAGCATCGGCTTAGTTGAGCCGATGCTAAACCTCCAATTATAAAACCGCCCCTTAGAGGCCTAACTGCAGGTGATTTTACACACCTACTCGTATACCTTCCACAAAAAATGTAGAATTCAGAATCCATTAACGCCCAAATTAGAAATATGTGATCAAGCGTTTTTGCTCAACACTAGAATAAAATTTTACTCATAAACGATTTTTTCTATTTTGGTTTAAACATTAGCGGGAAAAGGCAGGTGTGGAAAGAGTAAGTCTTGGGGATTGTTAAATTTTAGTTTTTGAATTCAGTGGACTTTTGTAAAAAAATTAATTTTATATCACTACTATGAGGGGGTGGGGTGGTTAAAGAACAAATGGCTTAGATTGAGGTTGTGTTTATAGAGGGGTGAATATAATTAACTTTAGAGTTTTCGTAGGGAGGGGTCGTGAGTTGCGGGGGATATTTATTGAAGATATTTTACAATGGCGAGTTTTTCAAATCAAATTGACTATTTAGCAAGTTAGATTGATGCTTTAATCTATTGATTACAATAGATTTCAAAAACTCTAATTTTTTATTTTTAGACTCGATATGCAAAATTTTTTAACTGAGTTGTTTTTGGTTAATAACTATAAAGTGCTTCGCGAAAGTGGATTTACCGTCATTTATTTGATACGATCTAAAGTGTTCTTTGAATCGCATTTTGAAAACTCTGCCCGTATGTCCAATATATTTTTGAGAACATTCACATACTCCTGATTTCTTTAAATTATCCGATTTTGATTTCGATTTTGATAAACTTAAGAAATTGTATTATCTTTTTTGGAAATTTAATTTAAGTTTTGGGTCCGTTTATACGTTCATCATAATCAAATAAGATTAGTTATTGTTTTGATAAATTTTATTTGCTCTATAATATCAAATAATAAAAGATATGAACTTTTTAGAAATGTGATCAATTTTTCCTAAAATTAGCCTAATATACTCGTACAATAATAATTATATGGATATTAGTAAAAAATGAATTTTTATAATAAAATCGTGTACTGAGTACATGAAATAAAATAAAAATTTAACATTTCAGTTTTATTTATAAATACAAATGATTCTCTAATTGCCTAAAAGAAAATTTAATATAACCAAAACATGGGATTTCAAAAATATCTAATAAACCAAAATAATTAAAAAATTATTGTAAAACAACATCCTTCAAATTGTTAATATCAAAAGATGAGCCGACAAATAATAATTGTAATGTTAATCTTAAAATTTGGTAATTTTCAAACAAAACCGGTCGTAAATGTAAGCTATTATCGTGGCTAAAATAAATAAACTGTATGAATTTGCTTTGTCGGATGTATACTCAAGAAGATCAATTACATAATAATTGTTTATTTTTAAGAAGTTAATTATCAATGCAGTATTTAGTAAAATTTAAATCTAGATTAATTTTTTTTTCAAGTAACACCAAACAATTTAGTACATTAAGCAATGGGTTAATTAATTTAAAGTCTGCGTGTGAAATGGACAAATTAACAGTAAATAGAATGTTTTAGGGTGTTCGCAATCTGTAAGTGACAGAAACTTGGCAGAAATTACTTAAAATAAACACAGGTTAATATCGTTTCAATTAAAAATCTCTATCGAAATGGATTTTACATTCATCCTGTAAAAGTGATTTCTGTAATTATTATTAAAGAAGAAATAAAATTTAGCAAATTTTTTTAACAAAATATAAAAGCTTTATCCCAAAGCTACACTAAAAAGCTCTGGACCCACAAGTGTCTCCGCTCTCACCCTAATCTAATACATATCAGCAGGAAAATGTCCAGCTGTCGTAGACTCCCCTGTCCTGCTAGGTTTGTCATCTCCTGCTGATACCAACTGCTACAGACATTAATTAATATATACTTGCAGAAAACGCAATTCTTTTCTAGAAACACAATTTTATTAAAGATTTTAATGGTACAGATTAATTATAAAATGTAATAAACGCATAACATGTAGAATTTAAAAGCGATATTATTAATTTTAAATTTAAATAAACATTTATTATGTTTGTTCAAAATTTATTGAACTGGGTTGGCTACTTTTATTTTTATTAACTATGCCAAGTTTTTGCAGCTTGGTAGGTTGGTAGCTTTTATTGTCACCGTTATCTCATTTTTACTGCATTAGATAATTGGTTTTTGCTTTTCCGCTTAGTTTAACAATAATAAACTATTAGTTTTTCAATTTAAGAAAATGCTTAAACAGCGTACATAAGTTTTTTGAGTTTAAGGCAATAATTTGCTCCACATTTAGTAAATAAGTGAAGTTGCACCGCTAATTGTCAAAATGAAGTTCACTCGTAATTTTGATTTAGTTTAGGTAATTTAGCTGATAAGATCACTGTCGAGATCAATTTTGTACATACCGTGTGCAAGATATTGTGAACAGTTTATGACGATGGTTGTCATGAGATCATAAGTACTGGTGGAATATAAACAATGCCATTTGAAATCTCGAACGTTTTTCACTCCTCACATTTAAAAAGTACATCATTGCATTGCTGAGAATCGAAATATTGTAATCAGGATTATCTCATAAGTCATTGGTATATCCAGGGCCGTATATAAGGGGGGGGGGGTTCGGGGGTTCAACCCCCCCCCCCATGGGAGAGCGAGATATTAAAAATAAGAGTCTAAAAAATTTGTTTGGCGTGAAAACCCCCCCATGGCATAGAAAAAACTTTTTTTTCGGAGAAACCCCCCCCCATGACCAATGTCTAGCTACGGCCCTGGGTATATCAAACATCCGAAAAGATTCCCACAGAAGAAGTTGATCTTTACTGCAATACGACGCACCCATATATCACACTACCTGTTCCTGCAGTATTTATGCAGATATCCTATTTTAAATATTAAATATAAATTTCTTTCAAAATAATGCAATAAATGTTCTAAAAAAATTATTACCTAAGTATCAGGTTAGTGAAAATTTTCCAATTCAATCAATTCAAATTCTTTTAGACAACTCTAGTAACTATATTAATTATAGTGGTAAATTTGAAGGAATTTTAAACCTCGATTATAATTTTTATAACAATCCCCCTAATATTGTGTATTTGGGATTAAAATTGTTTATTTTTTCTCTTTGAAATAAATTATTTTCATAATTAATTAAAACGTAATTATCTATATACATCAATAAGGTTCCGTTTTAAACATTAACAAATCAATTAACTAATTTAAATTTTTTTTGTTTATTTACACAAAGTAAAAGTACATTTTTTATAATTAAAAGCTGTACCGTAAAATCGGAGTACTTTAGCCCTATAGTCTGTTTTTTTAAAGAAACGAGTAACAAATTTCTTTTCCACGTGGATAACGTGAATGTTAACCAATGAAATTGGTTGAAATTAAATTTCAATTGGTTAACATTCACGTTATCCACGTGGAAAAGAAATTTTTTACACGTTTCTTAAAAAAAACAGACTATAGGGTGTAACTTTGTCCCAAAATAAAAAAAATGATTGCATCATGAATGCTTAAAGCTGAGAACCTCAGATTCATGTAGTAACCGGCGATTCTGCCAGACCGTAGAATCAGTTGGACTGGTCAACATGTTGGAAAGTTCTAGGAACTGCCGCTAGGTTGTAGCAGTGCAGTTTTCCTAACCTTGTAACGAATACGTATTTTGTCGTTGTTAAACTTCCCTTTGTGCAACTCACAAGCAAAATCCAACACAAGTTTTAAGCTGCAATACATTATAGCATTATACTTTTTTCGTCTAGATTCTCGTTCGAGTTTCGTTCGAGTTTACATTCAATTTTGTTTCGAGTTTTTATTTCATTTGCTTTGGTATAGATGGCGCCAATAGGGATTACCTATCTACGCCAATAGGGATGTTGGCACTACCTAACTCGGACCGATCTCGAACGAAAACTCGGACGGGCTGCATATTTCTATTCGAGCAACTCGAACGAAAATCGAATGCAATTTTCTGATTTACATTATACTAGATGTCCTCGAACGAAACTCGAACGAGAAATCTAGACAAAAAAAGTATATATAACGGGTTACTTTGTCCCAAGAAAAGTAGCCCCTGGTACTAGGGCTTAGGACCTATTATCGATTAATCTATAAATATAGATAGTTATAGATTGATCGCAGAACAATATTATATTTTGAAATAGCGATTAATCGATACTTATAATTATCGATATAATATAGATAGTTATAATTTGCAATTTCGATAATAAATTATCGATAGTTATTGTTCGATATTTCGATAATTATCAATAATCGATACTTTTTTAATTATCGATACTCGATCGACCCTAACAAAAATGGTTGAAAATGGCCAACTGACAAAGACATGCTTTTTCTACAACTGGTGTGATATCGTACAAGTGATCTAATCTCCGAAAATATTGAAAAGAAGACAGTTTTCTTTCAGTATTGTCATGTATTGTACAACAAAGCATTTAATCGATTTCTTATATTATTTTGAAAATGAAAAATATGTAAAAGGGCTATAAAAAGTAGATTTTCGTATCACAGTCTTTTTGAGAAAGGTTTGAACTACCTAAAAATTATCTTAAATGCTCAATTTCTATTATTTGTATTTCTTTAGCATAACATGAAACGAAAAGTTTCATTAAAGTGGGACAAAGTAACCCGCTTTTACGTACCTAATAAATGCTTTAGCTATTTTCGTGTTAAAATTTTTTAATCAAATTTTTGCAAATGGTCTGCTCTATCTCAGCAATAACTCGTTGGATTTCATCTTGCATCAGTTACGGAATGATTGTAGGATTATTGACATATAATACCTATCCTGGAATATAACCCGAAAGCTGAATATTATGCTACTTTATTCGCTATTATAATTTTTGTAAACTACACTCTCTTGTACACCATTTTAAGCAAAATTGGAACATTACTCGTTCCAACTCTCCTCCACATCTTGGTCAATAGAATACTATGAACGAGTTGTTTTTTGAAAGCTTATTTTTGGCAGGCGCGCAGTCTTGTTGAAACTATATATCGTCCAGGTACGTAATTGAAATTTCAACCTACCAGGGGCTCTAAATCGTCTTACGATATCGTACACCATTAATAGTTATTGCATTTGTAATTTCAACAGATCTGCCAAAACAATTTAGTAAACAAACGCAATGTTTTCACTTCAAGGAACTGCATGAGTACGTATTAAAATTGGTAGTATGTTTTGTGTAGATCCAGTTTGCTCAATTTTTCGATAATCTAGATCAAGAATCCAGTCAAAGCAACCTCAGTGATTAGTTAGGTTAGAATAATGAATCACAGACGATTTGTAAAAAGGACATTAATTTTAAATATTATTTAATTAGCCTGTCGATGATCCCACACTAAAAGATTTCGTTGATTTTTATATATTATATTACAACATTAATTCTGCTGGTATAGTACTAGTTTAACCAATAAAAAACCAATAGAAAACGTCTGAACTAACAGGAAATTAAAACGTCTTAAAAAGGATAGGTTAAATCATTCAAGATTTTGTACTGGTGTTTGCAATTGAAGCAATTCTCGGTGCCGACCGACGCGACGGTGAAAATTTTTGATTACTAAAAAGAAAAAATAGTTTGTGTATTTTTGCTATTTTAGATAATTTTTATTATTATTCACCTTTGGTAAAAGAAAACCAACTTTTTTATCCTTCTTTGAATTATATTTTCACTACTAATTTCATAAACTTAATAAAGTCGACAAAAAACGGATAAAATTTTTATTGGCTACTTATGGACTACTTATATGGACGGTTTTTTACTAAAAAATTTACGAAATAAATTCAACATGTGAAACTGTTTTGTCAAATGAGAAGATGTCAAATTTTGCTTATCTAAGGGAACGCCTATAAGATTTGCACCAGCTGCTGAGCGATTCGTGAAGTGGAAGCTCTCCAGATCGGGTACAGAATATGTTACAGCTAAGAGGAAGGGGTCGAACATTTGTTGGATAGCGTCTCTTCCTCGGCTAGTCCTGTTGGTTTTGAGTTGGGGGTCCTGATCTTCATAAGGTAGAAACGAAGGAGGCCATGCCGGACGGTGTGTGTGCCCAGACTCTTAGAGCTGTTTGGGGTACGATCCCTAGATCCTAGATCCTTAAAAGTCCTGTGTCCGTTGAATAGATGTGTACGTGTGGGTTGTTTTCCAAACAGGTGGAAGCTGTTGCGGCTGGTCGTTCTAATAGGCAAGTTAGTAGAGGGGTCTAGGATAACTCGCCTAACTCGACAACTCGGTCGTCGAATCGTCCCATTCCCAGTTACTAGAGCGTGTCCTGGTCCAAAGGCCCCATGAATTGGTTTAGGGTACGATGTGTGACGACCACTACGATTTTGTACGTGATCGATGTACGTGTACGGATATCGTACGATCGGAGTACATGTTTGGGGTTTTCGTAGAATTCTGAGGTGCTTTTGACGACCTTCTACTCGTATTATCAGTGATCCTAGAAAAGTTGAGATAGCTAAGCTTCCTAGAGTTAGCTCTTTGCCTTCTAGATGCCTCCAAGAGTTTATTACTGGACTGGAGGTATGGAAACTCCTGCTTGATATCCTCTTCCATGAGCTTTAAAGACTCGCCTTTACAACAATATGATATTGTTTAAAGTATATTTTTACTTTATAATTATTCCTTATCTACTGATAAACAATTAATTATTTTACTTAATGAATTACTATTATTGCATAGAAATCATATAACATAACATTTTAATCTGTCGTTAAATTCCATAACCTTTTGTTGCTGTTGTTTTCAAAAGCTGATTTTGCTGTTGATCGTTTCAAATGGAAGCTGCTATTAAACCTAAACAAAAATTATTGATCTATAAAGAAAATATCCCTCCCCATTATTTTTGTTCATGTTTTACTAATTTTACTGTGTGAATTTTTATTTGCGGATATGTTTATAATTAATTTTTTGTGTGGCTAAAAATTTTAATGCATTTGAACTTATAGTTAAAATTAAATTATTTTAACATTTCAGTTAGGTACTAAGTTGTTTTTGAAGATTTGTGCTCACTAATTATCATTTTGATCAAAAAATATCATCTTTAGAAATTAATTTGAATGAGATAGTTTTGATTTTGAACTTTACAGTTTGAAGTTTACAGTGGAATTAATATCCATGCTATCAAAAAAAGTGTAACATTAACGCCCGGTATTTCAATTGTTGGTTAACTATGGTAATACTAATTAATTTCTTAATCTTCTTAATAATATAATTAATGTCTCCTGTCTTCATTATTAATTTTGGCAAACATTGACGACTTTACGTGCCCTTTGAAGCGCGGAGACAATCTTAGAGATTTGGATTTTCTCCCGATTCGATCCGGGTAGCATTGCTCAATATTCATTGCCAGTTTTTGCATTTAATTAAAAATTACAAAATTAATTGATATATGCGAAATACAAGACGTAGTGAAGTGGAGCAAGATCAGAAAACGAGAATGGAACAGCCATGTAGAACGTATGGAGGATGGAAGACTGGCAAAAGTTTGTAAAGATGGACTGCCGAAGGGCAAAAGACTACCGGGACGACCGCCTAAGAGATGTTCCCAAAGCTGGTTTTCCTCGTCAATGGAACGAGGCAAGATAAACAGGATACATCCTAGTCATAAGAAGAAGAAGAAGAAGAAGAAGAAGAAGAAGAAGAAGAAGAAGAAGAAGAAGAAGAAGAAGAAGAAGAAGAAGAAGAAGAAGAAGAATAATTGATATATTTTAATATATTAATTTACGAATTAATGGAATTAAATTAATATGATATTTATGAGCTTTCAAGTGCTTATGCCCCCTTCATCAGAATAACTTATTAATTTACGAATCAATGGAATTAAATTAATATTATATTTGAGCTTCTAAGTGCAATGCACCCTTTGTCAGATTAATTAATCAATTAATTTATTATCACGAATTAATAATAATTAACCAATTTGAATATTCAATTTTACATATTATCACAAGATATTATTATTATAAAATTACAAAACTTACTTAATTTAAATAATATAGAACCAATTCTTAATGCCCATTCACAATGGATATTATACTCGTACTTATAATAAAATTATACATAAGTATAAGCGTAAATCATAAAAATTAAAGTTCAAACCTTTACCTTTTTGTTATGCCTAATAATAATCATTCTAGAATTGAGCCATACATAAATAATATCTAATACAAAGTTGAAATATTTGAACTTTAATTTTTTACGTTTAGCGCTTTTGCTTATGTTTGTGTTCATTAAGAATGGGTACTTAAATCCCCAGCATTAGAAGATCGAACTAAGAAATTCTGTAAAGTCCCCGAATGGAACCCAAAATTTTCGCTCTATAACTAAACTAGCGATTACTTTTAGACATTTTTACTTTAAAATCCCCTTTAGGCGAAATTTTACATATTATCCACAAGCTGTTATTATTTAACTATTGTTTAAACTATTTAAAATATCATATTATTCGCAAGCTCTGATTAAAAAAGTAATTAATGATCATTAATTTTCAGTGTGTCGAAGGTATTACATTAATTAATTCGGATTAACGAGGTTGCACTATATATCATTCTATAATAATTATTGTATGTTTTGGTAAAAAGCTCAAATTTAATATTCCATATAATATTTTTGTTGTTTTTTAGAGATGGGAGGGGCACATGTGGAAAATCCAAAATTTTACTGTTGTAATGTTTAAAAAAAATTTCTTAATGTTTGTTATCAAACATTGAATTTTGTTGTTTTTTTTGTTGAATATTGGATTATCAACCATTGGACAGGTTTATCTTTCAATTTCTATCGTTGAAAATATTGAACCTATTAATATAAATTTTTAATTAGTTTAATAGTGGTTATCCTGATTAGATATCAACGTCAAAATCTTCTTGAATTAGATTAAAAATTCATTGTTGATATTAGAATATCTCTGCCATAAAAGTGTTACGATCAATTTTATCGAATATCTTCTTGAATTTCTTCAAATTTCTTTTTTCTCAGGTAAGTAAATTTTGTATTGAATTTTGTTTATCCTTTCACTTATAACATAACAACCGGCTCTTCGATAACAACAATTAGCAGCCTCTTTCCTTGTCCTCGTTTGATTGTTTTTCCTAATATTTTCAATTATTCTTACCACTCTTTGTCGGTTTCGGAAGTAAGTTTTATGGAACTTTTCCTGCATTCTTCCATCTTTTGGGATATTTTGAATTTGTCAATTGTAGTTTTTATTCAATTTAAAATTTCATTCCAACTTTGTTTTAGAATTTTAATAATGTCAGCTTATTTTCTTTCACAAATGTACTCCACTTTATACATCCACTTACATTATAATCTTTCATTTATTTTCATTTGTTGTTATTTAAATTTGAACTCCTAAATATTCCCGGTCTCATTTATTTGGTTGAACCTTCTCTAGTTTTTATTTTTAATTTAATGTTAAATCATATGGATAACCACCTGGGTAACCAATATAATTGAGATTCGAAATATAACCGCAATATAATTAAATTGATGGTACGAATATAGGTATATTTACAAATCTAAATCAATTTTCGAGAAAATAAAATATTTTCCATTAACTAAATTCAACTCAATAGATACCAGAGTTTTACATTCATACATTTCCTATACACCGACGGGCTAAGGAATGGGAAACGACGGTTTTAATCCTGATCGCGCCGGATATACTTTGTGATCTAAAATCAAAGATCGATAGATGGCGAAACCACCCAATTAACATTTTTCAAGTAAGTCTTTTTGGCTTAAGCCAAGTTGATCGCCTATTCACTGCACGGTTTTTGGAACGCGAAGAAGATTTCATGTTAATTAAAAAAATTGTCTCATTTTTTATAAGAATACATCTTTGACTGAACGTGATATGCTAAAGAGATTAATTTATTAGTATAACACCAAAAATGAAAATTTTCAATAAAAATTGGCAAGGAGAGAGAACTTAAAATGGAATTTAACTTACTTGTTTTAGATCTCGGTTCCCTGGGACCATCGACAGTTACCTTTATGGCTTTATTGTAAGTAGCAACTTGTGGTGGAGTTGACGAAACCATAATTGTTAAAGTAAAACTTTTACCTGCAACAGATATTTTTTATTAATTTATGTTTATATAGTCCTACGTTATAAAATAAAAATTTTGTGAGATTAACCAGTAAAAGTTTCCATAAAATACGAGGTTATTAAAAACCATGCAGTTTAAAAATTTCAAGGAAAATGTGTGGCATCTTGTTATGTTAAACTTGGTGTAGAAGGAAGGAAACTGACCAAAACTATTCGGAGTATTAAATATATTAACTCAATCCGCATCTTTGGCATGTGGTATTGGGTCAACCATGAGCGTCAACCACGAGTTAGCAAGCGGGTAGTTAACACTTATATGCGGAATGCCGGAGGTCGCGGGTTAAACGTGGCTAACCGTCGGCAGGGTTGCCTGACCGCGACCCGGTGCCAGCCGCCGCCGGCACCGCGACGCTAGCGTGACAGCAACCAACACTCTCTTAACTGCCGCCTTCAATGCTTTTCCTTGTTCTAACAACTTCGATATACACACGCAATTTGTGTAGTATAATTTAACATCTCATCATAAATATATTTTTAATAATGCTTAAAAATTATTTTTTTAGGATTCGGGGATGAAATAATTTGGGTAGAAAAAAAATCTTGTGGGGGAGCTTTGAAAGCGTGCACTAAAATTTTTGGACTGACGAAAATATGTAATTTAGTTCAATAATTCACTTAAATCGATTACATACGATTTGAAATCGTGTTGAATTTATTATTAGTCGTAAAAATCACCCCGTTTAGTCGAGAATGGTAGTTGAACATTTAAGCTTTAATATTGGTTTTTTAAATAACCGCTCTGTGTTATTGTGGTTTGTACTTGAATGTAGGTGAGGTTTTGTGAAAAATGCACACTACTTGATGTGTTTAACCCTGCCATTAGGGTTTGTGTGATACCTCAAATACGCCACCGTGTTCAAGCTCATTTTAATTCATCGATTTGTACGTATTTTTATAACAAACCCATTTTTAAAAGTGACACGAAAATACACGCTGTTTGGAAAGCAGTTTCAAAAAAATATAAACTAAATTCAATTTTCTAAACATACTTTTGAAAACATTCATCAAATAATCGTTTTCGATCGACGCATTACTAACATTCTTAATAATAATTAGCAAGAACATAATTAATTAACCAATAAATATTTGTGCTAATATTTGAAATATTCTGGCAACAATTTTCCAATAAGAATTTAAGTGTGAATTTTTGAAGAAAACATTTTATCGATAAAAACTAATGTAGGAATTTCCACTTAGTATTAAAGTAGTAATATGCCCAATTTTGAAACATTTAAGGAAAAGACGAGAAATGTCAAGTTCTCTTGAGACTCGGAAGATTAGCAGACGATCATTCAAAGCCATCTAAGATCTGAATAATACCTTCTCTTGTTAATTACTTCTCAAGGTATAGTTGGATTTTCAGATTATTCGTGCATTATTTACAAATGAACTCATTTATTTGTAGAAGTTCTAAGGTTTGATCTGACTAGCAATTGTCTCAATTTTGGGCTTAATCGGTATAATAAAATATCGCACGTCAAAATAGCAAATTTTAAATTAATTCGATAAAATCTACTTTACATCATGTAATAATTGTAGCACCTTATAATTTAATCAATCTCAACTGTAGTTAGATGGAACAGATGCTATGATAAATATGTTACAGCTCTCAACGCGTGTTAGGTTAATATCAACCCTTTCCAAAAACGTGCCTCTATCATCATATTGTCCTTCTACATATTATACAACATAGGCACAGTAACTATGCATAAAGCTAAAACATTGATCGAGAAACTGGATTATAAACGAGCTCAAAACATTTAATGTACCAAACCAACCCCCTTTAATATTCGATTTCGCTAATTTTCAAATCAAACAAAAATATGATAAACCAATAAATTTAGTTTTGCCTATTAAATTAACATCACAATATTAAATGCAAACAGTGAAAATGTTAATCAACATTCAAATCATTTTTTGGCAACCAATAAATTGATAAGAAAATTTCGATTATCACACTAAAATTATATTCCTTCCAAACAACAAAATGAACAAAATACAGCAACCTAATTAAAAAGCCCACTTAATTCTTTTAACGACCCTTACAAAATAAGAGTAATTAAAAAAGCGGACAACCCGTCATGAGGAAGGTTTAATTTATAAAATGATGAGACAAAACGCAGAGAAATGAAAAGGGTTACCGGTAGACAAACAGCTTATTTTACAGCGGATTAACTTGCATAATCTGTTGACACTTGAGTATTTTCCGCGACAAGTTGGTTTTCCGCGACAGAAAAGTTTTCCGAGACCGTGACAAATTTTTGCCATGCGCAGGCACCCTCTTATATACAAAACTTTTAAAACTTACTTCGCTCTTAAAACTTTCTTGGACCACGCGTTAAAATCTCCGGTAAAACATTTCCAAGATTTAAAATATTTCTTTTGTTAAATTTGGAAAATTAAAAAAAATATTACCTCTCCCACTGCGTCCGACAAATCGTAAGTCGTTAAATTTGGCTACTTGGTTTTTCATTACGGCTGTAGAATTTCTCAATTCGGCACAATAATTTTCGTCATTTCCAGCTCTAATGGTGACAACTGTTCCGTCGCCGATATCACCAAGAGCGACGACTTTGAAAGCTACAGGAAGTGTTTTGTTGGATCTCCAGTGTGGTGGAAGAACTGTACAAACAAAAAGAGGACTCCCGGTTCGGATTAACTCTCCCGGATGTTCTGCCAAAAAATCACTTAAAGTGCGTTCCGCCAAGATATCGGACGTCATCTTAGTATAAGTGTCATTAATAATGTTGGTGCCTTCTGGTGAAGACGCCGTACCCGTCGCAGTCTGGGATGTTGCAGTTAAATGCATTCCTGTTGATCCCCAGTCACCGAACATCAAGTATCAATTGCATTTAGACTAATACGAACTAATTTATAAACTTCCAGCCTTTGAGCGCTTCTTTTCTTAAAAGATTAAACGTTGTATTGCACATTTTAATTTTTATTTAAATCATACACCGGAAAGTTGCATGATGTCGTATTTCGGTTGCCCGGCAACGGATGACGTAATGTCAACACTTTTTTTGAATGAAAACTTTTATGAGGAGGGGTGAAAAAATGGGATCACACCGCAACGCATTATTACATTAAAATGCGCACGTAGTACGAAAAAACAGTCGAACTGTACGTTTCATTTCAGCGACACGTAAAGCAATGTCGATTGCGTGATTAGTTTTGTAAATATAAACGAAATTTCCGTGGTATGTGTTCGATGTGAGATGTTCATACACACTGCGGGCCACACACACAGTTAAATCTAGAAAAGACACGCACCCACTTAAACAAAATAAACTTTGCAATTTAACTTAACCGATCGTGAGTAAATTATGTCGAGAGGGATTTTTGGAAGTTGCTCAAGTGTGTTCTTAAATCAGGATTGGCGAGCGGAGTTTTGGCTACTAAACGTTTGTAGGGACATAGCATTTCCACGCAGTAAACATAGCCCGTGTATATATGACGTACTCAGCACGAGAAATCGCCGGCACCGCAGCTTTTATCCCTTTCTACCACCAGCAACTAGCTTTTAAGTTCTTTCGACGTCATTCCATGATTAACTATCGTTCACACATCGTTGGCCGTACGTGGTCTCCCGAATTTTCCGATCACTTCCTAGGAATAAGGTAGATACTACTACTAGGGAATGTCGTAGCTTCATCCCAAATACAGTACTACACTCTTGCGCCCTGATAACCCTTTGGTTATCAGGGAGAGTTAAACAAGGATACTTCAATTTGGTTTAAAAGAGAGAGAGTGCGACGCCCGCGTTGTAGATTAAAACAGAAGCCAACATAAAGGGGTACACGTTCGACGAAGAGATGCTATAGGTATCCAGGCATTGAAAGAGGAAAACTGAGTTTGTGGTCAAAGTGGGTCGGACCGCGTTGGTAATAAAGGAGAGAAGTATATAAATTAACACGGGTAGAAGGAAGAACGTATAAAAAGCTTGTTAGTGATTCTCCATTAGTGAAACAAAGATGGAATGATTAATTTACGCAGGCGTCACATACGATAAAATGAGATAGGTGTTAAGTAGTACGTTGTTAGAATCCACTGTCATATGTTTGGCTGCATCCCATCGGCGGTCTATGGTCTACCCATGGTGTTAGCCTCATCCTTTTAACTCGTCTGAATCGCGGTCACTTCTTTACACACCTTTATCAAATATCATTCAAAACGTTTTTAAATTATTTTAAATTCGACATTCTATTTTAAAATTTTAAATCCGTTCAAATTTTAACAATTGTGGCTAAAAGGAAACAATGCAATAATCAACCCGACATAGAATAAATAGATCTTGCCAGTTTGGCTACAAGTGGCCTAAACTTTATTTTGAAAAAATTTCACTGCGAGAAATGTTATTAATTATTTAAATGAAGTGAAAGTTTTGCTTCATTTCATAAATCACAACTTTTGTTACAAAATAAAACAATGTGAGGGAAATACTAAAACAAGCCGGACAACATCTGCGATTTACAAAATGTACCATAATATCCATTCTTCATGACAGTGTATAGCAAGCTAAATCCATCCTTAAATCAAGTGTAAATAAGACTTTAAAGCTGCATTTTTGTGCAGTGTCCACCCTAGTGGTTGTTAGTTTAATTACTAGGGTAAAACGAGAAAATCTTCCGATTTAAATTTCTAACGAGCGGAACACATAAATTTACAAATTTAAATTGTAATTTAAAATTTATAGTTTTGGCTTATTTTCAGATCGATTGGTCTATCAAAAACTTGACAAATTTGTTCTTCCAACTTTTTTGAAAAATGAACCCAACAAAGTGCTCTTACGATAAATTAACGAATATCGTTGAGCCGCTAAACTGCTTTAGTGCTTGGAATATAAAGGGTATAGATGTGCCGACCAATGTCCAAGGGAGAATACATAAAGCAAGGGTTAAAGCATATACACTGTTAATGAAAAAGTAGCTCGTATAAAGAATGCAATACTAAATAGCGGAATATCCTTGTAATTTAAAAACAATTAAAACATTTTTACTATGTATAATACCCAAAGTCCAATCGATAAAAATAGTTGTTCATAACAAATTAATTCAAAACCTCGTTGAACAAACCACGAAAAAAGTAAACTATCCGATTTATTCAGTCGGTATTAAAATTACCAATAATTCAATTACTTACGGGATCATTAATATTTTTTAACATCCCCCAAAGTGATTTTGAAATAATTTGAAAGGTTTAATAAAATTTAAATGTTATCTTGTGTATGTCCACGGCACACAAAGAAAATCTTTGTATAAAGAACATAGTGGATGAGGGTGTTTAGGAAATATACGCTAAAGGGTTGAGAAAGGGTCAGCAAAATCAGGGGACTTTGGAATTAATAAACGGCTACCCCTTGGAATGTCGTTCTTCTAAAATAATTGCACATACATCATTACAAGCTGTACCTACACGCAATTTAAATTGAAAATATATGTTCCAATTATAAATTTCATGTAATTCAATACTACCCAAAGAAAACCCATTTTTACGTTATGTAAATTATTAGTAGATAGATACTATTATAATATTAGAATTTTAACTTATTGATGGTTAGCGATACAAAGAAGTTCAATTTTATTCAATGTATTAATTATTGTTATAATCTAAGTAGTCGACATAAATTATTATCTGTAAATACTCAAAATTTGCAAGTATTTTACAATTTTTAACCTACCACCAAGTAATAATTACTATCAATTATGAAATATCACAACTAGCACAGGTCAGTTTTGGAGTGTCCAAAACTGGATATCCAGCTGATGCCTCGAGTTTGAATCGAATTTTATTCGATTTGTCTGTGTCGTGGTTTGAAATTCATAATAAATGTAACTTCAGTAATTCATTTTGCTTCACCTTTGGCAATTGTTTTGTTATTCTGGTTAATCAATTCAAACTATGTCGTTTTTCAATTTTTTTTTTCCTAACAAATTCTTTAATTTTTAATGATTAAAACTGTGTTAGATGTGAAAAATATTTTTTCCAATTTGACCGCTTTGGGAAGTACTGGAATTTTGAACTAGCCTCGATCGCGTGCACTGATGAGAGACACAATTCAATAAAAATTAAAGAAGGGCTTTGTATTTCTCACGACGCCATGAATTTCTCTACTGTCAATTTCAGTCGCTACATTATGTTGTCTGCCCAAACTAACATAGAATGATTAATATTTTTTTTATAATTTGGTGTATCTCTGAAGTCAATAATGTGGTAAGCATTTTTGTAAATATTTTCAAATAACCACAAATTTGATTAAACATTTAGCAATGACAAGACATAGCATGTCACCCATTGATAATGCTAAAAGTTTCTACAAAACACATCGGAGTAACTAAAGAATATAAAACGAAGGGTTATTACTTATTAACATATTATAGGGCATTTACTTCCCAAAAATTTGTCTACAAAAATTTATAATTTTTTATAATTGTTTCGCATTTGTTATCGCTTCCGCAGTGTTTCGATTTATTTTTTCGTACTTCTTTTAAGAGGAATCAGATAAAATTTTGTATGCAACACATGTGAAAATATCTTAATATAGCAAAAAATTACACTTTATGTGTATTATGTAATATGTAACAATGTAAATTGTAAATATAATAAACCAGCTATTTTGGAACCCCAATTTAAATTAATACTAAGCATGTGAGGGATAAGCCCAAAGCAGTTTCAGATGAGACAGACTGAAATCAAGGTGTTAGATTTATAGATAAAAAAATGTATTGAAACTGAATGCTGATTCAGTGCTTCACTGAAATATAAAATTGAAGGATTGAAGTTTAAAACTTCAAATTAAATTATTTGAAAAAAATTATTTTGATGTTATGGAAAGTGAATTAATTTGTTGTGCAAAATCTGCCAAGTTGTGCAAAAGTATAATGTAATTTTTGTAATGGTGTGATTATTAAATATCAATATTTATTGTGTATTTATCTCTCGTACTGTAATAACTTACCTCTTATAGTGGGGTATATTGATAATTTGTGTATTGGTTTATTAAAATGCTAATAACTTTTTATCATCAACAATATTACAAACAAAAATAATTATTTATTATTTAGGTAAAGGTTTACCGACCACTTATGTAAATTTAGTTCATTTATTTTGTAGAAAATATTTAATTTATAAAATACAATGTTAAAATCGTAACAACGTGCTCAACTCACCCCTACTTAATAAACTCCATTAAATAAACTAATAAAATATGATAATGACCGTATAGAAATAATGTAATCTTTGATAAATTACAACGGTGTTTCAAACTTATTTTCTCGTGATTTTACTCATAACACTGATAACGACGTCACTGTATATGCCATAAAATATTATCTCTGATTTTCAATATTATAAGCAATTGAATTTCCTTTAAGGGAAGTTCCTTAAGGAGTTAATTAATACAATAAAGTATTAAAATACATGAAATTCAGAAAATTATAATCTCGGCTCCTTGTAGAATCCCGATGGTGGAGAGTTCCAAAAGTCCGCCGTCGAAAATCTCAACAAGACGAAGTATTTTCGGGGTAAAAAGCTCGATAAGTCAAAGAAGAAGACAGAGAATTAAATGATGCGTTTAAACTTCTAATATCGATTAATTTCGAAAATAATCAATTTTAAGTTTCCATTTTTCATGTAAAAACCGCATGGTTGTCTCGTTCTGTTGACAGTGCATGAACTCGACGTAAATATTTGGAGCAAGGCTTGAAAAGAAGTTGAAAGAGAAATAATGCAAGAATCGACAGAAATTCCTACAATGCACACCGAAGACCTGGATACGACTGTGTTCAGTCCTGAAGGACTACCACAAAGTACCAGCAGGAGTAAGATGGAAATGGATCCATCACAAGCGTCGTTTAACCGAAGTTTCGAAAACATTAATAAAGCACTTAATAACTTAAACCTGCATTTATTAATAATGGACCTGCAAAATAAATTTATGAATAAGCGAGATTGGGAAGAAGAAAAAGAAGAAAGGAAGCGAGAAGAGAGGAGAGAAAACAAAAGAAAGAATAAAGGGGCAAGAGAGACCAAAAATAAAGAAACAAGAATAAAAAAAAGAGATCGAAAATTGATAAAACAAATGAAGATTTCCTAAAAGTAATAAACATGAAATCGGAAAAATATGTATGACTAATGCAAGAAAATAAAGAAGAATTCAAAAATATAATAAAACAAGAACTAAATTATGTCAAAATTGATAACGAAAAGCTAATATAAGTGAGCAGAATGAAAAGAGCATGTCAAAAGGAGAGGATGAAGTGGAAGAGAAGAGGTACTATAGAGAAAAGCATAAAGGGAAATAATCTTAAAATTGTAGAGAAGGTGAAAACAAGAATTAGAAGACTACAATGAAAATTTAATAACACAAGAACGAGAAGAAAATGTGGTCATCAATAATTTTGATGAATAGACAGGGGATGAAAAAATTATTGGAACCTGGAATATCATTCAAATTTTGAAAGCCTTCATCAGGCAAAAAAGAAAAATTGACATGAATAGTTCAAGAAAATTGAAAGCCACTATAAAATGGAACACAAATTTAATGATCATTTGCAAGTAATGGGATTCCAAATGAATAAGCGAGACGATCAATAAACCTCCCAAAATATAGACTTATAAGATGAGGATTTGATCATAAAGAAAAGTCAGATGGAACTGGAATGGTTATGGGAGGATTCTCACGAAGAAGTGGACCAGGAACACCCTATCGATTTGGTCTCATTCGCTTACATGAAAAACTATATTTTTATACACATACGTATAAGACGTCGATTGATTGTGGACAGGGGCGTCGTGCCCTATAGTGCACAGTGTGAAAAACACACGGGAGGTCAAAATTAGAGGCGTCCAAAATCAGTTTAAAAGGCAGCGGTAAGCGAGGAACGAGATGCATGAGGCAGCAAAATGCGGCAGGGACCTAAATGTAGACGAGGTAAGAAAAAGTAAGAGTAAATCTGTAAGACTGTAGGATAGGAAAATGAAGCAGTATTTAAAAAAATTGAAAAAGTGGATTACAGGAGCGGCCAAATGAAACTTTGCACACGAGGGGAAGTACCCCTAGCGAAGGTCCTGATTGTGGAGAATGCCCTGTTTCATTTCAGAGGTGATATAGAAATTTTTATGTATAGTCTTCTTCTTCTTTAGATTTTTTCCTCCCACTGCTGGACATAAGTCTCTTCGTATTATGGAGGATCTGGCCATAACTCACCACGCTGGCCAGACGGGTTGGTGAGTAGTCCGCAGATTGATTTTGGACTATAGTTATTTACAAGCATCCGGTAGCAGCTTGCTAGGCTAGCATTCAGATGTGCCTGTAGCCCTGTTTTTTGTTAACGGTAGCAATTCGTCAACTTAGTGGGACCGCCGGCTTAACGTGCCCTCCGAAGCACGGAGGCTTGGTCATAAGAAAGTTTGACTCTACCCGGGTTTGAACCCGGTACCCCGCGTTCGCATCCAACTGCATCAGCTGCAAGGTAATGACCGTCTCCTATATGTATGTATAGTGGGCATAGATATTTATATGATGAAATAATTAATATCAATTGATATTAAGGGGTAACACCACTCTAGCGGCCGCAAAAGAGTCCTAACTTTGGTAATTTATTTTGGGAGTATGAAAAAAGGAATATGATTTCTTTTTCAGAGAGTTTATTAAAACGTATTGAGGGTATAAAAAACGTTATTACTTATATCATTTTGGTGCAAAATGGCAGCGACAGAACCTATCTTTGAAATCGCCTTTTTTTAAAACTCCTTCATGGGAGGACAGATTTCCCATAAAGTACAAGACCTGGAACAAAAACCCAGAAAATGTTATAATCTATATGAAGAGGTCGGAAAAGAACGATCTAAGTCCACTTTTGAACAAAATGAGTTTTACTCGGCAAATGCTTCCCCTCCAACCGCAGTTTGACCATGATGAAAACCACCTCTAAAAATCAATCAAAGTGCTTTAAATTCACGATAAAAAACTATGTGCACTTTGAAAAAGCGATCTAAATCGCAGATATTTCGGGAAAAACGATTCAAGTCCAGCTGATAAAAGTTGCATAAAACTGTAACTCAAATTCTGTAGAAATGGCGCACTTTTTAAAAACATTAAATCAATAAACGGCTTTGTACTCCCATAGAGAATGTGTAACTACTGTCCAAATTACAAATCGATCCATGCAACGGTGTTCAACAAGTAATTTCTGTCCTCCCAGTTTGAAAGAAATGGTTTCGAGAAAAACGCGTTTAAAGTTATTATTTCGATAGGTTAAAAACAGTACAAAAGCGATGGATTTGGCTTCGGCCAAATCGAAAATTAAACCTTTTATAAAAATGTTTCAGTATCGAACCAATAACTATATTCTTATGACCCTAAACCTAAAATATTGTTTAGTTTAAGCCAAAAAAATTAAAATCTAGAGTGGTATTTGCCCTTAATGATAATGAAACATAAATAACACTACAAAATATTATATTGCAATGTGTCCTCTCTCTGCATTAACTAATATTAAATCCCCAATCGTTGGGTGTCAATTTAACGTGCAGCTCTTTTCATTAATTTCTTATTAAATAAAAATTTTCTTGAATTTTTAACCTTATAATTCAACGAATTGTATAGGATGTTAAGTGATGTCCTGATGTCACTTAATTTAAGTTGCCCTGTGTTTTACAAACTACCTTAAATTTTAAATTAACAAAATTTGATTTTCCTAGTATTTCTTCACTTCACCAAATTATAAAAAAACTAATTCTCCTTGTGTTTCTTACTTCAAATTATACGCAATCGTTCACCAATTTTAATATTGTATTTGCTTCCAAAATTCTAATCTTTTGATTCTAATTATTTTCTCTGAGATCACAGTAAAATTTCTGTTGTAGTTAGTCTTCCACAGTGGCTCCACTTTTTATTTGTGATAATTCTAATGGTTTCCAATACAGTCAAAATAAAACTCGTTCCTTTATTTTCCTGAAGCAAATTCTTGCGATGTTCCTTCTCGTTGATTTTTATTTTAATAATTCAATTGAAAATTTAATTACAAAATAGCGATCTTGTAACATTAATTTAAACTATCTGCCATTTTTACCGATTTTCCTTTCTTATTATTGTTTTATTATTTAATCGCTTTTCCACTACCGTGACAACCTATCAACAACATAATTAATTGAACTTGATTTTGTATCATAACCATAACATTAGGTTTGCTCGTTTGTATGAACTAACTTGCTCGGTTCAAGTTAGTGCAATTGAACTGTGTTCGTTTGGCTGCTCAGTTCATGACCGAACATGAACTTCTTGCTCGACCTCCATAGGAGGAGTAGGCAGTGCAAGTTAGAACACTAGCTAACTTTTGTGGTGGGTGTATTTTGATCTCGAAAGATAACCCAGTTCAAGTTAGTTGATACAAACGAACAAACCTATTGTGTATGCATTAAAAAAATTTTAAATGACAATAAAGACTGTATCGTGAGTCATCATTAAGTCGTTAGAGGGGGATTAACCTTTAATTAGTGACGTGAATCTTTCCTACATGCATTTCAAATGGAAACTTTGCCTCGGAGGCGCCCAGGTCACTAATTATTGAATATAGCGTATTCCAATGGTAAATAAAACACAAATTAGTAATAACAATATAATAATCACAACTTAACCTGCTAACTTGATAACAACTATGTAATGATGATTAACATAACAGACATGATACTAGATACACTAAAACAGTACTACCAATCGTAGTACCAATTGGAACTAAAACTTAAAGCGCTTAATTTAAATTCAATACTAATTAAAGGTTAATGTTAATTTAAATTAAAGATTTGAATCATGCGAAGAAATAAGTACTTAGAACGAAAAACAAATTATTGGAAAAATAAAATTAAAAGGACGATTTAATAATTTATAAATAAATTGAAATTATGGGAGTAATTTTAATTAATGAAATAACAATATTATGTAATGTGGAGAAACTTAAAATGAGTAATAGAAGTAGACAAAGAAGCAGTAGTGTTAAAAATGAAAAATTATAATAGAAATAATATGTAGGTAGGTACTACGAAAAAGAAATTAATTGAGAGGAAAAATTCTTTTGCAATATATTTCACAGGGTAGGCATAGCACAAGGTGAGTAGCTGGCTAGATTCTTTTCGGATTTTATTGTGCCAATAAAAACTTTAAAAAATCCAAATAATAATCTCAAGACGACACGTCTCAAAATACAGAGAAGTATGTAGGATTAGGTCTAAAGAATTGAAAAGACATTTAAATGCTGTAACTTATTCCAAATATATGTCCTAAATTAAATCAAAAAGAATTTCAACCACTTGGAAAAATAAAGAATTCTTAAGCAGGATATCCTATTAATACAATTGGAAAAGAAACACGTGTCCAGGAGTCAATAATTTACCTCATTTAAGACGTATACGAAAACAAAAGTGACAAATCCGTGTTATTTTTAAAAACATCGTGCATTTGAGGACTTTCCATTAATAATCCCTTGATATATTCTCAAAGGTGGTCAAACGTTTAACTAAATATAGGCACGTGTTCTAAATTAGCACGTATGTGTCACGTTTAACTTTATTATTCAATCAGTGCTAAGTGACTTGTTAAAGCTGAAGCTTGACCATCAGATTGATGTGAGGATGTGACACCTGCTTATCTTCAATTACGACTTTACCTACACTTCTGCTTTTCAAAGAATTTGAATAACGAAATAATTTTACAAAATTAGTAACTTCAAAAATTCTTAACCAAATAGTTCTTCTAGAAAAAAAAATTCTTAATTGAAAAAACAAAAATTTAGGATTCTGACCATTTTTAAACAGAAAATCTACAAACAGCGGCACATTCATATGTGCTCATATGTGAGCGTTTTTGCTGCCGATGTGCAGATGGCGGACTAAGCTTTTTAAACAGAAAGAATTAAAAGCTCTCGGAAAATTTAAATCTATTACTACAAATTATTTTCCGCAAAGAAAATTTGAATGTTACAAATAATCAATTAAAACTTTGTGTAAATTAAATCAATAATCCAATAGAAAAATTTTAGTTGTGTAAAAATTAAAGACAAAGTGTTAAAGCTGTGTAGTGGCAAAGACGAATAACGTAATTTGTAGCCAGAGAGACTAATTGTAGCTTGGACAGTGTTTTAATGAGAAGTGGCTACAGTGGTATCCCTGACACCTCAGAGGGAATACGTATTGCAATTGGTAAAGCTGATATATAGCGCTTTTGCTTCACCAAATCTCTGATCTATCTGCTGCTTTGATTAATACAAAGCACATTTTTAATTACGATAACGACTTTTACAGAACAATAAATTTTATTATATTAAAGTTAATTTACATAATGTTTTTGTACACAATTAAATTAAATATACCTACTTACTCAAAATTGAATTGTTAGTGTTGACAGAAATGGAAGATATTATAAAGAAGCTGCTACCTGTGTACACCTTGAACCCTTACCAATTGTCGCTGCTACACTTACAAAGCACAATAAAACCCTTTCAAATTTTCTTATATAGATGTATCTTTTTGTAGCCTCATTAGAATTATACAAACATGAATTACATCTTATTCTTATAAAGAAAGAAGCCATTGTAGCAGAAATGACAAGATATATCACAATAAGATGAAAGGAACCGCTTTTAAAAGCTGATGTCGATAGCGCCATTCTATGTAATATCTATTCAGTTAAAATAATGGGCCCTACAAGTTCATAAAATTATTATTGCAAAACAATCTTTGAAAAAATTTTGAAATGTGTTATTCCTAGATAAAAGTAAAATATAATTTTAATTTTTAAATCAATACCAGTTACTCCCCAAAAATTTTGAAACAAAAATCCGTGACAATTATTTCTCGCCAACGCATAGCAAACGTACGCAAAGCCGTACTTTAACACGTTAAGGATGATCAGTAGCCGATTACGCAAAACTTTTCCGCTATGGGGGCGCTACGATCTAGTTGTTTAAATGTTATATTCCCCTCAAATGGCTTTAAACCTTCCACTGTACTTTTAAGCGTGGGCCGCGTTATCAAACAAGAAGCGATAATGTAATATAATATTACGTAATGTACTTGTACAAGTTCTTGACCTTCATTCCAGAAAAAATACAATTTTGCATGTGGTATAACTTTATTGTATAATCGTCGTTTCAAAGCGTTCACAAAGCGCGAATTAACCAAATGAAAAATTTTAGAAGCAAGACATCTATGACTAGAGCGCGGATTCTATGCATTTTGCTTATTGCTGTAAATTATATGCAGAAGATATTCCTTTTGGATCTTTACGTTTCTAAAAAATTGCGGTGATTTGACATCATGTTGATAGTGCATATTTTGCTTTTTTCTTAATAATTTGGATAAAACGCATATTTATGCATATTTGTGCTTTTTTTAATGGATTTTGGCATTTTGAATATTTTTTTTAAAATTTTAAATTGTCACGTATTATTTACAAAGTTGTGCGGCAAGTAATGTTTTTATTTTTAAACTACACTTGCAAGTTTACGACGTCTTTCAACATTAGTCACCTAAACACATGGGAAAATAATGCATAAATGCATATTATGGGTAAAGCGGCTACCACCTTAACATTTTTTCGTCAAACTATGATTCATTTTACGTGCGTTTCCCATGGATTACCTCGAATAGCCAAAACGATAAGATGTTATTGATAGCACCGCTTAAAATACATATTTCCAAATGGGGAACATGGTTAACAGCTGCTGTGTATTATTCAGAACATATACGACAATTTAAAAAATTCGTGTGTAATTTGTCCGATTCAGCTGTAGTAGCAATTAAAGATCGTCAAGAAGTTTTAAAAATGATAAACAGGAACAGGAAAATTTGGAATTTCTGAAAGCTAATTATTGGTGAATGTATTAAAAATCTTGAAGGAAGGAATCCTCTACTGCTAGATTCTGTAAAACTTCTTTGTAAAAATGATGGTTTTCAAGTGCTTGCTAATACAGCAAAATTATTAAAACGAGTAACGATCGAGAATATTACTCTCAGTATTCCCAGTAAATGTATTTAAATATGCGCCGATAACGTCAGTTGACGTACAAAGCAGAAGAAAATTTAGAAAAGTATAGGGTGTTTTTTTAGCTGCATGAGAACTTTCAATAGGGATAACAATTGAATCAAGATTGCTATGGAAACAGTTTTTTGACATTTGTGTTTAGCAAGGTTTGGCATTTGATAATGCATAGATTGACCATTGAACAACGCTACCAAATTCGCTTCCAACCAATTGGAAGTGGATCCATTTTTTTTACCGTAAAATTTTGTTCAGTGACGAGGCACATTTCTGGTTAATTGGGTATGTGAACAAACAAAATTGCCGTATATGGAGTGAGACCAATCCGGGACATTATCTTGAGACTCCATTGCATCCATTAAAATTGACTGTTTGGTGTGGAATACACGCCAACGGCATCATTGGTCCATATGTCTTTCGAAATGCGGAAGGAGCTACCGTTACGGTGAATGGTGTGAGATATCGACACATGCTCAATAAATTTTTGTTTCCAAAACTTCAAGAGCTAAACATTGACAACTTATGGTTCCAACAGGATGGTGCTACGTGCCACACAGCCAACGAAACCATCAATTTATTGAAAGGACAATTTGGTGACAACATTATTTCAAAACGTGGTCCTATCAATTGGCTTCCAAGATCGTGTGATTTGACACCTCCAGATTATTTTCTGTGGGGGTATGTTAAATCCATGGTTTATGCTAACAAACCAACAACTCTAGAAGCATTGGAGGCTAATATTCAGCAAGCAATTTATGAAATAAAGCCAGAAATATTGGAAAAAGTGGTCAAAAATTGGACTGAACGGATGCGCTTCGTAACCATTAGTCGTGGTGGTCACATGCCGGAAGTCATGTTCAAATCATAAATGCCATTAACTGTACTTTCATAAAAAAATTATAACCAAAACATTCCGTCAGGTTTTTAATGTTTTATTTCATTTTGAAGTTCTCATGCAGCTAAAAAAACACCCTATATTTGATTATTTACTGTTTTCCTTACAACATCCATAATTCTGATTAATTCTATTTTGTGTAGGCCATTCATGTATTAAGAATAAGATTTCATTGTGCTTTTTTCTTTCAATTTTTAGTGCTTTTTTTTCAATTTTTAGTGCTTTTTTTTCATTTTTTAGTGCTTATTATAAGCGCTTATTTCCTAAAAATAAGTGCATATTAATCCGCGCTCTATTTATGACTATTGTTTGAGTTATCTATTCGCGATTTAAAATTTGTTAAGTAATTGAAGTCTAGGGTATTAGGTACTTACAATACAACATAAAAATAATGCTTGTCATTAATTGTGTAAAAAGAAATATTGAAAGAAATTAAAATTTTTCAAGAAAAGATATTATATTACATCTCATTGTTTTAATCAATGATTAATTGGAATGAGTGAACTACATGCGTATGCTCGTAGGTTAGGTTACCTAACACTGTATAATCATTGATTAAAACAATGAGATGTAATATAATATCTTTTCTTAAAAAATTTTAAAATACAATTACATAATTTAGAAAATAAAGTACATTGTTAAAAGAAAATATTTGAAAAAAAAATTGCCGGACGCCGCGCCGGATTAGAATTAGGATTAGCCGTCTACTGGCTCTCTAACTATGTAGTTTTACTGAAAAATTGAAGACAAGAAGGATGCAGCTCCACTTTTGGCAAAAAAATGAGTTATTTACACCAAAGCATGTAAAACAAAATCACGAATTTATTGGTACTTCAAAAAACCTATAAATAAATTCCAAATTATATAGATTTTAATAAAGGTTTTTATTTATCTCAAAACTAATAAAAGTGAAGCTGCATTCTTCTTGCGACAAGGTAAGTGCATTATCAATTAACACGTGCAAATTTCTCCTATTTCCACAGCATTCAACGTGTAGTTTAATAAGGTGGGGGTACTTAAACAAAGATAGAAAAAGTAGAAATAGGAGATGTCAAGACATTATTAGACTTCTTGTAGTTTCCTGTTTTTATTAAAAAATATTTTTCATAAAATTTTTGTGGATATTTAAGTTGAAAGTTCAATCTATGTGTTGATATAAATTTCAATGATTTTATACAATGGCAAGCTTAATTAATATGTAATCTTATACTTACTCAAAATAGCACGTTTTTACTCGAATTAAACATTTTTTTACAAGAATATGATGATATTTATCAAAATAAAAATTATATAGTGACAAAGTAAAACAAGAATTCTTGAGCTTAGCGAAAGTCGCATTTTTGTATCTTTTCTAGATTGTGCATGAGAGTACAAGTTAAATTCACACTTTAATTGGAAATTGTGGCTAAACTAATTTTTTTACAGCTTTTTTTTTTCAGTAAAGGTCACTTAAAATACATTATTTTATAAGAATATTACTAGAAAACCAGCATATTATTAATTTTTTAATCCCTACTGAACAGCCTTAATGAGAGCAGCCTGGCCAGTTATCCACCGCAGGGGGTAGACATCCATTACTCCCAAACGGGGATGGGTGGCTTTATGCACCCTTTTGTTATTTACACACACAGAGTTTATTGCAAAACGTGAGTCACATTTCTACATATAAAACTAATTACTGCTTTCTATTTTTGAAAATCAAAAACTATAAGTAGGAAGACACGGTTAGATAAAATTTTAAAATTTGATAAGACATCAAAAATTCTCAGTTTGTAATTTTGTTCATCACGACATACCAAATTGTCAATATTGACCCTATTTGATAATGAACGAGGTTATTCTACCCTTAATGCTGTCAAACGTCAGGATCGCTGCAAGAGCGCAAACATTTGGATTCGGGGTTATTTGTTTGGGCATGTTAGCAACGTAATGAGATATTGTAGCAGGACCTAAATATACAATTGCACGTTTGTTAGATAAAAACAATTTTTAAAGTAGAAAATTAATTTTACTGATTTTCGTTCTTTGCGGTAGTAATGAATAATATATCACTCCTGAGACGTTAAAAGACACCGCACGTAATAACATAAAAAAGAATATTAAATAAAATGGAAATTGACTTGGATTTACAAAACTATCTACTGTCGAATGAGATTTTGGTGTACCAAAATGAATCTATTCCCGCATGAGAATAGCAATCTCCTGATCAATGAAGAGCGACACGACTGTGATACCTCCAGCCGCATTGTTAGACTAAACTACTGCCTTATCTTAACATTTATCAAAGAACATCCCTTGTGTTCCTATAGAACGATACTCAGCGGTAACTAAACATTTTCTAAAACACCAAGCATTTTAATTTGGTCTTATAAACAATACCTATTTCAATTGCTAATAATTCAAAAGATCATTTAAAAAATTGCATTGCATTTTCATGATACAGCTCAAAAAAATTTAAACCCATTTGCTTTTCACCTACTCACATCGTTTAATACATTTCTTCTTAATTTTAAATTAATTTACTTCTTGCGTTAAACTCCCTGTAAAAAATTGTAACATAAAAACCAACGAAAGAAAACTTTTGACGACTTCTGAAGCGAAAACAATCGCATCTTTATCTCAGCTACTTGATCTTCGCATAATGTCTAAGTTTCTTAGATACATACAGATGCGTCATCAAACTTTAATGTACATGCTTAAACTATACTGTTGTTGTTTACCATATTTTAGTTTTAGCTTAAAATATAAATGGACTCATCACGATTGGCAATTTTTGGGTACGAATAAAATGCTAACGCAAGTTTTCCAATGGAAGTTTGCTTACTTTACTTTTTACTTATATATGATTGAATCCGAATTTGATTTGATCTTAGGCTTGAATGTTTAGAATGTGAACCATTCCATGATTTCTGTTTTGGATTTAAAAAGTCTAATGTCAGACAATTGGCCGGAGTAGCGGCATAAGTCATAAAAGAAACGGCCGCAAGCCTTTTAGTTTTGGCTATAGGTAAAGTATTGTTGAAATTGTTCGTTTTACAGCTCTTATATTTCTTTAAATAGGGACGAATTTTGTGTTTAAATCGATACACCGGCACCATAACCCTCTGTAAGTGGCGCATTGTTTGAAACGGGTCATATTATAAAAATACAGATGTTCAAAAGGCGGTAGTGCACTAATCAAATTTTAGAGCATCCATAAAATAAAATTATCTGACCGCAGCTTAACTGATGACTCCAAAAATATGAAATTTGGGACGTGATACAAATAAAGCTTGCGGCAAATTTTAAAAATATTATTGATGTTTGGTGAAAGCCGACTTTATGACTGCATTTTACTTAGTTTTATGATTTGTGTGTGCCATTTTCGTTTTTAAGCTACCGAATTTACCTTTTTCTAATTGCGGTTGCTACCGGGTTACTCGTGAAAGCAATTGCTTTATTTAACCGTTAAGATTTATTTTAAAAGAATACTAAGTAATTGGCACAATTATTTTAAGTAAAACAAATTCGTCTTTCTAAGATAACTGCAGCTAATAAATCTGGCCAAACTAAGATTTATAATTTTTCGTTGCACTGGCAAAAAAGATATTTAGATTTTCAATTAATTTAAGAGTAATTCTTTGGGCATGCACTGCAATAATCCAACATGAACCTCATTTTTTACGAAAAATTTAGTTAAGAAAGAAGATGGAATTGGCCATTTTGTCAACATAAAATCATCGTATTTTTAACTTACCTATGTACATTTCAACTAATTACTATTTACGATTCGAAGACTATGACCCTGCACAGAAGATATTATAGCTATTTGCAAAAATTCGATGGGATCTGTTATAGATAACATTAAAATGAAAAGTTTTAGTAGGGGATGAAAGTCAAATATCGATTAATTTCGGAAATAATCCATTGAAAAGTTCCGATTTATGATTTAAGAGCCATTCGTTGATTATTATATTATAGCACTTCAGGCCCTGTGGGCCCATGGCTTGTTTGGCTATACTAGCCCGCACATCTTCCCACTCTCAACCAGATATCTATATCAAATCTGTCCCAGAAACTTACATGTATGACGCAGCCGCTCTTCGTCATTGTATCGACGTCGATACAAATATCAGATCCTGTACAGATAACACCAACAGCGTGTGGAAGGCCGAGCTAAGAAATTCTGTACGGTCCGCGATTTGAACCCAGAATTTCCGCTCTGTACTCAACCAGCGGTCACATCATTCCACCACTGAGGCTTTATCGATATTTATACTTGACGTTAATGAAAATGTAATGATAACAACGGATTAAAACCAAAAATATTAAAAAAGTTCAAGTAGGTATAGTTTGTCTTAAGTTAGAATATTAGGATGTAGTAAATTTCTTGCGTAATAGATGTGGAGGGAAACCGCTCCGAGAGCACGTACCGTCAACAGAATGCGGCACGATAAGTAGGGTAATTCCGGGTTAGATGGCCATACGGAAGAGATGGCCATAGTCAGTAGTTTTTAGAAATACCAATAGATTGCGATACCAGACCAATTTTTGTATTCAGTTATGATGGAATGTTACCTTAAATTATTGCAACTTGATAAAATTCTGTTTAAAGATAATGAAATTGCAATCGGCTAAAAAAATTTAGTGAATAGTTTTAGTTAATTTTCAGATATTGCGTTGTAATTATAAGTGGTGTATGTTTTTTAAACAACAGCTTTGCAGAGGACAATATTTGAATCATTGTGAGAACTTCTCACCTAAAATTCGAAATTAACAACATTTTTTAAACTATAATAATTAATTTAAACATCTCTCTCATAAAATCGGGAGAGATGGCTATACTCATAATTTCGTAATTTTTATTCGTAATTTTTTTTAATTATAATTTTATTTAATTTTTAATTTTATTTAAATAATATTATTATTATTTATGATAACTTTCGTTATTTTATTATTTGTTACTAACTAAGACTAGAACCAAGCAAAACAAAAACTAGATTGGATTCGTTGTAATCGGTGTCATTTCTGGCTTCATGAAACTTGTACAACATATTCCAATTTATATCAGAGGCGTGGTAAGTTAAATTGGATAGGAAACAGTAAAAAGAGTTGAAATTATTGGTTTAAGTTAGCAAAAAGCACTTTTTTTTTAAATTTTTTTGGTACTTCTATGAAGTAAGTTTTGTTAAATTTATCAATAGTTATAAGTTGTTAAATGTTTAAAGTTCCCATTAAAAAATAGAAAACATCATTTTGTCTGTTCATGATTGTTTTATTCGCCAAAATAAAAACTATGGCCAACTATCCCGGACTTACCCTACTAGAAATACAGGGTGATTCATAAACAATCAAGGTTGATTATTATGTTCCAATACCAATGAACATATTAAATCAACAATTCATATTAGACTAAATTCACCAGCCGCCACTGCAACTTGAGTCTGTATTCTTCATCGAGACGACCTGCCGTAGTGCCCTGCTTCTTCGATCTTGAGACTATTTAGATTGATGTTTATTTCGCAATATGGATTTCTGTGGTTGGTAATTCTGAAGAACCTAAATAACTTAAATAAAAGTGAATTTCAAATTTTTATATTTTAAACGTTTTTATTCAAAGAAAACAATGCCTCAAGGCAAACGACGAACTCCGTTTAGCGGAAAAGCTAAAAAGGAGCAGTTGAAAGAAAAGAAACAAAGTAAAAATAATAACCAAGTAGGAACAAAAGACTCCAAAAATACGAAACATTTACAATCGAGTGGCAGTTCAAATTCAAACGCATATTCCCAAACACAAAAAATAAATTTTCAAACTTCAAAAGGTGGACGGTCACAAGCTAATAAATATGCTCTTCACTTTCATCGTGAAAGTAAGGAGGAAATAGAGCAACGTAAAGAAGTGGCTCGACATTCGCTAGAGCAGGGACAAAAGAAAGATTTAGAAATTAACATAGACGATTACTTCGTAAAAGATCTTGATTTTCCTAAACGTCCCAAGTGGTCATTTGATGAAAGTCCAGAAAAGTTAGATATGAAAGAAAACAAATATTTTCAAGAATATATTAGTAACATTGAAAAGAAATTTGACTGGAAGGAATTGAGTTACTTTGAACTTAATTTAGAAACTTGGAGGCAATTGTGGAGGGTTTTGGAAATGTCCGATATTGTACTTATAATTGTTGATATAAGATTTCCTGCTCTAATGTTTACACCATCTTTTTATGACTACGTTGTTGACACTTTAAAGAAAGATATAATATTAGTACTAAATAAGATTGATTTAGCACCAGCAAATGTTGTGGTTGCTTGGAAGATGTATTTCAAAGAAAAGTATCCCAAATTACATGTTGTTTTATTTACTAGTCTGCCAGATTACAATTTAATAGGAAAACAGATCGATAAAGCAGGATTACAAATTCGGAAAAAACGGGGCAAAATTCGCATGGCAGCAGAAGGAACGCAATTACTATTTAAGGCATGTCAAAATATTGTGGATGGTAACGTTGATTTGTCATCATGGAATGATAAAATACAAGAAGAAATGCACCAAGAATATGCTGATGATGATGACAATATAGAAATTGAAGAAGTGATCAATGTTCACAAAGTAGACACGGGATATTTTGAACATGAAAAATATACCAACGGAATACTTACAATTGGTTGTATTGGTCAACCAAATGCAGGAAAGTCTTCCTTATTAAATGCAATTATGGGAAAGAAAGTCGTGAGTGTATCAAAAACACCAGGTCATACTAAACATTTCCAAACTATATTTCTTACTAAAAATGTTCGATTGTGCGATTGTCCTGGTTTAGTTTTTCCTTCAAAAGTTCCCAAACCACTACAAATTCTTATGGGAAGTTTTCCCATTGCACAATTGAGGGAACCTTTTACCATAGTACGGTATTTAGCTCAACATTTAAATTTAGTAAGTTTGTTAGGAATTGATCACCCCGATGGTGATGACGAATGGTCAGCCATGGATATTTGCGATGGATGGGCTAAAAAGAGAAAATATTTTACTGCAAAAGCTGCTAGACTTGATTCTTATAGGGCAGCCAATGATTTACTACGAATGGCTTTAGATGGTAAAATATGTCTTTGTCTCAAACCGCCGCAGTATTTTGAAAAGGAAGAATTTTGGGAAAGCCATTCTGATATTGAAATAGTTTGTTGGATTCAGGCAAAATCATCTATTGAAACAACCTTGAAGTATATCAAAGAGGAATCTGATGGAGAATCTTTATCAGATGCTAGTGTCGAAGATAATCTTACAAAAAGTGATACCGATAACGATGAAAGCAATGATGAGTAATCTTCAGTAGTTTGTAATCAATTTTCTGCACTTGTTTAATTTATTTTATTCTGGATTATTATTGAATACTTTTATTCTAATTTAAAATAAATATTACACCATAAGAAAATAGAAAATTTCGTTGTTGATTTCTTTAACTGCTTGCTGATATTTCTGCACATTATCCACTCCCAACCACTGATGTGAATAAAATTACCTCTACTTGCAATAATATCTTTTCTTGTTGTCATATTGTAAACTCAAAATTTTTTGGTAGATAATACCATCACAAAGTGCTCTTATCCGATATTCAATAAATTAGTGTATCAATTTACGTAAATAATATTTTAGCCAGTTTCACAGTGTAATACGCCATACTTTACACATTTAAAAAAATAAGTGTTAGAATATCGCACTCGTGCGAGCTAAACTAGATTTCCCTATACTCAAATTAAAATTTGTTTCATTATTGCAGTAGGTAGAACAAATTTTAACGAATTTACTATTATTGCATGTTTTACATTACATCCCACCTGCACACGAACTTATGTCAATGATTTACCCCTTGTCAATTTAATCCTTTCTGGAAAAATATATAATTACTACCTAAACTTAACTTTGCTAATTTAAATTCTAGCGTGCCAGTTATAAAATGCAATTGCGTTTAGTAATTAATTATACATCACAATATCTAACATCTATGCATTGTACGCTTGGAATATTTCTTTAACATTTTGTAAACATTTAATAAAACAGTGGGAAAGTATTTACCCAAATACTTAAGAAAATTGAATATTTACTCGAGTACGTAGTTTACTCAAGGCTCGGTTGTATTATCTTCGATCTCCATAAAACTGTCTTGATCTTATTCTATTCCGGTAAAGTCTCGGTAAAACCGGGTAAAACACTGCATAGTCTGCGAAATCCGATCATATATATTGTGAGCCAATCTCGATCCCGGCTTTTGGCTTACCAGAAATCGCTACCGAAAATAGATTTTTAGATAGATAACCAACTAAATGTCTCCCATAAGTGCTACAGTTGAAGAATTTAAATATACAAAATTATTAAGTTGTTATATAAGAAAAACCATTTATTGTAATTTATAGTTTCCCTAATGACAAATTTTAAATGATTTAAACGATTTGAAACAAGAGGCATTAAATAATAATCATTGTTTTTTCTATCCATCATTCTTGTAGACCATTATATAAGCGGAAGTTTCCTTTATATGTGGGTGTTCGTGCTAACCTGTACTTCCTGTTAAGCCCATGTGTAGGATAATTACCAACATGTCACTCACAACCATGATTTTTTAAAACAGAAATTTGCGTAGCTTTTGTGATTACTTACTGATTATGTTAAATCAGCGATCTTGATCACCGCTTATTACCAAGTCGGGCGGCGTCATCAATCAATACTTTTCATAAAACTAATGTTTTATTTGCATTTTTCAAATTGTTTATTGGAACATATTCGAAAGACAATAATTAGTTTGAGGGTTAGCTTGGCCACTGCGGAGGCGCTTAACCCGCAATGCAACCAATTTTATGGCGTATTCCCTTTAATTTAGGGTTGATACCTGTCCAAGAGAGCAGATGGCAAAGGGTTGTAAACTCAGTCGGCGTTTACTTTTTATACGTTTTTAATTGTGATTAATTAGTGTGCTTGTTTTAACTTGATGTTTTTATAATTCTATTGTCCATCTGCTTAAAGTGGTTACATTTCCGCCAAAAGTTTTATATTTATGTTTATTATTATTTACGGTTACCCAAATTTGTTACATTATACTAAACTGTGTCTCGTCAAGGAGTAGACAAATTTGATAAGTTTATTAAACATGAATATGATACGTGGGACTGCAAATGACCCACTTCAACACAGTTTTTTATCATTAATCTAAAAAAATACAGCGATGACAGTGGATCATCCAAATTCGATTTCTGTATAATATTATAATCTTTTTAATTTGCGAATTTGCATGGTTTTAGTTTTAATCAATCAGATTATTCAAGGACCTTGGAGCGTTTATGATGTTTGGTTAATTTTGTATTCAGATTTTGTTTTTCTCAAAACCCTTTGAGTCAGAAGGAACCAAAAGGGGTTCAGATATTGTTTACCTGCTTGACTTGATTGATGCTTCGGATGCTTCCCAAGTAACACACACCCTCCTGGAGCGTCCTATGGACGTCCGTTGGAGATCAATTGTAGGTACATGGTCCATGGACGTCCAATGGATCTTTAGCGGACGTCCATGGGACGCTCTAGGAGGGTGTGTATTACTAGGGTTATTTGCAATTCATTAACCTCTACGATTACTTCGGCATTGTTAAGTCATTTAGATACACAAGGCTTTAGATGTATGTATTAGTTTCATGTCCGACCGTTTATTTTTATCAGAGCATTCTAAATTAAAATTTTCTGCAAAAATCAATCCTTTCTGAATAAATTCAATACTTCATGAGCTTTATAAAAAGTACAGTTTTAGTTTTGTTGCCACTTCAGTTAGACACACTGCATAAAGTAAAAGTAAATAAATAAGCTAAACGTCAGTGACTGCAAACAAGTTGATGTTTGAATCCTTCAACCGCCAATTACGTGTGCACAAATATTAGAAGCTTTTCCCAGTTATAAAATTAACGATTTGAAAAGTTGTTTATTCCATAACCCAAAAAAACCATAAGACACTAACATTATCACTATACTATAGTGAATACTAAAGAAATTCGCGAGTTTATAAGTTTTATAAGTAGCCAAAAAAAGCACTCGATATATAAAGGCGCCCATAAAGAACTCATTTCCGATTCATATTTCCGTTTTCTCTTTCGATCGAAATATTTAACAAGTAAGCAGTTTTTTTCAGTGCGGTTTATCTCTTTCAACAGAACGTATTATCGGAATTAAAATGTACGGTCAATTGTGTGTTAAGCAAAGCGTAATTTGAAATTGTCATGTTTGTACAGCGTTTTACACATACATATATCTTTTTTATTTTATAAATGAACACGTTCGTTTTTGCAACATTTTTTGCTTTTGGTTGCTGATGGTTATCGATGTTTTTAGTGGAATTGCATGTCTGCTTAATAATGAATGCAAAAGTTCAAGTATTGTATATTTTAACAAATTTTAGTGTGCATTTGTGTTATTTTGCTTTCGTTTTATTTACGGGCGCTCAATCATCATTAACTGACCAACACGCGGTAGGATCAATTTTCAAAAATGTCAAAATCTGTTTGGAAATCTCGAAATAGAAATGATTAAAAATACGTGCTACTTGAAATTTTAATTATACTAGATACTGGGTGTTGTACTTGTCACATTAGTCCATTTATTTTGCACGTTAACTATTTTACTATTGAAAAGAAGCTCGAAACAAATAATATCTCTTTATTTTACATTTTATTGAAAAGCTTTGTTGTGCTCGTATAAATAATCTCAAAATTCAACTGATGCATAATACTCAGCTTTTATTTTCAGATTATCAGGCTCTTGGAACTTTAAGAATGGCAATCTGTTGAGAGCATTGCTCGAACCATTATTATTTTTATTTACTTATTGAATAAAGAGACCACCTTGAAAAATTTTACTTTGTACACAAATTAACTATGGTTTCTAAACTTTACATGTTTGCCAAATGTAACAATGCAAACAGATCAACATGAGTGTTTTACAAAACTACTGGTCTGTATAGTTTACATTCTTAGCTGTACAATTGATAGATTAACTATAATAGTATTGGTAAGAACAGTAAACTTCAGAGTACAAACGTGAACAAAACGGTTAAATTGAATAATATTGTCTCAGGTCATGAACGATTTTTGCATTAATATTTTCTTCGGTTTAAATAATCAACATGAAAACAACCCGATGAGTGACCCATATTATGTATAATAGAAAGCTTTATCGTTGATAAACGAAGATATGAAAGAAAATTTAATTTTTGATTTTCCGTTAATCCTGTCCAATTAAAATTTAAAATATAAAAGTATTTTCAAATAAAATAAACAAAAGTTACTTTGAAAATCATGGAAAATATGCAAAACACCCTAAAAAACCGAAGCATCGTTACAATCTTACATTCAAAATGCTGCAACAACGGTATATGAAATATTACATGAACAATTTTGTAGGCAATTAAATTTCCTACAAAAAAGTCAACGTGTTAAAAATTTAAAATGTTTTTCCCTTCGGCCGAGTGATCTGGGATGTTTAAATGTACGCATGACCTTTAAATTACATAAAATAAAACAATTTTTCAAAGCAGCAGTGTCATATCGTTAATCCATTCATGCACGTCACTGTCACTCTCGAATTTTCAGCTGTTATACGATGGTTACATTGTAAGAAAACAATTATATAATAATCTAAAACAGTGCTACCAAAGCGACATTTTGTTTAAATCCACTGGTTTGTTGTCATTGACGCAATTTTGTAAAATATCAGTTGACTTTCCTAAGGCAAAAAGCAACAGTGGAGATAGAATTTTGGGGTCCGACAGAATATTGTAAAATCACCCCCTCAGGCTGTACCTAACTATTGTAAAAAAAAATTAATAAAACCTTTTCATAAATATTTGTTCATATTCATATTCACGTTACATGAAATAATGTTCCATATCTAAAATTACAATTTTTGAGGATAGAGAAAGTAGTTGTAATATTCCGATATTATTGTAACTGGAGAGGTTTCATTATTATGTTATTATGTAGATTAGGTTAAAAGAAAACTTCGATTGTGTGAAATAATTCGATTAATACTACTTATATCCAGAATACTCTTTAATTACTACATTGCTCACGCTCTGCGGCGTTCCGCACTCCAGGCCCGTCGAGTCCTATTGTGCACAGTGTGCAAATCACACGGGCGGCCAAAATTAGGGGCGGCAAAAATCAGTTTAATTAAATTCCAGTAACAAATTTTATAAAAGAAACTGCAAAAATAAAAAAAGCTTCTGTTGGAAGTTCAAAAGTATTGGCTTTTATAAGATTAACCCAGATGACTAATTTACATCTTAATTACTTCTTGAAAATAATAAAATAATGTTTTGAGAGGAAACGAATCGTTCGTGGTCACAATCTGTTCATGCCGTTTTTTGTGCTCCTTTAAATTATTTAGAAATTCTCAAAAAAGTGATGAAATTTCAGGTAAAGATGGGATAAACGAGAAGCACTTGGCTTTTTATTGAAAAGGCATGAATTTATGTCGCAATTATTATTATTTAATCTTTGACTTGATGTAAAAATTTACGCAGTGGTGAGATCTATGGGGATTTTTGACATCTCATTTAAAATGTTGTTTTTAAGGTGTTGCCGCTGGAGAATGCCTATTTTGACTGGACTATATCCTAATTTGATAATTAACTATGACACCCTTTTTGTAATCAATATTGAACTGTTTTCCTTTGATTTGAACGGTTATGTTAATTATTATGTCTACTCGGGAAACCATTTAAAAAAATGCACCAAGTCAGTGGCGGCTCGTGACATTTGAAGCAGGTGTGCTGCAATAGGGAACTTCAAAAATGGTGGGGGGTTGGCAATTGTTTTTAGTAATTATTTAAATGATTTTATCGGAAAACATGCGGAAAACTGCACTTTCCGAACCTCTTCCTGAGGTCGGAAACGTATTCTTTTATATATTAGAAACTATAGTAGAAATTTACCAACCACAAAATAATTGGCAGTTCTGCAGCTCTGCAGCACATAGGCAATAACCGCCACTGCACCAAGTACTCTATCTCGAAGGTGGTGTGGAAAAAAGTGTATTTTAACAGAATATGATTTCCAATTGTTGAAATCGCGATATCTCATGAATGATGACGTGGAGAAAAAAGTATAGGGAAATTTTTTTGTAGAGAATTGCAGAATCTACAAACTTATTAATGACTATTTTTGCTATAACACTCAGCGCGTTTAAGAGATATTTGCAAAACACTAATTATTTAACTTTTTTCCATATTAAAAACAAATTATAATAATTAGCTGTTTTCAATGAACAATGGAGATTTTAGGTGGCCAAATTAATAAACTTTGCACACGGGCCCCCTTAGGGACGGCCCTGGATACTTCTACTACCAAAATTCGGTTGAATAGATAAATTTAAATAAGATCACGCTAACTTAAACATTAAAGAAAATTTCTCATAGAAAGATGTCATTACTGAAACTGACAAATAAAAATAAAACTTTTTGAGTTAGGACTATCAGAAATATTAATTACGTATTTAAGTTGAAAAAACTGTCGCAACTCAAAAAAAATCTGATGTGACACAACACATGACTTTCTCATTTAAAATACAAGAGGTTTCAGTGGAGGGATTTCAACCCAAATCTAATCAGTTCTTTACGCCGTTTCTTCAAATTAGAATACAAAATGTCAAGTCAATTGGTCCACACACACACACACACCACACGACACACACACACACACACGCATACAGACATTGTTCCAAAAATCGTTCACGATTAAAATTATACTCTTGAATCAGAATTCTAATGTGCCTACGCAAAGTTAGTTTTTGACTCGATCACAATACTTTTTCCTTTCCTGCGGAAATGGGAAAGTAAAAATGAGCAATTGAGTTGAAACATTTTATCCCTCTTTATTTTAAATAACTATACAATAATCTGTTATGATTTATAAAAGAATTTTTGAGACAAATTGAATCTCGTTAATCAATTCATGCGCGTCATCAAAAATCATCGAAACGCAAATAAAAAAGTTTCGGTAGAGAGATTTTAACCAAAATCTATTCTTTGAAAATCAGTTCTTTACACCATTTGTTCCAACTAGTATGCAAAATTTTAGTTAATCGGTGCACGCGTTTGTTCGTAATCGTAGTCGAAAAAATTGTGATCAAGTCAAAAAAGCAACTTTGCGTAGGCACATTAGAATTTCGATTCAAATGTATAATTTTAATCGTGAACGATTTTTGCAACAATGTCTGGATATGTGTTTGTCGTGTGTGTGTGGACATATTTTCGGCTACGATTACGGCTAAACGTGCGCACCAATTGACTTGAAATTTTGCATACTAGTTTGAACAAAATAATGCGACCAGTGGTAACGTATGCTAGTGAACTCTGGACCCTAACAAAGAAAGACCAATGAATGCTTGAGGTGTGGGAATGGAAAATACTGAGAAGGATCTATGGTGGAACACTGGAAGCAACAGGATGGCGAAGACGAACCAACAATGAAATTCTAGAGCTATACGGTGAATCAATAATAACAAGTTTCGTGAGAGCACAGAGATTGCGATGGTTGGGTCATCTGCTGAGGATGGGAGAGGATAGAGTGCCATTGAAGATATGGAATAGCGAGATCGATGGAAGGAGAAGACGTGGAAGACCACACTGTCGGAATGGAGAGAAAATATGTTGCGGCACTTGCGACTTCTGAATGTGACAGATTGGCAAGAAAAGACCACACATAGAAGTATATGGAGGAAGATAGTTAATGAAGATATTTATATTATATAGTTTGAAGAAATGGTGTAAAGAACTGATTAGATTTTGGTTGAAATCGCTCCACTGAAACCTCTTATTTTATGTAATGGGAAAGTCATGTGTCGTGTCACATCAGATTTTCTTCTAAGCAATTACTTATGGCAGTAAGAATATTGTGTAACGTTTTTTCTTAGGTCATGCTACTTTTCATAAGAATATAACTAAGAGACAAATTAAAAATGTTATTTTCTTCTCTCTCCACCTTGTGTAAAACATTCACTACATTTACTTATTTTTTAAATTTGCTTGTCAGGCCTCGTGCTATTCAAGATATTGCCACCATTGACGATAATAGCTATGGAAAGTCATACTTTGCAGTTCAATTCATTGGGATTGCTGACAAGAACGCAGAACACAGATATTGTAATATTTCTTCAATTAATATAAATTCTAAAATTAATTTTACAAATAACTTTTCCGCTGGTTGCTAACGACTCAGTTTTACTTTTCTGCCCGTGGGATTAAAAGCAACATTTTCTACCCAGTAAATCAGGTTGAAAAGTACTTCTTCTTACGTGATTAGACGAAAACCTTCGTAGTCAGTGCCTGTGCTATAATGAATAAGAATTTTTTACAATTGCAACTTATCGATTTTCTTACCGAAATTCGATGAAGTTTTTGATTCGAACCCTGAATTTCTGCTCCCCTAACTTAAGCAGCGAATACGTCAAATTACCGCTAAGGTACCCAACTGTAGTTTGAGGTTAGTGGTAGTTGAGCATAGAGCGATAAATCCAATTTTTCTAAATTTAAGTTTGCAATATTTTTCATCGGTATTTACCACTACATTTTACGTAGTTGATGAAAAATAAGAAACAAAAAATAAAAAAAACAACATCTCCTTTAAGATTTTTTTACATTTAATTTAAATAAAAATTAGACTCTTTTCTGTTTGACTATGAAAATTGTTTTTCTTGTTGTATCGTGCATCTCACTATTGTTGCGTTACTGATGAAAATATCTACTTCTTCTAATCCAATTACATTATAATACAAGCTGTAGAAAAATTCACTCTGGCCGTCTGGCCCAAGTTTGTCTGGGAGCACAAGTCAAAATTGTTTTTGTAAGGTGGACATAGAATTACTTTCAACTAATCAAAACAAAATAATAATTAAAATATTGACCATTATTCTCTGCTATTTGGAATAGCGTTAATTTAATAATTAAACTGCAGTTATAGTCCAGTCAAAATAGACATTTCACTTTGCAAAAATTCGCATCCAGCTGAAAATTGGCATAAACCTTAAATGCACTATTCCATCAAAATATCAAAAGTCCCCACCGATCCCACGTCTGCTAAAAAAGTTATTCAAGGTCAACGGTCAACAATATCGGTTTTTTACATTTTTCTCGTAAATGATAAGTGTTATCGTAAAAATAGGTTAGACAAAAATTATAGATCATGAAATTCTCTACAAAAATTATTCTTATACTTTTTTTCGTACGAATCGTTATTCATCAGATATCACGATTCAAAAGTTGGGAAGTTTTATTAGACAGTGTCCTATTGATTGAAAAAATGGTAATATTGGTAATAATTAAGTGATTTTCGAAATCGCGATATATCCGGAATAGCGATTCGTACGAAAATAAGTATAAGAATAATTTTTGTAGAGAATTTCATGATCTACAATTTTTGTCTAACCTATTTTTACGATAACACTTATCATTTACGAGCAAAATGCAAAAAATCGATATTGTTGACTTTTGACCTTGAATAACTTTTTTAGCAGATGTGGGATCGGTGGGGACTTTTGATATTTTGTTTGTAATAGTGTATTTAAGGTTTATGCCAATTTTCAGCTGGATGCGAATTATTGCAAACTTTGCACTTTTTTTTGTCTATTTTGACTGGACTATTAGAAGTTCCCTATTTCTTTCATTTAAACTGCAATAATATGTTTTTAATGTTTTTAGAAAAGTTAGTGTATTTATTTTCTTAAGGGGACTGGCGCACTTAGGAAGTCGAGAAAATGCAGCTATTTGTTATTTTTTTTCTGGAAAAGTGTATATAATTATTGCACAACAATTATTTTTATTTAAAGGAGCTTTATTTTAGAAATACGATGTAATTTATTTGTACAAAAATATTAAAAAATAACCCATTTACAGCCGATGTTCGTCAACCCTGTTTTTAAAAATCATTTTGCGGTGAGCAAGATATTTCAAAAACTAGTGCACAAATCTATTTCAAATGTATACTTGTTTTATACATCAAAATCTAGTCCCTAACGTAGAGGATTTTTTTTTAAATGCGTATTTTTTATTTTATGGACGAAAAGTATCGCTTTTTTTTAACGAAAATCCATATTTTAACTTTGAACAGCTGCCGTCTTGTCAAAATTCCATTTTTTGAAAAAATCTCTTATTGTTATTTTAATGCACACCTCGCAGGATATCTAATCTTAGGGACGACGGCAAACTTACATCTTCATCGTCGAGAGCTTGGGATCTCGTGGATTCCTTATTCGGATAACTACCTTGTCTGGTAGCTAACTGAGAGAAAAGTAAGTGGACGCCAGAAATGGCCTTATGAACTACAAAAAAATAGTGATGTGAAAAATTAGGTGAGCTTGAGTAGGTAGGAGCTTTACAGAGAGAAGAGTGAGAGAGATTTTAAGGAAGCTTAAAAATTTAAACCGAAAAAAGTGATCGCAATATCACAATATCAGTACCTAATAGTGATAAGTTCGAATCCAACATCTGACAAATGGGTGAGCAATTCGCAATTCATAAATAATTATATGTTGTAGGTAACTGAAAAAGCTATTTATAATATAAACACCGGGCTTATTACATTTCGGTTTTTATTTCCTATTGTTAACCTTTATAATTAGCCAAACCATAAAAATTTCAATATAACCAATAACCACCAGATGTCAACGGATAACGCACACCTGACTTGGATTATACAGATTCATGCGTTATAGTGGATACCTTTTACTGGATTAAAATAGAAATATTGAAGTTTTAGAATTTATTGAAGATGCTGAAATTTATTATAAGCGAATCGATTACAGTATTTCAAAAATTTGAAGTATGTTTTAACCCTGAACCAATCAATCGATTTTACTATTTTCCACACTCTCTTACATTTATTCTTTCAATAAATTATACTTTTAATTTACCTACTTCTAAAAACTCGGCAACATTTTAAAATATTTATCAAAAACTTTTGAATCTGACCACAGAGGTGGCTTGATGCGTGATCGCGGTGACCGAGGGAAAATTTTGGGGTAGAATCCGAATGGTTGAAAAAATTGTTATCAATTTAACTTATTTAACATTACCGTAATTTAATATGTTTTTTAAAAATTTAAACCTAAAGTTATAATTTGGTGTTCCAGAAAGTTATAAATAATTAAAATTAATTTCACAATTTTATAGCGCACATTTTTCAATAAATAATTTCAGTTGTTAAACATAAATTATGTTCACTTATGATGTTAATTAACATAATATAAGAAAGTGGAGCTGTTTTAAACTAATATTCACAACAAAGTTTGCAAGTGATACCCAAATCACGTAAAGAATATTTAATTCGAATTAAATAGATGCAAGTTCCTAAGTTTAATTCTCAAGAGAGATCGGAACATTGTTTGATAATTAATTCATGTTTCTACTCTATTTGGAGAAGCTTTCGATCATCTTCAGATGTGTAGCTGCGGATGTACCTTGACGTCTTTCTTGTTGGTCTATCTTATACGGATACGCTGCAAGTTAATTACCCGTGTGTTGTGTTTTCTTGTGTAATTTATATTTTCAAATATTTGTGTTCGAGTTTCTCGTGATAAAATAATAACAAAATTTAATATACTACTTGTGAGAAACGAAATATCAATTTTGATACGACGGGGCACGATTTATGTAACTACAAAGGGGAGAGAAATAAATTGGTCAGCGTTTCAGAAATGACACACGTGTTGCTGAAATTACACCCTTTTTTTGATGTTGTAACGTCTTGATAAAAACTCTGTATTATAATTACGTTCTTTATTTTTTCAAACTAACGACATTAAGCAGATCTTAAAAATATGTGAACAAACAGCGTATACCTACTTAAAAATTTTAATAAAAAAAATTATTTTTGAAGTGCATCAGTTTTGCACACCCTTGCATTATTAATGTACATTTGTGTTGTATTGCCATAACGACGGTAATTTAGGGACGCGTGTCTTATTTAGATTTTAGTCCCCCACCGATTCACATTTGTTCTTTATTAAAGCTATTTTCCGCTGATCATCTATAAGTCAAATCTCGGGGGACAATTTTGACACGTTTTGCAACTTTGTTACTATTAATTGATGATGACTGAAAATCATTTATTACTGCGTTATATTGAACGCATTCTTTATAATTAAATGGTTATGCGCGCGCGAAAGCTTAACAAACTTCCAGAGTTAGTTTTTCTCGTAGGGGCAGGGAATGCAATTCGGAAAACAGCTTTTCTCTGTTTTTGCAACAATGTCAAGTTTTTCCGCTCTGCAAGTTTTTAACAATGCAAGGCTCACCGGAAGTCGGGCTTTGTTTTATGCCACGCGTTATCCCCAACACGCCGCTATTCTATCTTTAGCTACCAGACAGACTGAGCTTAGTTTTGTATGTTTGCATAATTATAGTACCAACAACTGAAACGCATTAAGAAAATTGGAACGTATTCGCAATTCCTTTTTTAATAAAAATGGAATTATTGTCAAGTTTCCACAACGCGATCGCACTCTGCAAACAATAGTTAAAACCTTCCCTTAAAAATTTAAAAACTATTAGAAGAAAAGCTTGATTAAGCACACGGAGATGCTTAAGTAGGTAAAAAGGTAGAAAGCAACGTATAATTTTCTTGAACTTGAAAAAAGCTCTAAAACAACTTATACTAAGAAAGTTCGCTCCCATCTAAAGTTGGTGATGAAAACTGCTGAAAGTATAAAATAGTGGGAGTAAGGGATGATGTGGTGTGTGGCATGTTAGAGGAGGGACTAACCACGGCTGGGCCTCAAAAACCACGCTCGGGATTGGCTACTTTAACCATTTATCTCGTTTTAACGTAAGGCCAAATGTATCTTCTATCCTTCCGTATTTTGCATCCCTTTTCACCACCAAGCTTTTGGTATATTTTTACCAATACATCGCTCTTATTTTATCTTACATAATTTTCATACTCTATTTTTGTCGAGCTCATTAGCCTACTAGTTGCAGTTAAATACATGAACGTTGTGCGTCTCTATTCAACCCCTAAATGTGACAGTAGCTCCATTTCTGTTAAAGCTGTTGGGATTTTCATAGCCACATAGCTGTATTTTTTTCTCTTTTCTTTATTTATCAAAGCTCGCAGGCGTCCTTGTTTGGCAAACAAAGTTCTTGTTGGCTATCGCACTCTGGTGCTTATAAAAGTTTAGTGAGGTGAGAAATCCATTCCATCTTTGTCACACGTTTATTGAAGGACGACAAATCACATCCTCTCTTCGTTTCGTTTCAACGCACCTATTTATGTTTCATAAAAAGTACCCTCCTTGTCAGGATAACAGGGTATTTAGAGCGGGGGTGAAAACTACAATATTGACCAGAACGAAAAAGTTTTACCGTCAGTTCACCACGAAACTTCACACGTGTAGTACATTTTACCTTCCGAAAATATTTCGGTTCATTGAGAAGTGCAACCCTTAAGGATTTTCAATTCGGATTATATCGTCTTTATTCGCTCCGACGTTGCGCGTCTAGACGACAGTAACGCACATTTCTTTAAAACGTTGACGACAGTGATACGTGCAGTGCGAATTTTTACTTGTGATAGTTTTGTGTTTTGTTTTCCTAATGCATCTACCACCCTCCAGCATCGACATGTATGCCAATATACACGAATCGCTGCAAGACTATCACGGAGAACTTGTGCAGACCGGAAGTCCAACCGTTCTTTGCAGCGCACTTCCGAACCATTGGAGATCAAATAAAAGTTTACCAATTGCTTTCAAAGTTGTCGCCCTCGACGATATCCAGGATGGAACGTTAGTCACTTTAAAAGCTGGAAACGACGAAAATTTTTGTGGAGAACTGAGAAATTGTACCGCCGTCATGAAAAATCAAGTCGCTAAATTTAACGATTTAAGATTTGTTGGTCGCAGTGGTCGAGGAAAATCATTTTCGTTATCCATTTGGATTAGCACAACACCATTTCAAATTGCAATGTACAATAAAGCTATAAAAGTTACCGTTGATGGACCACGTGAACCAAGAACGAAAGCCAGTTAGTATTTTGTTTTGTTTATCAAATTTTGAGCAATTAATAATTTTAAAACAAAAATATAAAAATTACCACACACACGCACACAAACTATGCTCATCGTGTTTATATAAAAACCAGAAAATACAATAAAAAGTCCATGTGTGTCGTATAAACACATTTAAAATTTAATGCCTTTTGGTTTGTCGGCAATTTAATAGCGTCTAAAATAGTCAACAACTAAAATTTTTATTTGTCGTAACATTTACATCTGAATTTTAATTTCCAAACTGATCATGCCGTTATATAGATGCATTTGCAAAATTTTATTGGGCACATGGCAAACAGCATCGTATAAAAGAGCCATTACTTGGCGTTATAAAAGTTGGAATAATACAAAGTAATTCCACAGTTTGTATGTCACGTAAACAAGAATCTATTATTGCGTTCTTACTATCCTTGATAGAATAAATTATCCTTGAAATGAAAAATCTTGACAAAATTATTAAATATTAATTTCTCTTTCAGATTTTCAATTTGGGTATGGTATACCAGGATTACCTGGTGCCTTCAATCCGTTTCTTCTCAATGCAGGTTGGCTCGATGCCGCTTATATGAGTTACCCATGGCCAGATTACTTTAGAAACCGACCAACAAATTTTTCGCAGCCAAATATTCACCCCAGTTTAGTTAAAGGTAAGTTTTATTGCTGCTTTAAACAGAATCATAAAATCTAACTTTACGTTTTATTTGATTTAGGTTCAACTCCACAATTACCCACGCCAACAAATATTCAAACTCAAGGAGATTTTTACATTCCACACGGAGCCACACCACCTGGAGGTTTTCATTCGCCTAATTATTTACCTTCTCTACCACAGTTATCTAACGAGATATCAAAAATTCCACAATTCGACTCGTTCCATATGAGAACTATGCCTCCTTCGCCTCTCGATCAGTTAAGCATAAAACTTTCACCATCGTCAGTTAATTTAAAAAGTCCACACCTTAACGACTCAATTAACAGTGAAGAAAGTCAAAAAATACATTCAACCGTGGATCAATCCAATTCGGATAATTCGGAAGACGAAGATATTGACGTAGTAAAATCTGCCTTCCAACCCATTAAACCTGCTAGTGTCTTATTGCAAGAAATACAACATCCTGATTCAACTGTACAGGATAAAGAACCGGGAATGAAAAATCAGCTGAAAATTCCTAGTTCCAAAAAGCACATAACGCTTAGTCCTAAATCACCTAGTGCCACTAGAATCCATACATCAAATACCACCAAAGCTGTATGGCGGCCATATTAATATTATTTACTTATACAAAGGAAATTAATTGTTAGAAAAGAAAAGACTAATTGTTATGTTATTTTGTTGCAATATTTTATTTTATTTATAGATTTTTATAACAGACATTTGAATTAGAAAAGTATTTTGATAACACTAGCGGTGACAATTGACGTGTCTTAAAATTTAATTTATTATGTAAATCGCAATATTTATTAATTGTAAATTGTACTATAATGTAAATATGTAAATAAGTTAACGTTTATCGTCGGTCCTTACCTAAATGCGATATCAACTTTAAAAAAATATATATTAGGTATGGTTAGAGTATTGAAATTGTGATAGCAAAATTATAATAGGCTTTAGATATTTTTGTACACTTGTAAAAATTATCAAATACAAAAAATCTTATTAGTAAATAATAAAACATTATTATTATTGATAAAATGCTTTTGAATGTTACGTAACGCATTATTCGTTAACGGATTACCCGACCCGAGAGGCTAACTTTCTATGAAAAGGTGTTAGTATTATTGTAAATATTTATTCAAAATCATTACCCAAAGAGTTTAACGATAAGTCCTTATAAGGTCCTTAACAAGCGAACTCCCGGGGCAAAGTTTCGATACTTGTGCAACGAGCCGTATCAGACTGAAAGGGCTGATATAAACAGACTCACTGGCAGCCGTACATTAATCATAACAGAGGGCTCGTAGGGCTTAAGCACAACCATTCTGTGTTAACTCACAAGAGAGAAATCACTTGGCACATCTGTTACTCACCATTGTATTTCGAGTTTTATATTATAAAGGGCGAATGTCGTTAGGGTTTGATTTAGAATAAGTTTCTAAAATTGAAAACCCAATTTGTATTATTTTATGTCGAATTAATTTATAAGTAGTAATCAATTACGGCAACTAATGGGCAATAATTTGTAATCACTTAAAAAAATGCAAATAAATTAATCAGAATTAAAGTTTCCAGGATGTTAATGATCGGAAGGATGCGGGATTAGTAAAAGTACTGTCAGATTAATTTGTAATCAGCAGTGTTAAAAAGGGGAGAACTTTATGTCTTCTATAAAGTAAATCAATAACCAGGTTATACACATTTTTAATTATAATTAATAACGTAAGTAATCCGACTATTATTAGAGACAATTTTAATTCAAATCCTTTGCGAATTTATGGAATAAAGCTCAACATTCTATATGACTTATTGGTAACTTTTATCATAATTAACATTATATTTGTTTTAGTCAATTGTGCGGTTATAATGTAGACTTCTAAACAGATCGTATTGGTAACAAAAACATTTCATGGAGTAAAGGAGTTGGGGGAACTTTGAAAATAATTAAAAAAAGAAAAATTATTGTATTAGAGTTTTTACTAGATAGTTACTCACATTTATGGATATGCATACACTCTTCCTTAAGTTATTTTATTTTTATCTAGAACGCACTTAAAAACTCCAAAAATACACTTCTGGTTCCAAAAATATTTCAAAAGCGTTTTAACTATTTTTACAGTAATTCTTAAATTTTGAAATCATAATCTTAATTTATTGCTTACATTATAATTTATTTAATTTTTAATGTGGGCGTTCAATATTTCTTTTTCGGTCGCCACTGCTCTGCTTACAATTTTTGACATTACGATAATGAAGTAAGTACTACAAACTGTTCCAATAAATTAAATTCGCAATAGCAGCAATTTTCATTGCGAATACAAATTTTTCTAGCAGAGACGAACTGGTATAGTCACAAATAGGAAAAATTAGAGATATAATATAAATTTATTTTTAACCCTTAGACTGAAATAATTGAATTAATTAAAATAATTAATTGAAATAATTAAAAAATTTAAATAATAATGTTTTTAGTTGCGACCTATAGGATATACGATATAGATAGATTACTTATTGAACATGAAGAAAAAACCTTTTTCAATAATAGCCCTATTCGCGGTAACAATCCTGGATAAGTTTTATCCTACTGCGTCTGCGGATTTATAATAAAATTGTCATTAAAGCTCAAATTAGATGATAAAAAGTATAAATCCGCAGACGCAGTAGGATAAAACGTATCCAGAGGTGTTACCGCGAATAGAGCTATTATTTCCAATAGTAAGTAGTATAACGAAACAAAATTAATATTTAATTTTTTTCACGAAATTGAACCAATTCGATAAATATAATTTTGTTTTATTCCTTTTGTTTTATTAACTCCAGAGAAAAATTAGCTTATTTATGCAAATGTTTCGACCTCGAACATAAAATTAGCACAAATGCTGAGGGATTTAAAGAAATGTACTACGTAGTGTACATATCTGAGGTAAGAGAACAAAAATGAGCTGACCCAAAAATTATCAATTAGAGCAAATTATATTATATCTACCAGAGAAAACTTACCCAATTGCTAGTTACTAACTACTACTAGCATACCGGGTGACCGGCCGCCGATGTGAACATAGGAAATTAACATGGGAAATTAATTTTTCTTTAATTCCTGCTTCGCATCAGAACGGATAATAATGAAAAAGGTATCAATTGAAATAGTTTTATTTTTTAATTTAGAATTAAAATTAGTGATGGGCATAACCGGATTATTTCAAGAATCGGAATCTGCCGATTAGGTTATTCTAATAACCGGATGATTTTATAATTCAAATTATTTTTAACTCGTTTCTTTCTGAACAGGTAATGACGTAATTAGTGAAACAAAACCTCTTCTCCATTCGATTATGAAGCGCGCGGTATCAAAATTACGATTCGGCGACATTGTGCGTTATGCTTACTTGACGAATTCCAAACTGACTTGGATGTTAATATTAGCGAATGTTAGCTTTCCGGTGAAGCAGAGAATTGACTCGCGCATTAGGTTATAATATACGGTTATTTATTACGATTTTTCACTCGGTTCGGCCAGAAGGTTCTTAAATACCGGTATTTCGGGATTTATTACAAGGTTATTTTTAATTTGAATTATCCCATCACTAATTAAAATAAGCGATTTTTTAAAAATCAGACCTGCTTTGGATGGTTCAACTGTCAAAACTTACGTTTAAAATTATTATTAGTTTTCAAACAAAAACAATTGCAATTAATTTTAAACAAGGCATCTAATATTGATTTAAAAGTGCTATTTTGTCATTTTATTTTGAGTTTTTAACAATCAATGATCAAAGAACAAACCATCAGGTGCTGGGTGTCTTTAGACGCGGAAAATAAACCTCTTTAAATTGATACTCTTTTCGTTCTAATCCGTTATAATGGGAAGCAGGAATTAAAAAAAAAATCAATTTCCCATGTTATTTTCCTATGTTCACATCGGCGGCTGGTCACCCGGTATATATTTGAAAAATCTTAAAAAGTCCACTTTTACTCTCATTGCCGTACTTGTCAAATTATTATGTAGAAAATATATAAAATTCGGATTACTTTTGTAAAAATTATTTACTTTTAAGTACTTTGAATTGTTAATTATAATTTTGCTTGCTCGAGAGATTAACATATAAGCGATATAAGCCAAAAATTATAAAAATTGCGGTCAACTTATAAAAATTAAATTCTTTATTATTTATAACATCAGCATCAAACAATAAAACCAGGCAATAACTCCAATAATGTTTTCAAAATTAATCTCATTCAATTTTCAATTCTTTATAATATTAATCAGGTTTTGTAATTTTAATTACCAATATTTATATAACAAAATCTCATATTTTAATTGGTAAATTAAAATATATATGCGTATGTGTTGCTTAGCAACGCATGACAGCTGATTTTTTCACCAACAATTTATTTTAGAATTTCCTTACTTAGCTAGGATTCCATAAATTTGATTGGTGAAATTTGACATAGTATTGACATAAAAAAAACTCATGTCAAATTTCACCAATCACATTTATGGAATCGTAGCTAAGTAATTCTTTACTACGAAATTCTTAAATAAATTGTTGGTGAAAACAGTCATCAGGGTTTTCAAGATTTCCATATTGGCTTATGTACATCACAAAACCTTATCGAAGCTATATCGATAAATCTCGACTTTATAAAAAAAAATTCGATAAAAGAAATAAATAAAATAGAAAAATATATCTATAGGAGGCTTTCCAACTATTTCCCAAATAACTCAGCGACGGTTGAAGCTCGAACTAACAATTTGATAGCTCATTGAAGTACAAACGATGCTCCAACGTTTGTCATTAACTTCACCCAAAAATTCGACTTGGGGGCCAATATGTGTGCCCCCCCCCCTCACAAGTTTTCGCGAATTACTCCGCGACGACGAAAATAATGAAAGCGATGCTCAGCGTGTGACAATTCTTTTTAATAAATTATACCCTATTACAATGTGGTAAATAAAATGTTTTCAATGCGATTTTGAATAAAATGTCAATGTAGGTATCATCACAACACATAAAATTAAGATATTTTAGTGTTTAATTAATCTTTATGAAGATTTGTAGTTTTATGAAGTCACGTAAGACCGAATATTTTGTAATAAAAGCAAGACGTTCAGTTTCTTGCTTAGAAAAATACACTATTTTCATAAGAAAAAATTAGTAATTGGAAATTCCATATGATTCGAGTAAATGCGCACCATAAAGTATCAATATTCTAAGAAGAACTCATTAAAATTTAAGTCAACATTGAAGAAAATGGAAATGGGACTGCTTTTTCTTAGTTCTATGTTCTATTTGTTTCTCAGATCTGATTAGAGAACTTCATTTATTACATAGTTAGCTGCGTCTGCCCGTTTTTAATGTGTTTAACTAATATAATGGCTTTTCATCATTTGTTTAGTTTCAGATCGTTTCAATAAACTTTATCAACTGTATTTTGGATTTTGAATTTTGTTCCATTCACACTACTTTCCGGCATTATCATCTAAACTAGAGCGAACTCTATGGCACACATAATATGTGATTGGACAAATTTTGGAACCAATATATCAGGGAACAATATTGAAATTTAAGTCCTAAGAGGCACATTTCAGATAGTTTATATCTTCGACGCACTAAAAATTAATGATCATTAACTTTTTTTAAAACTGAGATTCGCGAAGAAATAATAGTTGATTAAATAACTGAATGAATGATAATTTGAATATTTTCATATATGGATCCAATTCGTGAAAGTTTATTCTGGAAGGAACCTTAATGATCATTAACATGGTGTTGTATCGAAGTTTCTGTAAACTTGATAAAATTGAACTAACAAGCATCGTATATGCGGTCAATTGAGTTGACTCAATTGACTAAGAAAAAGTCGTGGACGCTCTATCATTATCAACAATTACGGTAGCTCTACAAATTTTGAAACGCTCTGAACGTTTCAGAAATATTTTTAAAGTAACAACTACTATAATTTTGAATAGAAAATAAAATTGTGACTATAAGTAGCCAATTACAATTGTTGCGCTTCATAATCGATGCAACTACTTTCTGCCTTACAAGGCATTAATTTGTTTTTACTTGCTGAATGGGTGACCCAATAAATCATTTCAATTATCGAATGCATAGGTTGGTATCCCACATTACAGTAGATTTTCAAAAAATAGAAATCCTGATTAACTAAATAATTCAAATAAATGCACACTTGAAAATAAGCAAATTTAATTGGTTTTTATTTATACTTCACAAATTAAAAATCTATTTTAATTGGACAGCAAACTTTTTCATTTTACCGTTTCAACTTTCAATAAATAGAAAGCGACAAAACGCTAACAATGCACATGAATTTTACCAGGATTCGCGGTTTCTAGCAAGTTAATAAAGCTAGAAATTGCAAATTTGGCCCTTTTGCTCTTTATCAAAAGACCTAATATTGTCGACTGATCGCAATATGCAGTCGGTGAAGCACAACATGTGATTATATGTTACTAATTTTCACACTAGATAATCTACACGTCACAAATTTGCATCAGCTTTGCACCTAGACATGTCTTCTGCACCTACACCATACGTAGCGTTGGTCAAAATGCAACCCGAAGTTACTAGTTCTCGCTTTTCCCGCAGGGGTTCTGCTAATTAGGCTTTTGAGTGAGCGTCACAATCGGCATAATCGCTAATCAAGTTAGCTACCTGCCCCAATCAGGCAGGGCAAATAGTGGCGGCTTTTCTCCCGTATCATAAATCGATTTTTATTTTGTTTTAGTCGTGTTTTGTCGGTTTTTTATACTAGCTACTCTGATTTTCACTCTTTATGTCATAGTTTAATTTGTTCATTATCCACAATTCTACGACATTTTCCACACTTCTCTAACCTATCGTTAAACACTTGAAACGCGCTCAATTTCCATAGTAGAACTATTACGACGCTACATTATTGATTTTGATTATTAACATGTATTAAAATAAATTTAAAAGATTATAATGACTGATGCTCAAAGCGACAGAAACGATATTATACGAGGTTGCTTTTTATTCTCGAGGGCTTGCACCCTCTCTGTTTGGAAACTCGATAGGGGCACAAAGGGCTCACTAGGCCATGAAATTCGATGAAATGTGACGCTCGACACATGCGGCTACTGGTACATGTTATCCAATCAAGTAGTTTCTTTTACTTTTTACGCTATTTTCCAAATTATATATGCAAAATAAACATACAATTTATACGTTCGAATCCAGTAAAAAAATCGAGTCCGATTCTGAAGAAAATAATGTTCAGTTTGTGTTTCTGGGCAATGGTTGACCCCAGAGGCCGCGATCAAGTCTTCAAAGGAAGGGATTGCACCCCCTCAATCATATCGCACCCTCTAATATCCTCCGACGTCCTTGATAATGCAACAACACCCTTGCATGCTAAGTTTTGGGGTTCTTGTCTCTTTGCCCTTCTAAGCTTCCTAGTCGATATTTTCTGTTGAATATCTGCCACTGCACTAAATATTTATTTATCCAAATGGAGAGACATAAATCGGAGCTACGTAAACATGAGAAGAGAATAAATTTTTCTATAATATACCTGTCTCAAATACAAATTTGTAAAGGGCTTTGTGCCTGTTGCTTGTTTCGTTTTTGACCATTCACAACGAATTTATTTTAGGATCATCCGATCATTCCGTATCCATAGACGATGTGATCTATGTTACAGAAGCACACGCTTTGTGGTCTTCCGCTTCTACATTTCTATTTTTGACCGCGGCACGGTTGATTTTTTTAAGTTGAGGTATGTCCAGGTGTCCTTTTGCTTTTTTATTCCAGACATAAATCAGTGTGATTTGATTAGCATTGTGAACACAATTGTTACGCATCCAAAAATCAAGCTTCTGGAAAACTTAGTCGAGTGATGTAAATTTTAAAATTGTGGCCTTTTTTCTGCAAATATTGCATTCTTTACCTATACTTCGAAGCTTTATTAATTTTGTTTTGACATCTTCAAACGAATGCATATAAAATTATAAACTCAGGTCAAATGTCAAGTTAACGTCTTAATGTAACAATTCCGGGTTTAGAAACTTGATGGCAGGGACACCACAATAAAAATCATAAACCGTAACAAACGTTGTTATCCCCTTTACACGCCATGTTATTGTTAATTATGTCCTTGACGTATTTGTGATGTGGGAAAACGAGAATTCTTGATGAGAAGCGTCTTAATATACATACACACGACAAAATTATTTGATTGACATTCTAATCGTATGTAACCTAACGTTTGACTGTGGAGTTGGCTGCAGAAAGCAGTTAAATTTTTCCAATAATTGACAACTTTATTTTCGCTAAATCAGAGAAGCGTTAAAGGCAATTGAAGTTCAATCATTGTTCAAAATGTCAACGTAAGATAAATATTTGGGGATCAACTATAATAAATCTCATTACATTTTGTGGTCCGTTTCACACACGCCTTTCATATTTCTTCAACATAAATGCGTATAAAATATAAAGGTAAAATTTCCTTATGTTATGAGAGACATGAAAAGAAGCGCTTTTTGTAGTTATCCAAACTTTTCAACGTCTTTATTTATTTTCTCAATTCTTAATGTTTGCATTCAATTCGCTTTGTGTGTAGTATTCTGAAGATTTTAGGTCTTAAGAGTAAAATGTTAACTGCATAATAACTTCAACACTGTAAGGTGCTTTGATTTATTAAGGTTTTTGTATCAAAGTTTCTCGGCCTATGTGGTTTGTTTGTTGGTTTAACTTCATTCATAAAAAGCGTGAGATTTTTGCCAAACGATCAATGAACGTGTGTCACCAAATATTTAAAAAATTTATCTCTTCATCCTGTTTGCACATATGATAACCGAAAGAAATATATTTACACAACTTATTTCACCAATCCAAGTTATATTTCAGTAAAAGATTTGGTTTTCAAGAAAACTTTCACATTTTTGCAAATTCACTTTTTCCTAATGCTAATCTAAACTATTTATTGCTTTAGTCTAGTTAAAAATGATTTGCCTTATGGTACCAACTTACTGAACCCGTAGCACAATAAAATTGAAAAATATTTGGGACAAACAGTCATAAAAGTGGCCGTGCCCTATATTCAAAAGCTTCTGCTATTCCAAGAACCGGTAGCTACATAAAAGCAATTAAATCGTAAAATAAAACGAGATTAGTCTCGAAAATTGTATTTTTAAATCGTGACGATGGGTAAACAAGACTTTTATAAGGGCACTAGGTTTGGATACTTTGCGGCCTTCTAATTGTAAACAGAAATCGAAACTAAATTTATTGCTTTACGCCAAGAAAATTTCTATTTCGTTGGTACGCTTTTCGACCATCATAAAATGAATTTTGGTCAACAAACCAAAATTGTCGTAAACTGCCCTAGAAAGTAGGTTAACCTGTCAAGTTGTAAATTATCATTTAGACTTACTTTAGAATAATTTTTGAAAGTAATTTACTAAGTTGTTGACGTTTTAAAAAAGTTAATTATTACTATTTACTACAATTTTTTATTCGTTCAATAAAATCTGATTTTTACAAGCTTCCATTAAGTTGCATAATGCATTCATCCTGCTGTTGGTTTCAATCAGACCCGTTATCAATACAAGGGTTGGTATTATTTAACCCCCTTGTATAGAAGTTCTTGGCCGACGTGGTTGTTCAGTGGGAACGTTGCGGCCGTGCCTGGGGCATAGTCCACGCGCCCTAAATCCAGCATCCCACGGGGTGAGTCAGATGGATTCACAATACTAAGGGGTCGAGTTGGTTACCCTATTTTCGATTGCATATATCTCTCTCTTTAATGCATTTATGCATTCAAACTATTTTATGAATTCGTCTGTATGAACTCAGATAATAATACATTTTTTTTTTCAATTTTTGATTGAATTGAACTAAACAATAACTTCTGGATATGGATGACCGTTAATATTCTTACAAAATTAATTTGTTAACTCGAATTTTGCCAAATTTAACCGGTAAATAAAGACCTTTGTTACAGATTTAAACTTTTTTATTATAAAATATTGTTTACATTACAACTTGCCAAATACACGACGCCTTTCCCAAACAGGATACCGCATCGTAACAAGCGGTTTGCTATATCATCACAAGGAAATATTTCAGAAAAGGTAAGCGCACAATGTTAAAGCAGTGATAAATTTTTGCAGTAAATTATTTGCATAAAATTTTGAATAAATTATGTGTTAAATAAATTTGCAATTTAAGATTTAATAAATATTTCTGGATATATTTTTGAAATTTAGTAACAACATAATTTAAGCACTATAGTAGAAACGGAATTTATGATAAATTTAATAAGCACAAGAAGAAGGTAAAATAATGCATGGAAAATAAATTTAAGGAAGATATTCAGTGTACGTTTTTTACTGATTGCGATTGTTTTAACGTCAAACTAAGTAACACAACTTCTGTTCAAAATTTTGTTCCCATTAGTGGCACAAAATTCTTTTATAATTTAATTTTAGAAGTACTACTCTTTTTAATTATTTTAAGAAATTAAGCCCTTAAGAAGCGAAAATTCAATAGATATTCGATTCCACAGTTGTAATCAGGAGTATGTGTGCCAAATTGAAAAATTGTATACATTGTGAATTCATTTCCGCCAAAATGTCTTTTGAAATGCTAATATTATGGACTGGATTATTAATTTTTTCCTGCTTTCATCAGGTTCAATTGACTTAAAATAATCTATACCTTGCGTTCGGTATTAAATAGCTACTATGTAAAATTTGATTGAAAGCGGTCAAAGGGTTTAGGACGGAAGGGTTTTGTTCTCATGTCTCATTTATCGAGTTTCTTGTCGTGCTTGCCAGTAGCGTAATAAGGAAACGATGGCCCGCATATAGAAAATAATTGATATAATATAAAAAAATTTTAATATGCAGTCAAGTGATTATATAATAATTACATCGGAGCTTGGTGCGTGCATTTGTTGAGGACTCTCCAATGCAACTTGAAATCGGTGGGCTTCGACACCAGCTTGCTGTGATACTTGTGTTGACAAATGAACGAACCAATCAAACACAATAATTGTGTTTAAAAAATGTGCTTAATTTAAAGAAAAAAAGAAAAATTATCAGAACAAGGCAATAACCAATTACTGTAATTTTATATGAAAATTAAATATTTGAAATAGTTCTAAAAATATTTAACAAATAAAAACATATTTTTTGTAACATCATCGTAATCGTTAATTTAATCCACCTTTTCACATACAATCTTGATGTGCTACTGTATGCGAGAGGGCGAACATCCCTTCTAAATCAGTATGTACCCTTAATGTAGCTCTTGTCCCTTGAACATGACCCTACTGAAGAGATTTGATTAACAATATGTGTATACGTGTGATCTGAAGTGTACTAAATTGACAGGAGACCTTAAAAAGATATTGCATTTGTAACGTTCGAGTTTTATGATTTTATTTCAATCTTTTTACATCTCCTATTTTATGATTTATTCAAACGCCCGTTTTTACCTAATTTTTTATGTTAAAAAGCAAATGTTAACAAAAAATCAAATCCTTTAAAAAATAAGAACACGGAAGGAAAACATTTTATTGTGGGGTAATATAAAAAGGTTCCAAAAATGTAAAAATCCTACCAATTCATTGTTCAAAAATTTGACGATAATAAAATATCTCAGTAACTGTTTTTTTTTTTGAAAAAAGGTTTTAAATTTTTTGAGGCACTTTCATTTTTACTGCTTCTTTAATGTTTGGTGAACCTGCTAATTTAAATGTACTACCTAACAGTTTTTTTTATGAAATATTTGACAAGTTCTATAATTGGGAAATCTCTTTTTTGCGTTACTTTTTAACTATTATAGTAACAATTTTAGAATTCCGGGGATGGTGAATCTAAAGGGACTTTGAGTCCGGACTCCGGTCACGGCTGTAATTTGCGATGAAGCGCGAAGGGAAATTGCCAGTGTGCAGTTTCCGTGACTTAATGAGAGGCAGCGCCTCAGGACAGACCATACCTGCCCGGAATGTCCTCATCAGGATATAATAGAGACATTGGACGCGACTAGAAAATGCCTAAAGTTCACTCTAACGACATTTGAACGTTTACGACGTAGACATTTTAGAAGCAATAACTAAAATAAAACGCTATTCCATATTACGATAGTAAAGTTACGTCTTTATTAAATATCGTCAAGTGCTGGAATGGTTTCAATTTAATTTCAAATTAAATTTTTACTTTTACTTGCTTAATTTATAATCCAGACAAAAATTAGTTTTGCAAATAATTTGAAGTGCAAAAGCGACCACTTAAAATTCCGCGGTCTAGTCAATTTTAATTGGATTAAACGATGAGGAAAGAATCTAAGAACGTCGTGAAAACAGAACAACCCTTAATTTGTTTCATAACGGTTGTTGTAGTTGTCGGCAAACTCTTTGAAGTGATAAGTAGCTAATTTGTTAAACAGCCGCTTTATCCACTTATATCCCCAGATTTATAACCATCTTGAGGGTTAAAGTTACTAAAGTTTACGGATGAGCACTGAAGACATAACAAAGTTAAAGAATGTTAAGTAGCTAATTGATTCAATAAATTTTAATGGCTTTGTTTTCAATTCGCTTGAAATTTTAATCTCTGCAAACATAGGACTTTTATATGCAAATATTATAATAACCGATTCACATATTCAAAACACGAAATGTTCGAGAAATACAAAATTTTATTTATTTTCAGAGTCCAGAGTGCTCTATTATAAGAATTCCAAATACAGATAACCAATTTATCGAAGTGGTGAAAATTTTATTGAATTTGGGTTTTCCATTTGTATAAGAAAACTCAATATTTATGAGTGCACAAATTTTATTAAAAATTTAAACCTCAATATGACGTTACCTCGATGTAAAGTTTCTTCAACACTTACTGGAGTGTATTATATAGTACAGTCATAATTAATTAAAAAAAGTGGTCAATAAAGGCAGAGCATCAGTTCGTCCAACGATTTGGCATTTTTTAAACCATCGTTTCTCAATTTTTTTTGTATCGCGACGCTCTAAAGAGTTAAGGACGAGAGAAAAGTTCGCGATCCTCTCATGAACAGGAATGTCAATCGACAGGAAACAGAAAAGCCAATAGAATGGTATATTTATCCTTCGCGACCCTCCTGAAGTTCTTTGCGACCACCCTGGACTTTGGCAATCCAGGTTCGGCGACCCCCCCATACTTGTTTGCGAGACCCCCAGATTGAGAAACGATGTTATAATAAAAGTTTTATAAAAAAATTTGGCCCATTATACTAACACTGAGTTTCAATATACATATAACCCGCTGCATCAACAACGTCTCTTGTTGCATTATATCCCTTTTGACCCTGTGATTTAAAGAGGCTATTTTTGTTCAAAGCATGCAAGCGGAATTAAATAAAGCTTCCATCGCGGAAGAGGGATCCATCCAAAAGAATGGCAGATACTGTAACCCATGTGCCATGGCGACGTCGCATAAATTACACACACAAAAATTCATATCACATACAGAAAAATTGCCATCCAAATTATAGCAGATTCACAACATTTCACAATACCACTATTGAAGTCAGTTACAATATTGATGTTCTCCTGGTAATTTACATGTAACAAACTATTATGTAAAAACAAACCAAATTGTTAAAAATGATAACTATTACACGAAAGCGGACTAGCATGGGATTTTAAGCAATGTACTTGCAGTTAGACTGATGATGATCCTTAAAAAGATGGTATAATAACCGAAATTCATCACAGCAGTCTTTTTATTCAAAATAGAGTAGGTACATAATATTATGTAGGTATAACAATATTATAACTTTTTTTACAAATGGCTGTCGATAAAGTGACGAGAAAAGTACGTAAAACATATTTCTAAATCTAAACTTTGAAATCGAGATCATCAGAAAAATAAAAATTGACCATAGTAGATATTTTGCTTGTTACCCCACTGTCTCTTCTACTTCTTCAGCTATTCCAAACTTCAGACAAACTCGTGGATTTTGGGGGCAAATCAGAAGTCACTCAATATTTTACCATTTAGACGTTAGTATAAGTTAGTATTTCTTACATTTTATTATCACAAAGGTTAGTTGTACAGTCAAGACCAAAGGGATCGAAGTTTTTAAAAAAATTGGTCAGTAAAATTATAGTTCCATTAAACCAGTACGAGTCTGATGATATAAGTTTCACGTGTAGAAAGCGTGGATGAGATTGAAACATGTAATCTGGTAAGGTTTTCTTTGATTTTATAATTTTTTTGCTAATTTTTTCAATTAAGATCGAATCCTATTTAATTTACGGTCCTGGTTGTTGGTGCCTTTGTTGTAATCATTTGTAAGAAATAAAATCTAAAATCTACCTGCATATAATTAAGGACCGATTCTCAACTATAATTTGTATTATATTTTGATGTTCTTTGATACATCTAAGGCTGTGAGTATGAGGACATAATTTTTTTTGATATTTTATTTCAAGTAAAAATTCTCTGAAGCACCAAACTGTCATAAGAACTACTCTATTGGATGGTAATAATCTTAATTATTTCCTTCCATTTAGCATACATTTAGCATCTTGGTATTGCTGCAATATTGATGCAATATCAAATATTGGCCCAATATTAGCCTGGCTTTTGTATTTGTTTTCCAGGAAGTATTTCACGTAGGAAAAATCTGGATTAACACCCGCCATCCGAAGTTGCTGGTACGCTATCGCATGAGCAGCAAAACTAATTCTGTTAAATAAATTAATTGCCATTGCATCGGCTTGGTCGGTGCAAATTTAAATATTAATATAAAATACAGAGTTTGTTGATTTATTGATTGGCCCAATATAGAGCCAAAGCCGTGCTACATTAGCTAAGTATACTATTATCCGTGTAGATGTATAATGTATTTCGCTCGTTTAGGAAAATATACATATAAATGCCTTATAGGCAGTCCTTTTCAACAACCTATAGGTTTTAGGTAGTTGATAAAAGCACTAAAAAAAATTAGTCATTATTAGCAAAATCCTTAAAAACTTGGCAACTTTTGAGTAATTTTGTCAAACTGTCAGTAAAAATAAGTTCTCTTTTGTATAAAATTTTCCCAAAAAATAAAATTGACAAATTTTAATTAATACATTTGGTAAAGTAATACGGATTTTTTTAGGTTGGGAAAAAGTTGATTGAATCCATCACTGTTCAGCATCATCCGGGTATATCCACCGTATCGTTAACTATATTTGCACTTCTTGCTCTTTAACACATGAAAATCTAACAAAGGAAGATAGTGGACTTTGTCCAAAACTGCGCTAGGAGACGTTTTGCAGCACTTGCTTGGCTTAGAGGCCATTTTCAATTTTGATATGACAAGTTCACCCAAATTAAGCCCAAACAAACTGAGGTTCTTGTTAGGCTGGGAATTCTGATGCATTGCGGATTACAACAATTCAGCCTTAATCAGGTTAATCGAAAGATCCTATTCGATGTACCATAGTTCTAAAATTCTAAGATCTTGCATTAACCCTTTCGCGGGCGAATTATTCTGGCTACTTTTTTAAAAAAAATTTTTGGAAAATATACTATATTAGACCCCCTGAGTAGTTATTAATGGTTATCTAATCAATTTTTGCACCGGAAGTTGTAAATATAGAAGTGGGAAACCGTCTTCCCACGGGACCATTCTAGAGCACTTGCATAAAAACGATTTTTTGCTAAAACACTTACTTTTTACTTTTTTAAATTACTTTTAGCAATGGTTATTGCTATTGGATGTTCTCAATATTAAAAATAAATCAAAACTTTTTGTAATAATTTGTATTTTATTAAAATTTATGATTACCTTATACCTAAAGTACAGGTAAATTTCGCAAAAATTTTACTTTTGAAAATGAAACTTTTTAAAGCATGGGTTGACAGTAGAATGTCCAAAAACAATAAAAATGATAAAAAAAACCTTATAAAGTAACAATAACACAAACATTTTCGCTAAAAACTTAAATTCGCTCGCAAATTTCAATAAATGTATCACAAATAATCAAAGTTTTGATTTCATAATTGAATAACTTTCTAAGTTTTAAGAATATTTATTGGCAAATTAAAAAATTTACTTCGTATATGTCTTGTAGTAAAGATCTGACACATATTAGGTGAAAAAATTTATTCCCATGGACCTATTTCTTACAATTTCGCTACTGGGAATACGTCTTCCCGCGGCCCACTAAAGGGTTAACTTGCAGAGTGTGCACTTCAATTTTTTCGTAAGCAGTATGATAATTTCATTCAATGCCCTTGTAAACGACCAAGAACATCTCTGCAAATTTTTGCTAGAATGAACGCAGAATAAATGCTCAAACTCGTCTGTGGGTTTATTCTATCAAACATTTTCTGAATTGTTCTTGGTGATCTAAAAAGGACCTAAATTCATTACAAAAAATTATCTACTACTACTACATCTCACACGAGTAGGTTAACTTCGAATATTTTCATTACTTATTTTAATTTCTCTTTTGATTTTTGTCTCGATAATCATTCTATTTTATAGGATCCCAGTGGTTTCTGTCTGTTCGTATCGCAAAAATTCACTTACGATCGAAATCCATTTGCATTAGGTAAAAGAAATCGCATATCAACTATCAAGTATGAGAAACAACAAGAATTATTATGTTGTTTCAAAACTTCACTTGAAGTTTTGTCTTAGAAAATGGACTTCTATCACCACTTAAGACTATTGGTCATTGGGACCCTACTTTGTATAGAATTAATAAGTTAAACTTAATCAACATGGAATCCATTTGCCCATCTGAAGATTGAAAAGCAAAAGCATTATTAACAACCACCTGATAAGCTCAATTTGGGTTAAACTAACCATATTTTCCAGAGCTTTTATGATTATACATTTATATTTGACTTTCTTACATTCAGCAGATTTAGAAAGTTTTACGTTGCAATATGCCGATCATTTAATTTTTATATTTTATGACGCCGTTTTGGTCGTTTGCCGACATTTTATTATTGGAAATCACAAATAAATACAAAGAAAGTGGGTAACTTCTGTAAAATTTTTATTATGTCAATACTTTTGCGGCTTGACTTTTGCTACCTGATGTTATAAAATTTTATTCTTCATAAAATTTTATGAGAGAAAGCCCACTCTGTATTTTAAAATTTTTTAAAATTCGGCATCCAACAAACGTTCTATTTCTTCACTTACATTTTAAACGGGTTTTATGATATTTTTGAACCAATTTCAATTTTGAAAAAGTAGGTAGGTATCTGCCAAGTCAAAATGAAACAAGAACACAAAATAAATAATATGTCGGTATTTAAAAATATTAGTTGTGGGTATTTCGGAAATTAGTATGTTTCCTGTGGTTTTGCCTACCAAGAAGACCACCAGAAAAGCAACCAATATGTTGGTTTTACAAAACAATTATAATTCCCTAACATTTAGTTTCCGCAGAGAAAAAAGTTAAAAGAGTTCATGGAAAATTAAAATGTGGGAAAACAAATTTGTTTTTGGTTTAATTGTTTTACTGCGTTAACAAAAATATTTTTATTCTTACATTAAACTACTGAAACGAAACCGATTTAAACCCAAGCAATATAGCAATTCTTCCACCAAATAAAATAAGAATCAAAATAAAATAAAATAGGAGGTCATATAATCCATACAACCTTAATCTGGGGTCACTTGTAGTGAAATGGACACAGATAAGCTTTACGATGCATTTAAATTTGGTTCAATCGTACAAGTTTGTATAAGAAGCTAAACAAGTCAGACAAGGAAAGCACGTAAGTTTGTAATACAATTGCACGGAAAATGGATATAATAGTGCTTTGATATGGGAGGGCTACTCGGTACGTTTGTTCTTATCAAGGGGTAGTTATTGCAAACTATAGCCTCTTTTGTAAGGATTATGTGACCAAGAATTTATCCCTCAAACGAAATGTATTATATCAACTGAACTTGTAAATTTAAATTAAAAGTTTACGTAACAAAGCTTCAAAATATTTAACCGTAACAGCTCATTTCTGGGTAAACCTCAAAATGTGAGACGAAATAGATCATGATGGTCATTTATTTTAAGAAGAAGAAAGTTTTCGTCAAATTTCAATGACAGAAAACCGAGCGCTAACCAAAGACTAATTGTTCGTTTTTGTACCAGAAAGGACCAAATTATGGTTCGTAAATATATCAACTCTGTGCTTATTGTCCACGTAATTTACAACATCATTCTTAATGACCTTCTATCTTTTGTAAACTACATTTAATGATTATATTGACCGTAAATAATTTTATAGTTATTGCACAAAAAAAGTCGTCACGAGTTATTTGGGAAATTCTCTAAAACTAATCAAAACTTTAATAGAAGTCGTTGATTGCAATAATAGAGCACATTCTGTTTGCGACGCCCATATAGACCTATTAGAAGTTATATTAGAGTAGTTAGGTATCTAATAGACACCTTAGGCTATCACACGACCCTTGGCGAGTTACTATAGCACTTCTACCCTTCAGAAAATCACAAGCACTTAACTAAAGTAATCAAGTTCATGTAATATAACACTTGAACGGAATCTTGCAAATTGATCGTTTTCAGGACTATAAATTTCTACGATTCCATTTTTTTTGTACAACCTTTCAAGCAGAACACGTGCCCTACATGCAGCTTGTTCGTCCATAAAATAAACAATTGGAAGTTCACAGAAAAAAGCGGTCTACTTTTGGTTGTAATGACCAGCAGTTGGTTTTACGTCTTTTCAAAAAGACCAAAATTAACGAGCTAGTATGGTTTCGAGGCGTTGTGTTAGAGCCACAAAAATTTACAATCGTCTAGTAGACAGGTTAGCAAATACACTTTTTATAATTCGGAAAAGCTTACACTAAGGCGACTCAATTACGGTGCATAATTTATTGCAAAGGTTGTTTGGATGTTAGTTGAAAAATGGAACGGTAGCGTATTCGTAAAGTAAGATAACAATGAAGTAGCTTTTGACTGACATGGATAGAGAAGTTCCCTATCAGTCGCCATCTGCAGACATTTGGTGTTTTCACTGTCTTACCTGTGGTCATTACTAACCGATTTTACTAGTTAGCACGTTGACGAATGTGTCTGTAAATTTAATTCATCGTCTTGTTACGCTCCCCATTATTTATTGTCAAGATAAAAGAAGAAAAGGAAAAGTTTATTTTACCGTAAATTTTTGGAAAATGGAAATAAAGAGTTATTCTGTTTTCTGTACAATCGAAACGTATACACAGCTAACGGGAGATGACAAGATTGTAAAATGTTACGTTCTGTTTGAATTTACGACTTTCACTTTTGTCATAAAAGGGTTACACTTTTAACTGTTACTTTCTAAATATTGCTAACGGGACAACCCTTTCGAGCATTTATTACATGATTTCTTAAATTTCTGGGTAACTTTCCAAATTTAAAAACGAAACGGTATTTTGTGTTATGTTCAGTATTGGAACAGGTTGTCACACTTTCACACTGTGAGTAATTTTCCAATATCAGGACTTAATTTTTCTGGTATCAAAAAATAATGCAAATAACAACTATTTTTTAAAATAGGAAATTATACTTCTTAATTTCTGTATTTCCCATTATGTAAACTTAAGAACTAAAAATTAAGCCTTAAAAGTAAATTTCATAGCATGGACAAATTAAGGAACTGATTAGATTTAAAGATATTTTTATTAATAACGAAATATTATTATTAATATTTGGTGCTTTTGACCTAAGACAAAATTAGTGTTCGTTATATACCACCTAATTTTTTTACATTGAATTGAATGTAATTCAATTTAAATTAAGTAAGTTGAATTAAATTTTGAAAAGTATGTGTACACACCACACTTAAATATTTTTTATCAAAATTCTTTCGACTAATAATAATTTGTCATTAAATCGTAATCGTTTATTATTCAAACAATAATATTATTAACTTTCAAAAATTACTGATGCGCATGACATTAACGAGGTTCACCATTTAAGTTAATTTTAATGAATTTTTAAAGTAGGTATATATCGGTGCCCCGTATATCAAATTCTTTATTAAAATTGGTGATGCGGACATGAATTTCCGTTTCTTGCGAATTTTTGTTTGAACGTGTTGTCAATAGATGATGTAGATTCGTGTAAGTTCTAATTCAATTTCCATCATTTTAATTTCATATTTAAGTTACGAGTACAATAATTGATGTTTGGAGAACTCCAAAGCAGGTTTTAATTTTGGTTCTAAAATAGTCTAAATTATAGACTCTAAAACTTTTGTACCTCGAATTTACCTGCTTGTATATCATTTTTTTCATTTATACCCAAATAGTTTTGGAAAAATTCAGAAAAAAATTCGATTCAATTGACGCCCATAATTGGATTAACAAACTTCTCAGTTTCTGCGTGGAACATGAACAGCAAATTTTTTAATTTTAATTATGTTAAAATCAATTATTTTCAAAAACAAAGTTAAAAGTAGGGTCTAGCTCAGGGGTGGTTAACCCAAATGATCTTGCGAGCCACTTTGGAAATGCATCATAACTTTGCGGGCCACATATAAAAAAATTATATATCCCCATATTAGATTTAGGTACACTATCATAGGTGCAACTAGGATCAAAAGTTTGGGGAGGCTAAAAAAAGGTCTTCAAACAATTTTTTTGCGCCTCAGGCAAAAAATTTAGATTTTTAAGGTCAACGAGCTTAGATTTAAAGTAAGAAATTATAAAAGGATGTATTTGTACTAATTTTTGTGATTTCAGGGGCAGAAAACTATTTTTTGAAAAATAATAAGCTTCTCGAAAGCCTGGTCTTCGACGCTAACCTCATCGTTTGCTAATCAATTCAAGTTTTTTACCTCACTAAACTGAAGTATCATAATAACAAACACAATTTTTGTAAATAGTATATAGTATATTCGGTAATTAAAATTTGTTTAATTCAAAAAATCAGTTTTAAGCATAGAAAAATAAGGAACAGTTCTTAACATTTGTGACAAATTTCCAACTCAAAATTAAAATTTCTGTGGAAATTCAGTGTTTACTAAGAAGTAAGGGTAGTTAATCGATTCTTCTTAATATCGCCATTAAAAGCTGATAATTTTTGGGATACTTTACAATTTCAATTAAAAATAAAAAATGTACAAACAGGCAGAGCCATCGCACCCTATTGTTCACACTGTGCCAAACACACGGGCGGCCAAAATTAGAAGCGGCCAAAATCCCAAAATAGGAGTTAAAATAGATTATATTTACTTTATGCCAGGGAATAAGTAGTAGAAATTTAGAAAATCATATTAAAAAAATCCGAAAAAGTCGGCTACATGGGCGACCAAATTAAACTTTGCACACGGGCGGAAATACCCCTAGCGACGGTCCTGCAAACAGTTATAAAAACTAAATATGAAATATTTAAAATTTCGTTATTCATGTTACAGATTGAAGAAGTTGAATTTGGATACAAACGAAAATAAGAGAAAAGAGGTACGAAAGGTTTCAAATAAGGCACAAGCAATCTAACTATGATTATTAGTCTTTAGTCTCCCCCCTTTTTCTCGGTTAATTTGTGAAATATTTGAAAAATTATTTAGACACCAGAAAAATAAAGAGGTATAAACATGTACAAACGAGGAACGCACAATTTAGACTGTTTTGGATCCAAAAATTGAAATAGAGGGGAAAACTGTCGATACGCACCTTATACATAATAAATGAGGAATTTGGTGAAGCTTCCATTGCGCTTCTATAACCTTTTTTATTCGTATATTAGTTCTTATTCCCAGCTTATTACATCAAAATGATAGTGATGACATTACTAACTTGGATGACAGGATCATGTTTTTTTTACCATCAAAACTGAATTTTAATCTGATAAAATATAATTAAAGTTGAGTAAACGCGCATAATTTATTTTACTTATCAGAATATGAAATCCACATAATATCCATCGATTGACACCGGTTTCGCACAATAATCCGAAAATAGGAAGGAAAATAGAAAAACGTGTCTGAATTGTATTTCCTCCTCGCCAAATCAACTAGATGCAAAAGGTTGTTACTATATAGACTGCGTATATCATAGGCCTATAAAATTGAAGCTCAAAGATTTGACACCAATTTTAGTTGAAACGACCACCTTACGAACATCGCTAATTTATCTTGTGTATCATCAGAAATCTTTTCAAAAGATAATTATTATTGGAATTTTGACCAACAAATTGTAACGAAATGAGAGGGTTAACCCAACTAGAGAGCAGAGTCCGTCACAATCCGGAAATGACCTCTCCAGTTTATTTAGCCACGATGTTAATAAACCAGCTCTCAGTTAGTGTGGAGGCCAGGCCGTAGATTCTGAAAAAAATGGTATCTGGGGGGGAACTCAAAAAACGCAAATGGTGATAAGTGATAAAACTCAAAAAATGCACAGTAGCAAATAAAATACGGTGTTACATCAAAAAGTGCACCCTCTTCAAATTTAACAAGTACCCAATATAAAACAGTCGAGCTCTCGTAAGCTTACAACTTAAAATGGTGACTGGTGCTAGCTTCCAATCGCTTTTGAACGTGTGGCTTCAAAATGTGAAAATCTAGACACTTGTTAGTTCTACAACGGTTACACTTGATCGACTTCGCTACACAAAACACAGCTTGCAGATGTGACGTTGGAACTGGACGATGAGAGAGATGGTATTGGAGCTCATAAGCAAGATTATACTATGCAGATAACAAAGGAATTCCCCACTCGTTATTAAACACAACAACAATAATCGTTAACTCGAGGATATGGTAAACAACAACTAAAAAGATGTTGCCAACCATAGAGAATACAAAATGATCACACAACTTGCGTACCAAAAACTGCGTAGTAGATCGCCACATAAAGTTACCCAATTACTGCCAGCTGTTTACAGTAGCACCAAAAATAACCGCTAGAGCTGGAACAACTTGTTAAAAAAGAATCTGGCACGAATATTTTAAACACAAACCAAGTCGGCACTCAGAAGTCGTTGTGAAAAACAATACGTCCGCTCTTCCCTATATGGTCAGGGTAACTGGTATTCCTAAGCGAAAATGTTCAAATTGTTAACAATCTGCCCGCAATATGCATTGCATTCAAAGATTGCACTCGCATCGAGCAATATTGTGAAATTCAATTCAAGGAGGAACTAAATAGCAAATGCAAAAATTTGTTACAAAACGTCAATAATTTGTTCTTAATTACCATGTAAGGGTTAGTTAGAGAAATATTTTTAAATATTTACAAAGCGGTTAAAATCTCGTTAATCTGCGCGTCAGAAACATTTTCAAAAAGTAAAAACTACTGCAATCACCACCAAAGGAAGAATATTATCGGCTACCTAATGATTTGTCAAACAATACTAATATTTCAAAAATATTAAAATGCATTGTGCAAACCTTTTTTAACCACCAAATTTAAAAATCATCACCTAACCTAACCTACTGATTCCTTTAAAAAAATCGAATACTTTGTAGTTTGTTGTTCTAAACTTCACAGAAATCAATTTATTGGCTACTTTATTTATTTTTGAACTACTTAATAGTAAGTTAAATTTTATAGATGAATTTCATTCTATTTCAATATTTTTAATTCTGTATGCAACGATTCCAATTTTTGTGAAAGCTGTTGATGGCGGTCTCACCTTACGTGGATCATATACCTCGGTTTTAATTTTTTGACAAGGAATTGACAGATCTCTTCAGGTATAAACAAGATCAAAAACATCACAAAAGCTAAAAACGCATGAATAAAATTTTCAATTTCTAAATATCTGTCAAATTTTGATATTTCCTACTTATTATGTAAAATAAATCTTTAGTTATCATAGGTGTCGGCATTTTTGATCTTACAGCTGCAGATGATCGTCTTAGCACACTTTCGTTGTAAGTATTTTTATTTGGACCGCACTTTTTATTTCCGCTGCTAATAACGGTTTCGAAAAGCGCCAACTAAATTTTAATTGGGTTATTTAAAAAGTTAAGTAACTTTTTCATCGTAGGTAATTTATTTATTTTCCATTCAAGAGATTGAAAAGTATCAAAAATGTATTAAGACCGAACAGTATAAATAGGTTATTGTGTAGCTTTCAATTTGTGTCTGAATTGCGTTCACGAATACAACAAACCGGAAGCCAAAAGGTGGCTAAAAGGATGAATGAAATTATTACACAAATGTCAAAAGCTTCTTATAAAAGACGAACTTACACTAGGAGAAATTGGTATTACGCAATTACCATCAAGAGAAATGTCTCCGAAAAAGTGGCGTTACAAAAATGCATTTTCTGGTTGGTATATTAAATTCGATACGGTCATTTTTTACGTTAGTAATCCATAACATCATTCTTAATACTTCAAAATTCTAAAGCAGTTTTGATGTGGTTTGAACGCTGCTTTATTAAGCTTAAAAAACTTGAAATATAACTGTCAGATTATAATCTTGTAAAACCAGTGTATCAAAGTAGCACTGAATGATAAAATAGTATAAAGCGGAAGGGTGTGATGGGCTTTATATGGTTGGCAGTTCTGTGGGCTTGTGTGATATATTTTTAAAGACGAACTTTTGGAAAACCCTTTGTCGAGACACTGTTGCACCTTTTTACGTCTTTTTGATCGCTTTCGTTATTCATTTTGGAATTTAGTTTATTTTGATGGGTTAATAAATAAAAAAATCAGCAACAAAGAAAACTATTACAATGAAGTTCCAAGTGGTAAAAACTGATATGCTTTTGTGCGATTTTTAAGAACTGGATTATTGGATGTAGACATACGTTTCTATATAGATTCGCAAACTCTTCCGGATTGCATAATATATTATTATTGTAGTAGCTACCTAATTTGAAAATAAAAACAGCGATCAAGTAACATAAAATATATATGGTTTGAAAGTTTTAAAATGGCCGTGAATAATAGGCACTCATGTTCTTTGGAGTTTTAAGCTTCCTGTGCCACCCACTGTTTTTGTGACATGACAAATGGTATACTTAACGTCTTCATACTAAATTTTCAATCCTAAGTATAGAATTCAGTTGTTAAAGGACCTTATTATAGTTTACATAAAGTTCAAAATATGACCGTGAAATTACACCAGAATATACAAGCGATTTTTGACGCTACATTAAGGTTAACACTTTATTTTGATTTTCTAAAAGACAACCGTAATAGACAACTGTAAATATCTATTACTTTCTCTTTTCCAAAAAAATTATAATTTACCTATATTTTTCACAATAATACACAACTGCACTTACATACTTTACAGGTACCATTATCACATTTTACTTTTATTAATTTTAATTTTTATTGTGATATTATATAAGTAGTAATATATTATAACAGAAGGTACATAATTAGCATATTATTTATGCCTAGTATCCCATTATGAATCTTTCTTCGATTCAATTTTTTTATCTTTTGAAGTAAAAGAAATTCAAAAAAGCAAAATACAAAACCGTCACCAGTAATTTGAGAATAAACTTCGGTTCTTTCTGTAAATTAGCTGCGTAGTCTAGTAAATTGACCTTTCCATCCTAAGTATGTAATATACTATTATTTCTTAATTGAAATTAATAATGTATCCTACACAAAATCAAATTTAAATTGACAAGAAATAATTCACAAGATCAACCGAATAGAGCAGCCATAAATTGTTATATTTGTGTTTTAAAAATATATTTTGTGCTTACTTTCATACGTTCATTCTTATAGTAGGTGAGAAAAAAAAGAAGCGAAAGAATTTTCGAACTATGCAACTTTTAATTTAAAAATTTAATAGTGGTCCAGCTATAGGTTCCCCTGGTAAGTTGGTTGAATTTACAATGCAGATTCGTAATACCGTAAGTACCGCAAATTCATAAGGACGGCACTGTACATCTTAACTTTTTTTTCTCCCATGCTAATAAAATAAGGATCTGGCAAGGTATCCTTACCTTAAAGCTTCAGTTTTTAGGAAATAAGATACTGGTATTATCTTGTACTTAGGGGCTTAATATCTCTTTTGAAAGACTATCAAAGAATCTGAACTTTTCCTTTTACTATGTAATTCAAACCTTAAGCTTATAACGAAGTAAAATTACTTACACATCTCAAAAACAGAATTAATCAAATTCAACCTTTGAAGTCGAATAAAAATATCTTCACCGCTGAACGGGAAAATATAGCTTTAATGATGCTCCAAAAATTATATTTGCGTAAATAATAAGCACAATAAAAAATATATATTTCAACTAAATCCTATTTAAGTTATCGAATAACAGGATAAAATGGTAAATCTGGAAATAAGAGATTGTTAGCAATTGTGCATGAAATCAGATTAAACTATACAAAAAGGAATACGAGATTTTTTATTGTAAATGAAAATTTTTGACTGAATTCCTATAATATGTTCAAATTTTCTATAGATTTTTATTTTATTGATGTTTTAGTAGTAATCTAGATAGGCGTTTCTATTTTGCTTATAGCATTATGAAAATTTGATAAAAAAAATTTAAGTAGGTACGTTAAAAAACTTTTTTTTTATATTTACCGATGTAAAAGATAAACGTGATGGAATTGTCAAAGTTTGCTTTCAATAAAAAATGAGACGTTTTTAAATAATTTACAGTCTCTTAAAACTACATAATGGCGATAATGTTTATCCCATAAAAGGACTTATCTTTACCAATCTATGATCATTTTGTCCATAAAAGCTATTCACATACTCTGCAACAAAAAACATCTTTGTGTTGAAGGTTGATCTACCAATATAAAAGCATCATTAAATTCAGCTAGCAATCGAGACATAACAAACCTTTTTAAAATTTTCTTAATAGTTACATTACATTAACAATTTATTTAACTGAGGCAAATTAAAAAATATTCAATTTGTTTATAATAAAATCAATTAAGCAATTCAGTATAAGGAAGTTGACCAGTTCAAGCTGTTGCTCCATTTATAGTAAAGTTGGGGTCTAATTTATTGCTTTTCGCCTTTCACCACCAAGGTAAACCGAACATACCTTTGATCCAACCCCCTTAGATTAGCATTAAGAACCCTAACGGGTTAACCCCCTTTATAACAATAATAAGAACATGTAAATAAATATTGTCAATGTTAACGGTAAATATATAACTGGGTTAATATTTTTTCTGGTGCTGCTGGGATGATATCCATTTATTTAAAATTTATCCGATTTATCCAACGCAACGTTTCAATTAGTCTCTACTTCATTATAATCAAAATATATTATTTAACACTGCTATATTAAATTTTTTTAGTAAAATAAAGATATATCTAGTCTTTATAATATTAATTAATTTGCCCACTAAAATATCAAATCCTATATCATCACTTCATCAGATAATATGTTTATCAGTTTTTATCGGCACCAAATTATCGTTGTTAAAAAGTTTGGAATTGAATATCTACATAAAATATATCCATATAAAAAATTTAAAAATCATAGGAAGCTTTTCAGGGATTTTCAATAACATGCATTATTTATGCAAATTTATTTTCAATATTAAAAATTGTATAATAATTATTAACATTATAAAATTTTAATAATACGCATGGAATGTACAGTTAAATTTTCTAAATTATTATTATACCCTAACAGGAACGCCAATGTAATAATAAATTGTCAAAAGCTATGGTCTTTTATTTTTTTGACCGAGGTTGACCAAATCGGCAAATCACTTATAACTAGAGACAGGATAGTTAGGCAAAATGCCTTTTTTTAAAAATTGAAATATTTCAGGCAGACCCAATTTAAAATCAGTTTCAGAGCATGTACTATTCAAAAATTCATTTTTTGTTTTGCCTTTTTCACCTATTTTGCGGTTGTTTTTGCCTTTTTTGTGCTTTTTGAACCAAAATATTTCTTTTTTGCTTTTTTAAAATTTATTTCTTAATTTTATTTAAAAATTTCTAAATGTTATATTTAATTATAAAAATTTTAAATTTTTAAATTCAAATTCTACTAATCGGTAGAATCCGATTGTTGAAATAATCTGGTTATGCTAGACGTAATTAGTAAAACAAAACCTCTTCTCCATTCGATTATGAAGCGCGCGTTATCACATTACTACGATTCGGCGACGTTATGCTTATTTGACGAATTCCAAACTGACTGAGATGTTAGCTCTATTCGCGGTAACACTCCTGGACACGTTTTATCCTACTGCGTCTGCGGTTTTATACTTTTTATCATCGAATTTGAGCTTTAATGACAATTTTATTATAAATCCGCAGACGCAGTAGGATAAAACTTATCCAGGATTGCTACCGCGAATAGAGCTGTTATTGTTATATTAGCTTTCCAGTGAAGCAGAGAATCGACACTAGGGAAAAAATTTAATGAAAAATTAATATAATGTTTTAGAAAAAAATCCATCGTATAAAATTATACAGGAAATTTCTAAAATACATCAAGGAATTTCGAATGACGATATTGATTTAGAGCTAACTCCAGATCAGATAAGTTCATTGAAATTTGCCCCTAGCACGTCTTGCGATGTGGAGAGATCGTTCTCCACATTCAAACAAATTTTTGAGTGACAGGAGAACAAATTTAAGCTGCTGTAGATATCGAAAAATTTCTGGTAACCAGTTGGTACAAAAATAAAGAGAATTAATTTGAATTTGTATGATTTTTGTTGAAAAAAACGTTTTTGCCTTTTTTGTACCTTTTTGCCTTTTATTTTGCCTTTTTTGCTTGTTTTTAATGCCTTTTTGCCTGCCTTTTTTGAGGTTTTATTTTGCCTAACTATCCTGTCTCTACTTATAACTATTATCTTGACTTATAAATCAGAATATTCGAGAAGATTTGCAATAAATTAGATTCAAAAGGTCCTTATTCGCCTGAAATGCTAGGCATTTAATTCATCTTAAAAAAAGCACTTTAATTTATCGATGTCGTGGTTCGACGTCCACGTTAAACCTTAGATTCTACTTGGAATTGTACTGCCAAGGTGTACATTAAAGTTAATCTGAAATCACTAATATAAAAATTTATGCATTACAATATTGAGGTTATAAGACTTGACCACTGTCAACTTCTGGAATGTTATCAAAGTCGGGCAGATTTTAGAAGACAACATAATTAATATGTAATTAAATAAATAATGTTTATTTTAACAGAACTTTATAATATTGTAAACATAGTAGTATCATTTATTCATATTAATTTATTGTAATTGAATGTATAATATTGGTTATTTGAAATATTAATTATCCACAAATAAACATTAAAAATTTATAGGTTAATAACTACTGTTAATGTAAGATGAGTTGCATAACACAAAATCAAACAAATAACTAGAACTTTATTGACGATTACATAATACATATTTATATAACATTATGGTTGTATTTTTTGTGGTATTTTTACTGTAAAATTCAAGTATATTATATAAAACGTAATTTGATGTAATGGCAACTGCGCGCATGCCTTATGGCACTGTTATGGCAGTGTTAGTTCCATGAGCATATAAATATTTTACATCCATTAGGTAGCTTGCTGGGCTGGCGTTCAGATGTGCCTGTACCCTAGTATTTCTATTAATGATGACAATTCATTAATTAACATGCCTTCCGAAGCACGGAGACCAGTCATAAGAAAGTTTGACCTCTTTCTGGATTTGAACCCGGTACCTCGCATTTGTAAGTGATCGCATTAGCTGCAAACGAATGACCGTCTCATTATGTAAATGTATGTGTAAATTTCTAAAAGTAAAAATTTGAATTTGTAATTTGTTATCGTGGGTTTGACAATACCAGTTGCTATTACTCGTACCTACATTATATTTCAACTCTTACGATGACCAATTCAAATCTTAATTCAATTTTTCGCATTGCAAGTAACTTTATACAAATTTGGCTCAATAACTGCACCTACTGATCTAAAAAATTGCTAAGCGAATATATCGAAATATTCAATCCGGCCTTTCGTCTTCTGGGTAAAAACAACCTTGCACTAACGAAATCTTTAATAAAATCCAAAGCTTTTCAAAACTAGCAAAATCTAAAGATTTTAGTACATTTGTTATTAAGTATTTGTTTTTAATTCAATTTATTGTTCTAATTTATCTTTCAAAATTTGATATTGTATTGCAGGGTTATCCAGAAAATTTGGTATAATAAAATTGTGTTTGAATAATAAATAAAATTGTGTACGTATATTATAATCTATGTATAAATTATTATATTAAAATTCGGTAACTAAAATTTAATAATAATTTATTATTTAAAAGATAATATTACTGTAATATTCTAAAATAAAGTAAATTTATGGGAACCCATCATCAGTAATAATAACTTACTAGCACCATCTGTTGTACAGAAGCCAATCCATACTGGCATCATTCAGCCAAGGGACCCACAAAATAACATTCTACTAAGAATTCCTGTAGTTGCTAAAATCCTGATAAAATTCTATTCACAGATGAAGAAATTGATTCAATTTATTCATTGATACTCCATAAACCGTAAAGATGGAGCTTTCGTTTTTAGGTATTCTTAGGTATTCAATATGAAAAAATGTTGAAAATTAAATTTAAAAAAAATATAGATATTACTATAACACTGAAAATCAAGAATCCGAATTGTACGTTGCCCATTATAGGTTATAAGAAAAGTTATGATCCAATTTCATTTAAAACTATTAACGTTTTCAATCGAAATTATTCGATTTCAACCCAAAGTTTTTTTCAATTTTGACCATTGGTTTTGAAGCAAAATGTTTTATTTTAATCATACACAGAAAAAGTAATTGTAAAACTTACGAAATTATCATAAATGTCTTTTAGTGAATATTTAGACAATTTGCTTAAATATTTGAGCAAATACATTGTGCCAATATTAATAAATTTATTGCAAATTTTTAGTAGGTAATTTGATTATAATAGTAAATTACTGCAAATTATAGAAAAATTACTACAAGAAATAATAAATAAATAATAAATAATATATTTGATTGTATTACTTATAACTACAAATCGTAGAAATTGTATTACAAAAACTAGTCAAGATGTATTAAATGTTGAAAATAAATTAATTACTAATATTTGAAGTAATTTTAACCCTTTCAGTCATTCTGTCCCTACTAAGGGACATGCGATTTTCACAGTTAAATAAAACGAGTGTTATGATTTTCTTACACTCGTTCTATTTAACTGTGCAAATCGCATGTCCCTCAGTAGGGACTGAATGACTGAAAGGGTTAACTAAAAAATTGCATTAAATAGTATCAATTTGGACATATCACAAGCCAACTACAAAATATGTAGTACTTTCTGCAAAAGTTTTAATAAAAATTGATTGAATCTATTTTCAGTGTATCACTCGCCAACTATAAATTGTAGTATTTTGTGCTACAATTGTAGTGCAAATTACTATTTAATTGATTTAAACTTGTAATTCTCTAAATCTATTAGTCTCCTACCAATTCGAGACTCGTGAGCTTCTTTTTCAGGTAAAAATAATAAAAGAACCAATTGGAAGTTCTAAATAGCGCTACAAACAGAAATACAGGCAGAGTTTTCTATAACATTCTTATATTATTATGTTTATCATTGTATGGATGTAAAAATTTGACAAAAATTCGACATTGTGGTCGATGATTTCATAGAATAAAATCCGTTCGGGTTCAAACTATGGGTGTTTCTTTCAAAAAATTTCCATCTCAAGTATCTCCTAAGCTACCTTCATTGGGTGAAGATACTTCACTGGGTGAAGGTTGCTTAGGAGATACTTGATAGAAGATACTTCAAAACGCCCCCGACTGGACATACTCAACCCCAAACCATTCAACTTTATAAGCTTATATAGATGGATAACCAGGCCCGACCTAAGGGGACCCCGAATGGGCCTCAAAAAAAGTAGTTTGTACTACTCAAATAACTTCGAAGTGTCAAAATAGCGGAAAATGTGATTTTCAAAAATCTCCCCTATTGGTAAGGGGCCCCCTCATCAGTCTCTATCCGAGGGCTCCCAAAGGAGCCAGTCCGGGCCTGTGGATAACCTTTGATATGAAAGATATAAAAATTCTGCATTATTTGAATATCCAAAAAATCTATTTATTTTCGACATTTTCATGTAAAATTTTTACCGTTTTTAAAATGCAAAATCAATTGTGTTAGTTAATTTAGATTAACAATTTCATGTCATAAATTTAAATTTGTAGATCTCACGTCGCAGGTAAAAATCTTAAAAGAGGGGAATTTAGAAATCACTTCGTCAGCATGGTGGTGTTATAATGCAAAAATGTAAAATATGCTTTTAGTACAATAGAACCAAAATATTGTAGCTACAATTCTGAAATCCTGAAATTGAAATTTATGTTTAATATCGCAGAATATTAAACCAGACTAGCAGTCTGGCGTCAATCAAACACAGATGGACTAAAGATCGGGAAACCGCGGTTCAAATCCTGGTTGCGCCGGATATAATATTGTATCAAAACTAGTTATTGATACCTAGTTAGCCTTGATCATTTCGAGTAGTCTAACTCAATATACTTAGTTTACGTTTTTTTTAACAAAAAATTATTACTTTTTAGAAGTGCCATTCCAAAGTTTCACGTCAAAAAGTTTAAACATTTCTAAGCAAGAAATTTTCTTGTATGTGAGAAAATTAATAAAATGGAGCGGGTTACTGGGTAAGGAGATTTACGAAGATATGGTCAATACCCATCTTGATGATTGCCTTTTATATGCCATCATTAAAAATTGGGTTCCTTGCTTCAAACGAGAAAAAACTTTTATTCAAAACGACGTTGGACCTGGAAGACCCATTTCAGTGTCAACTCCAGAATAGATCGATACAGTCCATGACTTTGCATCATCGCATTGTTAATATTGATTTGGGCATGAAAAATTGATTTGAAAAACGGATTCCAAAATGCCTGAACGTCAAACAGAAGCGAGTATGAGAAACATATATTTTGCACTAGAAACATCGTACTCAATCCCGATTTGAAAAAGGTCCGAACCTTGCGATCCAATTTGTTTGAAACTTGATTGCATTTCTACGATCCCGAAACAAAGCAGTAGTCAATGCCAAAGAAATTTCGAGTATAATTCTCATTGATTAGTTGGAAAAAGTGAAAAAATTGTAACTGGAGAGTATTATTCGTCATTATTAAAAAAGGTGCGAGAGAAAATAGTTGAAGAAAACGCAGAATGATCTCCAAGGAAATGTTGATATTGCAAGACTCTTATTCACGTGACCCAATCACGATTATGATGATTGATGATTCAATCTGTACCATACGCTTTAAAGAAGAAATGTTTTTAAAATTATTTTTCTATATCTCAAGCCGTTTTTGAGATATTTTAATAAAAATCCAAACACTTTTCAGGGCTTATTGACCTTAAATTTTGTATTGGACAATTGGAATGGAATTGAATGCGGTTAAAAATAAGAGGAACGGAATAAGGAACAATGATAAACACAGGCTCATCATCATCATACAGTCGTTAGGCTTCTTAACAGAAGCGTCGTGATCCTTAATGTTCGTATTAATAGTCGCGGATTGATCCGAGATTCAGAATTAACCCTCTCTCTCTCTCTCTCTCTATCTGGTTACTCGGTAACGGTCTAACCGAGGTTCAATCCTGAATCTTGGATTAATCCGCGACTATTAATACGAACATAAATGTTGGCGGGGTGGTTATTACGCTTCCCCATAGTCCACAGATCAACTTTTGGACCCTTTAGCTCATTAACATTTAAGGATGCTCTTGGCATATTACTCTCGGTAGGTTGCCATTGCTTTCCGAGGGGAGAACGGTCAGAATAAAGTTCTTACTTTACTCGGATTCGAACCGGGTATTTAGCGTCCATAGTCAACTTGCGTGACTACTATGCTCCGACCGTCTCCTAAACACAGGCTAACCAGCGTCATCTCCCTCGAATATTAATTAATGTAATCGAACACAAACAAAGCAGGCAATCGGACAGATATTTCAATGAAAATTTCGATATTCTGTAAACCGGAACATAAAATCTGCTGCTACTAACACCTCGAGTACATTATGCACTAGGTACATAATATTATATGGTTTGTAATAGTGATCCATTTGCTAACACTATTGTGAAGTATTGGAGCAGCGAGTAGATTAGTTTCCAAAAATATTATGTGGCCTTCTCCACAACTGAGGCAGAGTATTTAGAAATAGTTTGTCTACCCTTGGGTGCTCCAAAAAATTTGAAATAGTCAGAGTTCATCTATAGTACCTTAGGGGGCTACATCTGTTGTTTGTGAATTCTAACCTATAAGTTTGACGTTTCGTGGAAACCTTAACCTATAAAACGTATGCCAATTTGAAATAGCGCCAAATACAATTGAAATGGACTGCGACATCTGTGAACTGCTATACATACTTAAATGATCGAGTAGTATCTTTCTATCTTTACTGTATATTTTATTTTACTATGACTGAGGTAACCCAATGAGGTTTTTTTGTATAAACCTAGCTTAATTTCACAATTAGAAAAAATTGATTATGCGACCAAAACAGTTTCCGTGATTGTTTGGGTCGCGATTTTCCTGTAGCATTATTAGCTCTCCACAATGAGGTTTCTTGCCTGTAGCTCGCTTAAATTCGCTTTTACGAAAAATTATTATTAAAATAATAATGTAAAGGATAAAATTCTCTATAAAATTGATGGCTTTTGAGTATTTTTTGTTAGAAATACTATTTTTAAAATGCACAATGTGCAAAATAAAATGTAATAAACAATCATTTCTAGTTTTTCCATTATTAGTTAACTTCATATATGGAGTTAATTATGAAGGAGACTCGAAATAAGAAAAACTTGTCTAAATTTGTATCGACTTACCTAAATTATTTAAGAGATGAAAGTTTATCAAGTTCAGAAAATTACATTATAAAATAAAGTAAAAACAGAATTTTAGAGTACACAGTGAAGGTTTTAATCTTGATAAAACAGCAAAATCGTCTTACAAAATCTGTCAAGTAGACAACGCTTTTCTAAGGTTGCTTATTAAAATGGAAACTGACAATGGGCAACCGTCAAAGTTTGGTCAATAATACCCCTACGTTTGAAGTTTCTTGTACTCTGTAAATAGGATTTTCGCTAAATACCTTTTTGCATCCTTTAGTGATTAATTTTGCCGGTACTCACAACAAAGTAAACTAAAAATCGTTCTAAATACGTCATTAGTCTTCATAGGGTAATATTAAAAATTTTAGTGCTTGTATTAGTTTGTATTTTATTTCAAAGGTAGTTTGTTGTACTCGATAGCAACCAGGTCTTTAACCTCAAACAGTTTCAAATTTTTTTTACAGAAAGCTTTTTTGTGGGTTATTAATTCGTTATAAACACTGTTTCTAAGATATAAATCGGAAAATTTTACCAAGTTACGAAAAAAAAAACATAACAAAAATTTTATGTTAAATGTTCATTACAAACCTAATTTCACTCTAAAATATAATTGTAAATCACTATATTATTCAATTTATGAAAATTAATTCATTTAATTTGTTGTTACTTATTTTGGACGTTTTATAAGTGGGTTTATATTATTACAGAAATGCAAAATCGTCATAACTATAACTGTCAGTTTGGTTCAAAATTTTAACGGAAACTGACAATCTCAATTTGTCACCAATGTAAAAATGTTTACTATGGTAGTTGGTGCTCGTGGGAATGGCAACATGAGCACAAATTCATTAGAAGAAAATAATAGTGACGAGGAAACTTTAAAACATTCGCTTTCGAAAGACGGTCTTCTGTGGTCCGAAATTAAATCCAAAGCACCTTCAAGTAAGTAAAATTACGTTAACCATTAACGCTTAACTGAATTATTGTTTTAGCTATAAACACACCACGTTCTTCAGCATCTGTTTCTCCAACCAATTTTTTAAAACAGCAGTTCTCTTTTCGTCGCGCCACTATCAATTGTTTCGATAAATCTAGTAAACCAAAATCAAAAGCTGTTAGAGAAGTAGCAATGATTGCAAAAAATCGCGATGAGCGTCGACAGCGCCAGGCTAACGAAAAAGCTATTAAGCAAGCCATCCTGAAGGAAGAAAGAGGAAATCCTTATTGGGAGTTTTCAACCATGATAAGAGATTATCGAGAAAAATTAGATTTTCATCCTTTACGTCAAACAGATCAAATTATAGAAAATCAAATAACTGTTTGCGTTAGAAAGCGTCCATTGAATGAAAAAGAAGGCCATATTCGTGAAGTAGATGTCATTACAATACCAACGCGTGACAGGTTAATACTTCATGAACCAAAAAACAAGGTCGATTTAACAAAATATTTAGAAAATCAACAATTTCGTTTCGACTATGTATTCGATGAAACTGCAACGAACGAAACGGTTTATAAATTTACGGCACAACCGCTGATAAAAACAATTTTTGAAGGTGGAATGGCTACTTGCTTCGCATACGGACAAACGGGATCGGGTAAAACTCACACAATGGGTGGAGAATTTAGAGGCAAAAATCAAAACTTTACTAACGGAATTTATGGTTTAGTCGCTCGAGATGTATTCAGTTGCCTAAACGAACCTTGCTACCGAAAAATGAACTACGTAGTGTCGGCTAGTTTCTTTGAAATTTATGGTAAATTGGTATTTGATTTGTTGGCCAAAAAGAAACGGTTACGTGTTTTGGAAGATGGAAAACAAATTGTTCAAGTTGTTGGTTTAACCGAAAGAAGTGTAGGTAATGTGGAAAACGTTTTAGAATTAATTCAAAAAGGTAGTATGGAGAGAACGTCTGGGCAAACGTCAGCTAATTCCAACTCCTCGCGTTCTCATGCGGTGTTTCAGATATTAATTAGACAAATTGGAGGGTCGAAGAAACTTAAAGGGAAATTCTCTTTAATCGATTTAGCTGGAAACGAACGTGGAGCAGATACATCGAAATCTAACAGACAAACTCGTATAGAAGGTGCAGATATCAATAAGTCGCTGTTGGCTCTAAAGGAATGTATTCGAGCGTTAGGAAAGAAAAACACTCACTATCCGTTTAGGGGAAGCAAATTGACGCAAGTGTTACGGGATTCATTTATTGGTGAAAATTCTAGGACGTGTATGATTGCATTGATTTCGCCCGGATTGGCTTCATGGGAGCACACTTTAAATACTTTACGTTATGCCGATCGGGTTAAAGAACTTCTGGTAGGCGATGAAGATTCCAAGAATGGATCCCCATATGACACTCCCAGAACAAGCAAGATTAATGGATACGATGAAGCAGATTCTTCAACTACTGGTTCCGAAAATGAGACTGAAGTGGAAGTTCAAGATGATAGTAAGTCGGCGATGGCATTGTCTGAATGGCAGGTACTGGAAAGTCATAAACACGTTATCGAGAGCTGCGTTTGCTTCCATAAAATGGCATGCGATTTGTATAATAAAATTCAGAAACCTGGTTACAATAAGTTAAACTTTGCGGAAAATTGGAAGACCTTACTTCAAGAGGTTATTGACATACAAAAAGATGCACTAATTAAAGTTACAGATTTTTGCAACTTACTTATGGATGGGCCTAAAAATTAAATGGTGTAAAATTTATTAAATTTTAGTTGCGATTATTAAAGGTTTCTAATATTGGTAGGTTTTTATTCGACTATATTGATGTAATATTGTCCTTCGTTTCGTCATAACCATGTAGAAATTTCATGATTCAGTAATTAGACTTCTATAATCATTTGTGTAAATGTATTAATAAATTAAAAATTTATAATCAACATTTATTTTATGACTGTTAATCTACGTTTATGTAGAGGTTATATCAAAACTGGACGGATTCACTCTGCACTTGGTAGATTAGAAGAAAAAATCAACAAATAATTGATGCTGTAGTTTGCTAAAGAGGAAGTGAATGGTTATTTTTAAAAATCTTTAATGAGAAAAATAGTTTGAAAGAGTTCTCACGAGAAACAAATTCATTATCAAATGTGTAGTTTCACCATGATAATAAACAGATAACACAAAGTGTTGATACCGTGGTGACCAAAATTAAAATTTCATTTTATTGATGTAAATAGTAAAACTGTAAATAGAACTATAATAATTATTATTTATAAGTATTATTTTAAATTATTTTGTGGTTTAGGCAATGAAATTTTCATTTTGACGTGCATATAACACTGATTTTAATTTTATGTTTTAAATAAAGCACTTCACATTTTCAAGATTTTCAAGATTTATTCATACATTTTCAACATTTAGTACAGAAAATTCGAATAGCTATTTCTTGATCATTAATCTTCTTCGATTTCTTCGGTGGCTTCGCTGTCAACGGCCGGCGTATAAATTGTATAGATTTCGCCGTCCAACAGTAATTTTACTAGCTGATCTTCTTTGATATAATGATGTCCACTTCCAATAACTGCTTCCCAATTAGTACCTGGATATTGAATTCCAAGATATTTGCAAAGTAAAGTAATTCTATCAACAGGATCTTCTTTCATCACGACTGTTCGTTTTAAAGCTTCGGACACCTTCATTTGTTGGTCTATCTCCATAGTTTTTGCTTCGAGAATTTTAACCTTTTAACAGTACATTGAAAATTGATTTAATTACTGTGCATATTTCCTTATTACCTTTTTGGGTGTGTGTTCCATATAATCAGCTTCCACAACTTCACCTTCTTCATTGTGCAGCACTTTAAAAGTTTTGGCTGGAATTTCATAGTCCTTCAATAAGGTTAATAAACCCGATACATCTATATCTTCTGATTGATCAACTGCCCTATCTTTGAAAACCATGTTGGAATTTCCATTGTCATAAAAAATCTAAAACAGAGATTTTTAGTTTTTAGAATTCCATACATCACATTAAATAATTATTATAAAATTGTAAGGAGAAATTGTTCGCAAATTACCGTCATATCACCATTATAAATGTATTTACTTAAAATTGTACCATCTGCAGCAAATTTTTCTTGACTTACAACTGCCGTAAAATTGAATCGATCAGCGAAAGCAAAAAGCAGTTCAATACTTTTTTCATCCAAAGGTTCTAACACATCCAATTTTTTTGTATGTCCCTGAAATGAATAAAAACAATTATAGTCACATCAACTATCTCATATTATGGTATATTAACTAACCTTTCCCAAAAGAGGTTGAAAACCAGCAGAATCAAATTGGACAAAATCATTATCTTCATCGAAACGAGTTTGCGAAAATAAAACAGTTACGTTCAATTTCTCATTTGCAATGTTTTTTTGCAAATCTTTAAATTTGGCTAGTTGCTCAACGATTAAATTGGCTGTGGTATGAGCGTCGTCCTATAGAAGAAATAATACTTTAGTAAAAATTTTAATGTTGTTTAATTATCTAACCGTAGTTCCCCATGTTCCACAAATTGCTAAGGCTAACAACAACAGCACTGTTTTAACACCCATTTTGTAATGCACAAACCCTTTGCAAGTTTAATATATTTTTCTATAGGTTATCAAAATAATATAACCTTTGTAGCCTTGGGCTTTGGTTTAGTAACCGTACCAACATTTTTAATTAGAATATTTCCAAGGTCCACATTATTTTTTTCAAATTATGTTGCATTCTACAAGATAAAACTAACTTGTACTATAACAAAATTAAAGTTATCTATTGGATATTATATTTGTTGTTAAAAAATTAAATATTACCATTCAAATACTTTTAATTAAAATTTGTAAGTAATTAAATTATAGTTTTTATTATATCAATGTTATTTTGACGCTTTATAATGAGATTATGGATATTATAATCAGTTACATAATTTCTCTAATTATTTTTGCTTTCTTTATCTTATTAAAATAAAATTAACTAAATTTAATTAATTTAAAATTAAAACATTCTTAACTTATGTAATAATAATTAATATAAGATTCAAATTTAAAAATCAATTGATGATAGCTATAACAACTAATGGTTTATCCGAATAGAATTGATTATTATTGCATCTAATTAGCTTGTTAATTTTTTAATTTGATTTTTATATATTATTTAATTTGCTATTTGATGTTAAATTTACTTTGCTTGTTCTATTAATTGTATAACTAACCTACATATTTATGCTAGAATTATATTAATTAAAACAGAAATATTTTCAAGTTAATTTGAACACAATAAAACCAATTACATATTTTAAATAATGTATTTGTAGAAATTAAAAATATATATTTAATAGCAGATTATTTTTTAATATACAAATTAAATAATATATTTTATGAACCCCACAGTTTCCAATTATTGGTATATTATGTAATTATAATTATTACATGGTTATCATTGAAATATTGACCGCTATTAAAATATACCTAGGAGGTATAAGTAGTAAGTAAATATATAGCACATAGAAAAGCATATTTTACTTCAATATTTTACACCACTTCTACACCTCGAAAGTCAATTTAATGCAATAAACTTACAATTTATACACTTAGATTACATGGTTCAATTGTTGCATTCATCGGAACAAAGTCATTTACAGGTACTGAAGAATTGATATAACTAATTTGAAAAGGCACGAATGGATTAGTATCTGCATCTCCCAATACATAGAACCACCTGGCGGGGGTACATCTCGCAGCTCCCCATTCAGGACACAAAATATCGAGAACCCATTCTGCACCATCATCTGTAACTATCGAATCCGGCATACGCACTTGTTTACACGAATTAAACGTACCAGTCATGTAACTGTTACTAATATAATAATCGATTGCGTTTATATATTTGGTGCCTAGAATAAAAAAGTACTAGTTTAAAATTTTCCCATCTTTAGATTAATAACAAACCATTAGAATCTGTTTTTACTTTAGTAACATCAAGAAAACGTGACTGTTCAGGGGAGCAAGTCAACGCACAAACTTGTTTCAAGAAGTTGTGCATACATGGTGTATCTTTAATAAAGTCATTTATTAACCGGATACTTATATCGAATGTTCTTGCTTGAGCAGTATCACAGCACGTTTTAACACCATCACCCATATCACTCACAAATTCTGGGCACCATTTTGATAATATTTCCTGGCCTTCGGGATCCAGTGGTTTTGGAGGACCATCATACGGACAATTTTGTTTCAAATCGTTTCCATTCCTAGCACACTCACCGTACCAAACACAATGAGGTGTTTTCTCCGTGGTTACTGATAAAGCCTATATAATAAAACAATTTTATTTAGGTTTACTCTGGAAATTAATCGATTAAGTTTACAAAATTCATTTATTGAAGGTGTTGAGACTTTTAATTTTATCAGCGGTCCATCTACAAGAAGTTAATGAAGCTGAAACCTTGGGTCCCTGGTATAACAGCGGCCCCATACAGGTCAATATTGGTCAGGATATTACTCTTTGAATGAAAGACATTTAAAATTCTTAATTTGGACGAAAAAATAGTCTAATATCGAAGTGAATGCAAAAGTCATATTATGATGAGGATGACAGACGACCGACTCCCAAAACAGTTATACCTATACAAACCAGTCGGAAGATGAAACATGGGAAAACCCAAAAAGCGATGGAGGGATCGGAGGTAACGTAACGGGCCAGAGCTTTAAACGTGAAGAAGAAGATAAAAAACATACAGCGAATGTTGTTGGTAAACTTAATACAATTACATATTAAAACATATTTAGTTTTGGGCCCAAAAAAAACTAGAACCGCCACGGAACATTACATACATACATGAGTGATATTGAAAAATTTACCTGCGAGATGGAGAATCCTATCACAAAACCAAACAAATATAAAAGCAAATTTGACCATCTCTTTTCAAAAAGTTCCATGTTTAATTTATTTTAATTGACATAACAATTTAAAATAATATTTGCGATAAATGAATGTAATAAAAGATATTGGATATTATGACTTTAGTTATAAGCAAACAACTCGCCCCACTCTACAAGAACAATAATTAGATAAGCGTATTGAAACGTTTACTAAATCTATTTTAAGATGTCTTAACTTCTTGTTGTAATAATGGAAAAGTAATTATTGTTTCTAGTTAATTAAACAAGATGTAATTAATTGTACCTTATCATTTTAAAAACTTCAAAAATAATTAAAATATACATCTTATAAGTTATTTATGGAACTAGTAGGATAAATGCATCATTATCGCACTGGTGCGATCAGTAAAGTTGATGCGTCTGCTCCTGTCAGGCTAGAAAAATAGCATTGATTTCAGTTTCAGATGATAGCTGAACTCTCACTCAGGTGGATACCGGTATTAGCCATACTGACATTCTTTACAGACCCCAGCAACTGGAGAAAAATAGAAACGATTCTATTTTGCGTCCAGAAAATGTATTTTTAAGAAACGAATTATTTAAGTAGCAATAATCGAAGCAGCAAAGCATTCTTTGAATTTTCTCGGTGAGTAGTAGGGATAGACCGGAACAGCTCATTTTAATAAAGCCTATAGTTAAGCTTATCTGACTCTTTGCGGTTTTGATTAGGCTAATTGGGGTCTCACAAATTAATTAGTGATTTACTAGTAAGTGATATTTACTTATACTATATTGTCGAGTTATTCAAATTGTAAAATTTTGTTACAGAGAGAAGTCAAATCAGAATGGTAAACCGATTCGTACACAACCAAGATTAAGATGCAGAACTCAAGCTTTCTATACCAAGAAAATTACATCCTTGGATCGTACTTCAACGTGCTAGAATTGTAAGGGCCTTAAATGTATCAAGAAAAGGAAAGGACGCTATTGTAAAGGTGCAGATTTTTAACTTTGAACCAGCATGTGAGGAGGATACGAAACTTTTGTTGTAGCAAGACCTTCAACAAAATCCAAAAGCAGTGGAGATGTGCTAAAATTATTTATAATCATTGGTACAATGTATATATAAATTACACTGTTGTTGAACAGACTAAAGCGGCGTTCACAATGAAGTAGAGTCTTGTCTTGCTTCTGTAGAAAGCAAGCAAGAGCCAATCGAGATGAATAAATAAGAATAGAAGAAAATACTTTAATCTAATTGGCTCTTGCCAGCTTTCTACCGAAGCAAGGCAAGACCCTACTTCATTGTGAATGCCGCTTAACATGGACAATAGAAGACAGACTGATACCCGACCAGATAAACACCACCCAGATTTTGCATAAACTAAATATAGTACCTACTAAGAAAAGTTATTAGCAGCATTGGAAAACGGCAGTAGTCACATCGATCTAAATGCGGCGATGGATACTGCAAATCATTGCCTGATTAACACACTGACTAGAAATAAGATATAAACCTATAAAATCTCTTTAACCTCTTAATCGAACAGATTGTTCCAGATCTCAGAATTATACAACCAGCGAATGGTGTAAACAATATAATGAACTTCCCCTCAAGGAAATGCAGGAGTTATATACGGATTATAGTTATGGAGATTTCAAGACCAGTAGTAACCAGGCAGATATAGATGGTTACAATGATTCAAACATCAGTTCTGACCAGTTATCACAAATAAAAAAATTCAGAATTAGGAGCATTGAAGAATTTTAATTCAATTTGTGGTCAAATTTTATTCAACTTTTTATTGAGTTTTTTTATGCTATTTGTGTAGTTGACAAATTAATTTAAATTAACTAAATAACTATATTAAATAATCAAGGTTAAATATTCAATTTAGATCAACTATAAATTAAAGAATATAGTAATTAATTAAATAATAATTAAATAAATTAATTATGCGTAGTGATTAAATTCTTTACATCGATTCGTTAGTCATTGGCTCTAGTTTTAATAATAAAACAATTTATGGAGTAAGTTGAGGATGTAGTACTTTGCCTATCAAACCATATAAAGGACTGTAAGGACTGAATCTCACTTATGGATAATAAGAAAAATTATAGTTGAGAATGCGGTCATTAATGATCTAAATATATATCCGAGTTTACTTCTTACATATCATCATAACAAAAATAGGAACAAACAGGTCCGTGTAAAACGTTTAAAGATTTTTATATTTTTTTGTATATTTCTTATATATTTTAAATTCAAATTTTTGTATCATTATTTTTGTATGTAAACATATTTGTATCATTTATGGAACTTGTACAGGGTTGGCCGCACATAAATCCATTTGCTAGAGAATTTAATAATAATTCAAAATCACAACAAAATAGTCCAAAATGCCATACACGTTTCGATCTTATTAGATCTCATCAGTAGCCTACAGGAGATATTTAGAAGTGACCGAATTTGTCCTATTTACTTTACAAACACTGGAATTTAAAGATATAACAATGTTTTAATAATCCCAAAAACAAATTCAGTCACTTCCGGGTATCTATTTCTATTATGCCACCGATGAGATCCAATAAATTCTACACATATTATGTTTCAAATTCCTGTTGATGATTTGTAAATGAACCCATTCCAACCACGGATATGTTTTTATCAAAATGAATTCAAAACCTCACACAAATTGCTAAATTTTATTCAAAACATTTTGAGATAGATAAGTAAAATTAGTAAAGAAGAAACCTTTTCTTTCTTTCTGGTACAAATGCACTTTACTTTTAACTAATTACGATTACCTCATATAATTAAACAATTTCGGCACTACGGTCCAGAAAATTGGATCCAGAGCAATACACAACCGCTGTCTTCAACGCCTCAAGCGGAAGAGAGCCATCCATAGCATTATACAACCACCTAAAAAAATCCAAAAGTCCTTCAAAATCCTACCCTCAAGTATCATTTTTAGCCGTGGCACTTCGTTTTAAAACTCTCAAATCTTTTTAGAATACCAACTTTCACATACGAAAAATTACCATACACAAGATTCAAAGTTTGAAATTCTAAAGGCCTTGATTATTCCGAAATTATAGTACGTACATGACACAAGACGTCGCATCTTCTACATGCCGAGCTGTTTACAAAGATTCTTTCTTTTTCAAGAACCATAACACTGGTTCAACTAAAACATTTAAATAAGTTTATCTTTGTTCATAATGAAATTCAAAATTTTTAGAAACTGGTACCCAAAATGTTCGCTTATACTCATCACATTTGAACGACGAGAATATAATATAGCTTTATAATATAGCTTTTGGTCTATCTTGACTAATTACACTTGGTCTTACGTGTGTAGGTCCATTGTGGTGATGGATTTGCGTCTCGAAGAGAACCTTTTCCTATAATATAGCTTTGTTCGCTGTAACAATCCTGAATACGTTCTAATATACTGCGCGTGGGGATTTATAATAAAATTGTCATTAAAGCTCAAATTAGATGATAAAAATTACAGATCCGCATGCGTAGAACTCCAAAATGTGTTCAAGATTGTTACCGCGAACAAAATTAATATATTCAACAGTGATTGACTTGTATTTTGCATTTTTTTAAGGACTTGGCACAATTTGATTACACGTATTAACATTTTAAGTTTAAATGCAAATTATAAACTAATCACTGTAAATATATTATGTCATCTACTTTATATACAATATGTTGCATAAATATGGAACCAGCAGAGTGGGCGTTAAGCATATACTGTACGATTTTCTGTACTGATATGATACAATGGTAGGGAACGGGTTAATAAAACCATCATTTACCTTATCGTTTACTAATCCAAGAATTTAATTTATAAATAATGATAATAATATTATCACCGATGAAACCAAAATTCAAGTCTGTATTGTATAGAATAAATTAATGTATACTACTTTAGACTTTCTTCTGTTATGATAATGAAAATTTACTGCCAAAATTACTTGAAATGCAAACAAGAGCATTTACGTAGGGCTTATTATCATAGGTATAGGTACCTATGTAATATTTAGATTATAATAATGTAAATGGGTATAGAAGATATAAAGAGTTTATTTTCAAAACGCAACATGTTCAAATATTGAAAATTTTAGATACCGATGTCAAAAAACAAATTACAATTTCAAAAAAAGGGGGAGCTAACTTCACGCACGTGATGTCATTGCATAGTTTAAAACATTCTCTACAAGTTAATTTCAAAAAATTAGCTGGATTCTCAAAACACAATAAGAGGAATCCTTAAAGTTGTAAAATACACTTTCGTAATTCAATGATATCTTGCTTATTACTCAAGAAAATTGCACAAAAGTATATATTTTTTAAAAGAGGACACTTGGACGCAGGTTACTGTGTTTTTATTTTTTTTAAATTCAAATTTTTAAAAAAAAAAGTTATGGTGCTTTTAGGGTTGCATATTGACATCGAATAATTGTAATTCTCAAAATTTTCCAAATTAATAAGAAGAAAACCGTTTTGCACAAATAAAATCCAATCGTTGAATTATTCAAAATCATGTGCGCCGTACTAGCTCAATCTTAATTATCTATTGACGGCCGTTATCATAAATATCATAAATTTTCATACAAATTACGTTGTAAACCAATTTAATAATTTTAATAAATTTTAAAATTCTTCTTTCGAAAAACACTAAAAACACACCAACTTGGTTCACTTAAAAAGAATTATTTTACTTCTTTTTATTCTACCCATACTCTCACGGTATCGTAGGTCGCTCGCGAGTGTCCTCCCCAAATACTTTCGACCCCTTCTCTCTAGTTTTTACAAAATTCTATAAAAATAAATAAAAGTAAATTTTATTTTTAATTATTAATTATAATTTTATTTACTGTTAAATATCGTACAGGGTTAATTTAAAGAAAAAAACATTTTTTTTCCAAACTCTTTGCTCCAAAACGTTTTGCTCATTTTTTAAAGATTGTACATTGGATATTTACCTAAATATAATGGAAATGTCCACAAATCAAATACCTATTGAAAATTAAAAAATTACTTGAATATGTCAACTGGTTATTGAGAAATTAATTTTTATCGTCTATCTTGGAAAAAGATTTTTGGACATATTGCTTTTTGAAAATAGACTCGCCTTATATATGGCACCATAGAATAATGATTGATCTGGCGTTGAATTGAACTCACCGAGTCGGATTTCTTGAAGTCCCTAATAGATATTCTTCCACCGTCACAATACCAGGCCAAATCGACCTATTTGATACCAACAATTTAGTTGGAATATTTGCAATTCTATTATGTAAATGATTATTTACATTTGGAGAACCTGAATTAGTATTCAATTCAAATTTCGCAAAATTTTTATTGAGGCAACACTACGTGATATTTTGCATGTATCTTCAATTATATTTTATTTCTTCTGAAAACTTAATTCTTAGCAAATTTGTATTCCACAGGTTATTATTTATAAATTAATGGATTTCCCGTTTTTAGTGCTAGTACTTGACATTTTATCAAATAGAAAAATAAGCTACTCCGTCTGGACTTGAGTTTTCTAATCATAAGAACAAATAATAAGAATGATTTGCAAATTATTCAGAAACTGATTTTTCTATAGGTTAAGATGAAACTGAAGTTTGAAATTTATGTCAAAATTAAATTTATTACCTTCTCTTCTCACCACTAAAATGCCAGCCATTTTTTGTCGACTAATATTAGTCGACATGCATATTGACTCTAATGAGTCAATTTCCACGTGCAATTCAAAAATCTAAGCCATGGAAGGAGATAATACAAGATGTATTACGTCACAGCCCAGCTATAAGAATAGCAAGTTCAAACAAAAATATAAATAATGACAAATTTCCTTTGAGAAATCCAAAATTCTCAATGTAGAAGAAAAATTATCTCTTAAAATTAGTGGTTTAATTGTCAAAATAGTTTACTTATCTTTTCTGGAAGGTTTTCTATGTTATTTTTGGATGTGTAAATAGACCTTTTGAATCACATTTTTTTGGAATTGCAGAAAATTTTGATTTGTTTCAAATGGTTTGAATTTGTACACTGTACAGCAATGTACATCAGCACCTTATTCTATTCTAGCGTCGCGCTATGGAATGGAATTTGAAGTAATATTTTTATATATTTTGTATATCTGATGAGAATCTAGATCGATTGGATAATTTGGAATCGTAGTTATGTCATAATTTTCACCTGCTTATATGTTTGAGTTTCGGAATCCCTACGTTACTTTTTGTTGAAATTATTAGGAACAGATCTTGCCTGTCATTTTAAGCTTTATAAGATAACAAGAAGTTTTATGTCTGCTTCGTCCTTCGTCCGTCAAAATTATGATTATAAAAGAAAAATAGTTAATGTTACGAATTAATTTTTCGAAATTTACGAATAAAAATTTAAGAAAAAGAAATAAACTTAAATCGGTGAGTTTGCCTGTGCAAATTTAACATTTTAAGCCTTTAAAATTGTAGGTGAAGTGTAGGTCCTGAAATCAATTCGTGCTATATTATGATGTCGGATAATTCTTTTGCAGGTAGGTTGTACAATTTTTGGGGCATAAAAATAATAATAATGTTATTAATTATTAAAAAAAAAGTTATTCTACAAAATTAATCATGAGAAGATATAATTATTTTTGCAAATAAAACAACTTTCCTTGAAATTATATAATTGGTGAAAGATAAATGTCAAAGTCAAACTGATAAAGCATTATCAATTTTGCAATTGTATAACAAACAATGTTGGTTTAATTTTTATATTAAAACTAATTATAACTAAAAATTAACACTTTTGGTTGATTTTGGTATAAAATTTTGTAACATAAAAATTTACTTCTTGGTTGCGAATAAATAGAAGTGGTCGTTGCCAACCATCAATTCGATACTCTTCAAAGATTGAATAGCGTACGCCTTGTATACAACGACATGCCAAATATAATCGGTGTATTTGTTCATAAATTGCTGTCTCAAATCACTGCAAATATCGCCTTGTGATGTATGTCTTCCATAAGCATTTTTAAGATAATCTGAAGCATCTAATTGCATGCTGGGTGACATATCATCTATCTTTGCAATGCTAACCTAAAAAATAAATGAAAACAATCACAAACAATTTATTAGCAAAACTTTGATAAATCATACCCTCACGGTGGAAGATGAAGGGGTGTAAAACTGAGCACTTAGCACAGCCACGTAAGCAAAAACAAGGGCAAGACTTAATAACACTTTCGAAGCCATCATAGACCAAGATTTATGAATGGAGTGATAAAGTTAAACTACTGAAACTTATTAGGTAATGAAGTATTTCTCAATCTACAGTCATGCGTGATAACCCGACCTTATGTTATATATTCGGGTTGTTACTTAATATATAAATAATTGGTAATTATTAATTTTTTTAAATTAAGTTGTTTACTTAGTACACCAACAAAAGATAAATTTTAAACTTTTGATAGGTCTAATTAAATTTCCATTTAAATTAAAGTAAACGGAATCCTGTAAATCATAATCTACTTACTAGACCCACTTCCTTCCGGAAACTTATTCAAATTAAGCAATACTAATTTTTTTAATTTATGATTTAAAAAATTATTTTTAATCAAGTTAACATTTGAAAGGATGAGTAATTTTCCAAGTATTTTCCTTTATTCAAACTTATTAACATAATCGCCTTGATTCAATTAACACAAATGTGGATAGGTTGATTGTGTTTCCAATTTTAGATGTCGAGTTGCATTATGATAATCAGTAATCACCGTAGATCTGTCGCTTGATTTATTACGTATAGGAAAATTGGAATTTACCTTTGTGAAATTGTTGTTGAAATGGCTGTTTATTAGATACATTATTACTAGCTCATTGTTTTCATGAAATAATAAAATACTTCGCTTATCCAATATGGACTGGAAATTGTGACAATTATACAGAAAATTAAAAAGAACTCTCAGGAATTTAAAAATCTTTTGAATTAAGAATTACGTGGTAAGCCGGTTTTTTGAGAATTAAAAAAAACTAAATCTAACAAATTGTTTTCTCGTTTTACTAACGAGTAAAGTGAGCTTTTCAAGACCACTCGAAATTTTCGTTGATTATTATATTTTTTGTAATATTTTAGTTTATGTACTTTATCCTGGTATAAGTATCTAATTTAAAAGACGAAATTGTGGTGGTATTTTCAATGTAAAAATCAAGTGCGCATTATAGTACCTACCTTTGTCTCAAGAGTTCAAATAATCACTTTATGTCAACCCATTTTAGTTAACGGTTTCTACTTGTATTCGGGAAAAATTAAGAGATTTTCATAATTTTTTTAGCCAACTTTACAATATTTTATTGAAATACACTAAAATGCATCACTTAGTACATGTTTCGAGACCCCTGTATTTTCTTTTAATGAAGAAGTCTTGATAGCTGCGGGAAATTTAGCCATTGCTCCAAAACAACTTCTTTTTATCATGACTTACAGTGGACCATGATGGAACGGCTTATCTGAAATAAAAAACCATAAAGATATTCGATATGTGTATTCCTCACTGCTTCCTGGTGGCTCAATGAAGAAAATGAATTTGGACTGTTTTAGCAATAGCAATGTTTTAATTAAGGATTTTGAGGGAAATTTAAATTTAAGCTTTGTTTAAGAGGTCCGTGGTGTATTGGTGTATAAACACTAACTTAAGATGATTAAAAGTTGGTTGGAAAAAAGTTGGTTCAATTAGGTTGTCGGACAGACGATTACAAGTGGATCAGCCTCATGGCTTTTTATATACGTAGGTACATGCCAGTCAAAACTTATTTGGTGTCCCAAATCCCAATGGAGGTAATTTTAGGTAGGTAAAAAGTAGAATCACTGAGGTTGTCGGACAGATTAATACAGGTGATACAATATGGGGAAAATAATTCAGCGGGTAGCAAGCAACAAACTTAGGTTGAGGTCGCCACGGCTTAGCACAGAAATATTCAAAATAATTTATTAGTACTTGCTCTTGAAAGAAAAAATAGCACCATGGAAGTCAGTTGGTCACAATAATAACTCTTGTTTCAAAAATGCAAAATTTTAATCAATAAGAATAAATTTTTATGTGTAAATAAATTCAATAAAAATCAACACCGGTTATGGTATAGTTGAATCCGTGAAATACAATTCGAAGCCAAGGAGTCTGGTCATCCCAAGTAACATTTTTAAGCTGAATTGCAGCAATTTTCAATTAAAAATTGCTGTAGGCGCTGCCGCAGCTAAATAAATTGCTTAAATATTGTAACTATATTGCAGCAAAGTTAGTGATTTCGCTCCACTATATCTTAATAGGCAACCAGCAAATTTTCTAGCTGACAGCGAGCAACTAGCAATATTGCATATTGCGCCGAAATAGCCAGCTACGATATTTGCAAGCAAATAAAAATTGGTACTTAGTCAAAAATGCTACTTGGTTAATGCTAATCACATAAAGCATAGATAAATAATAATTAATTAGATAAATAAGTCCCGTTTTGTTTCCATTACGGCCACTCCGAACGCTTCGATCGGTTTTCATATCCCCTCTCCCCCCACGCACATAGCGAATGCGAAAGTCGTGAACGTAGGGAATTTTATTTGAAACAACAAAATTTGTTTGGATCAAAAAATCGAATTTTTGAAACCCCAAACTCGAACTTTTTGAGAAAATCGTCGCCATTTTTTTCTCAAGCAAAATTGCGCTAAACCCATTGTTCAAGAGCTCCCTATAAGAATATATGAATGAAAACTGTTTTTTCTGACGAACCTGATGATGAATTTTCGAAGTTTAAAGAAAAATGAATGTGTTTTATGCGGAGCACAACTAATTTTTAATAACCAGGCTTTTACTGGACTTCATACGGCCAACCATCACATCACTGGCTTTTCACAAAAAGTGACTTTCTTGCATATAAGTAAAAAACTTTATAAAAAATGATAGGTGCCTATTTTTCGTTTTACCACAAAATATTATATTATCTATTAGTAAAAGCAAAATTATCACTTTTTCTGTCGGTAACAAAGTTCCTTTTTATTGCCGCCCGCTAACACAGCGATATAATATAAAATAACTAATCTACCATGAAAAGTTTACCTAATTACCATGAGAACTTGAAGATAACTCATATGAGTACCTACAGCGTATAGGTAGTATATTTTAGGTTTTTCGAATATATTTTTGATTTATATAATGATTATTATTAATCTATCTATCATTTTAGTTGCATAGCAACGGGGATCAGTTATTTTACTAATTTGTAAATCCAATTGAGATTATGTTGTAATTAATTAATTAAAATTATTTTTATTATTGCTATTTTTGGTGTTTGGTGATGTTTATAAGTGAGAATTTGTCACTAATCTACAATAGTTCTAGTCAGGCCTTCAGGCCGCACAGTCTAAGCAATCACGTATAATAATAACTCAGTAAATTCCATCCAAAAACTTCTACTCTTCATTTTTTGAAATTTTCTTAATTTATGTTGTTTGCAAAACTGTTTTTGAATAAATTTTGGAATAAATACGTAAAATTAGAAGTTTTATTGCAAACTTGAATTTAAGTACCTACTTATTTACCATTTTCGATAGAACCGATGAATAGAGTAAGTGGAAAATCTTTTGAACATGCACTTGTACCTTCGGCTGCTATCTGAATACCTGAGCGGACTACCAAATATATGATTTTCATACTGTTACGATTTACGAAAGTACGATTTACTATGTTTAAACAACGCAAATCGAATCACCTACTTCGATAAAATTGCATAATAATACATTAGTTTAGCTAGCTGCGAGTGAAAGGGCGGCTATATAGACCCTTATATTGTAAAGCAATTTCGGTAGTTGTTTATTTTTTCTTCAGCAATAATTTTTAATTGAAAAACTTTATGTAGCTACTGAGTGAAAAATCTTCGACTTTTAGCGTTATTAATTTTATTTGCTTGTAATGTTAAATTGCAGTTAAGTCAATACAAATTTGTTCTTATTTTGGTTAAATTACAATTGCTAAATTAAATATACGATGCTCAACCAGATTAACTTTAATGTAAAGACGCACATTGAATCACAACGATGCAGATTAGATTTCCGTTTTGTTACAGCGTAAGTTAAAACGACGTACATCTATATTATATGGCCTGATTTCATGAAGGAGTAAAAGAATATCATTATTTTACTCGTACTTGTATTTTAAAGGTATACTACGTAATATAAATTTCATATCCATGTATTTAATCCAAAGAGATACATAACATTTGGTACAAACAGTAAGTTATTTATTTATTTATTTATTTCACGGATAAAACCATTTTACAACTAAATACAATTATATAAAAAATAAAAAAAACATACATATACAAAAAGTAGATTACCTTATATTAAATCATAAGCACCAGTTGCAGCAATGTCCAAGTCATTCAACATCGTCTTGAAGTTGGCCAGAGGTTGGCAGAACAAATCGACGATTCCATTGTCATTCAAACAATTGACAAAACGAGCCATTCGAGTAATAGGGCTAAAAAGTCCATACTTAGTAGAATGGTGTTTGATTACAAACATCCTCCTTGATCGTGTGAATCTTTCGGGTTCCCTAATATGTAACTTATCCAATAGAATCCGACAATCAATCCTACCACTAAAAAGCCCATGTAAGAAACATAGGTCAGCGACAAATCTCCTATCAACCAATGACTTTGTCCGACAAAATAAAAGGCAATCAGCATCAGAAAAATCGTCAGCCGAGAGCCCACGTTTAAAGTGCAGGTATTTAAAAAACTTGTGTTGAACCCGCTCAAGTTGTTTTATGGAAACTTGATAGTGCGGAGTCCAGACACACGACGCATACTGCAGATGAGACCTGACAAGAGTAAAGTACAGAAGCTTTACCGTATCAGCAGAGAAATGCACCGATTGACGCCGAATAAATCCGAGCATACGAAAGGCTTTGGAGCAAATGTTTAAAATGTGACCCTTGAATGATAAGCCAACATCCAAACGTACACCGAGATCATCAATTTCGGTAACGCGATTTAATTCCATATCATTTAAACAATACCTGAAAATTATACCTTGACTTTTAGTGAAGGAGATAACCGAACACTTTCCAAAGTTTAAATCCAGTTTGTTAGATACACACCAGCTGTTCAAATTGACAAGATCCTGCTGAAAAAGTAGACAGTCCCTGGTGGAGCAAATTAGTCTAAAAATCTTCAGGTCATCGGCAAACAACAAAAAGAAGGAATTTGATAGAACTTTGCTAATATCATTGATAAACAATAAAAATAGAATTGGACCAAGGTGAGACCCCTGCGGAACACCAGATGAAACCTGGATAACTGTAGATAAAAAGTTATCGATCTTAACCCTTTGCGTTCTACCAACCAAGTAACTGCTGAACCATTGTAAAACGATTGAGCTGAAGCCGAGAGAGTAGAGTTTGGCCAAAAGTGCAGCAAATGAGACTCGATCAAATGCTTTTAAAAAATCTGTAAAAATAGTATCCACCTGTTTGTGTTTCTCAAATGCTTCGAGACAAAATGAAAGAAAGGATAACAGGTTGGTCGATGTATAGCGGCCCAGAAAGAACCCGTGTTGATGTTTGACGATAAGGTGTTTGTATGCGAAGCTTAATTGATCGGATACCAGCTTATCTAACATCTTGGGAATAGCAGATTGAATTGAGATTCCTCTGTAGTTAGAAATATCACTTCGATCACCTTTTTTGAAAATAGGAGTAACAAAACTTTCTTTCCAAATTTGAGGAAAGCAGCCACTGTCCAGAGACAACTTGAAGAAGTACAATGACAAAGAGTGATTTCCAAAATACAGAATAATTTTGAGGAATATAATATCTTCTAATCAGTTTTACATTATATTCAAAGTGTTTTCGCATTATGCATATAGGGGACCTACTGTTTAACGTGGAATCTATCTCAGATACACACTAATTTTGTCCGTCGCCCTTTGGAAGGCTATAACAAACCATAGAGGTTTATTGTGCCAGGAAAGTCCTTAAATGTATTATTGAAAATCATAATTTGGTATAGTAAAACAAGTGGAGAGTCAAGTTTTCCTGCTTTCATGGGTGTCCGCATATATGTCCTGTAATTTATGCAATTTTAGCAATGGTAATTTACATTCGCCGTTAATTTTGATATATCGGGCTTTTAAATATAATTATTTTATTATTTTATTGGCATCATGACAGTTTTTAACACTTAGCCCTGCGGTCGCGGTTTGGTTCCAAGTTTCAACTTCGGTTTCATGAGCTGACATGTCTAGCACGCTGCATTTAATCGCTTTTACTTCAAATCCTGCAAAGAAAACGAACAGACACATACAATACTTGGTTAAAACAAATGAATTGAATTTTGAAACCCAATTTTCAGAAAACCTATAGGCGGTAGGATATTTTCAATAACAATTGCAGCATGCAAAGAAAATCTTTAAGAAAATTTTGAAAATATAGAAGGCATCGAAAAATGTAATATGTATAATATACACAATTTTGTATCAATTTGCGGGAGAAAGTTACCGCCCCGGAACGCCTTTTCCGGTAAAATAACTCAAGCAAATTCCGCATAGAAAGAAGCTTTACATTACGCTCAAAATCCATACAAACGAGGGGAATTCTGTAAAAACAATGGTACACCTTATGTATCGCGCTTTATGAATCAAGTAATCCCCGAAACCGGCCTACTCTGACGCGCTTGCGATAAATGATATCTTCTCTTTCTATCTCCAAGTTCATGAAATCGTTCCATCTTTTACCCACTCGATGGGAAGGCAAACCACATTTTCACCACACAATGCTTTTACTGATTACAACGTTTCTGTTAAACCAGTTGTGTTTTGACTGTCGGTGTAAACAGATCTTAAAAGGCAATTTACGAACCGCGAACGTAAATATTCAAAAGTGCGCATGCGACGTCTTTAACAATTTTTTAAATTGCGCGTATTTTAAAAATTTTCGCGTAACTCCGCATAACCTGGTGAGCAACAATTGGAAAAATGCAATACTATTTCGACATATTCGATCGGTCGCCAAAATGAAATTTGATTATTTGTGAATTAACTTTTATTGAATATATTAAAAGACAATTTTCGTTGAGTATGACAAGTGTCTGACGTAAAAACCCGGCGATTCCCGTTAACTTACATGAATCATCACAAACATAAACGTGAAAGTCGTTTAGTTAATAAATAAATACTAAATTAATCGTTTAGTTTTAATCCGGAAAAGACTGAAATTCCGTGTTTTTGTTGTATCATAATGGTATCGACACAAAATCTTTCAAAAACATAAGATTCTCATGGTAATAGAGAAAACGCCGAATTTGTCTGGCTACTCAGGTGAAACCTTTAACAATAGAAAAAAGTGCTTTAAACTAAGACGAAGAAATAATCACGCCGCCACGGCCACGAAACTTGTTCTCTATGCATCTACCTATTGGCTTAACGAATTGCTATTCGGTGTCGGAAGAAGCGTGGCCGAAAATTTCGATGATGGAACCCTCGGGGGGTTACACAAACAATCAAGATCCATGGTGGACCGAACACTTAATTCATGAAATTCAAGCGGAACATCCTGGTGAACTTGTACGTACTGGAAGCCCTTACTTGTTATGTTCCCAACTACCGTCGCATTGGAGATCTAATAAGACTTTACCAGTAGCATTTAAAGTTGTAGCACTTGGTGACGTGGGGGACGGTACCGTCGTCACGGTTCGCGCTGGTAACGATGAGAATTATTGCGCCGAGTTAAGAAACTGCACGGCTGTTATGAAAAATCAGGTCGCTAAATTCAACGACTTGAGATTTGTTGGAAGAAGTGGAAGAGGTAAATTTTATTCTTTGTTCTTTCTGTAGTTTATACAAATAATTAGATCTAGTTATAACTTATAACCTTGCATGTTTTAACACTTGAGAAATCTTTTGATCTATTTACTCAAAATAACAGTAGGTAAGCACTGTGGGACAGAAAGAGAAAGTTCCACAATTTAACATCTTACTTCTGCGATAATTATTAAAAAAATTAATTATTAAAAGCGGAGAGTTGCGTCAAATCAAAAAACAGACTTGGGGGAAAAAGTGTGCAAAAAAATTAGCGGGAGCTCGTTTTAAAATTACGTCAAAATCAATTCGACGACGTAATTTTTGCAAAATTTTGAGTTGTTTGTTTTGGTATATACGACTAATTAATTATAATAAATACGAGGGACGCGTCGACGTGCATGATGAATATCCTTACATTGTTAAGATCTTTTCGTTTAAATCGTGAAAACGTGTGTGGCAAAAACCTGAACTCGCGGCGTCTTTCTTGTAATTCGTATGACATTAAGGAGTTGTTAATCATTTCCATATATTCAAGGGACGTCCGAGTTAGTGCGTTAATAGTCTTCACTGTTCATAATCACAGACAGTTATATGAAACCAAGTTTTGTAACTACCTCCTAGTAAAATTTTACTTATTTTAAGTTATTTTTGTGTATTTGTAATCTTCAGGAAATTTATCAATTTATTTTGCCGGTTGTTGCGGTGCAATGAGGATTTATGGAAACCTGGATGTGGTTTTTCTGACTTTTGATAAGAAAAAGTATACGTGTGGAGAATAATGAGGTTTTAATATTGTCTTAAGAATCTTTGTGAAGCCCAAAATTAGAAATGATAACACCGAAGTAACCAAAAGGATATCTTTATCGCGTGCCAACAAAATTCGAATTGTTTCTCATTTTAATTTTTTATCAAGAAACGGAAGTACCTTAAATTTTACAAAAATTCAATCCCGATTGCTTAACTAATTTTTTTCGTTTGGAACCAAAAATTATATGGCCACATGTCAAACCGCTACAAATATAATTAGTAAAATTTGTGGCAAGCCCGCCAGCGTAAATTATACATGTCTCTCTGTTTGTACCTACATATATCTTTTTGTTTTTAAAACCACACTTTTGGGTATTGACCACATGTCTTCAAATTGTTGCAATTACTATGTATAAGTTCCATTTTAACGCGTGCAGCTTATTAAATGTTAAATTATAATGTCGTAGTAGCAAATTTTTGCACGAAACTTCAATATCCATGCTACAAAGTAACTTAATGATAATGATTGTATACCTGTGAAAAGGCTTTTTAAAACTAACTTATGTTTTCCAATAATTCAAATTTAGCACTTAGTAGATACGTGTAATTTCTCCATAATTTGGAAAACCCGCAAAGAGTTAAACTGCTAATTCGTTCCAAAAGCATTATTGCTTTAGGGAGGTAAAGTACAATTATGACTAAATTATCGATAGGTACTTACAAAGTAACAATTATTTTCTTATAAACTCTTGGAAAGAGTTTCCATCACAACATTAACTTTGTTTTTGCTTTTTAAACAATTATAATAATATAGCACTTCCTTTGAAACATTGATTAGATAACTAATATGTAAATGTTTAAGTAAATAATTTCTATAATTATTGCTAACTAGTCGGAACGAAAATTATTTAATTAACAAAGGTATTTATTATCCATTATGCCCTTAATACAAACCAAACCACATAATAAAAGGAAGAATTGGTACCGGTATAATTTTAGCAAAAAAATTGTTTAAAATTCAGAAATTATTAAAAATATTTAGTGAAAATGCGTTAAAACGTTACTTTAATTTTCCAAAAGTATAAGGCCAAAAGATAAAGAAATTTTTTGAACTGATACTGATGAAATTTTAAAGCGCAATATAGTAATTAAGAACTAGGAAATCGTATTTCTTTGTTTAATTATTTTGTCAACTATAAAAGATAAATTTTTTTGGTTAGTGATAAAACTGTATATTTATAACTCCTACAGTATTATAATACAGCCTATTTTGCCTTTGTTTTAAAATTTAAAAAGGTTTCCTGAAGCCTCTAAAAGTGACCGCCATTTTGAAAGATCGGTAATATTTCTACTATGGAAAAACTTGCTAAAATTTTCTGTGTAAGAAAATTATTTGAATAGTATAACAATTAGACACGTTAATGCGATTTGAGAGAACCACCGCTAAAGGACACGATTCACACATTACAGACGACTTAAATTATAGGAATTAGAATCTAGCTAATATTGCATGTATTAGGATAGATTATTTTTGCAACAAATTTGAAATATACAGTTAATTTAATTATTGAAATATATACGGATAAGCCTAAACGGGTAGACGGATATTGCGTGGAGGATATCGCCATCAAAAAATTAATTATCCTTAATATAAATTAATCTAAAATTATGTTCTTCAAAAATTCGAAAAAGCTTCAAAAATTAGGTTTAACATATTTATGTATGTATAGTGGTTTGGAAAGCACGTGAAAAGTTAGTCGGCAAGTAGCAAACTACTGATTTGTAATTCGATCTAATCGGTTAAAAAAAAAACGATGATATAAATAATATATTGGATAATAAATTTACCAAAAGATACCAAAATATAGGTAAGTTATGGTAATATCATTTTTTCAAAGCACTCATCGATTAAGAAATCACATATGCGAGGTAAAGGTTAAATTTATAATTTATATTATCATATCATTTACTTCCGTCAACTTATTATTATAAATTGATTAATATCATTAAATTGTACTAACATATAATTATGTAATTGAAGGTGCATTCATGTTTCGTGTGTCTTAACTCCTTCAAAGCTTGAAGTGCAGTTAGTTTGGAGCTAGTAGTTCTAGGATCGGCTCTCTTTTTTTCAAATATTTCTAGTTCCATTTTGGATTTCACATTGAAATAGCCAGAATAATTAATATTTGGCTTGTAATCCAAATTTTGCAGGTTGATCCCTATTTGTATTTGAGAACGTTTCATCTTGTGCTTTGTTATTACAATTTCATATTTATCACTTAAAATTTAGGAAGCATTAAAAACAAGAAACCCGGCGAAAGACTGTATTACCAGTCAGATATTATTATTGCTTGAAAGGATGCGGTGGGTCCTCGACTACCCAGATGAATGTAACAAGTGAGACTCCTGGTAAAACCAGACGAAATTTGTTCTTCAAGACAAGCAGCCATAATATGATCTATAAATTAAACTTCATAAATCATAAAGAAACCGCGTCTACGTTTTATTTTAGAATTTACATACTATCTTCTCAGATTCATATTAAGTGTAAGAAAAAATAAATGAACTCACCCTTTACAAATAATTTGTATCATCATCGGGACATAACTTGACAAGCTAAGTGTAGATTTCCTTTCTGGCAACATTAGATAGTGTAGATTATCGGCTTGTCTTGCTTCGATAGAAGCTGGCAAAAGCCCATTAGATTGAAGTACATATTTTCTTCTATCCTTTTCTGTGGTTAAAAATTACTTAAATCTGATAGGTTCTTGCCAGCTTCTACCTAAGCTAATGTCTACAGGAATTCAGCCTCAGGAGAAGGTGAATTTTCCAATAAAACATTGATCATGCCGATACTGAGGTCATTCGTTTAGAATCATATGACTCACACCCCTATATTATTAAAAGTTTTACTTTTGTAAGTTTGGTAATATTGGAACCACTGCTGCTGAAGCGCCTTTGGCAATTTGGCGTTCCTATTTTAGGACAAAGAGTAAAAGCAATCCATATTTTTGACGGAAGTTGTTTAGCAGCCAATTGATTCATGATTTTAAGTATCATGACTGGATGAAAACCAGATCTGTACTTTAGATTAGCTACCTGCGCTACCGTTATAATTGGCTGTTTCCTTCTGAAAATTCTAACAATTAAATCATTGTATTGTTTATATTTCAACCAATGACTATTAATTCGGCCATTCGATCGCGTTGGATAAGTTGGATAAAATATTCAAATATTTCAATTCAATTATTTTGATCCAATTACACGATGGGATTGAATTTAAACTTAATTTCATATATTCACAATTTATATAAAAAAAAAAAGTAAATATGTTATGCATCCTGTTATTCATTACGGCAACTTCCTTTAACAATATCTTAAAACTATTGAAGAATCTCGTGATGTAGACCATTGACAAGTTATTCATTTTTTGCTGTTTTATTATTCATTACAATAAAATGTTATTGTCAAAAAGTTTATCCGGAAATGCATAAAAACGCAAAGAAAATGTTTCAAAAGACCTGTTGATTTAATATAATTTTCTAGGAACCTCTACTCATGGTGAGGAAGCATATTATTTCTCATCGGTCCTCATCGTGCTTTGCTACTTTAATAAAAAAAATAATACATTTTCAATTAACTGTTTTATGAATCTCACAATTTTGATGCCCACTGAATCAAAGAGTTTTACATTGTATGAAAAATTACTTTGTATTGATGAAGATATTCAATGATTTACATGGTTTAATAGTATAGGTATAAGTAGTATGAAAACATAGTTCATTAATTCCAGGTTACACTTTCTTCATTCAGCTAATATTTTACAATCTACAAGTTAGTGTTACCCCGTCGTTCAGTGCATTATAATAATTGTTCATTTAGGTACCTATTCTTAATTGCTATAAACTATTTGGTATTGAATTTATGAACATTATTAATTACATTTATGAACCATATTCATTCTATTTACATAATTTGTAAAATTATAATTAAAATTTACTTAAAATACAAAATTGTTTTGGAAAGTTATAAGTTTAATTATATATAATAATTTTTTTAAATATTGCCTTAGTTGTAACAGCATCTGAAAGTTTAAAATACGTAGCAAATAACTGAGTTGGAAACTCGAACCAGAGCCAGGTTTCGTTTGCATTACTAACTTAGCAATCCACTAATTTTTATTTCATTTATATTAAATAAAATTCAACCCAGCAGAAACTCAACACCCATGGAGATGGGTAACCGAAATAAAGATCGATTCTCACTATACATTCCGTTTCCGTTCCATACTGAAGATATTCAAATATTATTCCGTCTTCCGTCGAAAGCCAGTTACAGTCAAGAACACTTGAACGGAACCTGAATCGAACGAAGATGAAACCTATAGTGGGAATAATCCTTTACTCCATTTTTATGTAGTTGTAAGTTCGAATTCCTCAGTCGCATGTTGGGCTAATAAAAAAAAATATTCAACCCAATATACTTAGAGTAAAGAAAAGATACTCAAAAAACTAAAAACAAAGATAAAAAATGTACATTGACTAATAATTTAGTAAATGATGCAGGTTAACTGTAGATAAAAAAGAAAAATAAATAAAATGCATAATATGAAAATGTAACAAAAGATATTCAAAGTTTTAACTATTTTACTGTTGGCCAAAATCTAAAATATATTCTTGTTGAGCGGTTTCAACATTAGGTGTAATTTGTAGTGACAAATAAATCTTCCAAATGATTTGGCTATATTATCAACATTTTATGTGATCGTTCAAAGAAATTATGAACCCATCTATAAAAAGCAAGATTTCTTTTTATTTTCGGTTTACTTTCAGTAAAAAAATTGAAATTGGTTGCCCATCAGCTATAGGTTTCCTTTTTAGTACATAAACAGTAATAACAAATAACAATCGTGAATATTGATTGGTGCAACTCACGACAAAAGCGTCGTTTAACCAGTAACCAGTGGTTAAAAGTAGCGTTAAATCATTTACGCTGTGTATAAATGTTATCAGTAGGCGTTTACCTAAGTATTAGTAAAGATACAAAGGTAGATTAAACTAAATCAATTTATTGGAAATATAAGTATCAAAATATACAAAGATTTCATAAATTAACAAAATGATAACTATAAAATCGATACTGCGAATTATTTTAGAAGAATAAAAGCGAATCAAATCTAAACGTTTTGATTGATTTTTTAAACTAGTAAGTCAATTTTAAGCTTTAACTGCATTCTTCTTTTTCAATTTTTCTTAATAATCAACCAGATAATAATCAATCAACCAATAATTCGATCCATTTATGATTGAAAATTAGGTATAATTGAAGGCGTGAGTAGACAGAGGTGTTAACTGACTAAATAAAAACTAGTTTTTATTCTTTAATAAATAAAGGCGTTAGAATACTAATAAGCACCTTCTATAAAATTAATGTATTCATATTTTCAATGTATAGTAATAATATCAGGAAATTCCAAATTTAAAATCATTAAAATCATAAATAGCGAAAGCTCTACGAAAGAGAAAACTGATTGTCTTGGTAGTGCAGTTGGCTTAATCCGTATTCACAGGGTACGCCAGGATTCCAATCCAGCCTGGGGAAAATTTTTTCATCTCGTTAAATTGGTGTCCTCAAATGAACATAAAATATTTCTGTTGTTAAAGTTAAGCCTTTAAGAAATCTTTGGCCAAGTAAAGCTTAAATGCTTCCAATATTAACTGTTCCTTATTTAATTTCGGCGGTAGGCTGTTGCCAACAAATTCTTTAAGGTATTTTCAATTAGAATCATTTCGTAATTTTTAATTTGTAATTTGTTGAATCTTCAGTCATTACTTTAAGTGGTGGTACTATTTTACCAAGTCTTCATATTAATTTTTGTTTATAATGACGGTTATATTCTTTATGGGTACTAACTTCTGGGTGTTCTTTAATAGGTTTCTAGATTTTATTATAGGTACATATTATGTACTTATCATATATTTGTTCTTCTTTTGTAATTTGATAAATATTTTAATATAGTAATTACAAATTTCCATATTTATTGCCAGTGTTGTCATAACATAATAATAATTATGCTGGTAGAAAAATGTCTTCTCAGGTAAAGAAATTGCAAATTTTTATCAACTTATTTTAAGTACCTACTCGTTATTAATTTTCTTTTCTCACTTATTATAAACAATATTTCTTATTTGGTTGTTCCCAAATGCTCAATAATTTCAATCATTACGAACAGACTTCCCAAACATGTCTTTATATTATGATTATACAAATGGTCATTTAAGTAGAAGGAATGAAAAGTAATATAATAAAATGAATCAGTGCATTTTTAACTTTAGAGAATTCGCATTTGCACAATCCTAGATTTGGTCGTTTGTATGTGGCCAAACTCCGAAGATGAAGTATATTTTCGCGCTTTGGTTGAAACAAAGTTCAAACCTAGGATTGCTTAAAATTAACGGTAAATGGCTGTTTTATAATAAATAAAAAATATAAACATTAAACATATAAACTTAAAATTCAAAACTTAATTAAATTTGAGAATCAAATCTTGACGTGGAATCTGAACCACGACACTAATATTGTTTTATTTTGGTAACAATTGGAAATCTAACTTATTTTAGTCCAACTCCCCATTTTATACCAATCATGGCCGGTAGAATCCGTGCTATATAAGTTTAAATAAGTCCTTTAATAATAAAAATTTATTGTTATTAATATAGAAGTTCAATAAAGCGTAATTCTTTTACATACAATTTAGTACTTCCATATTGATAATTAAGTTTTATTCCATACCAAAATATAATAACAAACTGAAAATTATGTATTAACATCTTTATTACATAATAAATAATAAAATTCAACACTTAACAGTTATGAACTAAACATTAAGGTACTTCCAATAAATTAAATATTAAAAGAGTAAAAAATGTATACTAACTAAATTGGTAGGTCCTCGTCCAAATAGTTTGGTTTTCTTTTCTCGTACCTAACAATTGCACCAGCTCAGCTTCCTTCAGAAATTTTAGGTCATTATTTTTCTGGATGCTGAAGATGATAATAAATGTCTCCATTACAAATTTATGTTCTTCTTCGACTTCAAGTAAATCTTCATGAAAATTTTAACCCACAATAGTCATGAAGCGTGTAATATTTTCTATTAGGTGAACTTGAATAAACTCATCAATTAGGTAATGATGGATTATGATGAAAAACTCTGTGGTTTAAATCTTTAAACATGATTTTTGAAGAAGCCGATGTCTTCCCATAATTAAATATCACAGAAGATAATTTAATAAATAAAAGCAACTTTTTAGCAATATTTAGTAAATACTATTACAAAAGCATAGGTACTAAAAAATTTATTGTTTTCTTTGCTTCATGCGCTATATGCAATGAATTATTGTTCTGGTACCTAACTCTTTCTCGGTCGTCCCGCATTTCGTCTTCCGTCTGACCCTCATACTGCTACTCATTCGCCATAATTTTCCGCAATTTTCTTCTATCGTTCTATCGTGTCCGGACCCATAACCTGTTGAGATATCGTTTGTTAGTTTTTTCGTTTCATAAGGTCAGGAGGCACTTTTTTGTGTTATTATATCTATACAGTATTATTTAAATTACTATTATACAATTAAGCGTACTATAATTATTTCTTGTGTAACAGATACTGTTACTGTAAAAATTCTTTTATTTGAATGATAAATCTTCAGTGGGCCGTGAATAGTATTGAAAACAAGTTCAAGTGTTTTGGTCTGAAATTGTAATCACCATGCCAAAGCAAATCGTTAAGAAAGTATTCGCTTTTATAATATTCTGTATAGTATTGTGTGAAAATAATACCCATCGTTCTTTACAAAAGAAAATGCTAAATAAATTTTCGTTACAATTTTTGAATTATATACTCTCTTAAATTTGGTAATAGTAACTACATTAATAAAAATTACAAGTAGTTTAATCAATGGAAAAAATTATGTTACACATGGTTGATTAAAAACTGATGAAATTGTTTAAGATATTTTGCAATAGCGAGTATATTTCTTGAATTTTTGTCAAAAAGTAACAAAAACAATGCAATAAGTTAACAGATCAATCGGGTTTTTTTTTCAAGGGATTATTTTCGGAACCAAAATCCTTATTCTTAAAACTTAATGCAACTTCAACTTCTTCATTACTAAGCAAGATTATCAAAAAAACAAGTAAAATTCTGTCTTGTTAAAATTAAAATTAATAAAGCTCAGGGGAGGAATGGCAACTGACATCAAAAGATGTCTTAATAGATGAAGCAAACTAACCGACCTACAAAGTGAAAAACTTAACCACAAATCTGATCAACATTGAAATTCCGTGTTGAATTTTATTTTAATTTAATAATATTTATTATTTGCAGGAAAATCATTTTCAATAACTATTACGATATCTACAAGTCCTCCACAAATCGCAACGTACAACAAAGCAATTAAAGTGACCGTCGATGGACCTAGAGAGCCTAGATCAAAAACGAGTAAGCTATTTTTTTTTATCTTTGTAAGTTATCAAAGCAAAATTATCTTGTGCTAAGTTTGCGTGTAGGTTCTGATTTAATAATTCAAAATAATTAAAATTAATTATATTAAGAAGTAATAATGAGTCAAATTATCTATGCAATCTCAAGAATTTGTATAATTTGTATAATATGAATACAAAGGAAGATACAAATAGAATTTAGTTGTTCCAATATTCCGATACGTTATTAATACTAATTTGTGTATAATATTATGTACCCACTACAGAAAATTTCTGGACTGATCGATAATTGGATTTCATGATTCGTGATTTCAGTTGTCTATGATTATAAGAAATCAGAAGCGGAGTTCTATTAAACATTAAAGTATTTGCCGAGCGCTAACTGCAGAAAAGGTATCATTACCCGGTGGTTTAGTGGCTAATTTACTAACCTAAACTCGTTGCTACCGTAAACTTTTTACTCTTTCATTGAATTCAATTTAAATTTTTTAAATTGGAATTTAATAATTTATTGAATTGCTTTTTTAAATTAATTTTCCTTAAATTAAAAACACATGTTTGTAATGTACAGGAACCGAAGATTATTCAAAATGACACATAACAATTATTAAACATATGCTTACAATAAAAACTCAAAGATGTTATAGAATTTCAATATACAATGCAATTTGGATACTTTAATGTTTGGACTTTCGTGCTTTAGGGACAATGGGAAAATAGTTGGATGAATTTGATACTAAAATTCACTGAAAATAAGGATTATTATCTTTCCAACACCCCTAAGTAAAATATACAGTTTAAATTGAGGTAATTTACAACACGCAAAGCAAATATGGCGTGTCACTTTGGTTTCGCCTTATTTACAGTTGGATTTTTCATGCAGCTATTTTTGTACTCGCTCCTTCATATCCTTTGAAAGGTATTCATATCTCTTTTACGATTGATTAGTTTTAAATATTCAATTAGTTCTCACAATGGTTATATAATGCAATAATAAGCATCGAGAATTTTGAAAATCCTTTCAAGTGTAACAAAAAAGTAACAATCTGGGTGACCCAAAATATAGTTATCTGTGGAAGTCACTGTCTTCCGCAACAATTTTTACAGCTTTGAAGTACACACATCAAGAACTTTCAGCAATAGTGAAAATTTTCATTTTTTCAGTTAAATTTTGAAAAATAGTGATTGGAAATGACCGCCTAGATCGCTCGATTTAACCACTCCTGTCTTCTATTTGTGGAGCTATCTATTACTAATAATCGTTATCGTAATAATACATTCATAAATAATCGTCTACCACTAATACCACAATTGAGCGTGCATTATTTCATGCCATTTTTACATTATTTTTCGCACGTCCATATTATAATGTACAAGAAATATTCTAGATTCATAGGAAATTTAAAAGTACATACAGAAGATTAACATTCAATTAGACTGCCTAATGACTGTGTGACTGTAAATTTTCCTCAAAATTTCAGTTCCCTAATCACATTATTTCGTGATTTATACTGAACATCGAACAGTTTAACATTTTTTGCGACCTTTATTTATTCTATATAAATAATCAAAATTACATTTATGGGGATCTTGAAATCCACAGATTTATCTTCGCCACTATACACATTTACATTCAGTCCAGAGGGTAGCCATTTTCCGTTCAATATTTGCCAAAGAAAATAATACTGTTTAGTGTTGGTCCCGCTAGCGACACTTGTCAGCGAAAGCTAGAAATTAACGTCAAAGATACCTCAAAATAACAACAATATAATCTTGTAGTGCTTGTCACGGAACTTTGGTGTTACGTAAAAAAACGTCTGTATTGAATATCATTTACGAATCACCCTATACATGGACCAAAAGAAGCAACGACACAATTAAAATTTTAAATAAAACATTAATTTCCGAAAATGCTTTGAGGGGGTTTCCATTTTCACAAATAGTTTTACACTCGAAATCAAAAATGATACTTGTATTTTTAACATACTTAAATTGATTACTTTGTTGCATATTTTATAGATATTCGGGAAAATGATTCACTACCATAAATCATTTATTCTATGAATAATATATCAAGGAACACTAATAATTTAAGTAGTTACAAATTTTTAAAATTCTTTATCAAATTGGGTCAGGAAGCGATGATAATTACTCGTATATCACAAATCCTCTAAAAATGAGCAATTTGTTCATATTAAATCTCGAAAAGCAGAACTTAGCGGATTAAAAATTGCATTAACTTACTCTCCTATGCGATAAAATTAGAAAGGCGTTGGGGAATTGTACATGGTTGGTTGCAGAATTCCTTTTCGCAACGTAGGTTTATCAGGAATCCAACCTGGTACTTTCACATAAGCCGTTGAAACAAATTACACACTTTATAGCCTAAATCAACAGTTCCCAAACTTATATAGGGTGTTTTTTTAGCTGCATCAGAACTTCAAAATGAAATAAAACATTAAAAACCTGAGGGAATGTTTTGGTTATAATTTTTTTATGAAAGTACAGTTAAAGGCATTTATGATTTGAACATGACTTCCGGCATGTGACCGCCACGACTAATGGTTACGAAGCGCATCCGTTCAGTCCAATTTTTGACCACTTTTTCCAATATTTCTGGCTTTATTTCATAAATGGCTTGCTGAATATTAGCCTCCAATGCTTTTAGAGTTGTTGGTTTGTTAGCATAAACCATGGATTTAACATACCCCCACAGAAAATAATCTGGAGGTGTCAAATCACACGATCTTGGAGGCCAATTGATAGGACCACGTTTTGAAATAATGTTGTCACCAAATTGTCCTTTCAATAAATTGATGGTTTCGTTGGCTGTGTGGCACGTAGCACCATCCTGTTGGAACCATAAGTTGTCAATGTTTAGCTCTTGAAGTTTTGGAAACAAAAATGTATTGAGCATGTGTCGATATCTCACACCATTCACCGTAACGGTAGCTCCTTCCTCATTTCGAAAGACATATGGACCAATGATGCCGTTGGCGTGTATTCCACACCAAACAGTCAATTTTAATGGATGCAATGGAGTCTCAAGATAATGTCCCGGATTGGTCTCACTCCATATACGGCAATTTTGTTTGTTCACATACCCATTTAACCAGAAATGTGCCTCGTCACTGAACAAAATTTTACGGTAAAAAAATGGATCCATTTCCAATTGGTTGTGAGCCCAATCTGCGAACTCACGACGCAATCGATGATCATCAGGCTTCACTTCTTGAACCAACTGGATTTTATAAGGTAGTAAATGAAGATCTTTCCGTAAAATTTTCCATGTAGTGGACGGACAAAGCCCAAGTTGTTGAGCACGATGGCGAATTGAAATGTTTGGGTCCTGTTGTACACTTTTACTCACAGAACTGATAGCTTCTTTGGTACGCACATAATTTCGTCTTGCTGGTGTTTTTATATCACGCAACGAAGAAGTGGTACGAAATTTGTCTACCACCGCACGAATAGCTTGTTCAGAAGGTCGAAAATGTCTAACATAAAATGGGCGAAGGGCTCTATATGTTTGGCGAACAGAGCTTTGATTTTTAAAATATATTTCTATAATTTGGTAGCGTTGTTCAATGGTCAATCTATGCATTATCAAATGCCAAACCTTGCTAAACACAAATGTCAAAAAACTGTTTCCATTGCAATCTTGATTCAATTGTTATCCATATTGAAAGTTCTCATGCAGCTAAAAAAACACCCTATACTATTTTCTAAAACTCTTGGAGTTCCATCTAATACTATAGTAAAACTATAAATTCTCGAACTTGGGTCTTATGTCATTCTAATCTACCTAATCTCGACGGCTATTTTGGTTGGGTAACAAATAACACTGCACTGTGTTGGTGCAAGAAAATATAAATAAACTCACCCCACACAAATAATTTATATCATTACCGAGACATAACCTCAAATATTGTATGCTTTCGCAATGATATATTGCCGATTGTGCGAGCGTCCTCGAGGAGAAACGAAAATCTATAACTGACATAGTTCGTTCACTTGATTAGTTCTGTTCGTGCAGTTATTTTTATTTTATGTCCAGAATGGCCGTCTTGCAAATTTGTTTTCATTCGTGCAAATAACCAGTAAAGTATTCACATTTATTTCGAATTAATTTTTAACAGAAAATATTAAAAAATTGCCAAGAAGATCAACATGCGTCTTACCAAATTGACTGTTAATACCAATAAGAATACCAATTAAAAATGGTTGCGAATTTAGACAGATGTCAAGGAAAGGTGTAAACAAAAAGGCGAAACAAAAAAAACTAAATAAGAAAAAATTTCGGGCAAAGCAGTTCGAAGCAAAAACAATTGTACGATTATTTTCATCTAACCTCTTATGTATTGCATCATGAATGGCTTTGGGGAACCTTATAACTTTGTAATTTTTGAAGATATTTTAATCAAATTGTAAATAGGTAAAACTGTTGCAATAATTTAATTTGTATAATGCATGATAAATAATATACGTAGGTACTATTTTTACACAACAGCGGCATCACAAACGATTTTTTTAAGTTCAATCTCATTGCTGGCCTTCAAAGGTAGCATAACTTCTTAATATTAAATCATTGGTAGCAGGTCATGTAGGTTTTCTATTATACTATAAAGTAAGAACATTCAAAAAATAAATAAACATACTTATTCCAAATTTTAGAGATTTTTTTAATTTGAAAATAATAACGTCAATTAAACTCAATAATAATTAAATAGTAGTTAGTATATTTTTTTATCTTAACTGAATAAGTAAGTATTTTGTTAGCATTTTTTAAATCTACGAGTATAGTTAATTAATTTTTTTATTTTCATTTATTTAGTTTATTATTTGTCTTGATAATTTTTTATTTTATATTTAATTTATTTGGAAATTTTCATTCTTTAGATATTGGATATAAATATAAAACACAAAAATTAAATAGTAAGGATCCCTACTGAAATCCAAAGGAATTCATTTACATTAAATGTTTTATACAAATTTTTTTAGTTTTATAAATGAAGCTCTTCCACGGTTTTATAGTAGATACATAATATTATTTTTCTTTGAGATCATTAAATATTTCACTATAATATAAAATATAAAAGAAATTTACAGTTGATACAATATAAAATTTTTTTTCAAAAAATTCATAACTATCCATTATCTACCTACTCTTGCTATTTGAGCTTTATTCGCATCACAATAAACATAGTTTGTGTCATATTTCCACACCAACAACCGCGATTCAGATTGCAATTTGTGGTTATCATCGGTAAAAATATTTTATAAAATTTAAATTATAGACTTTTCATTACTATCATTACTTTTATAATAGTACTAAAATAATAAAGCTAATGCATTTCTTTAAAACGGTAAACCAAACTAATATAAAATAATTCAATTAATTAAATTTAAATTATTAATTAAGTCATTAAAACGATTTAACTACGCTAAGATGCTGTGGGAAATTTGCTGTTGGAGTTGATAAGGTAATTTCCTGTTGTGATAATAACTTCGACATTTGAAAAAATATTTGTATGTGCTACTTGAATCGGCTCAGTTATAACAAATTGGATTTCCTTTCCCTCACCCACTTGCATTAATTCAAATAATGGAAATATTTACACTTTGGTAAAAAAATTATTTTTAGAATTTTGGTAAAATAAATTGAGTGCGTAATTTAGTTTGTTAGTAAGTGCGTCGATGTTTTAGGTTAATAATGCTAGGACAGCACAGAACCGAGTAGTTGGGGCAATGAGTAAATAGTAATTACTTGGAGAATAATGAGGCAGTAATTGGAGCAATAGCAGATTTGTAAATTGGTAATCTGACGCATTCGTTAACGATTGAATCTCTATGTATCTATGCGTGTTTGTGGATATTTATTGAAGTGCATATACATTTACTACTATATACTTAATGTTGTTATAGTAGGTACATAGTACATCCATCCACCAACACAATCCTGCATGGGATGTAACGTAGGTATTAATAAAAAATATTCAGTACAAATGAATAGATAAACTACACAATAATAATTATTTCATTATACCTACTATATCTAGCAACTTGTTAAATCAATACCTACGTAATTATTTAGAAATCGTAACTGATTGTAATTATTTATATGCAATCGGCTATTATTGTTAATGTTTTTGTCACATCGACTAATAAACATTATTTCGAAAATCGTTGTAATAAATCACAGGCTGCTTTACACGAGAGATGTTTCATTTATCAGGTATTTGTAATTAACTATACTTTTGTAGTAGTCATCCAATAATAGCAAATCAAAAACATCAATTTTATAAATTTAATTGATTCTGTTTAAAATCATTCCGATATTGCTATTTTATTAGTAGTAATAAAATGAATTCGATCAATCTAAAATTGCAAAACCAGTCGTGAAGTTAGGTTTCCAAGAATTCAAATTAATGCACTAGTGACTTCTGGTTATCCTTAAAATACCTTAGCTTATCCTACAAACTTTCAACCAGGTTCTTAATCTTTCGAAATATTTTTATTTCGACTACTTTGATGAAATGTGCCCATGATGCTGTCAAGTATAATCGAGGAGTTGAAAAGTAAATAATACTTTTTGTCCTTAGAAATGGCAATCTATTAGGCTGGTGCAAAAATAATATGATATTTATGAAAACTAAACGAATTTTCTTTTCATTCATACTTTTTTGTTTGAAACAAGCAACATTTACCACGTGTACACAGAAGAAGCTTTCGAACTACTTGCTGATTTTTAAGATTGCTATCTAATAAAAATGCTTCATTCAGGAGTAGGACTTTATTTGGACACTTTTGGGAATTCTTGTCGAAAATTTCCAAACAATCAACATGTAAAATATCTCCAGTATCAAAGTTTTGGATTCTTCAATACAAAAAAAATCAAGAAAGAATAAGAAATGGATAATTTGAATATTATATAATAAAAATCCATTATATGTCACAGCACACACCCAATGTACGAATAATTTGCGACTATTGATGCAGCGGGAGGGGTGGTTCTTACTTACAAGATAATATACAGGTCAGATCCAAAACATCAAGGTGAAATATTGAAACCTTTTTAAATTTACTAAATTGGGGATGTTTAGAAAGGTGAAATATGTATATCCTCTTTTAATTTTAAAAACTAGCTCAGTAAGTGTTAGCATGTGATCGACTCAAAATTGTGTACGATTACGTTGGTTTTCTACCTCAAATAAAACACTCAATTCAATGTTATAAACAAAATAAAATTTAAGGGATTGAATTTACCTGTAGCTATTACTTTAAGTAATTACAACAGGTTACTGACAAAATCGTTCTCAGAAAATAGAAAAATACAATTTTATTTGTCATACTTATCAGGAACTTAGTAAGGCTACGATAGCGCATTTAATATTCTAACTATTTCAAATTCTCGCTTTCGTATCCTCACAAGTCAAAAATTGAAATAAAAATTAATATTTACAAAAATAAAACTTTATGCATTGACCTACATTTCTTTCATTAATATATGCGCATTGTTGTATTCAGTTACCTTGCATGCGGAGAATAAAACTTTTAGGTGTTTAAAATTAAATTCAAGATGAATTAATTCACTAAATTATGACGTTGTAACAAAATGATCGGATTTAAATGATACAGTGCCAAGTAATTATTGCACCAGGTAAAATTTGAACTTTAACCTAAGTTCGTGCACGCGCTTAATTCTAACTTTTTCATGTATCATATTCATTCATAATATCAATCGTCCATTATTTTTATTTAAAAGACAGAATTTACGATGATTCAGAATGATTGCATTGTATGGATGTAAAAAATGTTTATGAACAAATTTGATTTTTTGTTCATCGGCAAAATCTCGATAAAAACCTGTAAAATAAAGGTATAAATTACTCCTACCTCTGTAGAATACAGATTCTCCTGGTCGACAACCTGGACGTATTTGAAATTCTCCAATTTGATTTTTTATGTTGGCTACTTGAAATTTATTAATGAAAATTATTGTCAGCCATGCACATACGAGTATCTATCGGACTTTCGGTTTGTGACTTTGCTAACTTGTTTAATTTCTTTGTCTCTGTTTAAATTTATTTAAATAAAAAAATAATTTTAAATTCGACGTAAGAGACCTGCACTCGATACTCAATTTTATTTTAATTATAAGCGCATTCGTTTCGGGAATGTTTTGGAAGCACAGCCTTCCTTTCATAAAATAGAAATTAATAATTTAAGCAAAATAAGCCACAATGCTTCAAGTAAACACAATATTTCTTCATCATTATCAAATTTACAATTATTATCAAGTTTTGTTTCTTAAGTTTGAGATCTTAATTTGCGTTCGAGAAAATTATTATTATTTATTCAGTTATTTTAAAATATGACAATATTTATTACAAACGGCGAAGTTTTACCATAAAATCAATCTGGCCAGATACTCCATTCTATCCACAATATTTTAAGTAATTTTTGAAGATTGTTTCACTTCAGCAATCCACTTTTAGCAAAAAATATTTCCAAATTTGAAGAATTTCTCGACGTAAATCAAAATTGTATAGAATCAAAATGCAAGTTAGAAGACTAAGGCCGCCGGCCGAGCTATGTAACATAGCCGTATGTTGCAGTAAGCCATGGATGGCGACCGTTAAGCCGCACTACACTGACTTATTTCTATAGCTATCGTTCCAATTACCTTTTAAAGAAGGTAATAAAAATCAAGGAAGCTTAAACTGCCATTTTAACAAAGACTTTTTTTTAAATAGTAGTTTTAGTTTCTTTGATTTTACCTTCTTCAAAGTTATAAATAATAATATTATGTACGGGTGTAGTATTTTTGCCCTCAGAAAAACTTATTTACAGTTTATCTTTGAAATAATATTATTCAAGGAGCAAATAATTAAATATTAGGGAATTATTCTTGACATCTCCATAGTTTGTCTAAAATTCTACACCCTTTATATTATTATAATAATGTAAATAACTTAAAAAAGTAAACCTGATTTAAAATTTAAATAAAATTTTATTACTTTTATGAAGAATGCCAGATAGTTTAAAATCGACTCATTTTCATTGTGAAGAATATATAAAATGATTGCTTGAAGAATACAAAATTCCTTTTTCATGAATCTTACCCGTTGAAGGAAATACCTTTTTTGCTTAAAATCAAGCTTTTCTTATCGGTCAGTTTGTTTCCCGGAACACAACAAATTCCTTTTTTTCTAAATTTGTGGTTAATATTTTTTGAAATTAAATTCGAGCTTTTATCGTTTGCGGCTAAAGCTTACCAGTTTAACATTGATTTAAGCTTGATCCATGAGCTACTATTAAGGATTAAAGGAAGTCATGTTGTATTATTGGTTATTTAAAATTTTCATATACAGTTGAAACTTTGTGTTGCAATCGGTCTTAGGTCTGTTGAATTTATTTTTGTGCAGAAAATACAACAATTTTTTTAGTGTGCAAAGATACAGTTGTAATCTCATAACCTGAGACTTATATCAAGCTTAATCTTGAATTTCTTCCAAAATTCTATTTCCTTTGAATTTTCAATTTGGTAGCTTTGTTTATCTTTCCGTACAAATTACTATCTTTTTCTTTTTATATAATTATACCGCTCCAGGTATGTTAAAGTTAGCTGATTTTTCATTAGTAAACCATTGTAGTTAACTATAATAGCACTAAATGCATGTAAAATTACTGAATTCTATGTCGACAATAAACGGAAGCCATCAGACCAATAGTGCAATGATTTCCTCCCCATTCTGTTTCCGTCACCATTAATACTAAATTATTTGTAGAATTTTGCGTTTGTTGATGACCCAACATCTGTTAATGATTTGTCCTAATTAACTCACACCACGACATGCAGTTCTGACCAAACTAGTCCATTCTGCACGTAATCATCAATGTCTCTTTCCACCATTTGCATTATGCAACAATTGCAAATTTTCACTCAGGTCTGGAAAAATATTTCAAAAATAAATTTGCAAATTTAAACAAACCAATTGTGTCTAATTTTATCACCATTTACTAATTATAAAGTGTTAGAGATTGTGCGTGATTTATATTATCAAAACGAGTTTATTTCAGTTTATTGTTTTAAATTCCAATGGGCGTTCTGCAGACCGTAAAAACTGTATTATAAAATTTACAGTTAATATTTATTTCAATTTTATTATTTACTGTAACAAGAAATTACAGAAAGGATGATTTAAAAAATCCTAGTTGATTTTATTGCTTTTAATTAAACTTAACGTGGCTATTAAGACAAAATTTTATTTTTATTTCAGATGGCACTCAGTCATATAGGGCTTTAGGTTTAGGTCAAAGACCCTATTTGGATACCCCTTTTACGTCACATTTGAGAGATTTAGAAACGCTAAGACGAAAAGCTACACCTTCATCACAAAACAGTGATACCTCGCAAGGTTCCTTTAAATTAGATCCACAAGGTAAGAAAATTGAAATAACTTTTAACTTCATTTTCAAAAAATAACCAAAAATAACAAATTAGTTTGTAATATATTCTTGTTCGAAGATTTGTACAAAATTCTTGAATGAAATAGAGAATATTATTCAACATTTTCTTATATCATGCCCAGGTTTAGATTCAACAGGTTGTTACAATTCAATTTATATCTTATTAGAATCCGACGGTGAGCCTATGCTGGAACAATATTACAATATTATTGTTTAAGCCTGTAATTTACTATAATGTGCTAAGCTGAATAGCATTTCAATATTGCTACCTGAATGATGTGATTTTAATGAGTTTTTGCTTTTTATACCTTTCTGGTACTATTATGTTGTGCCACAATTATTTCTTTTCTGTTATGTTCTTGATTACTTACTAAATATTTTATTATGTTTGGATTTTTTAAATCGAAAACCCAGACCTCACACAATGTATTTTAAAGCAAAAACTAAATGTCTCTATTAATAATTGTCAAAAAATCTTAATGTGATTGGAACAAAACCTAATGGACTAATAATGACTGAATTTGTAGTTTTGGACCTTTCAAATTAGTTGCTGGCAATTGGGCAGATGTTAAATTAGAACAAATTATTTGTTGTTAGCGAATAGACAAGGGTAAAACCGATTTTTAAAAATGCAAAGGAGGTAATATTCTTACATGTACATTTGAAAAGTTATAACAAATTGTATAGTTAACCCAATAAAAGGAAAATAAACAAAAGTTGATAATAGAAAATAATTTATTAACCAAAATATTAAATAATATGACCACAAGTGGCTAAAACTAACTAACTAACTTCAAATTCAGCTAATGAGAGTTTGGCAACGAGAGTCAAAATTTATATATTCAATATAACAACATTGCACATGTTAATAACAGTGACATTAATTTAGTGTTAAATATTTCTAACAGAGTCAAAATAATTTAGTCCTGTTTTATACATGTTACTAGTAATTATGTTTCGCACAGACAAAACTTGAAGTGAGTACATGGTTATGTCTTGAATTAAATACTTAGATTAAATACAACAGGAATTGTCCGGTAATTTCTCGATCGATCTGCGTCGAAGTATGCATTTAAATATTTGTCCGATTGCCTGCTTCGCTTGTGCTTGGTTATGTTTATTAACATTGAAGATTATCGGCACTTGCAACCTAAAACCGGCAACCTGTTTTATTTGCGTTCGTACCTTTAGGATGGCATTAGTAAAATTACCACGGTAATAAGAAAATATTAGTAAAATCAGGTTGTAAAATGTCATAATGCATATTTAGAGCAAGGAAGAATTTTATATTTCCATTGAAAAGTCCCTTATTTCACATTGTTTCGCAAAATGATTGCTAAATACATTAATTTTATATATAATTTTGCTACATTTGTAATGTAAATGACGCACACGCTTATGTGAAACTGGCTATAGAATATTATGTAATTTATATTATATTTTCCCCTAAAACACTTTTAGAAATGGTTACATCAGTGAAATGCTGAAAGCATTTTCAATATTTTCTTTATTTTATTATTGCATATACTCAGCAGGTTATTTATGGGCAAAGTTGTGGTTCTCGTATTCGAACTCTTTGCTTACTTCATATGCATACCAAGACTTGGCGTTGGGCTCCAAGTGCCTTTTCAATTTCTAACGATATGACCATGTGGGGTTGGTGGTTTCGTTGCATTGGTACCATAAAACCGAGGTGCATCTGATGAGACTCTGCCGTAAGACTAAAGTAAAAATCAGCTCATAATGCAATGAGGGCTTGTGGACCATATAATGTCTCGACTACTTCTGCATTTCATGCGTTGTTGTTGAGGTTTTCGGCATATCTGCTCACGTCCATTTCCATTTCTATTATATGTGTTTATGTGTGAAGATTTATCTATTGTTTAGACTTTAGATACACACAATGCTCATTTTAGGGGAAAAAATTGCATAATTATAAAAATAAGGCGACAAATTAAATAGAATAATATAATTAATAATTGTTCCAAAACCGCAATTTATTTAGTATAACAATAGTTAATGTAAATTATGTTCCATAACCCAAAATCGTATAAAAATATTATTCAACCTTACATCAGTAATTATTTTTCATCAGATTTCATCGTACATTACACTGTAATGTCAAGAAAACGTATCATATAAAAAATTCAGTAAATTCCAATTAATTTGGTTAACAGTTATTCCGTACAGTTGCTTATTGGGAACAAATCTTAAAGAACAGAAACCAAAGCTACTTCTATCGAACTTTGACGCTTAATTGGGCTAAAATGTCTAGTCTCACCGTGTCTCAATGAAAATGAATCTGTTGCAATATTATATGCAAGACAATATATTTGTCTAAATTAAGGGACAAAATTATTAATACAAAAATGCAAGTAGGTACTGCTTACATCAGCTTGATTTTACGAGTATTATATCATTGAAAAAGATGGCTCAATTTGATCTCTAAAAGCAGAAAGTATATTAGGGTATGAATAATTAGGAGAAGTTTATTTGTTCACTAGTCCACTCCTGGACCATAGGCCTCTCCAGTAATGGATATTTTGGCCATAACTCACCACGCTGGCGGCCAGAGGGTTGGTGAGTAGTCCGCAGATCGATTTTTGGACTACAGTTGTTTTACATCCAGTAGCAGCTTGCTAGGCTAACTTTCAGATGTGCCTATAGCTCTGTTCTTTGTTAACGGTGGCAATGCGTCAACTTAGGGGGACCGCCGGCTTAACGTGCCCTCCGAAGCACGGAGACTTGGTCATAAGAAAGTTTGACTCCCCGCAGGTTTGGACCCGGTACCCAGCATTCGCATCCAAGTGCGTTAGCTGCAAGGCAATGACCGTCTCTTTACCTTTAACCAAAAGTTACCTTTAGAACTTTCAAATTGAACTTCGGGGACTAAAAATAATATATTTTATAGTTATTACAATATTCTCACGAATGAACAAATTATTTTAACCATTAGCTACCATACGGGGGTCAATCTGACCCCAGTCGAAATTAAGTCCAATTTGTACATTTCTACTATACACGAAATTTATACTTGTGGTGCCATTTGTCGTTAGTTTAAGGATGGTCTTCCCTCTCGAGCCCAGAGCATGATGTTGAAAGCATTATTTTAGCTTTAGCAGCCACATGAAGTATGGTGCCATCAGAGACTTCAGTATGGCAGCTATCATTAATTAATATCCAAATTGGGATCCCTACGATATTGAAGATAGATATTCAAAAAGATGAATATCAAAGGATGCGTTTAACGTCGAGGCAGAGATGTGCCATTTGCACTCGCAGAAAAGACCAACGAAACGTGCTCCAATAATTGTGAACTGGTAATTTGTTTGTGATAATCACCGATTATATTTTTGTCGTTGGGCTTTAACCTAATTCTCTTATGGAGTATATTATTTAATTTTCAAGTTAATATTTTGTTAATCATTCCTCATTTATAATATTAATAACATTTTATAATGGAGAATATTCAAAAATTCATGAACTTGATGAATAAACAGTGAAATGTTGTAAAATTTTTTTCTAAAAATGAATAATAATATCTATTAATTAATATTAATAATAGGTATATAAAAATTGAAAAGTTATAATCTTTTTAGTGAAAATGGTCATTTTTTGCATTTTTTTAACTTGAACAATTTTTTTAAAACTAAATATTATCTTTTCATAAATGAACCCATACTGTCTTCTAAATTTGAAAAAGTCAATAGCCGCTTTGCAATAAAATATTTTAACGATAGGGTACGAAACGCCCCAGTGTAGCAGCTATGTTATTCTGGTGAAGTGTGGCAGCTAGAGGTTAAAATAAATTCTGCATTTTAAAGTCGTCCCGATATTGTTAGTTTTACGATTCTTTTTATTATATAAAATTATATATTGTCATGGGAAACACCACGTTTTGCTTTGACTTAAATCCTTTTGGATTAAAAGGCTCCAACAACGATCTATGTTACATTTTACAAACTTTCCACAAACAGCAAAAAACGTCGTAATTTATAGATCATTCTTACCTGTTACGCAAATTTGAAATAACTCCTATGTTGCTTCTAAGTAAAATATGATATCATTATAGATACGTATGCATTGCTAGTGGCTTATAGATTATTATTCCATATGTAACTCAATATTGCCAAAAATGTAACATAGATCGTTGTTGGAGCGCACGCTTCAATTACAGAGTGTTTGTAAAAAAAACGTTCAAACAGGAGTCTCAAAATTTGAATTTCTTAGAAATTAGAAGTTGAATGTTTCTTCAGCCTTTTGCCGCCCACTGCTGGACATAAGCCTCTCCATATTATGGAGGATCTGGCCATAACTCACCACGCTGGCCAGACGGGTTGGTGAGTAGTCCGCAGATCGATTTTTGGACTATAGTTGTTTTACATCCGGTAGCAGCTTGCTAGGCAAGCATTCAGATGTGCCTGTAGCCCTGTTTATTGTTAAGGGTGGCAATTCGTCAACTCAGGGGGACCGCCGGCTTAACGTGCCCTCCGAAGCACGGAGACTTGGTCATAAGAAAGTTTGACTCTCCCCGGGTTTGAACCCGGTACCCCGCGTTCGCATTCATCTGCGTTAGCTGCAAGGCAATGACCATCTCATAAGTTGATTGTAACTTATAAAATTGCAGTAAAATCATAGGTGAGGTTTAACTACATAAGTATAATCTATAAAATATAATCTCAAAAAGTGAATACAATCAGAACCTTCCTCAAAATCGGCTTCCAATGAAAACTAACAAGAAAAATTGGAAAATTAGATTTCATTATCATATTGGCAATCAAGATCTGAATGTTTTTTATTAATTAATTATTTAGCAAATGTAATTGTAATTAACCTTAAAAATGTTTGACATTTACAAACATAACCTAAAAAATACTAGAATATTTTTTGGTTATGTTTTGATAATGTCAAAAACTTTTATGGTTACATTTTACAGCTGCTATCTATTACAATGTTTATTCAAGTAGTTCAGAAAACAATCCTCCCCTGGCTATATAATCATTAATTAATGAAACAGTTATCAGTTTCATATCACCGTGATTAGCTATAAAATTCCTGCAAATTGCGGATTAAGTGAAGAGAAACCAATCTGTAAACAAGAAGAAAATATAACAAAAGTAAAAAAACTGGCCTTACTACTTAATGCTTTATTTGTTGTTTATACATTTTTCTGAAATAAATCTTGCTTCTTCTTCATAATGGCACCTGCAATCGAGTACCAATTTACTATTTCTGCTCATAGGCGACTCGTTAATATTTTATTATAATTTGGTAAAAACTTTTAGTAATTGACGTTCCAAACGAACACTTTTACACTCTCACATTCACAAAGTAATTAATTTAGGACGTGTATTATGTTTTTCGAACCATTGAGCTTTTTTAACGCAGTTTAGAGAAAGCATCATGTACGCAATAAAATAATGAAATCGAATAGAAAAACCTAAAAGTTACCGTAATTATTTTAATTTGTGTAAAAATTTTAAAAATAAATCATAACTTTTGTTCCTGATTAACGAGTTGCTCAGGTGTAAAGCTGCTGTAAGCAACCGAAATATAATCCGGTGTCTACTATCCGTTACAGCGTAATGTAAGATATATTTGCCGCTTCAGTAGTTCCCAATCAGTTGTTAGTTATAACCACAATTTTTATAAAGCTTGATTTTATTATCTATCACTAAATTTTTGTGTAAATCTAGTAATCCGACAACTTTCGTTTTGTATCAAAAATGCCATAACGAGTCCACGTTTGACAAGTTATTGGGTTTCAAATTATTGGTTCTTATGTAAATTACTTAACCGATCAGTTATTTATTGAAAATTTAATTAAAAAACCAAAAATTTTTTTCTTTCAAATTCTTGCAAATGTTATACAAAAAGAGTAATACCAAAAATACTGGTACGCAGTAGAATACTGAGTGTTCAAGCGTGACGTATAAGATGTATTTTTCTTCTTTTTTACATCCATAATTACTATGTTGTAGTTCTTCAACAATCAGAATCTCAACTTAATTCTTCGTTATTTTTATAAAATTGTTGTATACTGTGGGAAGCTAACCTAAAATTGTTTTTCAATATAGTCGTGCACTTTCCTTGCTTTATAGCAATATTTACAATCATTCAAAGTTAATAATACAAGTTTACTACTAAAACATATTTTGCAATTTTATTTCAAAAGTGGTCGCACAAATAATATAAAAAAAACTTTACTATTCAATTAGAAAGTTTAATTTTGTAATCGATTATTTTGGTGCTTTTCAAATTATTTTGTTACTATAAATTTAGGTAATTGAAATTTTTTTATTATCGTAAATTGCACAACTAATTTAAAATATTTTTTTTTTTAATTAATACAATAGAATATATCTACAAAATTAATTAAATCTTAAAAAGACAATAATTCAAAATTTTGTAAAAATATTTTCGTTAATTGAAACGTGAAAATAGTTTGGTCTGACTCAATACAACAGTAAAACTTTGCAAGTTTGTATTAAGGGTGTGTTCTTGACACCTTCTAATTAGTTTACAATTAAGATATTTTGACACCCTCTTAAGAACTTATTAAACTGTCAAAGTGAGGTAATTAATAGTAAACTCGATATTAGAACATTTTTAATAATTTTAAATTATTCTGCTGGAATATGACTTGAAAAAAGCTGCACCCCTGTTTTTATTCTAAAGTCACATTTTGTTGTAAACCGGAAGCTAATTTTGTTAATAGATGTAAAATGACCCCTAAGCACTCTTTAATTTTCCCGAAACACCGACAAAAATTGGCTTGCACCATACCTAACTTTAATTTGTGTTTACCTTTTTACCCTCTGTTTCTTTTTTCAGTTTTAGAAAAAACCGAAGACTATTAGAAAATTAATTGTAATATATGGATATTATTATTATATTATCCAGCTTTCTATGGGTGTAAAACGCGTGTTTCATTAACTTGGTTTAATAGATTTAGATCGCAGACCGCAGCTTCATTCATGAATCTGATGGAGATTGACCTTCCTTCAGGCAAACTAACCGCAAAATTGAGGTTGTGTAGCCTAAATGATCGTCTACCCCGTTTCAGCATTTCCTATATTATTCCAATTTTGCCACTCTTTTTTTGTTAGGTGGTCCAGTTTATTATATTTTTTATTATTGATACTTTACAAACTTTCCTGGAAAAAATTAACAATTTAAATTATTTTGATCTTCTTTCTAAAAATACTCATTACAAATTAGACAAATGTTGTTAACCATTCTCAGAAAATAACACTAACAGACAGACTGTTTAATAAACGGCGACAGGTTTTTATACGTAAATTGTCATTACAAACTTTTTGCTATAACTGGCAAATAGAGACAATCACTTTTGGCAACCCATCGGGATCATCAATCATTGCATGATTAATCCTTAACATAAACAAAAGGCAAAAATTAGCATTGAACACTTAAGCGGTTCTTTCATCTACCTGTTTAAGTTTTAACACAGAAAACTCGAAATATTACCGATAAGTTAAATGGAGAAGATCGAAGTGACCAGAAAACATCTTTCAAGGTTGGTTCATTATAATCAAATGGGCAACTTTAATTATAACTTAAAATTAAACAACTTATAAATTAGTCACATCAAATTTGCCAAACAAAAAATTCTTGAGATCGGCAAGGTCGAATATTTTTAGAATATGTAGGTTACTATTTTTCGTCAGGTAGGTATCACATTTTTTGCTTTTTAAAAATTTTTACCACACGCTAATAGTATAGGCATGGTCGTGTGTGTAGTAGTTTTTATCCAACAAGTTGGGTAATGATGCATTTTACATTTAATCTTATTAATGGTACAAAAAACAAACAAATTGGTGTAGTTCATGTTTAATTCACATTTCGAGATTATTAAAATAGTTTTATATTATGGTGAAATACCAACCATTTCAATGACACTTCTTTAGTTTATAATAAACATCTTATTTTGTGGTTAACCATATTGATCTAACTTGTGGAGTTAAAAATCCATTAAGGTAACTTGAAATTTCTTTATTTTCTAATATTTAACTTCTCTTCAATTTTCGACAAGCGGTAAATGAAAGTTAAGGAAAATTGCATTGTTATACGGAAAAACGCGTTTATCAAAAAACGACATAGTTGTTAATTATGCATCAAATTCTAGTTGACGACGTAATATCCACCAATATTTACATAATTACCTATTTATCATAATAAATTTTACGCATAGTAAAAAAAAACAACGTTAAAATTCTTCAGTTGCTGCTAGAATAATATTAGCAATAATAATTTATTATCATAATACATTTTTAAATCAAAAATAAAATGGTGCATAATTTTTAAACCAATTTTTTTGGTTCAAAAGAAACTCCTGATTTTAACAAAAATAACGAAAATTTAATAAAATTGGTAAATTTGATGTGATTTTTAGGATATAGAAATTTAAAATATTGAAAACATTAAATTGTTTTCAATATTTTAAATAAATTTGAATATTAATGGAAAAAATTATTGGAGATTTTAGAACGCTACAGCACAACAGATTAGTAAAGCCAATGTTAATTCTAATCGATTTTCTTTGTAAATTTTAAATGTACTTGAAGAAGATTGACATAGTACCGAGCTATTCAGGACGTAAGAGTGTATCATGTCCAAATGAAGCCTGAGTTTGCTTGGGATATCACCAAGACAATAATGGATTGAGGCGTAATAATTTTTGCCACAAGGACTATGGTGAAGTCAGAGATTTTAAATTATGATCTACCTAGATGGCTATTTTCCGATATTTCCTGTTATAAACTGGTAAAATCAGCAGCCATTTGTAAAGAGGACAAGATCCTAACCTCACAATTTAGTATTTCAAAAATTTATCCTTCTGTATTCGAATATTGTATCAATTTTGTAGAATGATACAAAATTTAGACTAACGATAAGTTGATTGGACTCGAACAAATTGTATCGACTACATCTACATCTAAATATTTAAAACAAAGTTTATAAAATTCATAAGTTAACTATACAGATTAGCATTTATAATAAATCAATAAATGAAAATCGAATCGTAATCATTTAACTGTTTATATGCACCTTTTCACAACACAAAACTTAAATTCGATTGAATCAATGAGTAGCTTTATGTCCCTATCATTTTAAAAAACAATCCAGTTGTCTCGAATAGATTCGATTCAATTATCAAAATGTAGTCTGCTTTGGAGAATCCAATTACTCAATTTACCTTATTAATAATTTGTATTCGTAATATAAAAAATTCCACTTATTTCGAAAGAAATGTCAAAACAATATAGCCGAATGACTGATACTATCATGGCTGTCGTCAGCTAACGAAATTCTACAAGTGCTAGAAATGATTTTAGTTAATTAATTACATAATAAATTATAATCTATTTTATTCAGATTATTTAAAATCCATTTCTAGCAAAATAATTTTTAAGAAAATGTTAAAGATTTCCGAAAAGTTTTTCATCAGTAGGTATTGATATTATTATTATGCAAATTTCAATATGTACAGATTTACAGATCTAAAACTGTCACCTATAGTACCTAATTAAAATAATATGTCAATATATTGTGCATTTTCCACTTCCTAAAAAAATTCTAGTTTACACTTTTTTAATATTTAATTCCAGGTTTTTTAAACAAAGTTAGATCGATAGTATAATTTAAATTAATTGAAAACAAATATTTATAGCACTTTTATGAATGGAAATTCTATTGATTTTATAATATTGAATACAGAAATTCCCCGTTTTTGAATATAAATAGGTACGTATTAATTATTATTGTTATTCATATTCTCATATAAACAATCCGTTTTACGTAATGTACCTATTTTTTTCTGGGAAACTTAATTTTTATAAATAAAGTTTAACTTTATTTTTAAATTTACCCAACAAACTTGCACAATTAAGTGCGAATAATCAACAAAGAAATTTAACCAGTAAACATATTTATTGGTAAACCTAAAATTTAGGAATTTCCGTGAATCCCCCAATTTCTGTAGCTCACCTCCTAAAGGCTTCTTTCCCAATTTTGCTGCTGACCATGACATTCATTCATTTTTTTCCTTTGTGATTAATCAACCTGATTTAAAATTGCATTGGAATTTACACTTACGTATTTAATATTTTGCACAAATACCAAAATCAATGCGTTCAAAATTTTTGATTGCCATCGATAAATATTGTTCAAACGACTTCCTCCCAAGTGTTTTGAATAATAAGATGCAAAGTGGAATTATAAAGGTTTCTTTTAACAGTATCGCCTTTCAAAATCACTCCCTTAATAAAGTTCTCATGAAATTTAACCCTTCAACAAAATAATTAAAATAAGACTCGTTATTTCAATAAAATTCAAAAACAAGTTCGTCGGTATCAAAAAGCGTTAGTACCTGAATGTTTAGAATTTTAGATTTTCGGTACTAAAACTGTTTGATCTCTTGTTTAGGTAGAAAATCATGAACGCCATAAGGCGTTATGTTATTAGTCACTTTAATCATCATTTATCTTCGATGTAGGTAGATGAAGGTCCTCCGATAGGACCACCAGTTTGTCAGCCGATTGCTTAAGTTACATTTCTGCTCGGAGTACCCGGAAAACGAAATATATAATTTTAGTATCCCAATTTTCTGAGAAAGACGCACCTTTATAATGATGCGCCACTTTTTACCAAAAGAATAAGAGGCTATTTAAATAATTTTATAATTTTAAATTATTCACATTTTATAACCAACGATAACCGTTATGACTAAACTATAATTTTCTTAACTTCCTTCCTTGATAAATTCCAGAAAAGCGTGTTCATAGTTTTTAATCAAATGTGTTTTACAGATGTGGACGAATTATTTGTAAATTAATGAGTAAATTTTTAATTATACTTGTACTTTTTTGTTTTCTCTGAACCCTGCCTACATTTTATTGTGATTCATATTATTATTTTAGACAGAAATTTATTATTTATTAACTCATGGTAGTGACTCAAGCGCCGGATCAAATTACTTAATAGATACATTTGCATATGGTACTGTTCGCAGGGGGCCCAAAAAAATGCTGCTTTTACTATTTCGGAATTAATATGTTAAAGAATTATGCAATGTTAAAAAATACTGCAAGAATTTCTTCTAAAAGTTTCTGCTGGAGGTTTAATCATAATTTTCTTTTGAATAAAATTTTGAAAGGTTGTTTTTTGAAAAATTCAATCGATATTATTTTATTATTGCAATGATAAACCCAATGGCTTTCCTAGAGATTTCATTAAAATAGTAAGAAATTCAAACTTTAGCAGGCTATATGGGATCTCATACGACCTCACCAACGGTGATATTTTTTTGTTTCTCTTTACATGTTTATGTATCTGTCTATTAGAAACGCACAGAGTTGCTAATCCACTTATATGACAAATAAATAGAAAAGATGTTTATAATTTGGATTTTTACTCTTCAAATAATATATCTGGGATAAAATTAACGGTTTTAAAAGTCTTAAGCTGGCTTCTACAGGCAGGTTTTTTTTGCGAGGTCGAAGGCCGGACAGCTATGGTCTTTTATCTATGGTAACTGTCTTCACCATGTGATGGGAGACACCAAACAATTTTGGTTCTAGAATTACATCTCTCTCTCTCTCTCGCTTAGTTTCCCTCGTCCTACGAAAGGACTTAGTGGCATGTTTTGTTGCCTTACTAGTGGAAATGGTCAGAATAAAGTTTCTACTTTAATACTCAGCATTGCCAGTCATTATACTACTTAGCCGCAATACTACTGAATGTCTAAAAAAGAGTATTGCGAGCGTAAAAACCGTCTATCAATATTATTGTCATTTATGGGGACAGATAACTTTGATCATGAAATACTTCCCATGACGAAGGATATATTCCGACTAGGAACGAAAATGCTGAACATTACAGGTCGGGCCGGACCTGTATATGGAACCCCGAAATTAAATTTTTCCTAAAGTAACATCACGCTAAAGGTGAATTTTTCGTTAGTGGTTGGCACGTGACTTGGGCTTGCGCGGAAAATATGGAGGGAGACACTCCTGACACCTAATTCCACCAATTGACACAAACATAGAACCGAAATAACGAATATTCGTTTCTGCACATTATTAGCCACTCCCAACCACTAACGAAAAATTTTACTCTACCACTGAGGTAATAATAAAATGTTATAGGTTCAACACCACAAATTTTGCACTGAGGGGTAAAACTTATGGAATTTTGTAATTTAGCTTAATTTGAATTTGGCGGTTTTATTGATAAGTGTGCGCATAGCAAATTTTTATTTTATATTTTTCAGAGAATGATAAAATTTAAGTAGAGTTGATTGATTATTATCTTTGCACAGATTATACACTAATGTTATCTAATATTTAAAAATCTGAAAATTTCATTTAAAAAGGAAAATTGGACCAATTTAGAGGGCCTGTTCAAATTTTAGATTGTGTAAAAAAAATCAAAAATAGAATTGATTCAAAATTCAGAACAGTATAGTATGTATTTTTGGTAGGGTTAAATATTATTTCAATTTTTTGTTTTGAAAGAAAGAAGTTTTTCTCAAAGAAACTCAAATTTCCATGCAAAATTCGAAACTATGTGGCTTCAACTAATCAGACCGGTATATATTTCTTTTAAAATTGAATCGATTTCAATGATAGGAAATTATAATAATGTTTTTATATTTGTTACATCCACATTTATTAGTTATTTTATCTAGTTTTTACTCTTAAACATCAAATTACTGCTTTGCATAACCGCGCACAATTTATCCTAAGCAATATTTCTATGAAATTAATTTTACGCTACGAAGTTTTTCAAAAATTCTATTAACTACCTGCTAATCAATTTTGTTTTTCATTTTTATTTCGATGCAATAAAGCTTTAATGTTTTCCAAAAAATATTAAACTTGAACCATTTTCCTTGAAAAAACTAGTAGGTAATAAAAAATTTTACATGAATTAAGAGAACACTAACCAAAAAAATTTAATTTCAAGTAAGTAGTTTCCAAATTAAAAGATTCCTTAAAAAGAAACGACAGGAGCGGAAACTTAAAGCATCCATTAAAATAATTCCATGTCGTTTAGGTAAAAGCATTGTTGATCATCTGGTAAGATACAAAAAAATTCAAAGAAAAATTTAAGAAGGAAATCTTACGTATCCAGCTTCTTAGAATAGGTTTTCGATGTTTCTACCTGTAGCAATAGATCAAGGTTTTATATAACAAAATTTATATTTATAGCGTTAGCAATTATTATGTGATAAATTCTCTTCACATGTTTACTAGTATTTTACCGAATGGGTTAATTTTAGCTTATTCCACGTACTTAAAAGAAGGATTTTCCAAATATTATAACGATAATCTGATGTGTTTTAACTTTTGAAAATAATTTACATACAATAACTCATTTGTACTGCTCAGTGCGAGTATGTGCTGCATGTTAAAATTTGGGGGGCAATTCCATAATGCGGTTAGTCATCGTATCTAAACGGGACGTACAGACATACCACTAGGAACATAAATATGTTAATATTACGAATAAAAAAATTTTTTTTTAATGTTCTTAATTTCTTTTTCTTTTTAGATCCTAATGGATTAAGTGGCCCCCCAACACATTGTCAACCGCCGTGGCCAGAATACACGACTCCTTATACGCCATACAGTCCACCACAGCCAAGTGGTTACTACGACCCGCATCAGGATCCAACGCATACCCCCAGTTTACATTTACCCACAGGTATTTGATCAATTTTATTATTCGATCAACATTCTAACCGAGATTTAATTCTGACACTAATTTTATATATCATTTTCCCTGTTGTTATAAATAATATCGTGTAAACACAAAAACCGCAAATATTTTCTTCTATCTGACACTTGAGAAAAAATTGTAACCAAAAGTATGTTAACCAAATATTTTATAGGCTAAGTAAGTGTAAATGATATCTACATGCGGTGAATAAATACATAAATAATAATAGGTGATAATAATTTAATGCACGAACACGTATATTAACATTTATTTTTATTTGCAGTATTACCAGAAGTACCTTCACACGAATTCATCAATACTTCGCTTAATTCGCCACCCGTATTTAATAACACGAAGTCTATAATTTCAGCAAACACGGATTTGGATCCTATAGTCTGCACTGGCTCGCGATATCCAGATAACAACACATATTATCCCAATAATTGGGGAACGAATCCAAGTTATTCCAACAACTACAACTACTACAACACACCGAACAACAATCAGCAAACGTATCCCACTACTCCTACGATGGTTCTCTATCCACATTTATATTCAACAGTAAATCAAAATCAAATACACGTCCATTTACATGGAAATAGCGAAAAGCTCGATTACGTTAATCCCGATCCGTTAACTTTAATGCCATCTAGAGGAGCCATGGATATCGGAGTAACACCCGAAAGTCATGATCTGCAAACCAACACCCAAATGACCACGCAACCACACACCCAAATAGAAGAAGATAGGGTGCAAGTTCAAACAGATCCTTCCAGCGTATGGAGACCTTACTAGACCCAATAAATTGTCATTCCAATATTATATTGTACATATTATAAATAATTTACATTTTTTACTCAATGTAATTTCATCAAGTCAAGTGAAATGGACTGATTTTAACTTAATTAATATTAATTGTACCTATTTTTGCTTCCATTGTATTGTTTAGCATAAGCTGTAAGCTAATTAAACCAAAAAGTATTTTTCAACGAATTATTTTTACTGAAATGCTATTTTGAATATCCAATAATTTTTTATGTCGATGTCAAAATACATATCAAACGTTGATGTGATTGTAAATAATTAATAATAAGTAACAGGTGTTGTTATCCTGTAAAAATTATTGTAATATTTCTTTATACAAAAATGTAAATATCTGTTAATAAAAATAGTGTATGTTTTTTATTATTGTATTTGTTTGTTTAATATTTTTTTTTAATATTTCATCCAAAAGAATTTAAGACGTAGCCAAATTAGTAGGTAAATTATTAAAAAAAGAAGAAAAATATCTTTCCAGACGGTTATTTGTAAAAGTGAAGATATACTGTAATTCCAATGGAAGATCCAACATAAGAATGGTTTGTATAGCTTGAATATAATTTTATGATTCAATGGTTAACAGTTTTTCCCATGCTATGCAAACTTTATGAAAATGTTACTTCATCCATAGCACCTCACTTCAAATGGTTATTGGGAAGAGCTTCTGATGATTCAATTTAATTAATGATATAGAATCCATTAATGTAAATTCCATAAGTATACATGGCTAGATGTAAATGCGGCACAGTTGAACTACGCACCCATTGATGGGGAATTTGAATGTCATCTACTCACGAGTTATTTATGCTGTGGTTTGGATTCCTCCACATTCGATTTTGGATTTTAGTAAAAGAGAGGGTTTTTCCCTATATAAACATATTTATTCGCCATCAAAATAAAATACAAAACAAGTAAAAAAAATAATCTTACAACAAAAGTCAAATTCAAGCTTCACAAAGCAAGAACAGATCATATCTTCATTTCTTGGACATGCTGAACAAAAGTAAGGTGAGTATTTAGTCACCTCTAAAAAGGTGACTACAGCTATGTTACCGTCTCAAGTCATACAAAATTGTATTTACTAAAAGTCACTTGATTCTACTTCCCAGAATTTGATACGGTACTATCTATATTACAGTACCAAAGATTTCCAAAATATGCCGCTTTTACATTAGACTTCGGAAAGGTTCCTGCTCGTTTTAATTATGTGGTCATGCCAATTTTATATCAGGTGTAACAAAAACTAAATCTACATCACTGCCATGATATCTCACCTGATCATCGTGAGCGGTTAATTATGCTTACACACATTATTTCTAAAATTTAAGTGACTTCAATCCATCTCAAGTTCTTTTGTAACTTATTAGCCGATTCAAATTTAACGAACTACGGAGAAGAATGTGGGTAGATGTAATTTTCCAAGCGCCGAATGCCAATAAATAATGCAAAACAAAGAAAATTTATGAGACGACCTGATTGATTCGTCTATAGCGTATCTAGTAAAAGATCCATTAAGTACTAAAGGAATGCAGAGACGCATTGAAATTACTTGCCAGTTGAACAGATTTCTCGATCCATTTTAAATCAAAATAAAAATAATAGTTAAGCAATTAAACTTTAATTCTCCAAAATATTTTTACTGTCCAAACCTTTCAGAAAGTAGCACTTTCCTCCACCAGTTAGAAGTCGATTGAGCTTTGTTATCTAAAAATCCAACGAGTCATTGTTTTATGACATGCATCGCACTATGATTGGTCGTTGTCGTTGGTCGCCCCAACTTAAAATCACCTCCTTTAGGATATAGTTGTATACCAATTGAGTTTCCTACCTTGAAAAGCTGCCCGTCCATGGATGAGCCTTCTAGCTATATTAAGCTGTCCGACAACCTAATTGGTCCAACTTTATCTCCGTTAATCGAATGATCATTCATCCAAAAAATTTAATATAAGACTTTTGCATTTTAAATAAATGTATTAAATTATCATCATTTCTGAACGTGAGGACGTTTGAACGCGAACAATTAAAATTAGGAAACTATTTTGTTTTTTAATTAAGCCCGTTAAATGAGATTTAGATTAGTGTTAGGAACTGATATTTTTTTTAATACAGATCCACTGGATAGGCTACCCTTCCCACATATTTTCTGATATGAATCAAGAATAGCCCGAAAATCAAGCACCTCAACAACAATCACAGCATCGAAAGCCGAAAATACATTAATCCTTAGCCAATACCAATTTACCTATCCTTGGATATAATTCTTCACATGTTTAAATTTTGATACAAAATAATCATAATTCATAACAATTTTCAATTTATTATTTTAAAATTATATTTCTAAAAGCCGATCCTGTGCACATATTTTGTCAAGTTGCATGGAATTTAAATATTTCTAAAACGACTTTAAAATAGTTTTAAATTTTAATAGATTTCTACATTCACCCTTTATAAATATTTTGTTAAACTCAAAAAGAAGTTAATGCTACAAAGTTACTTAAAAATAGTAAAACAAGTCTAAACTCTAGAGTCTACACCAATAAAATTTTCGTAAATGAAATATAAAATATGATTAGACCAAGAACTGATTAGACTAATAATTTTTTGACCAAAAATTCATGCGACGTTAGAGATAAGAAATTTTTTATAGTAACCCTGGAGCGACCATTCGAGGTATATAGTCGAGTCTAACGAACATTGTTGTTGTTTTGGATGCCGATTAGGAATTAATTCATATCGGAGTTTACTACCATCATTAATTCCATCTCTCTCATGGTCCAGCGATCCTACTTCAGATCTGCAGCAATGTTTGTGTCGTGAAATATCTGTCATATATCTCCTGTGGAGAATTTACAAGTGTTCCAGATTTTTACCCTTTGGAGCTAAACGTCGTATTTCGAGTGGAAGGAAGCGCCTGTCACCATTAAATTGTAAACTTACGAAGCAGTTACGTAAATAAATTTTAATCCTATTCGTTTGACCGACGTGTTTTTGGCTTTGTACTTCATTTATTGGTAACCCATAGAGGTTACTGTTTTGTTTTGGGTGCTTGTTAATTTGAGGTGGGTGCACATATTTATTCATTTGCTACTGTGTGTATGTTTTGCTCAGTCATTTACATTGCAATTATTGAGATTGTGAAAGCATCTCTCAAATTTTTTTTTCAATTAAAGTACTTGATTATCATTTGCGTTTTTTGGAGTTCTCCCAATCTACTATTTTTTTTTCAAAACTTACGTCTCAGCCTTCGCACAAATCGAGAGCTAGCCTATATTAACATCGTGGCTAAACAAACTGGAGAGGTCACCTCCAGATTGTGACGGACTGTGGTCTCAGCTTGGGTCAACCCTCTCATTATGGGTTGCTGCTCAGAGGATAGTTTTCGTTTCAAAGTAGATTCAATCCCAAGCTACCAACTCCGCAAACCACGCCAAGAAAGGTCGTTATATCCACGACAAGAGCAGTACGTTATATCAAACGTCGGGCTAGGTTTATGATGACTTTGTCACTGGAGGGGGAGTCGTGTGGTGGCTTTGCAAATAATATTTCAAGAGTATGCATAGCGTAAAAATCAACCGATGACCACAGGTGAAGCAAGGTAACTCCATAATCAAAAATTGATAAGCAAAAGTTGACAATCACAGAAAACTTTACGTGGTAATTAAGGCTAAAATTATCAAAGTCTAAATTGCATTTCAGATGGAATGTAAATGTTTTACATATCCACAAACCTTTAAATTAAAACATTACATACAAAAATAAATGAAGCTGCAATTTTTGTATAGAATGATAGGTACGTACATACGTAATTATAAAACTAAACTAACTAAACTGTTATAATATAACAGAAATTCCTAAATTGTTGCTAATAAACCATTATTTATAATAATATATAAACTTATCAAGCTTATACGCCATCAAACAAAAACAAGAGCAATTTGAACGCCTCACAAACCAAGAAAATCTTTAGTTTCTGAGAGATCCATTGCATTTTTGAATCGTCTCAATTTGATTAACTTAGGTAATTTTAATTAATCGATATTTTTTAATTAAAAAGTTTGTTGTTGGTTGGTCTTGCGAAAATTTTAAACGAAGTTGGTGGATTTTCTAATCTACTACTGTCGATTCAACGAATTCCAATTTTCCTTCCGGAAGATAAGGAAGTCGTTTTGGCATACCATAGCAATTATCCTCAGTCTTCTTAGTATTCAATCGAAGCATGGTTTATGATGTTTCTTCCAGTGTAATGACCTGACAGAACATGATTTTTTATTATCGATTTTGTAAAATCTTATTAGTATACAAGCGTCTAGAGATCCTACGGATCAAACCAAGAAAATCTCTGGATTTTCTACGGATCTCTGACGCTTGTATTAGTATATTTATATCTGAGTATTGCTTCCTCTATCTCTACTGTATTTTGGCCAATCTTGTAAGGAAAAGATTGAAGTCGTCAGTAGTCAAAGCATTCTGTACCAGGGATATACAATCTCCAATTGTAAATGTGTAAGGGTAGGTATATCGCCTCCCAGAAAAAAAGCGAGGCCCAGAGCAACCGATAATTTGAGGCCCCTTCCAATTTTCTTCCATTATATTTTGGGAAAAAGTGAAAAAAATCGATCGTGTCGACGAATAAAGCTTTATAAATATTACATTTGATTGGTCGATCTTGAAGTTTATCTTGTCAACTTGGTCATAATATCACAAGTCATAAAATAAAGAAACGATAATAATAATAATAAATATTGTCTATTAAAATTTTTAACACACGTCAAGTCATTCAGTAAACCATTACAAATGCCCTTTTAATGTTATTATGCGACAAATGCACATTTTGAAAGTTTTGTAACAATACGAAATCAAAGTTGAAGGGAACGAAATCACTTACGTTAATAATAATAACAATAAAACATATAGCTGCGACCACATACAATACATTCAGCGCGTATTTATGAATCATAAAATGTCTATTGAAATTAATTTTATGCGCATTTCATGTCATCCTCTTTTCTTACGTTCAATATGAACAAAATTCAACAGTGTTGCGAAACGTAAAGAAAATAAAAACAAATATTCTTCACGTAACAGATCATTAAAATCAAAAGTAGATTGGTAATTTTTCAAATCGTCACGTGACAAAATGATATGAATATACCGCAAAATAAATCACAATTTACGTCCTTTTGAACACGGTGCTGAATACTTTGTCATAAAAAATATTAACGCCCAAACGAAATTAAAAAAGTCATAAAGATTGCATTTTTTTTCTCATTTTTAAAAATTTGAAAGTTTGTAGTCATCCGTGAATGTCAAATTTATTAATTTTTCCAAAATGAAGTACTATTATAAAAAGTTGGTTAAATACTTGAAAATTCCAACTTTTGAACCAGAACCCGAAAAACACAAGATTCAATTTCGACTTTTTGGTATTGTATGCAGTAATAATTTCCAAAAATGTCGCTGTTATCTAGAAAGTTTATGCAAAAGTTGCCCGGACGATTACACAGCACCTGATATAAGGCCAATGCTAAATGTGGAATGGGAAGGATTTATCACAAAGGTCTTGTTTTCACGCTTTTGCAAAAATATTAATTTTGTATTTACGCTAATGTTATAGGCTAGGCGGAAGGTTAATACTGAAAAAATATATCGCTTACGAACAGACGTAGCTGTTTTCGTAGATGGAGATTTCCTAGGGGATGATGTCGATTTAATTAGATATATAACACGCAAATATAAAGTTTATATATCTAAAAACTTTGAACAACTTGGAAATGAAGCACTAATTGATTATCTAAGAGAGGAAAGCGAACTTGGGGTATAAAATGAGTGATGATAAGTGATAACATTTTACCAATAATTATTTCAGCGTACTTTTCTCTATTTTACCATTGCGATTGACAATAGGGTTGTCGGTTCGTTACTTTTCAAAGTAAGAATTAAAATAAAACAGTTAAAATTTTACACTCATAACATCAGTTATACGTAGATTTGGTTCCTGGTATATCGGAGGTTTTTGCCAAACGCTGTTACAAGAAAGTTGGTGGATTTATTGGAACACCCATACAAAGGTAAACGCTATATTATGGATTTTGTATGCCAATGTATCAATAAACGTAATCTTAATTTCTAGAATAGTGCTCCCCAGTTGGATTCAATGTGGAGGATGGAATTTGAAACATGTGCGTATTCCTTGCGAAAACTATATAGTTCCACATGATAGAAGAGGTGTTTTGTCAATTTGCAACAATGGGAAACATACAGATAATTCGACTCAATTTTGTATATCTCTTGGTGCTACTCCTTGGATGGATTATAAATATGTAGCTTTTGGGTATTTTCTGACATATTTAATCTGGTTATTTTCACTGCAAACAAGTATATTTTCAGGCAATTAATTCAAGGTGATGAAGTATTACAAATGCTAGAGCATGTACCGACGCACTACGAATCACCCACGAAGAAAATTCACATTGCAAATTGTGGTGAATTCACATTTTATCCTTCTGTTGACACCAAGGCAAATATGCAATTACAAAAGTTTTTGGCAGCTAAAACACAGATCGAGGAAGAAAATATTGATCCTCGAGATGTTAAATCAGAATTGTTGAGAAGAAGATATAAATTAGGATTCTACTGTGAGAAAACGGATTTAAGGTCTTATAAACCCTTCTCACATTTACCTGATTATTTGCTGTATAAATATTTATGTGAACAGGACGTTGATATGAATGAAGAAGAAGAAGAAGGTTAGTAGATACATAATTATTAATTTAATTTAGTAATATTAATTGGACGGCTTTCTGCAGAAAGGAACCAACCCCAATATTTTAGTTTTTAGTAATTGATGGTTAAAGTCTAAGCTTAATTTAAAATTAACCATTGATTTCAATGATACTAAACTTTTGAAATTTTATGAAATATTCACATATTTTGGCAGTATTTATTTGATATGTGGGTTAGTTCTTTTCTGCAAAAGACTTCATTACATTTAGAATCAAATGGTTAAAAAAAAATTTTTTAATTTTGTGGGATGGTTCTTTCTGCAGAAAGCCGTCCAATTCTCATTAAGGTTTGCTAAACCTTGTTGAGCGGGAAAACGTGCTGCAATGCTTGGTCGCATTGCTACAGTGCTCGATCTTTTTGGTTTAGTGGACTACTAAATAATAATAATTAGATTCTGTATTCTGCTCAACGATTTACTATTTTATTTTAAGCTTGGTCAAGAAATACATTTAATAGTAAAATAAAAATGAAAATGATAAATTCAAAATTGATGTTTGCGAGAATTTTTTTCAAAAACTTTTTATTCGGTTTTAATGAATTTATTTCAAACTTTACTACATCACTATAATAATATATTTCTTTCTTTTTAATAACTAAAAAAGATTAATTGGATAAAACATTAATTTTTTGAGTTGTAAAGATCCAAGAAGCAACTGGGTTGAAAATCCCCTTGCAAGTTTTGCACTTTATTAGATATAAAAATTTTAATAATATAATAACAATCTCCAATGAAATATCTAAAATGTTGTAATTTCAATTTTACAGAAGGTTACTATATTACACCAGAATCCATGGAATCCGATATCTCACTAGAAATTATAAAGAAGAAGAACTTTAAATGTGAGGATGATCTCCCACCCCGAATTATTCCTGAAAATGCTTTATGTTTACCTTTCGGTCAAATTAGTACAAATTAATAAATTAAATATAATGAGATTATTGTAATAATAGAAAATATGACAAAATAAATAAACTGGAAAGTTTTTAATGTAATTAAAATACCTATTTATGTATTTATTAAGAAATAATTGGCATGGTTCGCATACTCTAAAAGATACATAAAGATAAAAAAGATAAATTCATGAAAAATATTGAATTGAAACCCCCAAACCGGAGGAAAATGGGAAAAGGTCTAAAACAGCGAAATCAACTATTTCTTTTCTACGTACTCCTTAAACTCTTTTATTTGCCTAACCCTCCCCCATCAAAGGATGTATGAAAACATCACATGAGACCGAGGGAGAGAGGATTAGTGGTATCGATTAAAGAGGTGAAAATAATAAACAAATTTTAATATACCAGAACATTTATGAAGCAGATAAACAGATCCGACTGGGCTTTTAAATGTTGGTGTGCTTTTACAGTAGGGTGCTTCTATAAGGTTTGTTCCAACCAACCGTACAATGTACGGTCACGCTCGTGCGCAATTTATAAAAAGGATCGCTTTTTATCTAATATAATATATCTTACTGGAAAAACTGACCAAGTCCATATTAGGACCTGCAAGGACTGCACCGCATGGTCAGTTTTTAATTCTCTTTTTTAGGCTTAAATTTTAGTTATAAATTAAAAAGAAGAATAATTGGATTAAGTTGTTCGGTTTTCGACCCCACTGGGTGAGAGATTTTTTTTAAATTTTTAACTAAAATTTTAGCCTAAAAAGTGAATTAAAAACTGACCATGCAGTGCAGTCCTTACGATATTTTGTATGATTTTTACCTATTGCGCATTAGCGTGACCGTACATTATACGGTTTCTTAGTTGGTTGGAACAAACCTATTATCGGTCTAAATTAATGGCTTCTAGAGAAAAAAAGGATTTCGTTGCACTTTACAGAATTTAGCAACTTCTTTAAGTGGAGGGTACGACCAGTTTTTTTATTATTAATTGTAAAAACAAAGAGGAAAAAATTTAAACAACGTGATTTATTACTGATCCTTTTCGTTATAGGGTAGAGTGCTCTAAGACTGCGCACTTAAGGTTTGACCCGGTATATTAAAAAAACTAAAGCAATTAAAAACTCAGAAATTTGTATTAAAACTTATTGGTCTTTCAACAACATTATTACAAACTTAATTAGTAATTATTACATATACTTTATTAATAAAAACAAAAAAATCAGAAAAAGTCATTTGCGCAGTCTTACAGACCCCGTCATGTAAGACTGCGCACTTGGGTCTGCAAGACTGCGCATTCAGTTTACAAGCATAGATCACATCACATGCTAGTATTATGCAGTTCACTTCTTCTGCCACCACTGAGAGCATGATGTACACTCGATCCAATCTTCAGTTATTGGCATTTACTTTGTTCTATGCATCCTGGACAACCCAACTACTCTTTACTTCCAATAGTTTTTTTTTATTTTTCTTTGGACTTATTTTTTGTGCCGTGAATTGCAGTTTCAGAGATTTCCCTCTCCGTCACACGACTGGCCATAAAATCAACCTCACTTTAGGTAAAAAGAATAAAATTAACCAGCATTACAATGTGAGATTTGTAAAAGTACGCGCGCAGTCTTACAAACCACCACACCGCGCAGTCTTATACGCCACTCCATAAATTTAAAAAGGACACGAATATAGCCATCTCCAATTAAATTGGAAAATAATACCATCATCCACGCTTGGTTAAGAGTTTTGTTTACATAATATTGCAATATGCAGGCGATAATCACAAAAACAACGACCGTACACAATTTCCAAAATGTCGAATTATTAGATCAAAACAGCGTAAAATGGTAAAACTTACCTAAAATGTTTATTATCCATTTTTTTACGACAAAAATCGTTAAGGGTAACCACGCTATTGGCCGTGATGTGTGGGAATTAAAATTAGCAAGAAAACAAACACACCCATGCCGAAATATAAGGGGTGCGCAGTCTTAGAGACCGCGCAGTCTTAGAGCACCTTACCCTAATATTAAATTTTATTGCAATAATTTACACTCGTAATAATTAATAATCGTAACAATGATTTTTCTATTTTTTCATTTTTTGAATTTTCTGTGTGTTAAAAGGGATATTTTTACGTTTGTTGTTCACATAAAAACGCGATAAATAATGTACTGTTCATAATAAATTATATTATACGGCTGTCAATTAGCCAAATTATACTTGTCATATCATAATTGCATATCCCATGGAATAAAGACATAACTACTAAGAGTAAAACTTTGAGATATTGCCACTTAAAGCAAATAAAAGATTTGATTGGAATTGTAACTTTGAATAAGTTGTTTAAAAACTATAAGAGGTGTTTCTTACCTTACAAGAAAAGTACCATGAAAGTACTACATAGTATACTTTGCAATGAAACGTATCAGTTAGGGTAGGTTTTGCAGAAGAAATTTAGAAATCCTATTTGTTTTGAATTTGAAATCAAAATATCTGCAAATCTAAGGCATCTTGGGGCTTAGAATTTTTTCGTTATTTTTTCTGTGTTTATTACTACAGAATTAATATTTTCATATAGTTTCAGAATATTTGAACAAAATTAAATTTTTATCAAAAAATTTAAATAAAAAATTGCACTGAAATCAAAATATCTGCAACTCTAATGCCTGTTTTCACCAACAATTTATTTAAGAATTTCCTAGTAAAGAATTACTTAGCTAGGATTCCATAAATGTGATTGGTGAAATTTGACATAGTATTGACATAAAAAATTCATATGTCAAATTTGACCAATCAAATTTATGGAATCCTAGCTAAGTAATTCTTTACTAGGAAATTCTTAAATAAATTGTTGGTGAAAACAGGCATAAGGCATCTTGGGGCTTAGAATTTTTTCGTTATTTTTCTTGAGTTTATTATAACAGGAATTTAATTAATAATAATTAAATTTTCGTTATTTTGAGGCCTCTTGCGCCTGTTGGGAAATCCGCCACTGAGGCCAAACTATCTTTTGTGATGATGGAGGCCCCAGAAAAGGAGATAAGTAGAGTGGTCGTTTTTCAGTCCGTACGTTGATCAACAAAATGACCACCATTGCTTTAGACCCCTATTGAGAACACTCAATCAAAAACCTCCCTTGTTTCTTTAAAATCAAACTTTATTAAGTAACTATTCATTTATTTTTATTTTTTTTTAAGTTTCATGGCAAATTAAAATTGGAATTAAATATACAAGGATAAATAATATAATCAAAACTATTCAAGCACAATTTTCTTACAAATTCCAAAAATGGGATTTTTACCCAGACGTCAGATTTGGCTAACCCCCTCGTCACGCTTAGTAACGTTTTGTAACCCCCTCCACTCAGACATGGACGACCCATAATTACATATTTTTTTATGTTAATGTGAAAATCTGATGTAATAATAATAATCATTTAACATAAAAAATGGATTTAACGTCCATTCATAATTATTGCAATTTTATTGTTTAATAAAAACTAATTTTTTTGTAGACAGCTGGAATCTCGTTAATTCATGCATACGTGTCCTCGATTTTAAAATACAAAATTGAAATATCTTGCAAAATAATTTTGTTACGATAAAGGTCAATATATTTTTTTTGTTAGTCTCACCGTTCCCTGGATATTTTAATTTAAAGTTGATTATAATCCGAAAAATGGTGATTTAGCAGTTACGTCTTTATTTCATTACAATTGCGATTATGCATCAGCGTTTCACCAAATCACGAGTCTACTGTATATAAAAATTTTAAATTCTATACAGATAATTAAGTAAACCAAGTATTCGATTAAACGCATAGACTGTTAACACAGAGAACCGGGCGAAGTAAGAATCATATTGTGGCCGTCTCCCCTCGGCAGGTAATGGTAAACCAACTGTAATCAGAAGGGTTATGGACAGAGGAGAATTAAGTACACCAAGTATTCAATGTGGCGATTTGCATTGGAGTTGCGTTTTAGGAAAGTGCGACATATTTCTTCAAAACAACGCAAATCGAATTACGTGTTTTCATAAGAACCCATGGTATAATGATGGTGCTTTCTGAAATCGTCGTGAACTTTGCTTTAAATCGCTAATAAAATTCTATATAGAAGTGTAGCTAGCCTGGAGAACTAGACAATGTTAGAGATTAGCCATTCTAAGTTGAAAGGGTTTGGCCAAATTTCTGCGCAGTAAATGGGTGAGTACTGTTTGTTTTAGATGTGGAATTAATTTATATCATGGATCCTCCCCCCTAGGGAGATTACGGCCGCGACTTATGCCTCGTAGAGAGTTCCCGGAGAACTGGGATTCCTATTCACACCACAGGTTGCAAGTACTGCTTAGGCCTTAGGTGTAGGGATCTCCGGTAGATAGACCAGATAATTGAGGTCCATAGTAGAGCATCACCACCTTGCGGGGCACTGAAGTTTGTTTCTGGGCACTCCTTAAAACTACTTTTCCAAGAACCACAGCCACTACGAAACCTTTCCTCTAAATTGACGGTGTCACGCAAGCACTCGCAAGATTGACCCCGGGCGACCATCCCTCGTAGTGGATATTTATTTCGAACCGCAACCCCCCTTTTTCCAAGGGTTCAGTGGTGATTCGTAACTCCTCTAGAGATTTACTTGCCCATCTCATGTTTAAGATGTCGCTTTGGAGTCCACCAGGCATTGTCAACGCCATGACAAGTCTCTTTGTTATGGGTTAAAACCGTTGCCCCGTTAGGTGTCCATTTGATTTTTTCCCCGTTGTGGTGACCTCCTGCACAATGGAGATACATGGGTTAAGGTCGTTAGCCCATGCGGTGATCCCAGTTCCAACTGTAAGTGTAGCCTTCCGCAACATGACTGGTCATGGATCAAGGTCGTCCCTGTGCAGTAGATGTCGAGAGAGAACGCCTGATACCCTATTCCGCCAAGGCATGATTACTGCGCATCTTTAAACATCAAAATATTTTTTTATATTATTAATTAATTATCCTCTTAAGATTAATCCTCTTTTGCTACTCTTTTTACTACAACTTTTCACAACAGCGTGTGGATGTCCACCGGAAGGCCGGACTAAGACACTCTGCGAAGTCCGTGACTTGAACCCAGAATTTCCGCTCCGTAACTCAACCAGCGACCACATCACTCCACACCGTGGTGTGATTTAATAATTACCTGAGCCAATCAAAGGATTATTTATAGATTACAAGGTATGATTTTGCGCCATCTAGTCTATTAATAGAAAAATCTGATGTAACACAACACATGACTTTCCCATTTAAAAAGTAGAAGTAAATAGTCCTCCTTCGGACCTTATTGTCATATCGTAGATGCGGATGTGCTTTATTGTTTTCATTGATAACACTGGGAAACACCTGTATGCGATTCTCAAGTACCTAATGCGTTGCGATTTTTTTACATTGCTTTGAGACATTTTATCCCGTTATATTTCAAATGACCATACAATAATCTGTCATTTTTTATACAAGAATTTTTAAAACGAATTTAATCTCGTTAATCCATTCGGTCGTGTCCTTAAAAATCAGCAAGCATCAAATAACTGAAGTTTCAGCGGAAGGGATTTCAACCAAAATCTAGTCAGTTCTTTACACCGTTTGTTCAAACTAGTATGCAAAAGTTTAAATCATTTGGTGCATGCGTTTGGTCGTAATCGTAGCCGAAAAATGTCCCCACACACGACACGCACATCCAGACATTGTTCCAAAAATAGTTCACGATTAAAATTATACCTTTGAATCGAAATTTATTTTAATGTGCCTACGCAAAGTTGATTTTTGGCTCGATCACAATTTACTTTCCTTTACTGCGTAACTGGGAAAGTGAAATTTTAATAATTCAATATGATGGACATTTTGTGACGATGCGCAGTAAAAGACGAGTTTTCGTTCACATATAAATCATACCTTGTAATCTATATACCTTGCTATTCCACCTTTTCACCTGATGTTAGTTAACTAATTATAATTAAAGGGTATATTAAAAATGGTGCACATTAGTGAGTGATAGTGTAGGCCCTCCCCTTGTTAGAGTAGCTAAACCCTACAGCCTATTGTTGTATGCGGATGTGTGTAAAATATGAAGAAATTAGAACAAAGCAGTGGTTCCAGAGGGTACGGAGTACCCTCCAGGATTAGGAATCTTTTTGTTGAAAACTACAAAATAATACGTAATTTTATCATCATCAAATAGTCGATTTTAAAATGTCTTAGACGTTGCCCGATTCCCAAGCTACCAACCTCATCGAATTAGCGTTTTGCTTATTAGCATTTTACATTTTATTATACAGGGTGCGGCAGGGGAACTTACTTATTTGAAACGCGCGCCCTGGAGCGTCAATTAATCCGAGAAGGCTGGGGTGGCGTTCATTCGAAAGATCGAAACTTTAAGTTTTCTGTCATGTAGGTTTTGTAACGATCATGCAGTGGACAAGGGAGGAGCGCGCGTTCGCCTTAGAAGCCTACTTTTCAAACTGCTGTTCAATCATCACTACGCAACGTGCATTCCGAAATCATTTCAATATCGCGCCCGCGGGTCGTGTTTCTGATCGGAAATCAATTCTTTTATGGGTGGACAGCTTTAGGAAAACCGGTGCTATGCAGAAAAAGATCCTGGAGGTTCAAGAACGATCAGGATACCCGAAAACATTGAGCAGGTTAGGGAGTCAATTTTGCGATCTCCTAGGCGATCTGGACCCAAACATGGAACTGCTGTTGATGTCTGATCGTTCTGTCAGACGAATTCTTCATAAATAACTGCAATTTCATTCATATAAATTGGTATTGGTACAAAAACGTAATCCAAGCGATTTTCTTTTACGAAAAAAATGTATGCGAAGCCGTTCTTAACTCATGATGCCCTTGTGTTCTTCAGCGATGAGTTTCATTTTCATCTTTCTCAACTCTCAACTCAACTGAAGAAGAATATTCAAGCTGTTATCAATAACATACCCGTCAATATAATGGAAAGAGTGGAGAGAAGCGTCAAAACTCGACTATCTCAATGCATTGACCAGAACGGAGGCCACCTTAATGAGATAATTTTTAAAACCTAGTAAATAAAAACTTTAAAGGTCTCCTGTGATATGAAAAAATAATTAAACTTTTATCTCCTATACTGTTTGTGTTATTCATTTTTAAAATAAGATAGTTCCCCTGCCGCACCCTGTAGCTACGAGGAACAAGCCCGACGTAGAATCCCCAACCAACGACCGGAGAGACGGTCAGAATAAAGTTCTTACTTCACCCGGCGTAGAACCGGATATTTAGCGTTCATAGTCAACTCTATAGATTATAAGGTCAACTCGCAACTCATAGTCACATTTATATAATTTAAAAAAAAGCACATGTTTTAAATATTTTTTCAATTTTCTAACGTGAAATGTATTCTGAAAAGTCACAAATTTAACCATACTGATGCAGATTTGATTTTCGGTTGTATATTTTTGTTAAAAAGTAAATGGAAGCGACACAAATCGAGACCTTTCTCGATTTTTACTCATTCATTCATTATAATCATATCTCATAGTAGGTACATTGTTCCTAAATTTGGTTAATCAATTAATTCTTAGGCCCCAAAACTTTCTGTTCTAAGCTGGTATTAATGATGAATATGTTGAACAAAATATTGAACATTGGAATTCACCTATTAGGGATTTCAAGGTTTCGCTGCATCTGTACAAAGTTCTTAAAAAATTTCCACTATATTTTGACGCCAATAAATATTATGGATGTTATTATTTTGGCTATACAGTAATTTGCCGAAGGTGGTCAAGTATTCGATTTATTTATTTTTTCACTGTGATAGTTTGGTAAGATAAAAATATAAAAACTTTTTTAAATTTCATTGAAAATACGGTTTTCCCTATTACTTCTCATGAAGGCCGGCAGGAGACATCTACTAGTAATATTTGAAACTTATTTGTAACATTTTGGTAGTGGTATTTGGGTTGCCTATAGTAAATAATGAAATTTCAATTTATAATGTCTATCCCCCTATCTACACGCAAACGAAACGAACAAACTTCACAGTGGAAAGGTTTATCACCACGCTAAATACCTAATGAACTTAGCCAACTACGCGTTTGTTAGCAGTTTGTAATCAGAACGTGTAGTTAGTAACGAACATTTTTGCAGTGTTAAATTTGTGAATTTTATAAAATGTCTGACGAAGTAACAGAAAATGGCCACCAAAACGGAGACGACGTTCCAGAAATTGAGCTTATTATTAAGGTAATTTACCATATAACCCTTTTTATTGTTTTCTTGTTCCGGGGCGTGCCGACTTTGTCTGATAATTGAAAAAAGAAAGTTGCAGTACTTTAATTTAAAAGATGAAAATTTACAAGTTTTACTCCAACGTCGTTGTCGAAATACAGTCGGAAAAACTATCACCAACATTTTCATTTCAAAAAATTAAATGATAATTGTGCGGCCTTCAATTGTCACGCGTTTATGAACATTGAATTTTAAAAAGGACAAAGCCGTTATTACTCATTTTTTTTATTAGGTACCTAACATAAATTTGATGCTACCAGGAACATTGTATCTAACAGGTATAATTCTGTTCGGAATTGAAAAAGCCATGATTTGGTTTGCATTATGTGCTGAGTGTTCCTTTTTGTGGTGACAGTTTCAGTTTTACTATTCAAATAGCAAACCATATTTTTTCTATCTATTTGTAATCCTAAACGCAATGCCTTGTGTAATTTAAGGAAGCCTTCCTAACCGATCCATTGAAATTACTGTCTCATGGTTTTCAACAATTTCAATCGTGGATTATTTCTTCATTAAAATACAATTATTTATAGACACGGAGAGTGTCACTTTCACCATCGATTGGGTATTTAAAAAAATTTGAACTCCGAGCTATGATGACCTTCCGTTTATGCGAATTTCAGTCCATTAATAATATTATTTCGTATGACCTGGAGCGTATTTAGTTAACTATAAATCGAGTAAATCGAATTGGCGAAGAAGAAAGTAATTGTGAAGAGTAATGCACTCTCTGTATTGGATTATAAAATCTTCTATAATACCGTTATTGTTATGTTATAATGAATCAAATGAAATAATACTTTTTTAACCATAATAGTTGAACTTGAATACATCCTGTCAAAACAAAACTATAATTGAAATTATATTAGTGAATCCTTCATACTTTGGAATGATGGGTAAAAATGTTTTCTTTGAATTTCAACCAATCTGAAACCATTGAGAAATTCATAGAGCCACTGGAAAAGAACTCGGAAAACTGTGATTGATGGATGTAACATAAAATTGAAGACAATTTGACGGGTGTCATGTTGAAACAAACTATGTTTAAAGCTAAATAAGTACCAAAACGTAATCTTACCAGATCTACAACGAAAATAAATCCATGGAGATGCAAAAAGTTTGACATTCTATTTGGTATCGTGATCTAGCTTTTTATCTTCCACTACTGAACGATTCAATTTTCTCCTGGAGAAGGGTTTTTGACCATAATATGGGAATATAACCGTGTTGGTATATAAGGAACCTATTAATTATATAGAAGCCATATGAAAATTGAGCGAGAAAATGCATGCACCCAATTTCAACTTGCGCTGGGTCGTGAACCTCGTGAAAAATGTTTTTGAATCGTGATATGCATTAGGTATATTTAATACAAATTAAAAAAACATTGAGCGCAAGCGATTTGAAAATACGTTTTTTGCTAAATCTAGAGTAGGCTAAACATTACGGTTTCCTTGAATGTGTTCATGCATTCCATATTATTTTCTACCATTTACACAAATTTCGTGAATATCTGATTATTTGTAAAGCATAGGATTACCTTATCAAATAGTTTGCTAATAAGATGAAGTAATTAACTTTTATACTACAATTAATTAACTTTAATAAATACTTGAATGATTAAGCAACACCAAAGATAAGATTTGATGAATTTTTAGCCTATGATTGTAGTAGAAGACTACGTTTGCGGCGACGAATTTTAGATTATTAACATTGCAAATTGTAGATAACAGGAAAAAATACGGTTGATATATTCGGTAACGGGGCCGCGCCAAGGCGCAAACCTTATTTTGCCGTCCCCGTGTTTTATATTAAAAATACAGGTTGCCAAAATAGCAAACCAAGACGATTATTGTTCGAAAACAGCGAACAGACAAATCAACTTAATTTGGAAGGTGCATTCATTATTGCCCTTCACCTAATTGCAACTCCAATGTGAAGGGTAAATCCCATAAGATGATCATTTTCTACTGGATTTCTTCTTTTTATGGTAAATTTTATAATCTTCCCTCACCACCCACCATCTCAAGAATTCGTTTGTCTTTCTTTCCATCTAGGTAATTGTTTTGTCTCGTCTATAGCATCACATCTCTTATGCTTCCAATATTTTCCTATTCAGTTTTCCATTGGTGATAGTCAATCACCTAAATGCAACCCCAAGATGAAGGGTGAATCCCATCAGATGATCGTTATTTTCTACTGGATTTCTTCTTTTTATGATCAATTTTATAATCTTCCTCCACCACCCACCGTCTTGAAAATTCGTTCCTTTCTTTCCATCAGTCATAAAACAAAATTAATAAGCAATGCATCTGGCAAACCCTTCTATAATATAGACATTAAAAACTCGATTGGACGAAAAGTGCTCCCTAGTCGTGAAACTCTGATGAAGCAGTTTTAGATTATTCTCACGTAGCCGGCCATCCCTGTTGAGGGTGAAGAGACTTGCCATATCCAAAAGAAAGCCAAATGATGACGTAAAAGACCAACTCGATACACCACACTGGACTTACAAACTCATTCTTATTATCACCCTGAGATCACTTTATGACTCGACAACTCAACAGATGCATGATAACAAACTTATCAATGTTCAGTGCAATCAACCACTCTGAACACTACAACAGCATCTGGCAGATCATCGTAGGATGAGTTAGGATTATTATCAATTTTGGTGTTGTCGATATGTGATTAGCATATTAGACGAGAAACAACAGTGGACCAAGCACAGATTCTTAAGAGGCATCACTAAAAACGAAAACACAGCAGGGAAACAGTCTGTTCAGTTCAAAGAAAATCTGATTCAAAGACGTTAACCAGGCCCAGAAGATATTATAGTTATTAAAATGAACTCAAGGGGCTCTTATAGAGAACATTAAAAGGAAGCGTTTAAGCTATACGTGAACGTCAAATAATATCGATTAGTTTCTCTCCGCTTCCTTCATTCTGTTGACGGTACCTGTGCTTGACGTAAATACTTTCAACAAAGTTTGGGAAGGAGTGGGGCTAGCGCACGTGACTGTATCTTGTGCTACTATTAACATCAAACTAATATCATGGTTTAGAAGTTCAGTTAGCTTAAAAATATACCGATTTGGGTGATCCAAATCCTGATCCTGTGAATGGAGGTAATCCTGAGGATGGATCAGTTTGCAATAGGGATCATTTTAATCAGTGAACTGTCGTGCGAAAAACATGATAAAATACACACATTTGGATCCCCTTGAGATTGAAATTAAGTGGAAGACAGGAAATAAAACATAAGTTTCAATTATTAACCTTAATGAATGACCGGTTTCAGTATTATCCACCTGTTCTCGTAAAATCAACCTCGGAAAGTATAATCCAATTCACAAATAATTCCAATTTCAACGGACACAATCGCAATTCGCAACATAATATACTTCCACAAACGATCCATGAAAAATTGTATAAGCGTCCTCGAGGAGGCATCTGCTACCACACTAACAGCCCAGAAGACAATATTGATAGTCTTCTCTCTGGTTTGGTTTCCAGTACAAGTGGCGTAATGGATCATTATTTAGTGTTATTGTTTACTCAAATTGTAACAGTACAACCTAATTTGGTTCCAATTATACACAAATATCCTACGAAACTTTGCTAATTGAGGGAGTCAACATGCAAATTTTAAAAATGCTAATAATACAGGTGATGTAATTTAGAAAAGTAAATTTAATGGGAAGTCGGAAGTGGACATTCGGTATTTTATCAGTGTCGTAACTTTCGTTACGCAAATCAGGAAATCTGTGACAAATATCACATTTTTATGTTAAACATTCATAAAATCGCACATATGAATGATAAAATTTTCTAATTTAAATTTCGAGTCGACTTTTTTTCACTTTTCCTTTCAATTTTATTTTCTTATAAGTAGCTGTTTAATTAAAATTTATGTTTTAGGTGGTAATAGGTAATAATTAGTAGAAACGAAAATAACTGCACCATGACGTAATTGCATTGTGTAAAGATGATTTTATTATTGCATCAGCGGACATTCTACGTAAACCCTTGAATTTAAAATGTTTTTTTATTTATTTAATATTATGAATCACATCATTGAAGTGCTTCTGGTGATGATGTCTAATTGGAATAATGAGGTAAAACTCAAATGCAGACAAAGACCATAAGGTTTTTGGTGTTTGTCAACCTCAGTACGTGAATTGAATATCCAACTTGGGAGCGAATTAAAGTACTTTTAAGTCGAGGTTTAGCAATGTAGAGCACGTTCGTACCTGAACATAATTTTGTCTTACCAAACCAACAGTTCCATAACGTCAATGGTACAATTGATTCTTATCTATTCAACATTATGGGTACTATACATAAAAATAACGTCAAGTTAAAAAAAGTTTATTTATAATTTTAATTAACAAAGGCGTGAAAATGTGAGCAATTTCAAAGGCTAGGCAAGTTATCTCAACGGTACTTAAATAATGAAGTTGCGTGTTCTCCCGTTTGTCCCATACATGCGGTATGTACATACTGAACAGTCATTTTTGAAAATTTATGATTTAAAAAATTGTAAACAGCAAAATTAATAAATATTCAAACAGTTGCTTTCTAATAAGCAAAATCATGATTCGTGCGATTTACCTTGTTGGAATATGAACTTGCTTGAACCTAGCCTCGTTTTTTTAATATTGGTGCTGCCAATATGACATTAAACTCTTATGAAATGGGAGTGACTTATTGTTATTTTTAATGGTATTAAATATAACTCAACATTCTATTATATGGACTGCCGTTGCTGGTTTAAAATTTTAGAATACAATGCATTTTAAATTTAGTACTTATATTTGCATATTATTCATCTTGTTCTATCTTAAAATTAAGTATACGTGACTACTGAAAATTAAGATTATTTCAAGTTCTAATAATTGTATACGCACGATAAATAATGGCATTTACATAGCCCATAAAATTAACTACACCAGCTCTTCAGGTTTGACCATTGTAAAAAATATAATTTAGTAGATTTTCAAAGTGAGAGTTGTAAATTCTAATTAAGGAAAATTTAATTTCTAAACTTAGCACTTTCGAGTGTTTATCTTTACGTGTACATACGTACATCTTGTGCACATATGGAGTCATTGAGTTTATTTCGTCTTTGACCTCAAATTTTGGGAAGAAAAAGTGATCTGCAGATCATTTTCTTGATAGTGAAGAACTTCATTTATTTTATGAAGCCACGTTGGTCCAATTTTATACGATCCAGATGACTTATAAGGTTGTTTTATTAGGACAACTTTCAGTTTTATTAGTTTATAGGACGCTGGCCCCAATTCCTCCCACATAACATAGTCTTCTCTGTTGTCATATTGCTCAATTTTCAAATACAAACTTAAAGTTTAAACTTGCCTTCAGAACATTCTATCACGATTGACTTGCTTATCCCATTGTTCTAATACCACTCCGTTCAACTTTCATTTAACTTGAATCTCCAGTTTTTATTTTCAAAATTTTAAGTATTTTTACCCTAATATGCAAGAAAATTAAATTCTTTACACTTTCTATGAAAGCTTCTCATATCATATCATCGTATAGTTTGGTTTTTATAATTACATTTTTGTGCCAATTACCATCACGTCCAACACTCAACTGTTACCCAAAAAAAATTGACCTATGTTTACTGTCGCAGTAATAAAATTTGCAACTTGATTTACTTTTGGGTTTTTAAATTTTAATTGAAACGTGACAATTTACTAGATAAAACGAGGTAACTGTAGATCTAAAACGTTAACTGTTCCATCTAATTATTTTGATGTATAGATCCATCAACTAAAAATTCATCATTCTTAATTGTAACGGACGCGTCTAACCAAGCGACTATTAACAAAACGTAAATTTATCAATTAATATTATTAACAAAATTATGTCTCATAATATAATTTTAAGTATGTGTGATTGTGTGTGCATAAAATATAATCTATTACTATTTTGATATGTTTGTGACAATGTATTGCGTAGTAAGATTACCAATTTTTTTAATGGAAATAGTATTGAACTATTTTTGGTAGACACCCACAGTGCTGATAAATATCATATCGTCGGGTTGTTGGTAAAAATGACCAAATGTATAGGATTTCTATATCAGTTGGTCACTTTTACCAACAACCCGACGATATACTATAATACAAATTCCTTCGGTAATTTGATTTGGAATTTTTCTTCTAAATTGCTCAAAACATTATAGTTAATAATACCAAGTTTATTTAAAAAAATTTTCTAAACACTACTGTAAATTGAAATACGAGCGATGATTTAGTCAGCAAGATTCCTGCAGATCAGCAGATGATGCTCCTTATAAAGATGGAATAATAATAGTAGAGCACTAATTTTTTTACATTATCGGAATCATTTTTGATCAAAATCTTTGGTTCAGAGCTGTATTATAATCTAAATGAGATATTTTAATATGAAATGAGTCAGTGAGGATAATTTTAAAACCATATTATACTTTATGTACTTATTATTTTATTTAACAACTTGAAACTATTAGGAGGTTATATTAAACAACATAATAAGTTATAAATCATTTTTAAAAAAACAAACAATTGCAGATAACAAAATATCGAAATATTTTTTAAGTATCACCGTTAATCATTATGTTTTAATTTTTTTAGGTATTATTACTTTAATATTAAGGGGGGGTAGGGTATTAAAATTCTATTTATTTTTATTTTTTTTATTTATTTTATTTATTTTATTTATTTTTAACTGAATGCATAACATCTCAAGAACATTGTGTCAAAATTTCAAGTCGATCGGAGCAAAATTGACGATGTTATGAGTATTTTTATACCTGAATACCATATCTTTTATAAGTTTATATCAAAACTTTAAAGCGATTTTCCAACAACTCACGTTTTCAAAGTCGGTGACCCTCATAACTTCAAAACTACTGCACCGATCCTTTTGAAATTTTGAACACTATTTCTGTACATAATTTAAGAGGTAACGCTGGAGAGTTTTTTTTAAATTTGTTAATATTTTTTATTTTACAATAACAAATTAGCCGATTTTATTCGCAAAAATCGCGTTTTTCCCTTCAAAGTGTTCCCAAAAAGTGAAAAATTTAAATTTTGAAAAACCCTCCCAGGGTTACCTGGGGAAATCGATTATCTAACGAAAGAACTTTGATTTTTTGATTTCCGATGATCCAGCACCGAATTATGAGGGACACCGCAATTCTACTTTTTTCCGAGACGCTTCCGAATAATTGCTGCCATTGCCGTATTTTTTAATATTTCTTCATAAAAATATTACACAATATTCTTCGAATGTTATACTTTAATGTACCATTGGTTTTAATAAATAGATTTTAACTGTATCGTCAAAAAAAATTCACAAAAATGTGCCCTTTTTTGCACGAATTAACCCTAACCCCCCCTTAAAGTTATCATGCAGTTCGCTAGTTCGCATTAAGTCAACTATTTTTTTTTTTACTCTTTGATGGGATAGTTGCCTTTTCAGATTTAATATATCTATTATTATCTTGGTTCAAGTATGTATACAGTAAAAGTTGCAAAGATTCATTTACACATGCAAGGAATGTTATCATTATCTTGTATGTGCTACTTAAATTTTCTTTTTCTATTGGAGAGGGAGGGAGATTCTATATTTCCAATACTTTTCTCTCGATAGATTGAGTATCATTCGTAATATTTAAACTTTCTCATACTCATTGATCACACATTTTGGAAAATGTTATTAACCCGTTGAGTGCCAAGAGTCGTCGTTTATGAAAGTGATTCCTGTGGTGGCACAAATTTTGAACGCGAGCACATGTACATACAATACATGCACACAAAACTAGTTCAAACCTGTTGGTAATCCTAATAAATCATAATATCTAGGTATATTTGATTTATTTAATCACAAAAGTAGCTCGCTAGCATAATGTATTTGATAAACCATTGCATTCTTTAAAAATTTGTAATTGTGAATATATCTGTCATCGCCAGAATCTAAGGAAAATCCATATGACGAATATATACGAGTTAACCACTTAACGGGTTAATAAAAAAGAACTTGAGATATAAAAACAGTAACTTAAAAATTAATTATTATCAGCCAATAGATTATAACATACAATAATTGAAAGTAGTTTTATACGGTAAAAAGTAGCTTTCTCCACTAATTCATGTAGTATAACTGCAAGAAGGGTTTTTTTGGTGAATCAGAAAGGCTAAAAGTAAAATTGTTCATATTTTCTATTTTATTTAATTTATTGTATGATGAAATAATAAGAACAATATTCGTTTATTAGTTCTGCCAAACCCAATTAGGTAGGGTTATGAATAATTATTTATAGTACACTTTTAATTATTTAAAACGTTTCCTTAACTCAACAACATGAAATCTTCTACTTCTATGTAGTTAAGGTAGAATTTCGAAATTTTGTATGGCTGCTGCTGATAAGTAATTTAGGAAAAATCTATCTTAGTATTCTTATGGTTTAAAGAAATACAGGTAATCCCAGTTGATTTGCCAGAATTGCACGGTCAACGGGGTATTTAAAAATATCGTTTTAAAATTCGAAAACAGTTTATTAATAAACAAAAAATATGCCATACATAATGCTTTTGACACCGCAGCTAAGATTACACTAAAGGAGAGACCCAAATGATGCTCTGGCTCAACCATACCAGACACCGGCATATATGCATATTATAATATGTGTTACTATGATGCGAGTGAGCAAGAAAGGAAGGTAGCACGCACGTGCAACAATACTCATTTTGATTATGACAAATCCTAGCATATTATGTAAAATCCAGACAGGTGCCGAAACAAAAAAAGCTTTCGATATAACGAATCCGCATTTGCTAGGGACGTGACAAACGGCGGTTATCTACAAAAAAAAACGTGTAAAGGAAACTTCGTCTGCTAACGTGAGGTTGTAGGCCGAGCGGAGATCTAGTTATATTGTCGCTAGGATGTTATTACACGTGATATCAAGTCGTGTAGATATTAAAACATTGTTTCATCAGAAATATACGTATTTATTGGGAAATTTGAACAACGATAAGGGTTCAATATTTGGTTGATTTCCAGTAGACACTTCTAAATCGAGTGATCTATACATATAAAGCAAAGAGTCCTCACTTACTGGCTCACTGTACTGTGTAAAAATTTACATTATGGTCGTACTCCTCCCAAGTGAGGCCAAAGGCCGAACAACCACATCAATCACGCACTCCATTTAGATGCCAAAAATTCTTTCATAGAATTTCTTTCATTGCTTCTGAAAGTGTCACTTTAAATGTGTATTAATTTAAGTCGGGAACCGCCGATTCACATAAAATTATTGTCCTATTTATCATTTATAATAGTAGTCATCATACTTCACATAAAAGCGTAACCAATGCATCTATTTCAATGTCACAGTTTGTCGTAAAAACCAATGCATCAAGATGCATGTTAATGTTACGTATTTTGTATAATATGTAAATACAAGCAACCTGCTGGTGGGTTACCTTGAATTGCTTACACATCATTGAGAAGCTTTAGTAAATATGCATAATGTAATTTGTTAATGTATATTTCTCTTACATTTAACTTACTATCGCGTGACAATTTTCTACCATACTATGTGTGATAATATAAATTTACATAATAATGTACCTACATCTATGTACCTCCTGTTACTTCATCATTCCTGAGTGCACCTTTTTGAAACTACAGGTTGAAAGATAATTTGGTTTATCATTTTGTGATAAGATAAGAAAATGTTCGCATTGGTTACAATAACAATTACCTTTTTTTGACAATATAATACAGAAAAATATGTTATTGTCTTAGTAACTAAATTATCATAACGCATAATCCTATCAAAAAAACTGGGGTATAATCGATACATTGATTAATTACTTTTATATTGAGGCCCTCTGAGGAACTTTAATAAACGCGAAATACGTGTCATGATTTATCTACAAACAATTAAGTAGTTAACTTATATGTGAGGTAATAATCCTAACATGTACCACCAAGCTGAAAGAAAACTTGAACTTTGGAATTTCCAGTGATACATCTGAGAAAAATTCAGTACGAGGTTAGAAAAATCCATACAAGGAAAATGAGAAACCTGTTGATAACACTCATGGGTTCTTACTTATTAGGAATTGACCAGTTTAAATTATAAAATTGAAAAAATATATCATAAGCTTTCAGCAGTGGGTTATGCCTTCATCTTATGAATTGTAAATTTTATTGTGGTTGCTTAGCTTGTTAATTCTTAATTTAATATTACAAAATATTGAAAATTATTAATCAGTCAACAAATATTCACTCTTTGACGAGTCATAATATTGATAACTAATTTCTGTGATTGCTATTTAAAACAAGACTAACCTTTTTTGAATGTTTGCAAAAGGAAGTGCTAATTAATTGGAAAAAACTTGATTTAGCAAGTTTTGTATTATGCCAAGTGGGAATATGTGTCAAAATTCATGGACATAGACATAATACTTAAACATAATAGTCTTTTCAATTATTACAATTTAATTAAAATTGGATGAGTTCATATAATATTTTTAGCATTTAAGCATTAATTTGTTATTATTTGCGGTTAAATGACGTAAAAAGCATTGGCTTTGATAATTTTTAAAGGCTAAATATAAACATGTACTAACATATCGTAGGTACCGTTCAATATCCTCTTGTATGCTACAAAATTCATGTATGGTATATCTAATTGTTTTAAAACTGTTAAATGCTCACATTATGTAATATAATGGTGTATAGGTAAATAGTATTTATGCAAGTGGAACTGAAAATTACAATACAACCAATTTAAATATTCTGGTTTGTTATTTTAACATTCAATTTTATGGTAATTTATTGTCTAGAACAGCGAATCTCAACTGTGGTCGCGTGTCGCGGGGATCTGGTATATCATTCAATGTATTCTCACTTTTGTTTATTAAGTAATTAACATTTTTCTCATTATCATTATCGGTAAAAGGTATGTCGGTTTTGAAAAAATGAAATCTAAATTTATTTCCTATTGTTTAACAGCGTTTTTGTATACAAAATACCTTTTAATTGTTATGAATTCATCATAAATTTCCCACGTTCAATCAATACTCGAACATTTTTACTTTTACTCTTTTGACGAGCTAATTTTATTTATTTATGTAAAAATTTCAATTTCCCATATTATTGTTATTATTAAATGAAAAAATGTAAGTTTAGATTATGCAAAATATTTTTTTAAGTCAATTATATCATAAATTATTAAACATATTAGGTTAAATATACAGGAATTTTTATTTTTAGAATATTAACTAAATAACAACAAACACATGGTGCTTTAAAGTAAAAAAGTTTTAATCTGGAAGATAAATAATTTATGCTAATAAAATACTTTTGATCATTTCGTTTTAAAACCTTAAAAAAGTTATATTTAGTTTTCTGTGGAATAGGTTTAGTTTCTTAAGTTGCTTACCACATGCTTAGGTTCTATAATAGAAATAATACAATATTTTTGGGCCCCTGACATTGGTTCCATACATATTTTTTATTTAAGTACATATTTACTTTTCCTACTCTAGTTAGGGGGCTTCAGAATAACTGCTACTTTTGTGTTGCGATTGTAAAATCCGTATTAGAAAAACATATTGTACTAATTAAATATTGACGTCATAATGAGTCTAAAAACTGTTTGCAACAAAAAAGCAAAAACGTGTAGTATAGTTTAAAAACCAAACAGCTTCCCTGATCTGTACTTATTGCACCATAAAGTGGTCTCTGATAATCAAGATCAGATAAAAAAATCGAACATTGAAAAACCTTATAATATTAAATATATTGGAAATATTGGTATCGTTCATACATATCGCTGCTCTCTGGTTTACGAATAGCGAATCGTGTAGGAGGAATGTTAATACCAGCATCAACGGCTATAAAATCCGTTATCGGACACAGGTCTACAGTAATTATAAATCATGACTAATGTGCGTTGGTAGGGTGCGCCGCAATTAGGGTATTCCCAAGCGGTCACCTATCCAAGTGCTAGTCTCCTCTAATACGCGACGGGATAGGAATAAGTGTTGGGAATGGGAGAAATGGACTGTTCTGCTGAATTATCACTTGCATGCTACATACCAACAGAATTGAATAATTTTGGTTGCGGTCCTGCCATGTACACCATCTTAGTCTGCAAAGGTGTCTCAAGTGATATCCAAAAAAGTAGTTTGAGCTTCTCGTAATTATGCCGTCTTTTTGTGCCTCGACAGGGCAAACCTAGCCAAAGTCAAGGTTACTTAATTGAGTAATTAATGACATAAGTTTCTAATCGTTTAGATTATAGAACTATGGTTTCTCGCTCCCCATCCCGCTGATATGAAGACATCGCTCGAAAACTAGGAATTTCACGGAATAATATATTTTGAGACATTTAACGTTAAATTTTCTATGCTCTTTGCAGTAAAGGAACTGCATAATTTTACCGAACTTTTACAGAATTTATAGACCAAATGGATTGCAACTTGAAATTTATTTTTTTAGTGAACTATCAAGGTTTTTCATTATGTTTTACGCGAAACTGCTAGTCTGATATAGTTACAGTAGGGTACTATCCATTAACATATTGGAAACACACTGTAAATGATTCCTGTATTTACTCATGTAATTTTTTTCTGAAAAATTCTAAATTTTCTGAAAAACATTCAAATTTTATACATAAGTTTGCCTCTTTTCTAGACTAATTTTATTATTGATATTGCTGTTATAGCATTGAAAAATATTAAATTGACTAAATTCACGAAAATAAAATTGGACATGATTCGATTCTAAGCGAATGAAATATACTAGAACAGAAATAGAAAATAAGGTTTAAATTCAGAATATATTACTTTTTGTATAGATATGTAAATATTCTCTCGAGTTTATTGATTTTGCACGAAATTTACTAAGGGGTCGAAATTGAACCAAAACTTACTGAAACTTTTTACTAAATAAAATGCAAGTTCTTTAAAAAATATAAATTCTTGTATCAAAGCCATGATGCTCATATTAGAATCCCTCAGATGGTTATAATTTATAATAATAAAGAAATAATTACTTTAAATTACTACAAATTTTTGAAGAAATTTTACTTCCGTCAAAGAATATTTACGATAACATCAAGAAGCGACACTACTACAAAGTTTTTCTATTCGCATATTCACCAACAAAATTGTCGCCATTTGCTTTGTTTTTTTTAAATCCTAATTATTTTAATTAAATAATTTTAATTAAATTTTTATTATTGTTTCTGAACACTTTAAAATTAATTTGCTGATTGTTTTAAAACCAACCTGCAAAAGGGGCATAAATATAACTTAGAGGGTTACTGGTGACCAAAAATACCAAGAATCCATCTCAATTCTCATAATCATTATGTTTAAGTCAAATATATTCAATATCTCAATAAATCCTGCTATTGAATAATTAAATATTTGCAAAACTATTATTATTTCGTTTGCAACAGGTTGAATAACTATAGAAATTTACATAAATAACTTAACTGAAACGTTAATTAATAACTCATTTCGACTGTAATTTTCTTACATATAATATGCAAATTTAATCCAAAATACAATTAATTAGACATTCCACAAAATGAAAAATTCTATTTCATATCATTTTTATGTAAGTATGTTAAGTTTTATATTATTACAATTTTCATAAAATGTTTTAATTTATAAAATTATCATTGTATAATATTAGAAAAAGTTTTTTTTAACCTCAACCTTTTTTTTTCGATTTTTTTATTTTCAAACTGATTTATTTACATATAAAATCTTGATTGTGATGAGTGCAATATTGGGATTTTATTATACTATTAATAAGCTAGCAGTTTTTTATTTTTCTGGGTAATAATAAAATGTTTAATTTTCATTGTCTTGTGCATTAAAATTTTTTCAACATGTTTAGGTGTCATTTTGACGGATAATTGTTAATCTAAAAATTGATGAGATTTTTAGGTCATATAAAGTCAAAAAAGGTACCTAAAAAGGTACTAAAAAAGCTATTTTAAGTTATTGTTATTTTATAGTTTCAGGTAATGAAACTCACAAAATAACGTCGTATTAAAATTTTAATGGCTTTAATTATTAAAAAATTAAAAATAATATAAAATTTTAGTACATTAGAACCCCGATTATCCGTGCGTTATTATTATTACAAGCATTACATTCTTATAGAATATTGCTATTCTATTTCTAGGATTTACAAATCCGTATGAAGGAAAGGATTAGCCCCCAAATAACATGTTTCGATTCAATATGTTAGGATCTTCCTTCCTGTTGCACCATTCTACAGTTTTGCTTGTGTTGCCGCTTCTCTAACTACCTCTCTCCAGTATCTCCTCTCTTGTACCTTTATCCACCACTCTCTGATTTCCATCGCACCCAAGTCGCTCTCCACCTGGTCCCACTATCTAGCTCTTGGTCTTCCTCATGCTCTATCGTCATTTGGCTTCCATAAGGTTATTTTCTTCTCTATGTTCTCGTCCTCGCTTCTCATGACATGGCCCATCCATCTCAATCTCTGCGACTTCACAAAATTCTTCGTCTTCGTCCCTCATTGCACACTTTTGATTCATAAGCGGTCTGTATTCGCCGTTCTCTTCTCTTTTTGGGCCCTGAATTGCGCGCAATATCTTCCTTTCCAGCACCCGCATTACTTCTGCTTCGTGCTGCAACATGCATATTGCATCCAAAGCATAAGTACGTAATTACCGGTCTAATCAGAGTTTTGTAAATCTTCAATTTCGTTTCATTCGTGCTTCGAAAGACTTCCGAGCCGGTGGGTGGTCCTTCTGGGTTAATGAATTGCCAACGTTAACATAAAAAAAAATCAGGGTAAAGGCACATCTGCAGGCCAGCCCAGCAAGCTACCTACCAGATGTAAAAAAAATTGTATGTTCACAAAGGTAATAGTGTCAAGGAAACTTAACACAGTTGCTTGTAGAACAGATCATTGATCTAAAAGAAGTTAAAGAAGAAGATACTATTGCACAATAGTGAATCGATAATTTTTCAGAAAAAAAATCGAAAAAATTCACTTCAAAAATTCAGTTCTTATTTTATTCTCTCTTAGTCAGTGGTCAAGTTTAGAAACCGATAGTAGGTAGATAAGTGATTAATTATTCATTACTTAATATCAGTTTGGAGTTGATCCTAACAATAAAATATATAGAATCAAGAAATTGGAGGTTAACTGGTGCTTATACATTTTTGCGAAAAAATTGCTGTTTTTAACAGATCGCAATGTGGGTGGTTTGCACTTTACCCGGGTAAGGTTCGATGTTAATATAGCGCAGCGCTTTATCTGGGTAATCTAGCTTTATCCTTGTTCCAGACTACCTGTACACCGTGTAGGTAGCATTGAGGCAAACGAATAACAAAATTCATTTTTCCATTATTCTATTTTAATCTCATAAAATGATTGATGTATTTTTGTTAATTTGTTGGCATTTGATTTTATTCCTTATTATTTCTATAAAATCCAACTAAGGTTAACCTGGTGTATGTGCAATATAAAAACGTCGATTTCATTGAAAGAATGAAATTGATTATTTGATTTGATCATAATCTAAACAGGCATTTGCAATGCAATGTACTGTTGTAAATAATAATTAATGGTTAAAGCAAATTGTGTCAGTATCGCCTTTAGTTTCCTTCTATGGTTTTATATTAGAATTGTGTGTGAACTCATTTTGCCATAACTAAATTCCTTAACAATTTTTTATACAGATACTTCAGTAGGTTTTGATATATTATTGTTATTGAAGTTTAGTTACATATTAATTTTAATACCTATTATGATCCAGGGTCTGTCACTAATTTTAATTTTATTATGTAGGTACTCAAACGAATCACTTTCAGTTTTTAAAATGAATGTTTTTATTAACGCAATAGCGATGGTAATAATAACAAACAGTTATTTTAAATTTTGCATAAAATGGAAATTTTAATAACCAAAATAAAATCGTCGAGTATGAAAATAAATTATAAAAGTAGAAAACTTCATAATATTACAACAAAGCCAACAAAGTTTTCTAAATATACTTAGTGGAAAACCTGAAAAATATTTAGATTGTTAAATAGTAAATTTCGAAACTGTAAAAGCTATTTATGCAACCAGTTACGAAATACCTCAGAACTTCATTTTCTAAATATTTTATTTTGTTTTAGGCGTCAACAATTGATGGAAGACGTAAAGGAGCATGTCTATTTTGCCAAGAATATTTCATGGATCTATACCTCTTGGCAGAACTTAAAACCATAAGTCTTAAAGTTACGACAGTTGATATGCAAAAACCACCTCCAGACTTTCGTACCAATTTTGAAGCAACACCTCCCCCTATCCTAATCGATAGAGGAATGGCTATATTAGAAAACGAAAAAATTGAAAGGCACATAATGAAAAATATTCCAGGTGGTCACAATCTTTTTATTCAAGTAAGTGTGATTTGCATTTGGCGGAACTGTGTAATTAACATTTTCGTTCTTTTAGGACAAAGAAGTAGCAACACTGATTGAAAATTTGTACAGTAAATTGAAACTTGTATTAGTTAAAAAAGACGAACAAAAAAGTGCCCAATTATTAGCGCATTTACGGAGAATCGACGAACATTTACGAAAGCGCGCTACCCGCTTCTTAACAGGAGATACAATTTGCTGTTTTGACTGCGAATTGATGCCACGTCTACAGCACATTCGCGTTGCCGCCAAATATTTTGTCGATTTTGATATACCCAAAGAATTGATATCTTTATGGCGTTATATGTTCAACATGTACCAATTGGATGCATTTACCCAAAGTTGCCCTGCTGATCAAGATATCATCAATCATTATAAGTTACAGCAGGCCTTAAAAATGAAAAAACATGAAGAATTGGAAACGCCTACTTTCACAACTTCTATTCCAGTGGACGTTAGTCAGTAACTTGATCTATTTACATACAATTTTGTTGTGCAAAAAGCAGTGCCTGGATATTCCATCCTAATTTTTTATACATTAAACATTTAAGCTATAAATGCGCTATTTGTTGTACTTTGTTAGTTTACTAATAACTGATTATTCTTTTCTTTATATTATAAAACCTGCTAGTATTATGTAAATTCTAGTTTTTGATCATTGTGATTTGTTGGTAGGTTTTTTTATGAAAATTGCATTCGTTTTTATTTTTTAAATTGTTTTTTAGCATTTCACCATAGACGAGCTTTATTCACAATCATTTTTAATGCATTTTGATTTATTTTTCTGTGTTATTTAAAGTGACTTAATTGAAAACATCTATAATAATTAGTATTTTGTTTTGATTACCTACATAGAATAAATTAATGTTCTTCTAAATGTATTTTTAAGTTTAATTTGGCATTACGCTAACGTAAGTCAATTTGTACAGACTCATGTTATGTATTTCTTATATAAATTAAATAAATATTATGGATAACTTGTTCTAGTATTTATTCAACTATCAGGGGCGTACGTCCATACTGTTTCTTCACAGGAGCAAATTTAGAGTTAACAAAATATATTATTTCTTTTGTAAATATATATTTTTAGTGGATTTGTCAAGAAGTACGGTCCGCACGTAAAAAAATATTTGGCCCTCTTAGAATAAAAGGTTAACCCCTGATCTAGGGGGTTTAAAAAATTCATTATTTTTTGCGATATCTCTCACGGTTTTCGAGATATCCACGATTTTTATTGAATTAGGGACTCCAGCTTTTGTATTTAAGTTCCCAAGTATATATTGCAGAGGGTGTAGTTTAGGGAAGGGGTCGGTAACCCGAAGCCTGCGGCCCGCGAAGGGTCTTGGTGCGACCCGCACTTAATACGAATTACCTTCTTTTTTTTTTTTTTTAAGAACGCTCATTTTATTGGATTTGCCAAGAAGTGCGACCCGCACTAATTTGCACGTAAAATATTTTGCCCTCTTACAACAAAGTTGTTTATCAGATAATAGACTTGAATGTTTCAGTGGCGCCGTGCATTTCATTTTCGTGTCGACACATTAACCATACCCGACCAAGTTAAACCGCCGCAACTCTACCTGCATTTATATTGTACTATACTAACGCTATTTTTCGCAACTGAACTAAATCAGCAAAAGAAAACTATTAGCCCTTAGTATAGACGATCCCTACACCAAGGCTTAGCTCAGGAGACTCGATGATTTGAAAATTTTTTTATAATCACTGGTTATGGATCTTTACACCAATTTATTGATAAGTTGTATTTCGAATAAATTAAAACCAAAATTAGATTTTAACAAAATAAAACTTTTAATGTGAAACGGATTTTGATACAGTTTAAATAAAATGGTCAACAATTCTATTAAATTTTGTTAAGAATGTAGGATATAATCCTAAATCGAAACGGGTCGTTTTGAAACCACTCCACCGATATTTACCTTTTAAAATTGTCACTGTAATGGTGTAAATTCAAAAGAGGAAAAACGAAACAAAAGAATTATCAGTTCACATCAGGATTCAAACCTGGTATATTTCCATGACGGTACGGCGTCTTACACCACAGCACCGCACAAGTCACTTCTGTTACAGTTAATCAATTGCCAACGTTTAAATGGGCCAAAACCTATTACAATGTTGTTTATAATTTCCTTCTCCTGACTGGACCATTCGATTTATCTCAACGTGGTTTAGGCACACTCGCACTTTTCTAATAAAGTTATTGACCCGCTCATCTTCGAGTGTATAATGAATTATTCTAATAAGTATCAAACCAATAAATCCGTTCAACAAAATTAATACAAAACTTTCATTGGAGAAACCCCAACAACTTATCAATTGATTATTCAACCTCCATTTGCTCTTAAAAACGGAAGAAGACTATATGTTTTATTTTATTTTTATATTATTATTTTTCGCTGATGGGGGATCCCCAAGTGGAAGTCATTTACCCCCCCCCCCCCTTTAAAAAAATGTTCGCCTGTGGTGCAGGTTTGGCCCGTGACCATTACATTTTTGGGCCGTCAATTTCTCGGTGCATTTCTGATGGACCATGCCGTCTTCCCTCGGCAGGCAATGGCAAACCACCGGGGTGTAATCTGCCATGAAAAGCTTTTGCTAAAAGGCTCACCATACCCTGCAGAAGAGTTATGACTGAAGAGAGAGATATGCACTTATACGTAGGACTAATAAAAATAAAGTTTTTAAAATTAATTAAATTTTTTTGTTTTAGGATAGGACAGGTTGCCGTAGCTGGCCGGATTATCTGAATTATAGATTTATTATGGAGAGTAAGATGAACTCACACGCACTTAGGCCTGGATGCCGATGTTCGTGACTTCTACTGCGTACCGTGGGACACTTTAAAAAAACCAAACCAAAACCATATCTCTTAAGAAGATTACAATTTTCTCCCGCCATATGTCATTATTTTCTATTAAAGTAGATAAGCTAACACCTCGCATGAATGAATTTGCAATAACAAAACTAGAATTATTATTTACTATAATAAAAAAATATTTTGCGACTTGCACATTTCCAAAATAGCTCAGACAAAACTTTGTTTTCTCATTTTTATTTTCTACAATAAATTTTTTGGCAAAAATTTATAAATTAAATATAGGTTCTGTAGTGTAGCGGTTATCACGTCTGCTTTACACGCAGAAGGTCCCCGGTTCGATCCCGGGCAGAACCAGTTTTTTTGTGTTAAAAGTATTTTTCGTTCATTTCTGCAAGTTAGTTGCCTTGTCATACAGAGTAGCACAATCAACGGTAGCACACCAAAAGCGGAATAATCATATTTTTGTTCACTTTTATTTCTTGAAAAGTGCTTTTTTAAAACAGCATACCGTGCATCTAGCTATGTGCTCGCATACGCAGTTACTCTCTACGTCTATACGGATCTTGTCTATTATGTGTTCAGCGCTTACGCGCATGAATGTATTAACGCGATTCCCTCTACCGACCACTCACTCACTGACCTCAAATTTATTTGAAAAGAACAGCACAGTTTATACAAATAACGTAAGCTCTGATAGATTTAGAAGAGTAAGAGCTTAGATTAGAATACATTTCTGGTCCATATGCAATCCATACGGATACGTTTGCAATATTGTTTAACTCAGGGCCGGATTTACCAATTTGCCGCCTGTAGGCATAATAATATTTGCCGCCCCTTCATTACACTAAAATATTAGGGGGTGAGTCGGTTGACGTGGTCGCTCAGGGGGTGTGGGGGGTCCCCCTTAAAATGGATTATAATATGACCACCGATATTTTAATAAACAATAAACAACAAAATAAGCAATCGCAACTCAAAGTCTTGGGGAAGGCAACGGGAAACCACCCCATTAACATTTCCCTAGTAAAGTCTTCCTGGCTTAGCCAGGAAGATCGCCTACGTCTAAAGATAGATATGGCACACTATAAGAAGAACTCAAAGTCTACTATTCAACTCAAATTAATACCTATGTATTATAGTACTTTAATTTCATATGATTTTCTTAGAAATCAGCGGATGTAGTCAAATGTAACTACAGTGGCTCGCAAAAGTCTTCGGACACTCCTATGTTAGCAATGTAAATTGCATATTTTGAAGCCGTTTTTTGACATATAAAACTCGATTTTACAACAAAACTTCTTGAACATTTTTTGTAGAACATTTTTTTATCTTCAATTTTATACCTATATATTTTTTCATTTTGTCGCCCCATTTTTGACTGACTGAGAGCGACTTAAACAAAACTCGGGAAAATACAAAAAATATTATCACCGTATCTCGGAAGCGGTGCGACAAAATAGAAAAATGAGAGGAATTTTGTTTGTAAATTTCGTTCCCTACATTTTTATTCATATAGTACATTTTTCTATTTTGTCACACCGCTTCCGAGATACGGTGATAATATTTTTTGTATTTTCCCGAGTCTTGTTTAAGTCGCTCTCAGTCAGTCAAAAACGGGGCGACAAAATGAAAAAATATATAGGTATAAAATTGAAGATAATGAAATTTTCTACAAAAAATGTTTAAAAAATATTGTTGTAAAATCGAGTTTTATATGTCAAAAAACGGCTTCAAAATGTGCAATTTACAGTGCTAACATAGGAGTGTCCGAGGACTTTTGCGAGTCACTGTATATACTTCAGAGGCTCAATAAGTTGATATTTATGCTTGATAAGTTGAGAGTTAACTTACAAATAATTAAATTTATGGTTGCAAAATATTTTAAAAATAATTCATATTTTTTACTTTTACATTCAAAATTTGCCGCCCCTAAAAATTTGCCGCTCTAGGCAGCTGCCTACACTGCCTATTTAGGCCCCGTTCGACGAGACGCTACTTTCGCTTCCAAACGCCACCAAACGCTTCTTTCCCGGTCGGGGAGAGACTTCTACGAGCTTCCAAACGCTTCGGCTCCGCCCCTTTCAGTCGCTACAAACGCTTCTAAAATTTAGGTGGGTTGATGGTAGCGTGGCGCATGGTGGCAAAATCGCAAAATAATTTGAATTTAAATTTGAATTCAAATTTGAATCGAAATTTTGTTTGCTTTATTTTTTCTACAAATTCAACCACGTGGTCACACAAATAAATAAACATCAGTTCAGTTTATCATTATGATCAGTATTTCTATGTGGTAAAGTGAAATAAAGTATAGTTTAATTTTAAAATGACCAATTTTTTTTCAAAATCACATAATATCTAGATATTTTTCGTTTTTGTATTCGTCGTCTCACTCACTTCTTCTGGAAAAATAAAAATATATTTGTAAAATTTCTTTTAACATCAAACGCGCTAAATACGAAATTGAAATAAAACAAGAATAACAACAAAGACAACTCCTAAAGCAAGAATAATAAAATTTATTATTTATATATTTTTAAAATATAAAATATTTTGGTTTCAGTGAACCATAAGATTGTTAATAACCTTTAAACCATCTTTAAACCTTATAATATTTAAAAATAATAAGTTAGGTTAGGTACCCACACATACAAATTTAAATTTTAAACACCGCAGCGCCGAAACATCGTTCGGGGAGGGAAGCATGGAAGCGTGCATTTAAGCTAATCGAACGCAAATACTGCACGTTACTAACGTGAAGCTTGAGTAGCGAAAGTAGGGTCTCGTCGAACGCGGTCTTAGAAATATGTCCCTGGCGCCCTGGTTTAACTATGCTTTATCTTTAAAATAAATTTGTGGTCAGTGAGTGAGCGATCTTTAGCGGGAATCTCGTTAATCGATGTATGCGCGTCAGTTGTGACTGATGTCTGCTGAATTTATTTGTTTACAGCTACCACAACTATATATTTCAAGATGCAGTGATGGAAATGTACAATTTATTTACACAAACACTGGTGTAATTATAGTAACAATTTGACCACTTTTACCAGACCAGATATAAAATTTTTAGATTGCAAGACTGGATTCCAGAGGCGGTAAAATCTCTTTTGATACCACTTTCATTTTGTCTGATTAAATAAGTACCAGCAATTTAAAATAAATTGATTTATGTACAGTGTTATTTCCCTATTTACTGGAATTATGTTCAAGATAGGACTTACCACCTGACATATTATATTTTTATTTATAAATATTTGCCTTTTCTGTCCGTTGGAAAAAACCATGATCAGCGTTTTGTGGCTTTAATTAAATGGCACTAGATCACCTTCATTAACAATGAGTAGGTCACAGAGTACGGAGTAGGTAATAATTTACCATAATTAAATATTTTATTTTGTTATTAATGTTTAAATTACATTTTAAATGTTTTCAAGTGTAAGAAAACCAAAATAATATCAATTTTGATAATATTATTATTATTAGCAATACCCAAGTATGCTAAGCTTTAATCTAACAGAATAATGTAGTTGCACCTTTAGGACTAAAACATTCTAAACGTAATCTAACCTTAAATTTTAATCATTTTTGTGAGTAGATCGCGAATAAAACGGAAATGGGTAATTTCTATAATCAACAAATTAGTGCTGTGATACATTATTATTATGTACAATATATACCCGCAAAGTTAACTTAATTTCGGAGTCAAAGGTTATCTAATTTAGTAGAAAATATTTTTATTAGTTAAATTTAGTTTTGACATCTATCAAAATTGACGTAAATTAATCGGTTAAAAACGTGAAATATGTGTTCAGTATCACGAATATTAGTGATTAACCATGTATTCAAGCGATACTCGAGTTTTTATTCAGTCGAACATATTTTTGACGACGATAATTTAAAGAAAACTGCCGAAAAATTTGCCAATATGGAACCGATAAGGCTGCAAACACACGAACCATTTAAAAAGGCGGCAGTTCTAATACCAATGTGCATTGTCAACAACAAGGTGTCGCTGTTGTACACACTTCGTGCTCCCCATTTGAAAAACCACCGTGGGCAAGTGAGCTTTCCAGGAGGAATGCAAGATAATAACGACAAACATTTAGAAGAAACGGCCTTAAGGGAAACTGAAGAAGAATTGGGAATACAAAAAGAAAATATTCGGATATGGGGTAGCGGAAAATTAATAGTGACTCGCGGCGAAATGTGCGTTCTACCAGTGATAGGTCAAATCAAAGAAAAATTAGATTTAGAATCTTTAGTAGTAAATCGCGATGAAGTTGAAGAAGTTTTTTCTGTGAGTTTGGAAGATTTGTGCAATTCTAAATGTAATGGATATACACAATTTAGAAACGCTTATTCTATTCCAGTATTTATGGGCGGTCCCAGAAGAATTTGGGGATTAACAGCTTTAATCACTTACGCGTTTTTGAAATCTTTACTACCTACATCTGCTTATACACATAAAATTAAATATATTCCTGCTATTAATAGCGGAATTCGGTATCCAACATCTTGATAGGGAAATTTTATATAATAATATATATTTTTATTTGTTTGGTGTCTTGTACATAATCTTGATATAATTATTACACATAGTTATTTATTTTAATAAAATGATAACACAAATAATAAATTATATTTGATCCCCCTGCAGGAATGATATAATTTGGAAACACAAATGTTTCATTTTATTTTACAGGTGAAGAGTGGAAACGAACATGATTTATGAGGACTTTGCGCAAGGGAAATAAAATAAAAACCATAAGAAATATGAAAAAATTATAAAGGTAAGTTTTTAGGAATTTTCTACAAAAACGTTCGTGACAGCATTTTTAATAGTTTAGGCATGGAAGACATTCAGGATCGCCTAAAATACCTGAAAAGTAAAAATCTATGGCATGAAATGCCTCCCGTGTCTGACCTTTTTCAGATTAAGGGTGCGATTTTAAGGACTATTTCAAAACTTCATTTACAACTCAAAATTGGTTATAGATACAGCAATGATTTTTTTTACGGAAAGAGGAGAAATTTCTGAAGGTCAAGATATAATTTTTAATCGGTTTTGATAACGGATTAATATTTTGATTATGATAATTAGCGATTTTATATCAAACACGCATAATTATAATTTAAAATATGCCATGACACAGTTAAAATTGCAATCTTGAATATTCTGCATTAAAATTTTGTAAATTTCAAATATTGTAAGTGCTGTAAATGAAGTTTCGTTTCGACCATAATTTGAATGATTTCAAAAGCCTTTGGCCTTTCAAAGGCCTTTTGAAACCAATGAAAATTTACTTTCGTTCTTTCCAACCAATCAAAGATGTTATTTATAATGAAACTGTAAATCTAGGTAACTGAACCAGCTGTTGAAAAAGTTTTTGTCCTAATGATAGATCGGCTAATGATAATCAGCTATAATGTACCAAGGGCGATGATAACCACGCAATAATTTTATGTGAGCAAAAAAAGTAACACAAATTATATGGTCGCAATTTTTGTATCACAATGGAGCCGAGTTATCGCAAGGAAACTAAATTTATCCCTTTTTTGAAGATGGCGGAGCGAGCACAGGGACATTTTTGTCGAGAACTTCAGGTTGAGTTTTTCTAGCCCCTTTCTACACAATATAAAAAATATTGGACGTTTAAATTCATTTTCTATCCAAGATTAGAGCATTTATGTATAAGTAGGGTATGAAACTGGTTGATGCGCCATTGGCTTACATTTTTATGGAGTGGCTTAGGTGCATCTGTTGAACAGACCAAGTATATACTATAAAGGGGCTTGCGACATACAACATAGCAATGTGGATGTGGCTTGATGAAAGCAATTTACATCAACAATTTATTAACCTTGCACTTTTCAACCTTCTAGAATCTAGAGGTCACAAACTCCTGCTAGGAAACTGTAAAATATTTAAACATTTGAATTTTCTATTATGCAAGATCTATTTAGTAGCTTATCAATTTTATTTTGGTATATCCTGTAGCAAACAATTGCTTATGCAAATTAATAATCACAACTATTTGCAGTGTTCCAGTCATTGTAGCAAGGTGCAAACTTTATAGAAGATGTCTAATAATAATTATTAAAATGTTCTCAAAGATTTGCATAAATTTCGGAATTTTTTTTCATTAAGTTATTGCAAATTTACATTCTTTTTTAATAATTTAACAATGTTCAGGAGCGAAAAAGGGTGCAAAAATTTGATTACTAATTTTTTGACTTTCTACAATGTTGTCCCAAAATATAAAAACTTTCGGAATTAATGACTGGCCTATAGGGTTTTTGGGGAAAGCTTTGGAAATGATCTATCAGATTTAGGGGGCCACAATGGGAAAATTTGGAAAAACATTGGTTATATTATCTGCAACACAAACAATTCGATGTAAACACTTCAAAATTATCTTATCTAATTATATTGAAAATTGTTACGGCTAAAAAAAAATTATTCTGAATAATAAAAAAAGAATGCAATGTCCGTAGGATTTAGTTGCGAGTCCGTTCCGGTTTTCCGCGGCCTAGTTAGTACTTGAAAACACAGGTGGCGGAAGAAGAAAAAAAAGGCAACCGACGTAAGCGGCATGCGCAAAAAAAAAATGGAGAACAACGATGAAAGCTAGTGGGTGCAGGAGGAAAAAAACCGAATTTTCTGTGCAAACGATGATAATTGTATTCTGTGTAAGAAAATATTAAATTGATATTTGTATGATTATAAAATTTGTCTTTTACTGTCAACCAAACTGTTCCCACCCTGGTGATTCTATCATGACTCGCATTCGTTTAATTATTTTTTCATGGTAAGATTTATAAAGTAACAGTGGCGCTTTTCAACGTGCGGGCAGTTAAAACAGTTCAATTGGCAGAAAAGAGAAATTTAATAATAAAATTTTGTGTTAAGTAATTTTAAGGACAATTTTGTGTTTATCTGAAAAATTATTTTATGTGTTTATTATTGTATAAATTACGATGGAGCCTAAATATTTGAATTCAAATGAATTAAAATTTGAGTTAGAGTGCCGGAAAATTCAACCGCGTATAACGGAGGTGTCGCGCCGCGTTCAGCTAGACATTGCATTACGAGATGGTTCGGTAAAACCAAATTTAGAAAAAGTAGATTGGGACATTTTTGAGCAAGAAGTTCGCGAATCAATAATAGAAATTGGAATAATTTTAGAACAAAATGCAGTGCAACTTAGCATAGAAAAGCGTGACATTTTAAAATCAAGGTTTATACATTTAGACAATCGATTAGAATTAAGTAAGGTGCACATAAAGGGGGAAGAGGAAAGTTTTGTGGTTGCTATGCTAGAAGCGGAAATAAAAATTATGGAAGGTGCGTTGATGGAAATAGGATGCGATGAGCCAAGGTTACCCATATCAGCGTTACGTAATCAGAACCAGACTACGGCGACTGTAGAAAATTTGTCGAGTACGAGTAATAAGAAAAATGCACAAATATTTAAATGGAATTTAACTTTCAGCGGACACAACAGCGATATTGGAATTTTGGAATTTTTGGACCGAGTAGAAGATTTAAAAGAAGCTCGTCAAGTTTCAGATAAGGAAATATTTTTGAGTTGCCATGACTTGTTTACGGGTAACGCGACTAAATGGTTAAGAAACATTAAAGGTAAAGTGAATAATTGGACTGAGTTAGTGCAGGCTTTGAAAAAGGAATTTTTACCGAGAGATTATGAATATTTACTGAGGAAAGAAATGCAGGATAAAATGCAAGGAGTGAGTGAAAATGTGATGGTATATATATTAGAAATGGAATCGTTATATAAACGCATTGATAGTAAGGTTTCGGATAAGGTTTTAATTGATCAAATTATTAGAAATTTGAACCCATTTTTTTCAAATCATATTGCATTGGAAGATTTTGATGATTTAGAAAAATTTAAGGAACATTGTAAGCGAGTTCAAGAACTTAAATGTAGAAATGAAGACTATCCACCGGAAACCAGTAAAGTACAACGTATCTATAAACCATACGTTGCAAATAAATCAAACCAAGTAGGCCCACAAAAAACTTTTGCCACCACAATGGAGTCGTCAAGAGTGAAGTCAGAAATTCGTTGTTGGAATTGTGAACAAATCGGACATTTAGCAAATGAGTGTACAAGGACTAGGAAACTTTTTTGTTACGGGTGTGGACGACATGATGTGATAAAAGCAAAGTGCGCAAATTGCTCCCCTAACCAAATAAATATAGTTAGTTCGGAAAACAAAGAAGAGGTTGTGGAAACCGAGGGTGTCCCCAATCTCAACAATTCTTTCAGCCCTCTCGAACAGCAAGTGCAGCAGCTAAATATTCATCGGCAAGGGGCACACCAAAATCAAAATTGGAGAAGAGGTCGTGGAAAAACCTTCCAACGATACTGAACAAAACAGTTAATAAAAAAGAGTGGAGTGCGTGGCTTCGGGTAATAAACAATTTTTACAAACAATCAGTGAATATTGATCCGGTAATGGCACAAAAACCTTTAGACAATCGTCCGCATTTAGAAATCGTGATAAACAATCAAACTACAACTGCTCTACTAGACACGGGCGCAATGTCGTCGATAATTGGAAAAAAATGTTTAGAATATTTAGGCTCCACACAAAAACAAAATATTAAATTGTCAAATGTTAAAGAAATTAAGGTAGCTAACGGAGCAAGTAGCAAAGTAAGAGGTGTTTTACCATTAGAAATAAGGCTTGGGGGTTTAGTTAAAACCATCGATTTTTTAATTGTTCCGGATCTTTCGTATGAAATTTTATTAGGTGCGGACTTTTGTAGAAAATTTGAATTGTCCTTGCATTTTAAAAATTTTTCGTGGCAAACGCCAAAGTCAAATAAGATAGCTGCTACTGAAGGAATTTTAGGTCAAACCACTTTAGACAAAAATCAACAAATGAAATTAGGTGAAATTATTAAAGAATTTCAAACATTGGCAACTAATGAGTTAGGATGCGCTAAGGGGGTAGAACACTACATTGATACAGGTAATGCGCAACCGGTAAAAACTAGGCAATATCCTTTAAGTCCTGCAATGCAAAGTAAGTTACATGCCGAAATTGATAAAATGTTAGCAGAAGGAGTAATTCAGGAATCTAAATCTCCATGGACCAGTCCTCTAATTTTAGTTAAGAAACGGAATGGAGAAACTCGTGTTTGTTATGATGCTAGATCTTTAAACGCGGTAACTGTCAAAGATGGGTATCCTCTTCAGCGGCCAGATACTATTTTAAATAGAGTGCGTAGCGCCAAATATCTGACAAGTATTGATTTACGGAAGGCTTTCTGGCAAATTCCGCTAGAGGAATCTTCGAAACAAAAAACTGCTTTTGTAGTCCAAGGTAAAGGTTTGTTTGAATTTAAGGTTATGCCCTTTGGACTTACTAATGCGCCAAAAACTTTGCAACGAATTATGGAAAGTACGTTAGGATCGGTATTACATAAAGGGGACGCATTTGTGTATTTAGACGATATCATTGTGGTATCTGATACTTTTGATCAGCATTTGGAAACTTTGAATTTGATATTTAACCGATTAAAAAATGCAGGTTTTAAGGTTAACATTGATAAATGCGAATTTTTTCGAAAATCTCTTTCATTTTTAGGATTTGTTGTTGACGAGTTAGGATTACGTACGGACCCCGAAAAAGTCAGCGCTATTAATAACTTCAAAACCCCGAAAACAACCACGGAAGTTAGGCGATTAATAGGATTAATAAGTTATTATCGAATATTTGTACCGGATTTGTCGACTATTTCGTCGCCCATTTCAAATTTAATTAAGAACAAAAAGAAAGGACAAAGCGTTCAGTGGAACTCAGAAGCCGAATTGGCATTTCAGAAAATTAAGGAATTAATTACGAATTCTCCAATCTTAATAAGCCCAAATTTTAACAAAAAATTTTATATTCAGACGGACGCTTCGCTGGTAGGTGTAGGGGGGGTAATATTTCAGGAAAAAGGCGGTTTAGAGCATCCGATTGCGTATTCGAGCAGGACCTTGACCACGGCAGAACAAAAATATTCAGCCACGGAAAGAGAGCTGATCGGTATTATGTTTAGCATTAATAAATTTAGAGGTTACATCGAAGGCACGGAGTTTGTCGTAATTACTGATTGTGCCGCGTTGCAATTTTTAAACACCATTAAAAATCCGTCGGGTAGGCTATCGAGGTGGGCTCTTTACTTGGCTCAATACGATTTTGAGGTCCGCCATCGACCAGGTAAACTTAACGTAGTACCAGATGTATTGTCGCGTAATATTGCTTCGCTAAATATTGAAAAATTGATTCCGGATGAGTGGTATACGGAAATGCTACATAAAATTGAACTGGAACCGGAAAATTATCCTAATTTCAAGATAGTTGAAGATCGATTATATAAGTTCGTTCCGTCTCTTTTACCTACTACTTCAAATATTCCGGAATGGAAACTAGTCGTTCCTACGGGAAATCGGGCTGAAATTTTAAATCAATGTCATGACGAACCAACTTCGGGTCATTTTGGAGCTGCAAAAACTATTGCAAGACTCACGGAATTATATTATTGGCCAAAATTAAAAAGAGATGTGCAGAAATATGTTGCGAATTGTAAGGTTTGTGCGGCATACAAAAATTCGACTCAAGCAAGACCAGGTTTGATGGGTCAATACAAAAAAATTTCCTTTCCTTTTCAGTTAATTTCCGTAGATTTATTAGGTCCGCTGCCGCGTTCAAAAAAAGGAAATCAGCATTTGTTAGTAGTTGCCGATTGGTTTACAAAATTCGTGTTAGTCCAACCTTTGGCAAAGGCCACTGCAGCGGCTGTAGTTAAATTTATGGAGAACCAGGTCTTTTTACTGTTTGGAGTACCTCAAATTATAATTTGCGACAATGGAGTACAGTTTGTTTCTAAAGAATTTAATAAGTTAGTTCGGGATTATAAGGTTCAGCATATTTGGAAGAATAGCGCTTATCACGCCCAGAATAATCCGGTGGAACGCGTAAACAAGGTTTTAGTTGCGGCAATTTCATCATACGTAAATAAATTAGAGCACAATAAATGGGACGAAAATATTCATAAAATAGCACAAGCTATCCGTACGGCGAAACATGAAGTCAGTGAATTTTCCCCGTCATATTTAATGTTCGGTCGTTATGTTCCGATAGATGGAAGTTTCTTTGGTCCTTTGCCCGATGACGATAAAATTCCTGAATTTGAGGAAAGAATTCGTTTAGACAAAGACCAACAAGAAATTCCCGAGTTGTATCAGAAAGTTAGAGAAAATTTGAAACGTTCATATGAAAAAAGTAAACAACACTATGACTTGCGGAAGAGACCCTTGTCTTTTCAGGTTAGTGATAAAGTTTGGAAAAAAAATTATGTGTTGTCTAATGCTAGTAAGAATTTTTCCGCTAAATTAGCACCAAAATATATTTTGTGTAAAATTATTAAGAAAAAAGGTCACTTATCTTATGAGTTACAAAATGAGGCAGGAAAAAATGTTGGTGTGTGGCACGTTAAGGATTTAAAGCCATACAGGGGAGACTAAAATCAAAATTAAATTAGTTTAGTTTGAAATTGTATTGGTCCGGGTGAGTTCGCATGGCTTTACGATTTGATGTAGCGTACGTACTTTTTCTTAGGAGCTGACGAGTTTCCCGTGATAGAAACTGTATTAGCACAGTTAGGAGTAAGGACATCGGATTGGCACGAGCCTGAATAATTTTAAGCTCAAGGTTTCGGACATTTTGGTCTCATTTTAATGAAATTTCAGTTTAAATTTATAAGGATTAAGTTTATTTCGTTAGTTAAGATTAAGTATTTCGTTGTGATTGCTCCGTTTGAGGTTGTGTAATTAATAAGATCAGTTTAGTTTTTTTGTCGACCTAGGCATTGTCAAAAAAAACTGCGCTACCATAAATTCAGTTACGTGTTTGATTACGCTAAGTCGTTGCGTTTTGTCTACGCGCTCGATTACACCGTAAGCACCTTTGTCGTGCAATATATTTAGTGATCTTTGGGCAGGCCACCCAACTCTGAAAATTTGTCAAGAAGATAGATTCTTTAATTTGAAGAAATCTTGTAGTCTTCTACTAGTTTTAATTAATTTTAATTTTTTTGTTAGGTCCAACTCTGAAAATTTGTCAAGAAGATAGATTCTTTCATTTGAAGAAATCTTGTAGTCTTCTACTAGTTTAATTAATTTTAATTTTTTAGTTAGGTCCAACTTTGGAAATTCTATTCTGATAACAGGCGAATTAAATCTCTTGTGCTAGGTCCCCTGGCTTACTGACCCGGATGTTTGACAGGATAGCTCTTGAGAGGCATTACGCTCGGTTATTGGAAAAGGTTCCAAAATTTCTTTTGTAAATATTAATTAAATTAATTGTAGTTACATCCTGGCTTGTAAATATGATTTGCCTACATGGTTCGGTATTCTTGTTTGGCCGAAACATTCTAGAATAAACAAGTGGCGCTCAACATTTAAAACCCCACAGAAAAACTCGGTTTAACAAATTTAGTTAAACATTAGTTAAGTAAGTTAGTTGTTTAGTAAGTTATGTCGTTCGTAATTTAAGATGTAAATCAGGATATACGCATTTTTTTGTTTTTTATCGGACTATTTAGAGGGTGTTACGGCTAAAAAAAAATTATTCTGAATAATAAAAAAAGAATGCAATGTCCGTAGGATTTAGTTGCGAGTCCGTTCCGGTTTCCGCGGCCTAGTTAGTACTTGAAAACACAGGTGGCGGAAGAAGAAAAAAAAGGCAACCGACGTAAGCGGCATGCGCAAAAAAAAAATGGAGAACAACGATGAAAGCTAGTGGGTGCAGGAGGAAAAAAACCGAATTTTCTGTGCAAACGATGATAATTGTATTCTGTGTAAGAAAATATTAAATTGATATTTGTATGATTATAAAATTTGTCTTTTACTGTCAACCAAACTGTTCCCACCCTGGTGATTCTATCATGACTCGCATTCGTTTAATTATTTTTTCATGGTAAGATTTTTAAAGTAACAAAATACAAAATTATTCAATTAAATTTTTTATTAAAATTCAACAATTAATTATTACATGTTTTGTTTAGTAAAAATTATCTTCACACCGCCCATCTTTAACTATTCTAAGGTTTTCAGAAGCACGAGACTTTTTCAAAACACATTCAAATTCACAGTCGTTTCCATATGTTTCGCCATTGGAAGCACAAACTGGCTGATATAATCTTGGACACATGCAATAGGAGTTGACTGGAGCAGGCTCAGCTGCACTTAGAGCAAAAATACTCACAAATACAATAGCAATAATAATGAAGACCTTCATTTTAGCAATAATAATTAACAAAATCTGCCGTAATAATATAAAATCTGTCTTTATAATAAAATACCTTATCAAGTTTATCTATTAATCAATAAAATTAGATAACAAAATAGATTAACAATTTTTCACCTTAATTTATTTTAATTAAAATACCAGATCCCATTAAAACATTGCTTTTTTACTGTTAAAACTCAGGACTCTTTCGATCATTTTTGATCTTTCACTCAGTAGTTTCTTTTGGTCTTCTTCTATGACCTTTGAGTTTAAATTTTTTGAAAGGAAAAGCTGAATAAATATTTTCAAGCTTTCCTTAAACATCCGCAACTCCTCTGATTGTGCAATATTAACAAACACCCCTTTGCAGGTCTCTTCATCATCACACACTAATATTCCAATCAAAATTTGCCGAATAAATTTCAGAGTTATTTTGTCCAACTCAACAAAATTAACAACCTAAAATAGATATTAATATAAAAACTAATAAATGTAATAAAGCAAACAAAGAAAAGCTAACCTTAAGTGTGGTAATTGGTAAACATTTCCTTAAAAATAAGTGGGTTAAAAGTTTGGCTAAATTTGATAACTGGAAGGCTGAACATTTGGTTAAAGCTTTGAGTCTGTCCCAGATTGAATACTTCATCATCATCTAAAAAATTATAAATTTAAAAATTAACAACCCAATGAATCACAAAAATCATTGCATAAGAAGAAAGCAATAACCTCTTGCTGAAAGATTAAGAAATAACAACAAAAATTTAGACTCACCATGAATCTTCTATCATATTCACAAAACTTTTGGGCTAAATGGGCATAGAAAGGATTGAAAACTTTCTCATGCAAAGCACAGTAGATGATTATGTGAACTATTTCTCTTTCCTGATGATTGCTCAAGCCTAATTGCAGTAAGTTTCCAAAAGCGTCCAAATAATCCTAAAATGTTAAATTTTGTAACCTAATTTATATATAAAAAAAATATTGCTTACCTCTGCAGACATAATAACACAAAAAATGTTACGCCTTAAATCGGTGTTCATTTTTTGAGCCTTGGCCAAGTCCAAAATCTGTTGTGAAAAACCCTTTACACTTGAAGGTTTTTGTTCTTGTTCAACAGTGTTCGTTTTTCCTAACCATGCAGAACCAACTACCCACCATTTACCATTTTCATCCGCTAATTCAAACGTGTTAGTAACCTAATTTATTAAGACAGAACCAAGGTACTTACCATTTAACAAATCCTCCATCGAAATATTGAGTGTGGTCACATAACAACCTTTCCTAATAAATCCTTTCATCAACTTCTTTAAATGATCTGAATGTGAGGTGTCATAATTCTTTATTTTAGAAGTGTTGTTGTTTTTCACTGCTAATAAAAGATCCAACATGAATTTCACACGATCGCTAAAAAAAAGGCACTGTAGAGCAATCCCACTATTACAATGACTAGCAACTTACTCATTTTTCACATCATTTGATGCGGAGTTAGCTTTCTGCTGAAGATCTAAAATAAAGTCTTTCATTGCTAATGGATCATCTTTTCGCATGATGAACCCAATACTTTGCAGTATTAGTAGGATGCATTCGATATTAGTTTCGGTAAATTGACTTGATAACTTATTTAAAATTTCATACATCAATTTTACATGGAAAAGCTGTAATAAAAATCAACAAAATTAATTCAGAAAAGGAATGGTAGGATTATGCTTACCTTAAAATTATACAAGTGGGCAATAATTCTTACAACGTTATCAAGTTTTTTATTTTCAGGTAATGTAGCTTCTTCAAACAACTCTTCAAATCTTTTAACACAATTTTGTAAAAACTGAGCTCCTAAAATTAAAAACGTTTAAAATATTTATTTTATTACAACTAATGAACAAATAATAATGAAGCAAAAATATTTTATTGTAAGAGTCAAGATTATAAACAACTAATAACTAATTGCTTGGCAGATTGTATAAGTAAATTTGCTCCACAGATTTGGTGATTATAAATCAAAAAGAAGTTTATTTATTTGTTAATAAACTTATTTTTCTTTAAGTACGTAGCTTATAATCTCACAAGGGGAAGGCAAGACATTCGGGAAACAGATTTTGTTTATATTAATCATACTTACTTAAACATCAGTACCCCGACTTTATTTTGTGAAAGTAGTAAATCGCAACATTCAGTCATTTTCGAGAAAAAAGCGTTTCAAATAATAAAAATTCGATCGAATCCCGATAGAACCAATTTTTTTTTCTTTCTTTTTAAATTTTTTTCTCTTTGTTTTGATACATACTACACTACATACAAAGATAAAATACACATAATTAATTTTAGATATATTTTACTATGCGATAGAGAGATTTTTATGAATATGAACGAAGTATGTTTGAAATTAGCATATTAAAAAAGTTTTGCAGCATAAAATAGAAAAAAAATTAATAACGTGTATTATTTTATTTTTGAATGTAGTGTAGTATGTACCAAAAAAAAATTAAAAAAAAAAGAACATGCAAAAAATAGCTAAAATAAGGGATTTGAACCTGCTCTGGTCCGCTTCGTTGTTCTCAATCCTCTGTTCCTAACCACCTCGGCCAACTCAGTTATTGCATAAATTGTTATTTTGCAAGATATATAAGTAGCACTTTTTATCATGTAATATACTGAACTTTGTACACTCCTTTTTCGACAATGGCTGAATTATACGATTTACTACTTTCACAAAATAAAGTCGGGGTACTGATGTTTAAGTATGATTAATATAAAAAAAATCTGTCTCCCGAATGTCTTGCCTTCCCCTTGTCAGACCTAAGAAGAATTATTGAAGAATTTTGATTTTTAATTATATTGTCGTATTATTTTAGATTGACTGTATATTCTGCGCCTATTAGTAAGTTTGTAAATTTGAAATTTGAAGAAAAAAACAAAATTTTTTTTTCCAGTAAACAATAAAAAGGTAAGAACCCCCTTTTTATAAAATATAAATAAGTTACCTATTTCAGTTCCAATATTTGCATGCAGAATGGTAATAAGCAGAGCATGCTCAATTACAGATTTTTCATTAGTCAGAACTTCAGCAATAATAGACTTAAAAATCAAACTTGTTAACGTTTCACTCATATCATTTCTGCTGTTATTCATATAGAGGCCCTCAATTTGAGTTGCGATCTTGTGCATATTTCCTTCTCCCAATTTATTCATTGGACCTAAAAAGAAATAGTTTAAATTATTTTGTCACAAAAATCTTTTAAGATTACCTTTCAGTTGCTTCTCCAAAGCCAGTAATTTAGCATTTTTTTGATTATTAGCTGCACCTCCTTCCATTTTCGCCCTTCGAGCTGGTGGAATATAAGTTTCTTTCTCCTCCTATTCAATAAATAATTAAACATTGAACTAAAAGGTGCAACTCCACTTACTTCTAATAATTCGCCACCTTTTCCTCTTAAACGACCATAAATATCTTCCCAAACCTCAGCCTTCTGATTTTCTGATGAAATTGCATCGTCCTCCTCTTCCTCTTCGGCACCATCATAGTCATCACCACTTATAATATCGTCATCACTTTCGACAGACTTATCTAATTTCTGTTTCTTGGTTTGAATATCAAAACGAACCTTTTTAGCTTTTGTTTCTGTGTCATCAATTTTTCTTTTTCGTGAAGACGGATTTAGGTTACTTTGGTCCTCATCATCACTGCTATCTCCAATGTCACTAAATTCTTCTTCATCAAAATCTTCCTCATCACTACCTTCTTCGTGTTCTCCAAACTTGCTATCATCTTCTTCACTTGCATTAGTGTTAAAATCCTCATCATCACTTCCCATATCTTCACTATCATCATCACTAAATTCACTTTTATTCTTACTTCGCTTTGATGCTTTTCCAGTCATCAAAGCCAAATCTTCTTCAAATTCGTCATCCATTTCAGCAAACTGTGTTTCCGCAGAAACAACGCCTTCCATATTTTCTGAATCGCACACTTCTAATATATCTAAATAATAAAACAAAATTGAATTACACAAACAAACCAGTTATAAACAAACAACTTACAATTAAGACCATCTTCGACAAACGACTTAGGAATACTTTTAGACTTCCTCTTATTAAGTTTTAATTTTCTCTCCAGCTTCTCTATTATGTCATCGTCATTATTGTCTTTTAAGGTTTCCACTCTTTGCTTCTCCATCTGCCTTTGCAATTTTTTGAGCTGTGCCTTTTGTTGGATTATTTGCTTATTCATAATTTCTTTCGATGAGAGGGTTTGTACTTTTTTAGTTTTCGGAGTATAATCTAATTTTTTTGTTACGCTTTCCTGTATTTTTTCCTTCTTTGGTGCGTCCTTTAATTTCCTTCCCGAATGGAAATCATTCTTACGTGACTTCTTGGCAATTCTATTAGCTTTCCGTACCTCTTTTCTACTCTTAGATTTCTTTTCACCTTTTCCATGTTTAGTTGCACTCATTGTAACTTTTATTAAATGTACATTCAGAAAATTGATATTTTAATTTGTTCTTATGGTAAATTTTCAAAAAAATTATTTGAGGTTATAATTTCAACTGACAGTAGAAATCGGCATGGAGTAGAATTACCAACTTTAATTATTTAAACAAAAAAACAAAGTTTAATTTATTTACATGGTATGGCAAAAGTATTGACATTAATTTATTCTCTTGTATAAAAATTACATAATAACAATAAATGATAATTTGTTATTATTTATTGTTGAAGAGAAAATTTAAAAATATGTTTGCACTCCCTGCTCCTCCTTTTTTTTTACTATTCGAATATTACTACTAAATCACTCCATTAGGTTGTAAAGTAGATTGTAAATTCTCTTAAACATTTAAATTGTCTTTCTCTACTTTTATTGACTGGCGTTTAGCTGCAGATCTTTTATTTTTAATCATTATTCCCCGCAAGCACATGTGCTTCAGTTTTGTGAGGAAACAGAAAAATTTGGCGATCCAGCGGCGTTCGACCGCCTTGATCTCCTATGAGTATAGGATGTGGTTGTTCAGCCTTCAACCTCCCCTGGAGGGACAATGGGGGTCTCGTTAATCCATTCATGCGTGTCATTAATAGATGGTAGGTGACAAATTTCGTTTGGATAGGATTTCCATAAAACTAGTTCTTAGTAGGTACTTACTTACGTCATATTATAAGCAACACATGTTCAAAACTTTCATTGATCTAGATCATGGACTTTAGGTTAGGACCCGTATCTCCATATCTGAAAGCTTAAAATTTGCGAGCTCTGAAGTATATGGGATCTATACTTTTATCACTGGTGTGCTGTAAACCTATCTAAAAATTAAATTCAAATTACAGATTATCAGTTGAATATAATAGATGAAAATAAAGCCATATCGTATTGCATCAGATTGAAAATATATTACTTATTGAACGTTCATCCAAACTACAAAGGAAAACAAGTTAAGGAAATTTGACAGCTGTCAAAATTGCATTTCGTATTCTTATTTTTCTATAAGTAAAAGAAATAAATAAAAGAAAATTTGCATTTTTAAAGCATTCGAAATTATTAAAAACGTAATTTTAAATCTTTTATTAGTTTTCACATCCTTTTGTACCTTCCTTTTAAATAAAATAATATTATAGGTAAAACTTACTTGGTGTGCAACTCGATCCCAGGGGAGGTGATTTTAGTTTACTAAAAAGTTTAATCAATTCATTCTGGTTTTATCAATATAGCTGGAAGGTTCATCCACGGACGGGTTGCTCGCTAAAGTTTAAAATCTGATTTCTGTGCAACTCCTTCCCAGGGGAGGTGATTTTAAATTGATACAACCGAGGGGTAATTCACTAAGGTTTAAACCGTACAATGGATTGCAGTCCCTAAAGATTGCACAGAGATTTTTATAGATTTTAGAGATTGTCAAAAGATTTAACAAGATTTTTGAGATTCATACATATTCGCGAAGATTAGTGAAAAAAAGTAAGATTGTGTAGTTTTTGTTACGGATTTTAAGATTATTTCAATTCTAATAAGGATTGTAAGGATTTATTTTATATTTTTGAGATTTTTGGGATTAACAATGCTAAGATTTTTGGGATTGTTTCGAAGATTTTAAAAATTTTTCTGAGATTTTACAGATTTTTATTAAGATTATGAAGATTGTTCGGGATTTTACAGCTTTTATAAAGATTGAAGAGATTTTATAGATTGAAACAAGGATTGGTAAGATTTCTACTGGATTGTAAAATCTATGCGATTTTTAGTGAAGATTTTATAGATTATAACCTGGATTTTGCCTTGGTGTACAACAGATTTTTGTAGTGATTTACCCCTCGGGTGCAACCAATCAAAGTGCGTTGCGTGTTCTAACAATATGACATTCAGGAGCAGGTACAGCGTGCTGGCTGTTTATTATTTTAGATATTATGTTATGCTTTGTTTTGGTGCTTACCTTTGCGTTGCTTTATTTTGCCTTGCTTTAGTTTGTTTTGATTTTGGGTTTTCTTCTGATTTTGTTTGACAACGACCAATCAGGGTACGTCGCTTGTCCTAAAAAATTTACACGGAGGAGGAGGAGCTTCCTAGTCTTTTATATGTTTGATTGCTTATATTTGACAGTTTTCAAATTTTACGTTATGGTTTACCCTAGGCGTGATGAAATATCACGAGTTGCATTAAACTAAAACTTATATTTTTACAATTTTAGAGCAACATAATATCGCTACGCCTAATCTGTAGAACCTCAGCCAGGCTGTTCTAAAAATTCGAATGCATCATTCGAAGATTTGCTGCCTAAGAAAGTTGGCAAATCTACCCCTCTGCAAAATAACATTAAAAAATCGAACCATATGCAAATGTAATTACAAGTGAAGGATTTATTTCACAAATAAATTAAACTGCAATTAAAGAAAAAGTTTAAGTGAAAAATATAACAAAACAAGTTAATACGCTCGACACACTGAAACTTCGTTATTCTTAATCATCGTTAACGATTCTTTTAGTCAGAAGTCCACGAGTATGATACACATAATAAAAATACTCAAATTACCACTTGTTGTATTATTTACTTAAGTATCATTTACGCCATTTAATAAATTAAATTAATTGCGGATTTACAATTTATGAAAATGTTAATGAAGAATTGATGATCGTTAGAGTGGTCTACGGTATAAAAGAATCGTTAAAGATGATTAAGAATAACGAAGTTTCAGTGTGTCGAGCGTATAAGAGGCAAATTTTTTTCAAAATTTTTTTTTCAAAAAATTTGAATTTAAAAAAATTAAGAACAACACGACCTACATCCAACTGTCCTATTTTAAAAAATATATACTTTTCTGCAATTTTTTTGAGTAATACGCAAAATATCAGTGAATTACAAAAGTGTGTTTCTAACTCTGAGGATTCCTCTTAATATAATAAAAAGTTTATTTGCAAAGTTATTGCCAGTGGTTGAGATATCATAATATGTTGCTTGGCTTTAAATTTTGTTCATAAGATTTTGAATTGTTGATTATTTTGAGAAATTTAGAGTAAAGTGTTTTCAACCTTACGAGTATTTCAGCTTTGTTTTAATTTTCATTATACTCTGTTTAGTGATTTATATTATTTTGTGCGAAAATACAAAAAGTGAGGGCTTGAAGCGTATATTTTCTTTTCAATTTTTTTCGCTTTACTCATTTTTGTTACAAAAATTTCAATACTACTTATAGCGTGGGAGTTACAGACTTGTTTCACATTTTCCGGTGCCTGTTTCGGTTTTTTTTAAATTTTGTTTAATACTTACTCAGCATTTAATTTTAAAAATTCACTACATAATTAACAATATTGCTTAAAATTACATCAGATAGGATGCTAAAAATTTTAATTTATCCATTTTAATGCCTTAAAAATAGAAAGTTTTACATTTTGTTTTATATTTACCCCACTTGACCCTATATTTTTTGTAATTAAATGTTTTAAATTAAACTATCGGTTTTATTTTTATTTTTAAATAATTAAATGACATGGAAATTATTGCAATATTATTGAGTACCCGAGTTATTATGCAGCTCACTGTATACTGAAGTACAATATAACCACCCTAGAATAATTATTAATTTAAATTTTCAAATTCTTCTTTATTAAATTTTGAAACGGGCGGAAAATCACCTTCTTGCCGGGCATACCTTTCCGAAATAATTCCGCTTGCAAATTGTATAATTCACAAATTTTTTCGTCCAAATTTTGGTTCTGTAAGAAATAACACACTTTCTATTTTCACTTGTCTTTTATTCTCAAAATAAATCAACTTTTACAACTAATTGGGTTCTAATATTAAGATTCGACCGTCCACGACTCTGCTCCGGAATCTGCGCTCCGCAGCTACCACGAAATTCAGATTCAAATTCCCCCAATAAAGTTTTTTACATTTGACAATTTTGCTTGTTCCTTATCCAAAATAATACGACATCAAATTTGTAATACTGAAATTATTTTAAACACGTGGTTGAAGTTGTACACGAACTCAAACTCAAAATACCGAAATTGTCACGGCGAACATTAAAATTTAATTTGCGTGTATCGAGCACATTTTTCAAGATACCCTCCTAAAATTTTGTACACACGTTTAGAAACCTATTATTAGCAACCCTGCCAAATTTCAAAAACCGTATTAGAGGCTAAGGTCCAGTTGCATAAAGGAAGATCATTATCGGATCAGCTGATCCTTGTTCAAGAGCTGCTCAGGATCAACACAAGGTATATAGATTACAAATTAACCCATCAAGTAAATCTATCTACCTTGTGTCGATCCTGCTGTGCTTTGATCCTTGGTTTAACCCTAATCCAAGGATGATCTTCTTTTATGCAACTGGCCCTAAGGGTCTGAACAACCTACCCTTAGATAAAAAAAGGTACTAAATTGCGTGTCCCGGGAGGATCTTTCAGGATACCCTCCCAAATTTTTGTACACAAGTATAAAATGCATTACCGAGAATCACACCAAATTTAATAAACCGCATTAGCGTCTAAGTGCCTAAAAATTCTACCTTTTCCTTAAGGTGGCCGATTTCTATGGGGATTATCTACTTAACCAGAATTTATGTAACCCCCACTGCATTTCAATAGTACTATCGCCAAAGCTACGAAAATTTTACAGGTTGTTCCTCAAAGCTTCCCGTGTAACATATTGAAATATGAGACAATTATGTGTATTAGTTTTCGCGTAATGATGAGATTTCGCATACGCATGCGCAATACGCGTCATCGCCTTATTTATTGAATTATCAATGTAATAATTATCTTATACGCCTCATATTTCAAGGTGCATGTCGCTGGCCCCCCCAAATCGAATTTTGGGGTGAATTTGGTGTCAATCGTTAGAGCTTCGTTAGAGCCTAAATGAGCTTCCATTTTTTTCGTTTGAGCCTCAACCGTCGCGAAGATATTCGCGAAAAAGTTTGGGGGGGGGCTGTAGACACGTTGGCCCCCCCCAAGTCGAATTTGGGGTTGAAAATGGTGTCAAACGTTAGAGCTTCGTTAGAGCCTAAATGAGCTTCCATTTTTTTCGTTTGAGCCTCAACCGTCGCGGAGTTATTCGCGAAATAGTTGGGGGGGGCCACAGACACGTTGGCCCCCCCCAAGTCGAATTTGGGGTTGAAAATGGTGTCAAACGTTAGAGCTTCGTTAGAGCCTAAATGAGCTTCCATTTTTTTCGTTTGAGCCTCAACCGTCGCGGAGTTATTCGCGAAACAGTTGGGGGGGGGCACAGACATGATTTGCTATTTTCGTTATTTTTACGAATTTTTGGATGAAATTGGTGTCAAACGTTAGAGCTTCGTTAGAGCCTAAATGAGCTTCCATTTCCAACATCCTAATTTCATTTTCTAAAAAGTTACGGGCATTTCAAATTTTCGATTGCTCCGAGCAAGTTGCGTCCGATAATCCTCAAATTTTATTTTATTTTACCAGATTAAATCTTTTGTTTAGATTAAAAAAATTAATCCTCCTTGCCATTATAATCTTCATAATAAATAAACATGGAAAAATTAATTTTACAAAATTTTTCATACTTTTATGTTTCAATTCTGTTTCCCACTAATATAAAGTGTGCACGCCCTTTTTTCATATAATAATATAAGTTAAATTGCAAGAATTTGTAAAACTGGACACGTTTCTGAAAAACTAAAAGGGCCGAATACGGTATAATTAATTTTTATATCTTTTTCATTACTTACAGGACGTAGACACGTTTTAAGTCGAATTTTGGGGTGAAATCAGTATCAAACGTTACAACCTAAATGAGCTTTCATTGTTGGTTTAGGATTACTTTTTGTAATCGAAACAAAAATTTTACGCTCTAACGTCTGACACCAATTTCACCAAAAACTTCAAAAATATAACGAAAATAGAAAAACACGTCTACTCCCCCCCCCCCAAAAAAAGATTTAGCGAATAACTTCGTGACGGTTAAGCCTCAAACGAAAAAATGGAAGCTCAGTTAGACTATAACGATGCTTTAACGTCTGACACCAATTTCACCAAAAACTTCAAAAATATAACGAAAATAGAAAAACACGTCTACTCCCCCCCCCCAAAATATTTAGCGAATAACTGCGTGACGGTTAAGGCTCAAACGAAAAAATGGAAGCTCAGTTAGATTATAACGATGCTTTAACGTTTGACACCAATTTCACCGCAAAATTCAAATAAAGAGGGAAAATAGGAAAACAAGACTACGACCCCTCCCTCCACAAAAAGAAAAGATTACCAGCAAGGAATTAATCGTTTGTGGAAGGAGGCAAAGCTGAAGGTCACCGATAAGATAGCTCTATATGAAGCAAAATACACCAACATATCAAATTATTGATTAGTAATTAATTAATTTAAATTATAAGTTATATATATTTAAATTATCATGCGAGGGGGAGGGTGGCTCCACCACATTTTATCAAATCTCACCAAGGGGGGGAGGATGTCCAAATCAAAAAGAAATACCACAAGTAATTAATTAACGACCCCAGTTAGGGGGCTAACGTTAGGCTCTAACGATGCTTTAACGTCTGACACCAATTTCACAAAAACTTCAAAAATATAACGAAAATAGAAGAACACGTCTACTCCCCCCCCCCAAAAAAAAAAAAGATTTAGCGAATAACTTCGTGACGGTTAAGGCTCAAACGAAAAAATGGAAGCTCAGTAGTTAGACTATAACGATGCTTTAACGTTTGACACCAATTTCACCCCAAAACTCAAATAAAGAGGGAAAATAAGAAAACAAGACTACGACCCCTCCCCCCACAAAAACAAAAAGATTACCATCAAGAAGTTAATCGTTTGTGGAAGGAGACAAAGCTGAAGTTCACCGATAAGAATGCTCAGAATGCTTTATAATCTATATGAAGCAAAATACACAACATAATATCAAATTTTGGTAAAAGTTACCTAAAATATACTGTAACAATTTTATGTTATGCATTAAGTAAAAACACTATGCAATAGTTCAAAAAAATTCTTGAAAATGTCTATTTTTTCATAATTGAAACAAAATAATAATCTAATCAAACAGATTTAAACTTGAAGATTATCGTACGGAACTTGCTCGGATGACTTGAAAATTTAAAATTCCCGTAACTTTGTAGAAAATATAATTAAAATTATGAAAATAGAAGCTCATTCAGGTTTTAAATAAGCTCTGACGTTTGACACAAATTTTACCTAATAATTCATTAAAGAGCGAAAAAGAAAAACAAGTCTACTATTCCCCCCCCCCAAAAAAAAAGATTTTGCGAATAACTTTGCGATGGTTCAGGCTCAAACGAACAAATAGAAGCTCATTTATGCTCTCATGAGGCTCTAAACTTTGACACCAATTTCACCTCAAAATTCGAGTTGGAGGAGGAGCAATGAGTCTACGCAACTAATAAAATTAACCCCATACCGGAAAGTAGACATGCCCCCCTCCAAGTCAAATTTTGGGGTGAAATTAGTGTCAAACGTGAGAGAGTCGTTAGAGTCTAACTGAGCTTCCATTTTTCGTTTGTGCCTCAACCGTCGCGGAGTTATTCGCGAAATCCTGGAGGGGAGGGTAGACATGTTTTTCTATTTTCGTTATATTTTTGAAGTTCTTGGTGAAATTGGTGTCAGACGTTAGAGCTTCGTTAGAGCCTAACGTTAGCCCCCTAACTGGGGTCGTTAATTAATTACTTGTGGTATTTCTTTTTGATTTGGACATAATCCCCCCCCTTGGTGCGATTTGATAAAATGTGGTGGAGCCACCCTCCCCCTCGCATGAGATTTACCTTATAATTTAAATTAATTAATTACTAATCAATAATTTGATATGTTGGTGTATTTTGCTTCATATAGAGCAATCTTATCGGTGGCCTTCAGCTTTGCCTCCTTCCACAAACGATTAATTCCTTGCTGGTAATCTTTTCTTTTTGTGGAGGGAGGGGTCGTAGTAATGTTTTCCTATTTTCCCTCTTTATTTGAATTTTGGGGTGAAATTGGTGTCAAACCTTAAAGCATCGTTATAATCTAACTGAGCTTCCATTTTTTCGTTTGAGCCTTAACCGTCACGCAGTTATTCGCTAAATCTTTTTTTTGGGGGGGGGGGGGGGAGTAGACGTGTTTTTCTATTTTCGTTATATTTTTGAAGTTTTTTGTGAAATTGGTGTCAGACGTTAGAGCGTAAAATTTTTGTTTCGATTACAAAAAGTAATCCTAAACCAACAATGAAAGCTCATTTAGGTTGTAACGTTTGATACTGATTTCACCCCAAAATTCGACTTAAAACGTGTCTACGTCCTGTAAGTAATGAAAAAGATATAAAAATTAATTATACCGTATTCGGCCCTTTTAGTTTTTCAGAAACGTGTGCAGTTTTACAAATTCTTGCAATTTAACTTACATTATTATATGAAAAAAGGGCGTGCACACTTTATATTAGTGGGAAACAGAATTGAAACATAAAAGTATGAAAAATTTTGTAAAATTAATTTTTCCATGTTTATTTATTATGAAGATTATAATGGCAAGGAGGATTAATTTTTTTAATCTAAACAAAAGATTTAATCTGGTAAAATAAAATAAAATTTGAGGATTATCGGACGCAACTTGCTCGGAGCAATCGAAAATTTGAAATGCCCGTAACTTTTTAGAAAATGAAATTAGGATGTTGGAAATGGAAGCTCATTTAGGCTCTAACGAAGCTCTAACGTTTGACACCAATTTCATCCAAAAATTCGTAAAAATAACGAAAATAGCAAATCATGTCTGTGGCCCCCCCCAACTGTTTCGCGAATAACTCCGCGACGGTTGAGGCTCAAACGAAAAAAATGGAAGCTCATTTAGGCTCTAACGAAGCTCTAACGTTTGACACCATTTTCAACCCCAAATTCGACTTGGGGGGGGGCCAACGTGTCTGTGGCCCCCCCCAACTATTTCGCGAATAACTCCGCGACGGTTGAGGCTCAAACGAAAAAAATGGAAGCTCATTTAGGCTCTAACGAAGCTCTAACGTTTGACACCATTTTCAACCCCAAATTCGACTTGGGGGGGGGCCAACGTGTCTACAGCCCCCCCCAAACTTTTTCGCGAATATCTTCGCGACGGTTGAGGCTCAAACGAAAAAAATGGAAGCTCATTTAGGCTCTAACGAAGCTCTAACGATTGACACCAAATTCACCCCAAAATTCGATTTGGGGGGGGCCAGCGACATGCACCTCATATTTCAATATGTTACACAGGAAGCCTTGAGCAACAACCTGTAAAATTTTCGTAGCTTTGGCGATAGTATTATTGAAATGCAGTGGGGGTTACATAAATTTTAGTTAAGTAGATAATCCCCATAGAAATCGGCCACCTTAAGGAAATTTTTCTTATAAGCTTAAAAAGTTTCTTAAGGACTTTTTATCTAGTCTTAAAAACTGAAGAGTCTTTAAACACAGCAGTGGTGTGATGTGATCGCTGGTTGAGTTACAGAGCGGAAATTCTGGGTTCAAATCGCGGACTTCACAGAATTTCTTAGCTCGGCCTTCCAGTGGAAATCCACACGCTATGGTAAAAAGTTGTAGTAAAAATAGTAACAAAAGAGAAGTATAATCCACCTCGTGAAATGAATTGTGAAGACTTCAAAGAAGTGGCAATATTCCAACAGGAATGGAAAAGTCCTTGATTTGATTTGAATTTTAGAATCACTTTGTTTGGTTGTTCAATCAAATTTTTATTTTTTTTTTTCATATTATTATTCTAGTTCATTTATTTTGCGAGCAGAGAGATGTTTTTTGAATTAACGCTGAAAATGGTTAGACATGATTTTGGTTTATATTATCGCGATAAAATTTTGGACTAACAAGGGGACTACAGTGAGTAGTCTTAATTTTTTTGGTGATTCTAGTAGCTAAAAAAATATCACTTTTTCGGCTTTTAGTCGATTTATAAATTTTCATCTTTTCTCAATTAACTGCAGAAAAATGATCTACCTACTAGGAATTTTTTTGGAATAGTATAAAACTATAAAGCGGGCAACAAATACTTTTTGTTTGATTTTAGAAAAAATAGTATATGAGACTTACAAAGATCATAATTATTTAGTTCACGTTGCATGTTATATTTAAATAACTACCGTAACATGCTACAACTTGGGACACTTTTGACATTCAACGATGTGCCATTCTTTTTGTACTCTTCCCTTCAGTTATCGGAGATAGCCATTTTTCCGGTCTCTTTGAGTACTTTAACGATACGTTTTGACATTTTGAAAATATTGCATATTTCAGCCCTTTTTTTTAAAAAAAAACTAGGTGTCCCAAGTTACCTCACGGGTGTTACAACTTGGGACAGTTATTGAAATATTCAAAGAAATCAAATTGTTTGAGCCGTTCACAACATGGAACAAGTATATTCTTTTTAAAAAAGGGAAAAACTACACAGTAGCATATAAAAAAAGTATCCATGATCTAAAAAGTCACTAATACGACCTGCATTTCTTAGATATATGTAAAATCGGGCACTCGTTTAAAAGTTACGTAAAAAATCCTTAAAACCCTTTAAAATGATTTAAAATACTTTAAAAATAATCTAGTTGATGTTAACAAACTGATATCTTCCTATTTGATAAGAACACACTTTTACATCACAACATTTACATCAGATGATAGGTGTCCCAAGTTGTAAACGCAGGGAGTTTTTTTTTTAAAACAAATTAATAAAAAAAAGGGGTTTAAAATATAAAAGTTCTAATTAAACCATTCAATTCACAATAACATTTGCTATAAACATTCAAAATATGAACTTACAACAATTTACAGCCACACCGCCCTAGCAGAAGTTTTCCAAGGTATAAAATTTACGTAATATTTTTCAATAACATTTTTCAACACACCGATGCATTTTTCTCAAATGATCACACGTGACTTAATCAAGGACCTCTGAAATACGCATAATAAACAAGTATTACGCACGCTGAATCAAAAAACCTAGATACAACTTTGCCAGATTGAGTTTTCTGAATAGTGTGCAAACTGTCCCAAGTTGTGATAGTGTCCCAAGTTGTAGCATGTTACGGTACTATTTAATACAAGAAATTAATAATTTCTTATCGCTGATGAAGTTTGTCTGAATTTGTGTGGAAAGATATGTAGTTTTCTAAAAACTTTTGCATGAATAGTTTATAAGGGTTTATTTTATAAATTTTAAGTTTATTTGGATTCGAGAAAACTTTTTAAGTATTTTTACTATATATCGATAGGTTAGATAATAAAATGTCATTGACATATCGTATTCGCATCTAGAACTTGAATAGGGTGGTAGGTATTTATTGATTTCGTTAAAAACTTTTCGACTAGCTAAAAACGTAGAAATGCTCAGTTAACAACAAAGAATACGAACCCAGATTTTATATGAAAATTCTTCTTGTAACTTTACAGTGTGGAATATTCACAAAAGATGTCACATACCATTCATTGTTATTGATGTTTAATTTATTAAAACATTGTTAAAAATGTTTAGTAAGTATAAAAACAAATTTTTAATATGCATATTTACAAATTGAGGTTTTCAAATTTCAATTTTGAACCTATTTTGATGTGATTATCTATGTAATTTTACATTTTACCATACTTTGTGTGTATACACAATATTGTTGTGTTTGCTTAGCATGTTAATATTTAGTAAACTACATTGGAGCTCAATAACATTCATTGATTTATGTAGGTGCCTCTGTATAATATACTATTTTCATCTAAATAAAATTATCACATCACTTCACTCCCAGGAGCTCAAATTCGATAGCTAATTAAAGTGTTAAATTTCGTTATCAACAAAGTGCAGCATTAGCTTGACTCGAAAGGATTTTTCGATGAATATTTAATAAAATTAATGATATCAATAAAATAAGGTTTTTATGCAACGTATCCAATCGCACACTACTTGTCAGTTTAGTTTGTTCAATAATATATTATTATTATAATTACGTAAAAGAGTTTTTATTTGGTTTTAAGTTCTATAACAAAAACTATTCTTTTATATTATTTTTGTGTCATTAATCATCTACTTAGACACCAAGGATAAGCCTCGCAATTTGAAACGTTACATCCCTTAATTTTTAGTGAGTACAAAAAGAATTTATAAGAATTTTTCATGATAAAAAAATTATCGAACCTATAGAAAAACGATCTCACTTGTAGTTTCATTTTAGCTTGCTGATTGCTTTCTTTTATTAATTATTCATTATTAGTCAAGTATTGCGTTTTTGCTTTAAATAATGTGTATTCGCTAATTCACATTCTTGCTTTGTATAAAAAGTCAGTAGCTCATTTAACATCCCTCATTCCCTGGAGATGTCCTTGAATCAGTAGGATTATACCCTGTAACAATGGCTTTTTTGCAAGCCATGGAAAAGTGTGCACAATTGAAAAATTGACCTGAAGCGCAGTTAACCAAATTGCGCCAGCCAGTTAAATTAATTTTGTTTTTCGATATTGACTTTCATTTTCTCGCAGAAATATTTTAACTTGCTAATTGGTTTAAATAAGTAATTAGCTATGTAATTTTTTTCAGTAGTTTGTTCAACAGTTCGTAACGTATTCAAAAAATGCCAATTTAAATGTAAAACGAGCGAAATATTTTAATAAAATGGAAAGATCAATTGAATTCTATGAAAACACACGCGACCAACCTGTTGGTTTGTAGAAAACCCTTCTCAAATTTAAAAAGAATGCTTTTTATTTATTTTTCAAGAAAATGTTGGATAATTTTTTTATTGCATTTTTATAGTGTTTGATTTGTTTATATTTGTTCAAATTAAAGTTATACGGGAAATCCCAAGTTCGGTTATAAAAAAATTGAACTGAAAATTTCACATTTTTGCCGTATTTCGTTGGAGGAACTTGTTTACCTACTACGGATGGTGACCAAATTTCAACTTGATCGTAGCTTTTCGATCAATACATTAATAATTCGCTGCGGTTCAGTTGTCTCTACAACATAAACATAATAATATACCTTAATATATTATTTTATGTGCTTTCAAATATCTACAGAAGGAAAGTGGGTAGACCAATTAACGTCGTACTAATGAACTCATCATCCTTAAATAATCGAAAAACCTTTGGACATAAAGATCTCCAACATGCAATAAGAAAAATTGTTTTTATAATGAAATAATGTAAGTTTCGATGATGGCGTTCCCTTTTAAATACAATAAAGTAGTACGATCTCCACGCTATTGATTCACCTTATGTATTATATATTATGTTAAATGTTGTTCAACTTAGAACAGCACTGGATTTTATTTTTCTTTGCGTTAAAAATGTACCAACTGGAAGTTTTTAAAGATGTTTGGAATTACTATTTTAGTAAAAAAAGGAGTCCATTATTGCATTTTGTAGAATCTAAGCAAGTAAAGAAAACGGGATTTGACATTTGAAGTGCTTTTATTCAAGTATTTACTTTAGTTAAACTGTTAATGAATCCCAATGATGTTCAAACAGTTACATATTATTGCAAATTACTTCAATAGTACTGTTAGGTAGTAAATGAAACTTCTGATTAGGTTAATTTAGGACAATTTGATAAAATATATTGAAATAAATAATATTAATAAATATCAATGAAGTCAGTTTATTGGTTGAAAATCGTTGATTTTTTTATTTTAAGTTTTAATAAAATAAAATAAAATAAAGATTATTTTAAGTATCTAACACTGCCAAGGAAACGACGCAGATGTTGGGAAATAACAGGCCTTAAGGCCCACTAGAAGAGAATTATCTAGATAATTGCTTCCAGAAAGAGGAAGAAGATTATTTTATAATGGTCATAAATGCTATGAACAAATTCATAAATACAATAAACATAATATTCATAAATTCAATTTCACATATAAAATTAATAGCTGTTCATTGGTTAAAATTCATTAATCCAATGAAAATTTTCATTATTATTCCAGTTTTTGGTTCAGAGTATCTAAAATAAAGTCAATTAATTGAAATATTTGCAATTTAATTTTTGATGTCGTTTATTTACTCTTGTCATTTTTCATCGCATACGTACTATTGGATACTATATTGTCATTCAGGCAGCACGGGTCGTAAGTAAGATCGAAACATGTAATTAATTAAGGTTTCATTGAATTCCGTAATTTTTCTATACCTATAATAATAATTATAATAGTAATAATTATTGATGTTTTTGTTGCTATGTAAAAGTTGGAAAATCCAATAAATGTATATTTGCACCAGTGAATGTACATTAGTTGCACCACTGCTGTGTCATCCTGTCATAATAGGTCAATTTTGTATCCAAATGTATTACAGTTCATTGAAGCTCGCTGATTGGTTTTATAATGTCATCTGTCGTGAGCATGAAATGCAATTTTCTATTTGAATCTATTTCGCGTTAGTTTTGATTTCCTATTGAAACATATATATATCTTCTGAACTGTCGGTCATCTTTACTGTTAGTTCTATCAATAGTAATAAAAAACTTGACAGATAAGAAGTAGTTTCCGTAATTTAAAATCAGTATTTAATAGAAGATTATGTCGTATGAAACTTGAAAGCAAGCATTAAATGCAACATATATAACTAGAAATCAAAATTACCGAATGTGCCTGATATGAGCCTTTTTATAAGAATTTCGATGGAAAAATAGTATCATACTTCCCAAAAGCGTTTTTTACGTACCCACACAACTGGACCAAACTATAAGCATATCATTGGTTGTAAACTAGTTAGTTATTCGTTATGGTTGTTGGATTGGCACTTAATCCATTTTATTTGACGTTTAGTTTTCCATCTAAACTTATATTTTTAAAAGCAATACGCCACATTTATTTAATTAAAGAAATAATGTGAAGGACCTCCCGGAGAGAAACGCACACTCCGGTAGCTCAGAAGTAAAGTATGAGATTCTTGGGTGGGCGGTCGAATTTACCTTAGCTCGCCTACCTTTCGTTGTTCCTTTACAGCTTAACGGTTGGTTCTGAAAAATAAAATTAACATACAAAATACGAATGTAGTTTTCGTTGCCACAATAAGAGAACATATAATTATTCAGTAGAATATAATGAAAGATCATGAATTTAATCAGACGAAATTCAACGGATACAGTAACAACAATGTAAATCAAAGTAATCATCAACGTTATGTTTGATAAATAATAATAGATAATCTTAAATAAGAGTTTACCTTCATGAATGAATCAATTATCGAAAGACAATCTTCAGGTGCTTATCCGATCCCAGATGTTGGCGATTCTCCCTTACCAAGCCAAGAAGACTTTACTAGGGAAATGTTAATAGATCAATCTTAGATCGATTTTGGACTTTTTAGTTCACAGATGCACATATCCGACGTAATCGGGTTTAGAACCGCGGTTTCCCGCTCTTTAATCTATCTGTGTTTGATTTACGCCAGACTGCTGGTCTTTATTTTAACATTAAAGGATTTTCTTGGCATATTACCCTCGGTGGCTTGCCATTGCCTTCCGAGGGGAAATGGTCAGAATAAAGTTCTTACTTCACTCGGATTTACAGTTTAGCTACAGTAATTAATCAAATATCCATAAATACGTAATACGATTAACACCGTCCAAATATTCATTTTGTTTTTTAATGCCGTGAAAAGAGAGATCCACCAGGAAACCTTAGGTTAGTGTTAGGAAACGATTTGTTTTTTAATGAAGGGACCGTTAAAATAGAAATTGACCGGTCTAGATTAGCTTAGTGTTAGGAAATGATTTTTTTAATGAGGGGACCGTAAAAAATCCACTGTCGAGCTTAGGTTAATGTTAGGATTTTTTGGAGGCGGTGAAATGGGAAGGTCGCGAAATGAAGCGGCGAAATGAGGTATATTCTACTATTTTATAATCAAACGAATGAAGTGTAAAAGATGACCACATGAACTGATGCAATGCAGATGAGATGCTTTAGAAAAACGATTAAAAATATTTGAAATTTGATTTTAATACGAAAAAAATGGGGAGAATTTTAACCTGTACATTATAATGAACGTTAAATTCTTAAAATCCCAAAAAGGTCCATAACTGTTATAGTTTTAAGTATGTCCATTGATAGTCCTTGGATGTACGTATTTTAAATGGACATACACCGAGCGTATTCTTTTAGACGCTTTTAGGTTTTAAGTATGTCCATTGTCCATTTGTAGTCCACGTATATACTTCCTGAAAGGGATGAACCTGTACATATAAATAACGTCAAATTCCTGACGTCCCAAAAAGTCTGTTACTGTAAGTTTTAAGTATATGTCAATTTGTTGTCCATGCACGTACGTCCTGAAAAGGAATGAACCTGTACATATTATAAGGAACTTCCATTTCCTGACGCCCCAATAACGTCCATAACTGTAAATTTTAAAAGTATGTCCATTTCTAGTCCATGGATATACGTACCTAAAATGTATCTTTAATGGACGTCCATTGGACTTTGCGTACTATATGGGAGTCAACTCGCGTGACCACTATGCTCCAACCGCCTCCTCCTAATTGAACATTAGGATGCTTTAAATACTTCACTTTAGGTAGATGGGCACTCAAAATAGTTAAGAAATGAACATAGATAAATTAACCAACATTTTAGAAGCAACGAACGATATCGAGCCTAAGGGAAACTTCGGACCAATCAGCATAGATATACAGTAGAATCGGAATAGTACGACTTCGTTTATAACGACCGACCGCTTTTAACGACGTAAGCGCAACCTCAAGTTTGGTTTTCATATAATTTAATTTAATATAATTTCAAACCGTTTTGTGCGTCGTCCGGTTAATACGACGGTCCATTGATCGTCGCGCGTCGCTATAATTGGATTCTACTGTAGTTGATTGTGAAACTATACGACATTTTCCTTCATGGAAAGCTCATCTTGCACTAATCATAAGCCATACGACCATTATACGAAGTTATATAAAAAATGGATACTACAGGTAGTTAATTGATATTGTACTTACTTAGATAATTTTAGATAGAAGTTGATTATTTCACTTGAAGGTAAAAGATAAATTGACCGTACTAATTCAACATTCACATCTTAACTCTTCAAAATCTTATAGGTTAATGATCACGTGATTAGTTGGTCAATAAAGAATTGTCATGGTGTTAAGTTGGGGGTATAGCTACAGGCGCGAAATGATTTAGTTTAGTTAATTAAATGATGAAAAATAACATATTATGTAGCAATAATGGTTGCAGGTATAGTTTAAGAGTGAAAATAACTAATTAATGAAAAAAGATTGTATTATTCAGGACGAGTCATTAAACAAGAGATGTGATCCTGGCATTGCAATGGTCCGATAAAATGCAACCGTCTACTGACGAGTGCGTAGGAGTGAAGCTAGATTTAGTGAGATGAGTTTTAGTGTAATAAAGGTTTATCTTTTTAGGAAATCAATTTATATTCTTCCTTCTTGTTCAAGTAGTATAAGCAAGTTTTGGTGCCTTTTGAGGACAGCGTTCTAAGCGGTTGCCTATTACCTATATGGTAGAGCTGCCATTGATGTCATTAAAAACAAAATTCAGAAATCACCGGTAGAAAAGTTTCTGGCACATTACTGACGTTTGAAATAATTTGGTAAAGTTATATCGATTTGAAAGGAGAAAATTATGTAGCATTTATCCCAACAGAAAGCGGGAGTCATTGCATAAATTATGAACAGTCTAATGTGGAGCTTTATAATGTTACGGAAATAATAGAATTAAAAGAACATATTATTTTAACACGAAAGTTCATGTTACCATTATGTCACGCAGAAGTACAGATTATGCTTACTATAGTTATTAATTTGATTGTCACTAATGGGTTTTATAAAAAAGTCATTTATTGAATTTATTGCAAAATGAGCCAGTACTTTCTAAAAAGCTATTGACCGCACAGCTTGAATATAGTGACGATGTGGTACAAAAAAGGAATACCAGCTAACCAAGTTCAATTAAAAAACTGAATTTAAATTTCCGAATGTTTTAAGTGGCTTAAAATGTTATTTAAAAAGTTCCTGCACCAAAAAGTTATTATGTTCAATATTGCATTATTTTTCGGAGGTTGCTGAATTAATTTAATCTTTGAACTCTAATCAATCGGAAGTAAATAGCGATTAAACTTTCAAAGGCCACGTTTTGTTATAAAAAGGATGCTTTGAAAAACATGTTTATTTTGAGTAAAATTGGTAAATAAAACTAACATTCAATTTAGTAAGCTCAATCATTGTACGTGGGTTTTGTATGGAGGAGTATAATGCTCGAGCAACAAAAAATTAATTCAAAAGTTCAAAGTACGTAGGTAAAAGGTATAATTACCTGCGTACTTTGAATTTACACGCCATATTGGTAATAGTACATTCAATTTTATATAAATAAATATGCTGTTTTTTTTTTAGAAAATCAGTCGTAATTGATGAATAGTAATTAATGGTTTTAGAATTTCTAAGTGGGTACTATTATGATTTATGACGAATGAATATCCTATAAAGCTATTAAAAATAATTTTCCAAACATTAGATTATAACCATAGAGTATCATTATAACTTTTTCCATTATTACACACCCTTAGTCCCAATTAACCTCTTTTGGGTCTTCCCGAAAAATTTTCACAAACATATTTTTTGTAGTGTTAAATAAAATAATTACTATGTATATTTACAAATGTTTTTATGGTTTTATGATCACCTTTGTTTGCCATAGGAAGCATCATCTTTTCAATTCGGAGGACCATTATCAAAAAGCTGACAATTATGTTATAGAATGTTGGTATTCATTTTAAGATAAAATGTGAAAATGGGTTATGTGATGTATCAAAATAAAAAGTAGACAGCAAAGTTAGTAAGAAAGGTAGAAAGCAAGAAGTAGCGTTCCGGTTACCTAAATAATGTTATTCCAGCCATTTGAAGCAAATAAAGTTTTGTCCTTCGATGTGTATTTTGGGGACTGTATTCTCCATCTAGTTATGTTCAAGTAGCTGGCCGATTTTCCGCCCGGTTAATTTGTGTTTGTGCGTTAATGTGAAAGTTCAATTTTTCCAGTCTGCTGTGCGGATGAACTGTTGTCCGGTTTGAATTTCATTTTGAAACACAAAAAAAGAAGGAATCCAGTATGATATTTTTGTGATAGATTTTTTTCTACATTTAATGTCCATTAGGTTTTAAATGTTCATCTTGTTATTTTTAGTTTGTTGAATCTTTTTTGCTTGTCACTCTACTGGGTGTATTTTTTCTTCCTTGATCCACTAATTACAGTACTTGGGAACAATAATCCAAGTAGAATAAAGTTTTATTAACTCTCTTATGTTTTTGATTATAGTATAACCTGAATATTACACAATTTGCATAATTAGCTGGTAAATAAGTAATTGTTAAATTTTTATCAAACGTAGTAATTTAAAAATTTCATTAAAAGTAAGACAAATCTTAACATAAGTTACAATATTAAAAGTCTAATTTAGCTTATTTTTTAAATTACGCTTTTCAGCTTTATGCAAAAACTTTAATTTGTTAGCGTTCGCAAGTCGAATAAATAGCACAACATATAAAAATTTAATTTAATAATGCACTAAAAAGTTAATTGGAATTTTAGTAAATGCAAAGCTATTTCAAAAAATGTAGGCGTTGAAGTTAATCTTTAATACGGCACGATAATTACGTTCATCAAGTTTAATGTTTAAAAAGGTTTAAATCGCATAATACATATCTAGGGGTGGCAAATTAGTTAGCATGGATACTTTATCGAATGCATGGGCAATATAAAGCACGAAGAGGTAGTCTTTCCGGTGCTTAAAACCTCAATGCGCGGTACATTATCTCAAATATCCAAACCTTAGTCGTTTTCGGCATCACCTAAGAGATTTCTCTCCGGGCATTTAATTAAACATAGGCTTCGGCAAACCGAACGGACATTTTTTGAACGAATAAAAGAAAACACCTTGGAACTGAAAACTGAAGGCAGGATTAAAAGTAGTAGGAACAACACGGATGTGGGTGGATTTGTCAATGGAAAGCTCCCAACTTTGGCGGGAAAATCGAGCGCATGAACAACAGCTCCGGAAGAGAGTCGGCAAGAGTTTTTCAATGCGTTAGAAAGGGATGATTGCTAAAGCTCGGCTGAAACTTTTGAAAAGCTCAGTTTGCGTTGGCTTATGTAGTAGACGAGATTGAGAGCGTCACGACTTTCAATAAACGGTACGTTGTGGTATTAAATTTTTTCCAAAAACGTGTTAATTTAAAAATTAGTGAAATAATTATTTTTAATTATCCAGTTTACAAAAATAAAGTTTTCTTGGGAAAATTGCTAAAATTAAAAAATTCTATTTAGGTAACAATAGACAATTAATAAATTATTAAATCAATAAAACTGAAGTAAATATTTGATAAAAAAATTTGTTCACTAATAATAAACCAAGTAAAAATAACTGGAATCATCTACTAATTGTTTTATAGTATCGATTATTTACGATAAGATACGAAATACGGTTTAAAATTTTATATTTATTAAATATGAAAACAAAAGAATTAAATTCTTTTTGTTGAGATTCCTCGAACAAAAATATTATTTTATAAAATCCCTCTTACAAAAGTTACATTCCAGTTTATGCTTATAATACCTGTGAATAATCCGGAAAAGTCTAAATTAAATTTTTTAAGAGATCTGCTGTGCAAAAATTATTTTGAAGGCTGAAAATAACCGTTATGAAAACAAAACACGAAAAAGTGCTTAAAAATTGAAATTCAAAATTATTTTAATTAAAATGAGATTCATAATTAAAGCAGAGAAATACTTATTATAGCAACCCTTATAATATTAATCTCTGCGGTTATTTTAATTGCGCACTAAATATTTAGCACTATAATATTCTTTTTAGTCGCTAAACCTTCGAATTTCTTTTTGCTGATGTTTTATTACGAATCGTTAGTTTTTAGATGTAAAATGACATTAAGACACCGAAATGTGCGTGTTTCTTACGTTTTTCTCGTTCGATTGCTTAAGTTGGGGTGAGCTGTTTCCGTTTTCTTCGGCAACTTGACCATAAAACACAAGCGGGGCATTATCTATGAAACGAAAAAGTATCAATTCAATGGGCGATATTTTGTTTGATTTGTTTTACTGTACTTTTTTTATGGTAGTATATTTTAGAAAAACTTAAATCAACTTTTTATGAACTTCTATTTTTTACGTTTAGTTGGAACAGCTGCAATAGATTTTGGAAACTGCTTTTAGATGTGTTACTTAGTGGAAGTATTTTTTTAAAATTTACTCCATTATTGGTAGACTAAATTCGAAAAACAGTAAGAAATAATCCAAAACTAAAATTTGGAAGATGATGTTAAAACTTTTTTCAAAAGTACAAGATTTTCTTTGTAACATTTAAGGTTGCAAAATATACATCACGAAGTAGTTTAAGAAAATAAATTTTTTATTCGTATATATACGATATGCGCACTATAATTTTTTATGACAGCCTCACGAAGTCTTGACATTTTCGCAGCAGGGTTTTAAAGAATTCTGTTATATTTTTGCCTACTTCGTTTCCAATAACTTTTATAACGATTTAATAGAAATTTGACATATTTTGCCCACGAAAGTTCTGTTTAGTTGAAATCGGACAACTGAGGTTGTCAAAATATTATTTTGATTTTTTATCTCCACTCTATAAAATTTATCTCAACAGTTTTTCACCATATTATTTCCAATAGTTTTCGTTTACAAGTGATCATAAAATTGTGATAATGCCAACTTTGTTGGATAGATGTGAAGCGTGGTTATATGTAAGGAGAACACAAGAGCAAGGTAAATGTGGTTAAAATCTGAAATGAGATATAAAATTCCCGATGGACCATGCCAGTAATATAATATGACTGATAAATAAGTGCGATTTGAAAGTGAATTCAATAAGTCAATGTGAAATAAGTGTCTTCTTGCATTGGTTTAGGCACATATCACCTAAATATTTTCAGAAGATTGTTATGGAAGCAAGATCTTGTTCTTAACAGCTTTACCTTCAGATTTGTGTGCGTCAATATTTGAAGTATAATTACTAATTAGCAATGGATTAATATTCAATTAATTATAGTTGATACCGAGATTTTGTGACATAACATTCAATTCATCCTAAGACACTGCAGATTTCTTCTAATGGGAATAATGTGTGAAACAAAATGTGAACGAGGCTGTCCCCGAATGATCCAAAAGTTTAAAATATTGAAGCAGAATTAGATATGAATTAACTTAATTTTAGTTCACTAATCGGAAATCTATTCATCAGTAATTTAATTGTATAGCGGGTGCCTTTTTGTCCAGTAGCACACCGGGATTTAACACATAAAATCATAAATTTGCATCGTCTTATTCCTCTGTGTATTTTGAAGCAAAAGTAAATATAGGTGAAAATGATCAGGAATAAAAATTCTATATCACAAGCTCTCTTTCAAAAGCACCTGTAAAATTTACCTAAAAATTACCGTCGAAATGTCTTTCGAATCAACAAGTTTTCAACATGTTGTTAAATAGACATTAATTGTTTTCAAAAGTGGCAGTTTACTCCCTATTATCTTGGGTAAACTTTCATTTTGATTCCTTTCCTAAATTGGCAGTATTTATTTGAAATCAATTTTCTTTTATAGAATTTGTTTATTTTCTTTGATTTTAAACACTGGAAACCTTAGTGTGGAAATCTGAAAATCTAAAAAATTCCTTTAAAACATATATATAAATTCTAATAAAATCTAACCTAATTAAGAATATTGCCAAATAAGGCACAATTATTATGGTTTCAAAGTTCATATTTCATTTAAACGTAGTGGTGATGTTATAAAACTCCATGTTTCGTTACATAAATTCAAGCTTTTGGTTTTAGGTTTTAAGAAACCTAAAAGAAGAAAGGTTCGAAGAAAAAATAGTTTTTTTCAGCAGAAGTATAATAAATTATTTCATTCTTCTTCATCCTACCTTAGTCCACTCCTGGACCATAGGCCTCTCCAGTAATGGAGGTTTTGGCCATAACTCACCACGCTGGCTAGACGGGTTGGTGAGTAGTCCGCATATCGAGTTTTGGACTATTTTGGACTATAATTGTTTTACATCCAGTAGCAGCTTGCTAGGCTAACCTTCAGATGTGCCTATAGCTCTGTTTTTTGTTAACGGTGGCAATTCGTCAACTTAGGGGGATTATTTCATTATCATGAACTATTTCTAACAAATTTCTTTATTCTCAATCTTATACACTTTGGATCCAATTTGTAGTCCGCTGTTCATTTTATGTTAAATTTATAAAACGATAATTACTAAAAAATTAGAAATAATTCGGTTTGACAAACAAAATTAATCTAACAGATTCCTCATATCGGAAGCGTGTGGGATAATCGCTTATGGAGCAGAATCATTGTGATAACATTTATTTTTAAACCGTTTGCATAATATTATGAAGTATATAAGCCGAATTGAATTAGCTTGAATTACAATTTTGTATAAATATCATTTTAATTCTAGAAAATAATAGTTGTTATCTGCTATCAATTGTTATCCTTTTCAATGCCTTCCACGTCTAAATTGTTGAAAATAAATATATTGTCAAGGACTTTTTTTTTTTAAGAAATTAATGCCCTGTTCACTAACATGTATTTAAGAATTTACTAATAAAGAATTCCATAGCTACAGTGACTTGTAATTGATCTCGGACAAATAATAAAAATTGCTTTAATTCCAATGTAATTGGTCTTTTTGAAGTTATTTAAAAAGAAAATAGCTATATCAATTTATGATTTTATAAAATATCCCTTAGGATCATCGGTAACATAAAAAAGTTTGAAAAAATTCAATCACAAACAGAATTAGCAAGGGTTCAATCATTCTACAGTTGCAATTCTATTCAAATTAAAACTGCAATAGTTTATCTATATATATGTATATATATAGATAAACAATAGTTTATATTATAGTTAATTATCACTTTAGATAAGAGAAACTGAGAAAATATGTCATTATTTAATATAATATATTAAATAATGACATATTAAAGTGATAATTCTTGTAGTGTCCGAGAACTATTGCAGTTTTAATTTGAATAGAATTGCAACTGTAGAATGATTGAACCCTTGCTAATTCTGTTTGTGATTGAATTTTTTCAAACTTTTTTGTGTTATCGGTGACCCTAAGGAATATTTTATAAAATCGTAAGTCGATATTGTTATTTTCTTTTTAAATAACTTCAAAATGTCAAATTACATTTTATTGCATTTTTGATTAGTTGTCCGAGGACAATTGCAAGTCACTGTAGGTATTCCATAAATTTCATTGGTTAAATTAAAGGAATACTTTACTAGGAAATTCTTAAATAAAATGTTGGTGAAAACGGGCATTAGTTCCTTGCAAACTTGACAATATTAATTTTGCCGTATGTGTTACTGTTTTACAGCGTTTTGAGTGAAGATTTGTGGAAAGTTTGTTATTTAACGGAACAATAATAACTGAACATTTTTAGATTTTATTATCACAAACCGTTGCCACAGAAACATCTGATCAAGAATTTCAATTTTTACCCGATTGCTAACCTGACCGAGTTTTATTCAAACAAAGGATAATTAAAAGGATACTTTGGAAAATTTGAATAAAATAGTAAAAGAAAAACAAAATATTTTTTCACATGGTGCTTTATCTATTAAAACTATAAAACTCATCGGAAGAGAGTTTATTTAAAAAAAAAAACCATAACCCGAAGCATTAATCGAAATTAGTACGAAATTATTGAAATGCTACACAGAAAACAAAATTTATTGAAACAAGATAGAACTTTTGTAGGATGAATTAGATATAAGTGTAAGAAAATTAGTTTAAATTTCTAGGGAATCCTTGGAAGAAGAATTAAAAATGAAACTAGCTAAAATATTACCGGAAATTTAAAACAGTGACAAATTAATATAAATAGGACATAAAATTTTAATATTGAAAACAGAAAGAATCCCATCATCGTATAAATTTTTACATGCAAAAGTTTTCGAGAGGGCGGAAATGTAATAGCCCTGAAGCTTGAGCTCAAAAGTATCGCGGTAATAAAAAAATTTGGATTATTATTGGAAATAACAATTTTTTAGATTTTAGAAAAAATATTTTTGATCAAAATTCATCAAGTGGATTCCTTTCATGTAGATGAATAATGGGGTAATAATTATATACTTTGTTAGTAATGTCCATTATGTTGTATGTTCGTGTTCATGTAATAAAGTTATGTGGTGAAACCACACTAATTCTTTAAGGTTTAAAGATTGCTACTAAGCTGTTATGTTACTAGTGGAGAAAGCCCAATTTACGTTGTTCATTTACCGGCAAATTAGATTTACACAACGTAATATTCTAGGATACCCTTAAACAATTATGTTTTACATGGTGCTCCAGGTAGGAATAAGTATAATCCTATCTAAAGATCGTAAATAATTTTTGAAATATTTATTCGTCTGACTCTGATTTAGGTGTACTTAATCACTTAAGCATTTGATATAAAAAAATGTAATCAAGGATAATTAATTTATTGTTATACTTTTTTGCATACGGATAAATTAATAAAAATAATTATAATCCAAATAAATTTTACTACCTAGTTCATATTTATGATAGTGCCCTATGAGCTGTTTGTGCAAGTGGTGGTCAATTTTTTCAGTTCAGAGTTGGGTTGCGTGGGTTAACGATATTAAGTTTAATTTTTATTTGGAGCCTTACAATCTTACAATCTAATATTGTAAGATGGTAAGTACCATACCAAAAATAGTTAAAATTGATATTGTGCTAAAGAGGAACTGTAAAGGCAATGTAACGGTTTATTACTGCATGTCATTCTTACCTTAAACATACTGTATAGGAATAAAGGAAACTTTTATTTTTAAGCCAACGGAAAAATCTGAAATTTACATACGTAAGGTCACATTGAATTAAAATCGTCTTAGAAAAGAAAGAATAATGTAACAAAATTGGTTCTTGAAATAACTTGAAAAATGCAAGCAGTTGCAATATTGAATTTTGCATTGTAGGATATCACCGTGTGCATCTGGAAAGGACAATACATAAAAGGAAGAACGTACATGCTTGACAGGTTTCTCAATACCGTAAATGCAAATGGCTACAAGGTATTCGCGCATTCGGTGAAAATGATAAAATATCGTGGCAAAGCATTTCAGTTTAATTTCGGGGTTTACTAGTGGTCATGGAATGTAATTAATTTCAACTTGAAACTGAATTTACAGCTTCAAAGTCACTATAATTACCATATCTGTTGGAAGGCAAACTAAGAACAGCTCTTGTATACTAAATATCAAGAATTGTGACAAGAACTGTAGCTTCACAAATCCATAGTTTACCTTGAACCAGTAGAAAAAGTCACAATATATCTATATAAAATATACAACTATACAAAATAGTGAAAACGTACTGCCAATAAGACCACAAAGAAATTTTAATTCATATTTTCCTAGAAATAGAATGTAGGTTACTCGCAAGTTAATGTAGAAACTACTCCAACTCTCCAACTGCCACCTTTAGCAAAAGTGCAGTTTGTGTTATACAATTTATCACAGGATTTCCTGTACGATTTCTCTTAAGAATTCTCTACGAGTTGATAATAGTGGTTATGGTGTGAAGTGAGTATTCTGATTGGTTAGAAAAGCAACAAAAATTAAATTAAATTGTTTGGATTGGCTACAGAAATTTTCCTTGCTATATTTTTTATTATATCAATATTATGAACAATGGGTATTTAATTTTATCATGCTACTCACGTAGTAATTCAAATATTGCGATTGTCGTCGCTTCTCTAAAGCGCAGTGGAGTACAACGAATTTCAACCTCATCGTTACTACTATTTATCATTTTACGCTAGTTCCATTTATTTCTTCTTTTTTTCTCTTTACGGAACGGATGAGGTGCATGGGTTTCTGATTCATGACTTCAAAACGAATGCAACAATTTTTCAAGTTATTTGATTTTGATACAGTTTTTTATAATCGATAGAACAATATTATTTTTGGTAAGTGCTCATGTATTATATCGATCATCACACTGTACAAGCAGGAAAAGCTACAGTGTGAAGTTACTTAATTTTCCACTATTGCAATTATTAATAATTGGATCGTCTCATAGCCTTTTACCTCATCAGTAGCAAAGCAATCTCCACTGCCGGATGGTAGTATTTTGGCTTCTTGAGCAAGCTTCTCGTATTGAAGGGAAATTCTTCCAAAAAGTCCCGAGAGTAACTAAAATTGTATATATAATACAGGACTATTTTAATAACTCGGCTTCGTCTCATTCCTTTATTCTATAATATAATATATTCCGTCCTTCTTCTTCTTCTTTGTAGAAGTAATTCTCTAGAGAATTCTCTTCTAGTAGGCCAAGGGTATTATATTATTATTATTCTTAATTAAGCAGTTTTAGCTTGGGGCTTTCAATTTATTATTAAATTTATAGAAACAAGAAAAAGTAGATGATAGTTTGAACAGCGCTTATAATATCCAAAAGTTTGCATTATGAAATAACTGCAATTTTTATTATTTACTGCCCTAGGGGCCTAGAGCTTTGTGTTGAACTTATCGTTCGTATAGACGGTAAACAAATTTTCTGCCTAGAAAACACAGCGATTAATTTTTATTGATTTTTATTATTATAAAATTTTAACAAAAGGCTCGCGCAACCCCCAAAATCCTGTTTTTGCACACCACTGCTTCCTTTTTCCTATTCGAGATGTTGCGTATGACAAATAGTGCAATGTAAACGTTCAACTATTTGTTTATGACAACTGGTACGAGAAATCCTATGATAAATCACATAACGTAAACTGCACTTTAACGGAGTTAAAATCTGAAGAAGATGGGGATTAACTATCAAAAATCCAGTTCGTTTTATCATTACCATTTGTATACCTTACAACAAATAGAAACTTTTCAAAATGAAAAATCAATCTCATTTTTATATAGTATCTCAGTAAAATTTATGAGGTAGAAAAAATGAAAAGAAAAGCGAAAAGCCTCCATACTTCTTAAGCAGTCAATTTGGTTTCACTCTTGATTGATAAACGTTGAAGTTGGTGCTTAGAGTGCTGCAGGAAAAATCATTTATAGTTTTTCATTTATAAAAAGGAATTTGAAATAGTTACGCTAAATAGATTCCATAAGCTTATATTTTTTAAATATACAACTAATTCATTTAATAATTCATTTTTAAAATAAAATTCTTCGCGTTTACAATAAAATAGTCTCACGTTTAATCCTCAATTTTCCAAGTTTTCTGAACAAAATTTTTGCAAGTCGTTATTCCAATTTCCATCTCTAAATGAGTTTTCACTGTATTTTAATACCTGCATTATTTAACAAGATGACAAGAATTTCCACCAATGCAACACGTAAAACAAAAAATTTAATTAAATTTTTTTTGGTTCCAAACGAAGTGATTAATTTGATTTTGTTGAATTCATAAAAGTGATGATTAAGGATAAAACCATTAATTTTACAATTTGGTGGACTTTTGTATCCTCTCACAACGCTTCACATTGTAAGGTCTAAAGAAGTAGCGTAAAAGTTAGCCTTTTCTAATATAATAAAGGGTCCTTAAATTAGTTCTACAATAGCAATAAAAAATATACGACAACACATAAGATTTTCTGGATTGTGCCAAATTAGAACAAGCATAAAAATGGTAGAACCAACTGCAAGATTAAAAGTGATAATTTAAGTAGCATTAAAAAGTTTAATTTAGTGGTTCCATAAACTTATCTGCATGACGAAATATATAAAGGGGATTACATTTAAATTAACTCATACACGATGAAGATCGTATCACCAAAAAGGTTTAATTAAACAATTCCTAAGGTATCGTTTGAATTAATGGTTAATTTAATTCCAACAGAAAAATAATGAATTTCCGTTATTTTAGCGTGGGAGCTTATTTATTTTCACAATTACCAATGTCATATATTATTTAAGACGTTAACAAAAAAGTTGTTCACATAACTTTGGGAGGCTCACTTTCAAGTTGAAAAGTTTCAGTTGAAAATTGGTAGGTATAGTGGTAATAAAAGTTTTTAAATGAAAATTTCAGTTAATATGGTTCGGAAACAGTAAAAAAAAAAAAATGTCCAACATTTTTATTGATCAAATGCTACCTTGCTCAATTTGCCGCTAAATTGTAAATTTTTTTGAAATCTGGAAAAAGAATAAAATTCATCAAGACAAATAAATTCCTGTTATGAAAATCAATACTTGTAATTTTCGACTAAGAAAGAATACAAAAACTATTGTCTTTTCAATAAGTTTTTAGGTTCACTTTAGAAAAGCTTTGCTTAATGCTCTTCTTTGTTTTTAAATTAGCGTTTTTGTTGTCTATAGCAGTAGTTTCGCTTCTCTAACGTTGCCGTTTTAATCAATCAGGACGTTTGTATAGACGATGGAAGTACACTTAACAACTTGAAATGCACAATGACTTTCGAATTACTCAATTGATTTGTGTAAATTTTAATCTATGAACATACTACATTTTCACTTTCATAATATTCTAAAATTCCTATATTATAAAAATATTTTCTACTTTTTTAATTTATTACATTTCCATTCAGGGTGAATATGATCAAACCAAATAATTCTGATACATTCCGCAATGGTGAAGTTGTCAAAAGCCTATGACTTATTATATTATAAAATGTTATTTGATTTTATATAACACCTCATGTCGACATTAATCATTTTTCCACTTGGCGGAAAATTAAAAAAGTATTTATAGAACAGAAGCATTAAATTTTTGAACGTCTTTTTTAAATTAACTTCTACCTGAAATTTTCTCTATATACTTTGCGGTGTAATAATATTATTTTCAATTTAATATAAAAAAAATATTGTGGCTTGAGAAAATATTTTTATAAAGGATAATGAATTTATTTAGTTTCGGCAAAGTAAATTTATATTAAATGCATTGCATTCCTTTCTATTTTTTTATTTTCAACAGTAATAATTCTTTGTCTTTTCTAATTCATAAAATTGCTTTACAGATTAAAGAACATTTTATTTTCATTAAATTAAAAATTAATTTAGACTTATTTACGTATGATGAAACGCACGATTGGCTGGATAGCACTGCTAATTTTAAAATGCATAATTTTGTTCAAAGTAATGCACCCCCACCTCTCAGGTTCTTCACGAAAGGGCTCCTAGCCATTTTATTCAGTGTCGAATACCGGGATCTCGGGAGTTTTCTAACACCCGAGTAAAAATGATGATTATTTTGAGGTAGAGTTCTAGATTACAGTAAACTCTCTCGCCAACCGACCACATATTTACGATTCGTAATTAGTGGAATTTGGCATCATTTAGCTGTCATTCTTGCGTTTGTTGAATGCTTTGGTGAGAAGGATCTTTCTGGAAAATTATTTTATTTGATTGGCTATTATTCTCATTGTCCATATAAATAATCATATAATAATATTAATACCACACAGATAATTTAATTAATTTAATATTTTGGTATGGTTTGCACATTTCATGAATATAATATTTACAGAGAAGAATGTTAAAATTAGTTTAACATTAATAATTTTGTTATTTCAACGGAAATGTGGTTTCATATTATATGTATTGTTACTTTCCCTAAAAGTTCTTTTCCATAATATACAAACCAAATTCGTGTACTACAAAAAATTGGTCAGATCGATTTCGCCCTGCCCTATAATAACAATCTCGTTTACAGAATTTGTAGGGATGCATAATAAATATTGATAATATGATGAGAGTTCCGGCTATCACGAAAAGGTTGACAATGCAATCATATTTTCTTTCTTCTTTATTTTATTCCCTAAGCATTTCTTACTTCTTGTATTATTTATACTGCTTTTCTTCCCCACAATACAAAATTTCGCTTTATCCATATATCTTTATAATCTTTTCTAATTTAAAAAGCAGTTTTATATTTTTAATATTATTTTGAGTATTATAACTAACTATAAATTATTGCAACTATTACTATTTTAACATTTGTAATTGTAATTGTAACAAACATTGATTTGTTTTTTTTTCCACAACTGTATTGGATTTCTATGGTCTTTATAATTAAATATCATATAAAAATTAAATAACATTAATTTTGGTTGATGAATAATTATAATTCACCCTTCGTTATAAAATCCTTTGGTGCATAAAAATAAAGTTTAATGTTGTTTTACAATTTGTAAAATGTTTAACTGCTATTTTGAAGTTACTTATTCTTTGCAAGTTCGGAAGTTACCTATTTATAATTTTTTTTTATTTAAATTTTGAATTGCAAATTTTTGCAGAAAGTTCAAATTTTATTCTAATTTTAGCACACGAAAGACGAGGTTAAATCTGCAAGTTAATTAAGCAAATAGCTTGTACAATAAAGAGAGACTTTATTGGTTATAAAGAAACCAATAAATTATAATAATAATTATTTATGAAATATTCTCATTCGTTCCTAATTATTAAATGATACTGTACTATTTCGTGTTCGTACTGTGTTGTGTTAATTTTTTGAATTTATAAATTAAATTATCAATTTATAAACTTTGGAAAACCTTAGTCCGCAAATGGAATCAAAATAGCGTGTGTTATTAAAGGAAAGATCACGTATAGAGAATGTAGTTCTCCAAAAGTTTTCTTTGAAAAAAAAAAAACGTTAGGCTTAAAGTAAATTTCTAGTTTGTAATACAAATTAGGGTCGATTGGTTTTGAGTTTAGTTCGTTCGTTGCTTTTAGATGACGTTCTTTTTTATCAAGTTTTATCTTTATTTGAAAATCCTTAGTGCTTGTAGTAAAAATTCGTTTTGATGTTGGACGATTACGTAAGCCTTTGTACTACATTATTCAAACAGTTTCTTACATTTTTTAAGGTCAATATATTATTAAATTCAATTATAAAAACTAAACGATAATTTACCTATATCACTGAACATTTTTTATAGTAACTACTATACCTATATTTAAGTGCTCGCAACGTTGCATTATTAATTTAATTTCGCATAGATTTATGGAAAATCTTAAGCTCTCAACACACTAACGTAATGGAATTCTGATAACATTGCAATGTAATAAATTGCTTTATTGGTACGGTTACATGAAGAGTTAAGACCCTGACAACCATGAAGCCCAAAGAAAATAATATTCTTTACTTGAGAAGAAGTTTTTTTTAAGATACCTTGGTAATTTGCTATTGACTTCTAATGAGAGACGATCACAAGATAGTTTTTACACCGCCAGGCTCGAACCGACTACCTAACATTAGCAATCATATTACTTACCACTAAATTGTAACCGCCGCGCCGTTACAAATAAAAAAATTATAATTATATAGAAACTAAATAATTATAGTAAAACGAATTAAACAAAATGATATTCGATATTATTGGGATATTAAGAAGCCCATGAGTAATATTATTTACAGTCCTTGAAAATGATTATTAATTATCATCAATAATTCTGTACTGACATCATGTCGTCATTTTAATAAATAAATAGGTAATTATCTATAAATATTATTCCTTGAAATAAATTCACCTCCATAAATAAGAAAAGATTATCCACTTATAAAAATGAAAAACTGAAATATAAAACTAAAAGATATTTATTTATTCAAATATTAAAATTTAATTTGAAGCACAAAGAAACATTTTGCGTCACTGCCTCGATGTCCCACCTGATTTGTGCGAGTAACTGGTCTTTATATCCAGTAAGGGCATTTAAATAGAGGCAATTACTAAATCAGTAATTTACATTCAAATTATACGAAGTTACCAGGTATATTTGAGAAATATTGAAGATTTTTTCTTTGGCTTCCAAAGGTGAAATTAATAAGGATGACATCTAGCAGAACAAATAAAACATATTCTTGAATTGGTGAATCAATTTTAAGTAATATTCTTCTTGAAACCACCATAATAAGAAAGTCTAAATCTGGACTTTAGCATCACTAATCTGGAGATTTATTATTATGCTGATAGTTTGAGTGCAGCCTTCACCTGAATCATTTCGTTCTTATCTAAAAATTCACGGTCCGGTAAATCCTGCGTCTTGGAGGTCATTAATTATGATTCCTGTTTCTAGAAATGAAATCACCAAAGTTAACATTAAAGTTGATTCGAAAATAATTCGATCATCAATGAAATCAAAATATCGCCCATTCAAATTGCTTTTGGATAGCGTACCACGTCGTGTGCAAAATTAAATTGCTTTTATCGGGTCACCATTTTATTCTAAGGTTTACTTAACTATTTAACTTTATTTGTTGGTTGTTGAAGTGAATTTGATTGATGTATCTATTCTTCTCTGTTGTGTCTTGTATATATACACAGAAAATTTGACGGAATTAATGGATTAAAAGTTATTATCGAATTAACGGTTTATTTCACTAATTTGCTAATTGTGATTTAGCGTGACCTACACAGTATTATAAATTAAAAATCAATAATTTTTTAATGATCACTCGTTTAATATATAAATTTATCTATATATTCATTGATAAACAAAATTGAATTCGATACCTGTGCTATGTAGGTATTCAAAATCAATGTAACTAATTAATAATAAAAATGTTATAATCACAATGTAGGTATTATAATATTATCTATTATTGTATAATTTTAATTCTTAAACAATAAGAAATACGGGTAAATTAAAATGTTTAATATAACGTACATACCTATAATTAATTAAAAATAAATGTATAATTATTTAAAGGTTTCTAATAAAATTCGGTTAATTTTAAAACCCTTGCAGGTAAATTAATTTATCGATTTTGAAAATAGTGCTCCAACAGGGGTTTACAGTTCCACACTAGTGCGCGAAATCTTAACTGCAATCTTTACAGATAAATAATAATTTGTTTAACATAATTGATAAAAGTGTTAATAAAACGTATAATAAATAATAAGTTTGAGTTAATAAAATATTTTTTTAGGATAAGTGAAGTTTTATAAAGAAGATGAATTGGCGTAAACTCTTGGAATTACTGCAATTATTAGTACTGTGCATTTCAGGTGAGTCTTTACATAAATTATTACTTTACATACTAATAAGAAATATTATCAATCAATCACAAAAGCCACATCAATCCATTAGCTTTGATAAGCAACAGATTGGTCTCTTAACTGTTGGTTTTGAAAAAACCTAATGTGCTTTAAAACACCGTCAAGAGATCGCGTTAATAGATTTCAATGCTTAAAAAATTGTTTTAGCATTAATAAAAATTAAAAAGTACAATAAAAAAGCAATTTATTAAGTTATAGCATGGTCTTCTTGTTCAGTGAAGTATAAACTGTGTTTACTTCCAGTTTAAAAAACGATTTAATTTAATTTTCACCAACAATATATTAACCCGACCCAATATGTGTTGGTATTAAAAAATAGTACCCAAATTCCCAGCTCTAATGCACCCTATAAAGAAATAAAGAAGAGTATCTATATCTACAGCTCACAAGACAAGAATAGTTGATTTAAATTACAGACAAGCTGTTTAAAACAATTACATAAAATATGAAATACTTTCAAGCTCCCTGTTATACATCTATAAATATATTGTATGATTGGAAAACTTCTATCCGACGATAACACTTCAAATGATGTAAAACGTTTACTTTTTCCATTCGATGTGGTCCAGAGACCAGCATAATTGGGAGAATGACCAACAAGTACTTTTCCCACTAATACTTCGCCATTATAATAAGTTCTTCCTATGTAAGTGGTCCAATTTGGTTCGGTACCTCCAAGAATTAAGTTTTCATGAGCTAATGATTTTATTCCTTCGTTGTCGGTTTGAATCCATTTCAACTGTTCTGGATTGCGGGTGCACAAAATCTGAGAAGAGAACAAAATTAATTTCCTCCTGAAAGGTAACATTCATTTACCTTGACTTGATGTGTCGTTTCGTATTCTTTATGACCCCATTCGTAAAAATATTTTTTACTTGAACTATATATTTTGCCCGGAATTAAAAATTTCCCTAAGTTTTGTCCAATGTAAACTGGGTTACCATTAACATCAGTACCTCCTGGAAAAGCATCGCAAGGAATATCTCCATAATAATCCCTCCAATAATACCCCGTTTCAAAAGTTAATTTCGCTCTCTCGAGTTTTTCTATGACATCTTTACAAAACGCATCCGAATGCCCAACGAAACTTTCTAATATGTATACCAAGAAAATATTGAATATTATGTTCATCTTTGTATGATTCATCGACTTTGTATTGATACTACTGTATTTTATAAGAATTTATAATATTATATTATTTTAAAAGAATTTTAATAATTATAATACAATGAAAATAATTATTTGAACTACAAGGAAATATAATTGCATACTGATTACTTTTATTGATATTGAAATCCTACAAATTTTTAATTTAATTAATTTAATTTTAATTTAAATTTTAATTTAATTTTTAATTTATCTAATTTGTTCTAATTTAATTTATTTTATTGTGTACTTATATTGTTAATTGTAACTTTTTATTACTCTAAAGATACTTACCTTAAGCCTACTTCTAACTCAAAACGTGATCAGTGACGTCACCGATTGTTTTATCTAAAAGACCACCCGACGCATGATAAATACATTCTTGCGCACCAGATATCAAAGTCAAAATTTAAAAAAGGTTCTATTTATAATAAATTTTCTCTTTCGTACATGTAAGTGGCAGGAATTATTGATTGGTAAATATTTGCTTACAGGTGCAATAAGGGTCATTATTGTTTACAAACTATGTTTGATTTATTCAAATATTATTTTAACTGAGGTGTTGAATTATTTTTTGTATTTAATAACACACGAAAATTTATCCATTTATTTGAATAAAGTTTGTATTGAATGACGCACATCCATTTTGATTTTTAGGTAGTAAGTTGATAATAGAGTCTCCGATTAATAAAGAAGAGCTAGCCGAGGTAATTAGAGATTATCTTTGCTAATTGGAATTAAAATTTTCCTCATTGTTTCTAATTTTTTTAACTCCCATTGCAGAATAAATTATAATAGCGCGATCTATTGACAATTTTTTCAAGTAGATCAGGTATTAACTCCAAGGTTTTCTTATTCAATGAAGTATAAGCTGAATAAAAAATAATTCCATACATCATATTATTACTTGGATATTAAATTTTCTTTTGTTATATTGTTAAATTGGTATGCAAATTCTACAACGAAATTTTTGGCAATCACCAATTGCATTATCGAAAAGCCCACCACGACCGTGATAAAATTTAAAAAAAAGTTACAAAAATAAATCTTAAAAAGAAATTTCAAGAATATAGGTGTGATATTAGTATCTATGTGTTTGTAAAATATAAATAAATTGAATTTTTGAAATTCAAATTTATATTTTTGAAGTAATGTTGGTACTGTTTACACCATTGCTTCTCCATTGTCAGTGACAATTTTAGTTCCTAATTTTCTAACCTTCATTTCGTTTTGAACTCCTCGTGCGGATGGAACCTTTCAAATATTTATTATTCAAGATAAGCATTTAAAATTAATTTTCTGTAGTATTATAATCGTTGATTTTACTTCAGTTCTTTCTTAGTTTTCATTTTTTTGAAATTTTCAAAACTTTTTTCACACTTTTGTTTCGATTATTATTTTTCCGATCAATTTTTTCATTTTTGTTTCTTTTTATCGGTTTAGTTGCGACTGATGATGGGCAATAACCTTGAAATAAAGATCTTTATATCGCAATAATATTAATTTTTACTTAAAATTTGCTATATTTTCAACTTTTTCGTAAAAACTCCACGTTTTTGCCCCGCCATATTTGCATTTTTTGTCATATTTTCAAACTATTTTCTGGTTCTACTTTGTGATTTGGAATAAAAGACGTTTTTAAAGTGTTTTTTAAATAAAATTTCTCGTATTGTGTTCTTTGCTTAAAGTTAAAATCCTAATATTTTAACATTCAGTTAAGTTTTTGTTAAATTTATAAAAAAAAGTTTTTTTATTATTTTTTATGGTACAGTGGAAAGGAAAGTAATACACAAAACAAATATTGATTATTATAAGTACATAAAGCAGTTATGGTGTATGTATATGTACATGCTTCTTGCACAGATTTTTTTAAAACAGTGACTTGATTCATAATGCAACCTGATATTAAAATAACACTTAAATGTTATAACAACACTGATGTGTAGGGTAAACCATATAGTTATTGGACAGTTGACCAACTTTTTTTTAAATAAAATTCATATCTCTCCTATTTCTTGTTATTTCTTCACCAAATTTATTTTTACATAAGTTTGATCTTGTATGTATTTAATATGCAATAATCACCTCCCATGTGATCGAGTTGCATACCAAGGAAGTTTCGACTGGCATACCTATATATAAAGAGCCAGGATGCTGATCCTCCTGTAATATCTGTCCGACTATTTAATTGATGGTCCAACTTTATCTCTGTTAATCCGATGATTTTCCATCCAGAAAATTAAATATTCTACTTTTACATTTTCAATAAATGTATTAAATTATCATCATCATCATTTTTGAATGTGAGGAGGTGTAAACGCTATAATAATTAAAATTGTCAGTATTAGGAACTAAATTTTTAAAGTTGTCCGTTAAATGAGAGATCCACCGGTTGAGTTTATGGTAGTGTTACTGTTAGGAAACGATATTTTTCTAATTAAATAATACCGCTCAAAAAGAGATCGACCGGCTAGCTACCCGTCCGTAGACGGGCTTTCCACCTAATAAAGAAATAAAGAACAGTATCAACAACCAAAAAAGGGTAGTAATTTTTATTTATCGATAGGCAGTTCAAAATAATTACATAAAGAAGAAAATATTTTCAAGCTCCCTTAATAATCGTACATTACTAAATACATTGTGTGATTGGAGCATTTTTATCAAATGATAAAACTTCAAATAATGTCAAACGTACTTGTTTTCCATTCGATGTGCTATAGATACGACCCTGACGAATGGGCCCAATTTCAGTAATTACTTTTCCTACCAATACTTCGCCATTATAAGGAACTCTTCCTATGTAGGTGTTATATTTAGGTTGATAACCTCCAAGAACTAAGTTCCGATGATCCAATGATTCTATTATTTTGTTGTCGGTTTTAATCCATTTCAACTGTTCTGGATTGCGGGTGCACAGAATCTGACAAGAATATAAATTTAATATGCTCCTGAAAGGGAACATTTATTTACCTTGACTTGATGTGTCGTTTCGTATTCTTTATTATCCAATTCGTAAGAACTCTTTTTACTTGAACCATATATTTTGCCAGGAATCATAAATTTCCCATAGGTTTGTCCGATGTAAATTGGGTCACCATTAACATCACTACCTCCTTGAAAAGCATCGCAAGGAATATCTCCATAATAATCCCTCCAATAATACCCCGTTTCAAAAGTTAATTTCGCTCTCTCGAGTTTTTCTTTGATATTTTTACATGACGCATCCGAATACGCAACGAAACTTGCTAATAATAATACCAGGAAAATATTAAATATTATCTTCATCTTTGTACGTATATGATACACTGACTTGATATTTTTGCTACTGTATAGCTCTGCTTTCCAGTGCCTTTATAATATGTTATAAGAATTTATTGTCACCAGGTCGTTAGAATTTAGGGAAGTAAAAATAATTGTTTGAATTAGGCATAATGAAAATTAATTGCATACAGATTACTTCGATATTAAATTTTAATATTTTCTTTTGTTATAGTATGTTTTAATATATTGGTATTCAAATCCTACAACCAATTTTGTTGTGTATATTGGAAAATGTCACTTTTTATTACATTAAAGATACTTACGGTCCACTTGAAGCCCACGTCGAGCTCAAGACGGAACCGATAACTTTATCGAAATTTTGCAATTGTGTAAATTTTGTTTTCAATTTGAATTGTTATTATGAGAGAATGTTTACAACAGCGCAACCAAAATGCGACGTTTGTGTCCTTTAATTCAAATTTTAATCACCAACAGCCCTGTTTAGAAAGAGGAAAATTCATTTGACTTTTGTTGTTAAAAGTTGGGAAAATTGGATACATTTTATCTGGAATTGACGGAGAAAATTTAACAATTTTTAGTTTCCACCAATGGCAGGAAGCACCCGGAAGTAGGGAGACTTGCATTGAATGAAGACGTGGCTGTGGTTCTCCTTGAGTTTAATTGAGTATTTAATTTGATTTATTTTTCTTGAGCGTATCTTTGAGTATTGGAAGAGCTTTTTATTTTGAGAAAAAGTGTTTATGTTCCTGAAGCGGGTGGTTATATTTGGAAAATTCGGAAAGTGCGAGAATTTGCACATCGCGGTAAATATTGCAAATCCAATGGTACATGGAGTGAAACACATCAAATTTTATTATTGAAATCCCAATTTGTCAGTTTTATTTACAAATTAAGGCGGATGATTTATAGTTTTGAATTTTAACCAAGTCCTTTGGAAATTTCAGTTTAGAATTTTTAATAAGAAAATTACTACTTTGTTAGAAGCTCAGAACTATTACAATCAAGATAAGCCAATATTTCAAAGGACTTTACACAGTTTATTGATGCACAAGTGTGCTTACTTATCAGGCGACTATCAGATTTGGAATCTCGAGATACTGCAGTTGCGTCCGAAACGAAGATTTAAAAAGTACCCTATGATGATCAGTAAACATATGCTTACATATGCAGTTAGGGCCATTATTAGTTACAAGCTAAGTTTGATTTATTCAAATATTATTCTAATTGAGGTGTTGAACTATTTTTCATATTTAATAACACATGAAAATTTACCCATTTATTTGAATAAAGTTTGCTTTACAATTGAAGAGTATTTTTCTGACGCGAATGACTCAAACCCATTTGGTATGCAGGTAATAAGTTGATAATAATTGAGTCTCCGATTAATACAAAAGAGCTATCCGATGTAATTAGAGAGTATCTTTGCTAATTGGAATTAAATTTTTCCCCATTATTTTTTATTTCAAAATCCCAATGCGGAAAAACCGGTTTTCGAATTCAAGATATCCAAAAAACCGGTTTAGCTGGTTTTCGAATTTTTGTCAAAAATAAATAATAGAATAGGGAAATATGTCTTATACAATTTATACAAAATAACAAGAAACGAAATCAGTAGATATCAAATAATATTTATATTATTTTCACTAATTTTAATTTCTCCTAAGAAAATGGGATTTTAAAAATCATAAAATATCCACTGAACGATGGCTAAGTCTTGTTCTTATTTTGGACACAATATTGCCTGAAATTAAAAATACTCGTTCACTATAGTCTATTTATTTATCACATGCAGTGGAGAATAACAAATACATGCAGTTTGCACGTGATTTATGGGGAGGAGTTTGTCATTGCGCAGGGACGCATCTATTTTGACCTTGCAAACACCCAATCGCAATTACAGGTGCAATAAATATAATGCAATCACGTGCATGTCACGCGTTGATCACTCTTTACATCCACTGCATGTGATAAATAAATAGACTATAGCTTATTGGGCTTGGCTTGATAGTATTCAGGGCATCAAATAACAAATCTAAGTTTTTGGTTCTTTTATTCGTTGTCTCAAATAATGAAAATTCAGCTTTCAGTGTCTTTGGATTTGTAAGCTTTTCTTCAGGCTTCAGGGTCTTCAAGAAACTTATGAAGTGATTTTTCCATGGCTTCCTTTACGGGTTGCCAACTCAAGAGGCGCTTTTACCAACTAATTTTTTGAATTTGAATTTTGAATTTCAAATCAAAAAAATTAAAAATTAATTTTTACATAATAATTATGAATTCTTTAAACCGGTTTTTTAATTTAAAAACCGGTTTTCGAATGTGACAAATTTACTTTAAAAACCGTCAAACCCTATAATTCTACTGCTTTAATCTATTATATAAGAAAATATTGTCACCGAAAGTCGTTAGATTTAGGGAAGTAAACATAATTATTTGAATTACAATGAAAAATAATTTTATACAAATTAATACTTCGATATTAAATTTTAATATTTTCTTTTGTTATTATTATGTTTTGATATATTGTTATTCAAATCCTACACCCAATTTTTTTGTATATATTTTAAAATCTTCACCGATTGTTTTATCGAAAATCCCACGACGACCGTGATAAATTGAGTTTTTTGCATGCTAAATTTAAAAGTCAAAATCTAAAAATAGCTTTTTATTGTTTTTATGGTAAAGTTAAAACGAATTCCCCGAAAGGAAAACGCGGTCTGCGTTAAATCAAAATTAGCAGAAATCCACCACCTTTGTTTAATTTTAACTCAGGACGAATAATGATCATCTGGCCATCCTAGAGTTCAACTTACAGCTGGAGTGGCTTGTTGGGGAGTGACAGGATCGGAGTAAAACTGAGAAACCGGAGGTATTACAATGGGCCCAATTTAGAGACCTAAGTGTGTGTAAGTTCATCTTACCCTCCACATAAATCCAGAATCCAGATAATCCGGCCAGCTACTGCAATAGTGGTATGCGAAGGGTGGCGAGTTGATGACATTTAGAAATCAAACACATAAGAATAATTGATAACAATTTAATCACATAAAAATTACTCTTAGGTGATGCTGGAGTACCGTAAAAGTCCCTAACTTCGGACACTTTTGTACTAAATACAATTATAACGTAAGAACTGAAAGATAGTAACTTTTGAAAAAAATACAGTTAGTAAGAGTGAGCAACAATCTAACGATTCATTAATAGTGCCACATTTCTGCCAATAAGACTTCAATAAAAAAAAATTATATTCACTGTCCGAACTTAGGGACAGAAACTTCCTAACTTCGGACAACTTATGTTTAGCCCAAAAATTTAAAGTAAAATAATTTATTTTGATGTTAGGAACCACCATTAGTACGTTCGGACACTCAAAATGTTACTATAAGTCGAAAAAAAAATTAAATTGAAATAAACTGGAGGTGTATAATACGCACTTCAAAATATTTGGTGAATTTAATGAAAAAAACATTGTTATTAACAAAACATTGTCACAAACATAAAAAACAAACAAAAAATTAACAAATTATTCTGGTAAACATTAAAATTATGTTATTAAAAAATAGAGCCCTTAAATAAATTAGGCCCTACTGCTTGTCCGAACTTAGGCTATTGTCCGAAGTTAGGGACTTTTACGGTACTTCATGTCGTCGCCGTACAGTTTCAAATAGATTAAGAATTGACGGCAATCAAAGAGCAATCTTTTTCGTAATCAATTTCACTCCAGATTACATGCCAGGTATTACATGCGCAAACCCGGTCCGGGGCGAGTACAGTTCGGCGCAGGATATTTTAGCGTATAAATTTAACGATAATACTGCATAAGTACTGTTTCAAAAATAGTTTAATAAAAGAAGAAAAACTTCACCCTGAATGTGGTCCTAAAAATGGGATATAGAAATGTAATGTTACTTTTCACTCTACAGTGTGTTCACCCAGATAGTAATAACTGCGAATAATTCTTATATCTTACTAGGTACAAAAAAGAGTTTAAATAAAAATAAAGAGGTATTTCTTTATACATATTAGTTCAAACTCAACCAGAAGTGAACATTAAATTTTTTCTTCAAATGGCAACATGTCTTTTTTTTTTTAAATTTTCGCAATCTGCAGTTTTTTCTCACATAAGAAAATATTCGAGATACGAGTATGTAGAGTGCTATGAACTTTTTTGATGACTTTTTTCTATGTTGTCATTTAAAAACAGTGGTTTACGCAAAAAAAACAAAATTAATTTAGCATGCCATCAATTATCATCAAATCAAATAAAAAAAGCAACTAATGATAAACTTCTGCGTACACATTGTTTGTTTAAATCTGGTATTATCTCGAATATTTTGTTATGTAACTTTATGAAAATTTGATATGTATAATAGAGAGAAATCTGCAGATTGTGAAAATATTAAAAAAATATATGCTGCTATTTTAGACTATATATGCTAAATACGGCATATGCCGTATTATCGTTAAATTTTTGCGCTAAAATGTCCTGCGCCGAACTGTACTCGCACCGAAACGGCTGCGCCGAACTGTACCCGACCCTAATCTATTATGTTCACATCGGCGGCCGGTCACCCGGTATAATATATAAAAATATATTATAGTTTTGTGCAAGTTTTTTGAGTAATAAGCAAAATATCAGTGAACTAGGAAAGTGTGTTTTCCAACTCTGAGGATTCCTCTTAAAACCCTTATGTTACCGAATAGGGGTACCCGGGTACTTTTTTGACTTTGCAGGTGTATATCTCAGTTTGTATTTTTCACAGCGTATTGGGACTTTGCGACATCTTATAAAATATAGTTCTAAATAAATTAAAGCAATTTTAAAAGTTTTTAGATTTTTACAAATGCAATTTTTTCGCGATTATAACACAGACTATGCCTATATTCCCGAATGGGGGTACCCGGTGAAAATCGCATATTATTGACCTAAAAACGGATGATTTTATTGAAAACAAGTGATTTATTTTTTATAATGCAAATGGTATTGCCTACATAACACTAACAATCGCGAAAAAAGCACTAAAAAACATAAATTCGCAAAAATTATGTCGGGGTACCCCTTATTGAAAATCGCATATTATTGACCTAAAAACGGATGATTGTATTGAAATCAAGTGATTTATTTTTTATAATGCAAGTGATATTACCTACAAAACACTAACAATCTCGAAAAAAGCACTAAAAAACAAAAATTCGCAAAAATTATGTCCGGGTACCCCATCCGGGTGATATATGTTGTTTTTTTATTCGGTAACATAAGGGTTAATGCATGAATTGAATTGTTATTGTAATATCAGATTACAGGGTCGGGTAAACTGATATTTTGCTCAGGGTCACTGATCACAGATCACAGATCAGGGTTACTGATATTTTGCTTATTACTCAAAAAACTTGCACAAAAATATGATATATTTTTATATAATTATACCGGGTCACCGGCCGCCGATGTGAACATAGGAGATTAACATGGGAAATTAATTTTTCTTTAATTCCTGCTTCCCATCAGATCGGATAAAAATGAAAAAGGTATCAATTGAAAGAGTTTTATTTTCCGCGTCTAAAGACACCCAACACTTGATGTTTTGTTCTTTAATGTTAAAAATATAGTATTAAAATAAGCGATTTTTTAAAAGTCAGACCTGCTTTGGATGGTTGAACTGTCAAAACATGCGTTTAAAATTAGTTTTCAAACAAAAACAATTGCAATGAATTTTAAACAAGGCATCTAATATCTATTTAAAAGTGCTATTTTATCATTTAATTTTGAGTTTTTAACAATGATCAAAGAACAAACCATCAAGTGCTGGGTGTCATTAGACGCAGAAAATTAACCTCTTTAAATTGATACTCTTTTCATTCTAATCCATTATAATGGGAAGCAGGAATTAAAAAAAAATCAATTTCCCATGTTATTTTCCTATGTTCACATCTATGATCAATAATTTGGTCGGTCACCCGGTATACATAAAAGTAGTTTTTTTTTACTAAAATGTTTGTCTTTCCCGATAGGCAAAATTATACCTGAAAACCGTACTTTCATTTGCAAATAAGGAAAAAGGGGTACCTGCATGGTATTACAATAAGCAACTGGAATTTTAGCTAGGTTCTTAGAAAGGTTTAGGTGTGACAAATTAGAACTAGATGCACCGTGGGCGCTATCCACTTTTTCGTAAAATATTTCAGAAAATAGAACTGGTCTTTTATGAAATAAAAATAAAAGTTCTTCACAAATTTGAGAACAACAATTTTTAGTATGACACCAAAACAAAAAGTTACCACCAACCAAATTAGTTATAAAATTTCACAAAGAATTCGTTCACTATTTTGTTAAGAAAATACAGGGTGCGGCAGGGGAACTATCTTATTTTAAAAATGAATAACACAAACAGTATAGACCCCCATCAAGCTAGCGCCGCCACTTCCAAAAAACTAAAAAAAATGTTTGGAGAATTTGTGGCCAATTTGACAAATTGACCAGAACGGAGGCCACCTTAATGATATAATATTTAAAACATAGTAAATAAAAACTTTAAAGGTCTCTCTGTGATATGAAAAAATAATTAAACTCTTATCTCCTATACTGTACCCGCATCAAGCTAGCGCCGCCACTTTCGAAAAACAAAACAAAAATATTTGGAGAATTTGTGGCTAATTTGTTTCTAATTAGTTGCCACAATCGCGAATTTGTTGCTCTTACCGTTGGAGAGTTACAGCCATTTGAGTGGTGGCGGCGCTAACTTTATATCAAGCCAGCGTCGCCACCACTCAAAAACTTACAAAAAAACAAAAAATAAGTATATGTTAATTTGTGGCTAATTTGTTGCTAATTAGTTGCCGCAATCGCGAATTTGTTGCTCATACCGTTCGAGAGTTACAGCCATTTGTGTGGTGGCGGCGCTAGATTTATATCAAGCCAGCGTCGCCACCACTCAAAAACTTACGAAAAACAAAAAATAAGTATATGTTAATTTGTGGCTAATTTGTTGCTAATTAGTTGCCGCAATCGCGAATTTGTTGCTCATACCGTTCGAGAGTTACAGCCATTTGAGTGGTGGCGGCGCTAAATTTATATCTAGAAAATATGGTTAGTAATCTCATCTAGGGTTAACATTAAGGTATTTTCGAAAATTGTACCGTATAATAGAAATTAGAAATAATTTATTCAATAAAATTTAATTTGGGTTTATCAAAATTTTGTTTTGAGTATCAGCTCTGGCTTAAAATCAAGTGAGCACCGCCACTATTCAAATGGCTTTAATTCGCGAACGTTAAGAGCAACAAATTCGCGATTGCGGCAACTAATTAGCAACAAATTAGCCACAAATTCCGATATCCTTATTTTTTATTTTTAGTAAGTTTTTGAGTGGTGGCGACGCTGGCTTGATATAAATCTAGCGCCGCCACCACTCAAATGGCTGTAACTCTCGAACTGTAAGAGCAACAAATTCGCGATTGCGGCAACTAATTAGCCACAAATTAGCCACAAATTCTGATATACTTATTTTTTATTTTTAGTAAGTTTTTGGGTGGTGGCGACGCTGGCTTGATATAAAGTTAGCGCCGCCACCACTCAAATGGCTGTAACTCTCGAACGGTAAGAGCAACAAATTCGCGATTGCGGCAACTAATTAGCCACAAATTAGCCACAAATTCTCCATATATTTTTTTTGGGTTTTTCGAAAGTGGCGGCGCTAGCTTGATGCGGGTACAGTATAGGAGATAAGAGTTTAATTATTTTTTCATATCACAGAGAGACCTTTAAAGTTTTTATTTACTATGTTTTAAATATTATATCATTAAGGTGGCCTCCGTTCTGGTCAATGCATTGAGATAGTCGAGTTTTGACGCTTCTCTCCACTCTTTCCATTATATTGACGGGTATGTTATCGATAACAGCTTGAATTTTTTTCTTCAGTTGAGCTGAGAGTTGAGAAAGATGAAAATGAAACTCATCGCTGAAGAACACAAGGGCATCATGAGGCATATTGTTAAGAACGGCTTCGCATACATTTTTTTCGTAAAAGAAAATCGCTTGGATTCCGTATTTGTACCAATACCAATTTATATGGATGAAATTGTAGTTATTTATGAAGAATTCGTCTGACAGAACGATCAGACATCAACAGCAATTCCATGTTTGCGTCCAGATCGCCTAGGAGATCGCAAAATTGACTGCCTAACCTGCTCAATGTTTTTGGGTATCCTGATCGTTCGTAAACCTCCAGGATCTTTTTCTGCACAACACCGGTTTTCCTAAAGGTGTCCACCTATAAAAGAATTGATTTCCGATCAGAAACACGACCCGCGGGCGTGATATAGAAATGATTTCGGAATGCACGTTGCGTAGTGATGATTGAACAGCAGTTTGAAAAGTAGGCTTCTTTGGCAAACGCGCGCTCCTCCCTTGTCCACTGCATGATCGTTACAAAACTTACATGGCAGAAAACTTTAAGTTCCGATCTTTCGAATGAACGCCACCCCAGCCTTCTCGGATTAGTTGTCGCTTCAGGGCGCGCGTTTCAAATAAGTAAGTTCCCCTGCTGCACCCTGTAGTACCAGTGTCATACGGGCTTTCATAAGAACAGTTGCTTTTATTTAATGACAAGCAGATCAAAATTACATAAATCTACAATACTTTAAAGCTACATAGTTTCAATAAAATTTACAGCGATGCTTATTTTTAATTTATCCCTAAAACTTCAAATTTACTGAAATATAAACTTTTTCCATTCGCAGTGGTCCAGAGACCAGATTTAGGCCCACCAGGTATATTGTCTTGTTGTATATTGTCTTGTATTTTTCCTACCAATACTGCATTATTATAAGGGGCTCTTCCTATATAAGTGGTAACTCCAGGTTCATAACCTCCCAGAATTAAGTTTTGACTATTAGCTACTGATTTTATTCCTTCCTTGTTGGTTTCAATCCATTTCAACTGTTCTGGATTGACGGTGCACAAAATCTGACAAGAATAAAAATTTGATTTCCTCCTGAACGGGAACATTTACTTACTTTGACTTGTTTTGAAGTTTTGTGTTCTGCACCAAGGAGTTCGTAATAATTTTTTTTACTTGTACGATATATTTTGCTCGGAATTAAACGATCATTATTATCGTAAGTTTGTCCTATGTAAATTGGATCACCATTAATATCCATCCCTCCTTGAAAAGCATCGTCAGGAATAACTCCATAATAATCTCTCCAATAATACCCTGTTTTAAAAATTAATTTAGTTTTCTAGAGTTTCTCTCTTTGATATTTTTACCTGACGCATCCGAATACCCAACGAAACTTGCTAAAAGATATACCAAGAAATTATAGAATATTATCTTCATCTTTATATGATACACTGCTTTTGTATTGATACTACTGTATTGCTGCTTTCCAGTGCCTTTATATGCTTTAAGAATTTAATTTCACAGTAGGACGTTAGGTGTTAGGGAAGTAAAAATAATTATTTTTACTACACATAATAGGCAATTATTATTATTCAAATATAAGCAATTATATTATATATGAAATTATTTTCATTGTATACTGTTGATTATTTAAGGGGGCTGTACATTAATATTGGCTGGTTCTAAGTAAAATATTTATATTGTATTTAGATTCTGTTGTTGATAAGGCAACAGACTTTTGACGTTCTGAACCGCAGCTTATGATGCCGCCCCTAACATGAAAACATACCCAGACGTTGATCTTCTAGTTTAATGTCTTTTGCACCACTGTATCCGCAAAAAGCTAAATCGCTTCTACTTTCGAAACGAATTCCTGTATTCTTTGTTCCACGAATATACTTTAAAATACGCTTGATTGTATTTACATTATCTGCTGCCGGTTTTTCTAAGTTAGTATCGACTGACATTTCCATCAACAAAACTTATATTCGGCCTTGTTGTCACAGCGAAGTACATTAGACATCTTATTGCCTCACCATATGGGAAATCTCCATATCAAAACTAATGAGTACCTTCTTTGCGTATCCTTGTTGATGCACATGACTTGATCCATCCGATCGCTGATCAATCTCAAGTCCCAAAAGCACTTAAACTCGAAAACCGTGATTTCGAACTCCCTGTGCAACTGTTCAGTTATCAGTAAAATGGCCTCTTCCTTTTTAATTGCATTTAGTTCCTGCAATTAGACCGTCGCGTCGGCGTCGTCAATATAAATTGCTGATCTGATTTAAAAACCAAACTTCTTCATGAACGAAGCGAATTTCTTGTTCCAGTATCGAGGTGCTTGCTTCAAACCGTACAAGCTTTTGGATAATTTGCAGACTAGTTTACTACCATCGTTGTATCTAACTGGCTTTTTTATAAAAATGTTTTCCTCCAAATCACCATTTATCGAAAGGCCGTTTTTACGTCGAAGTGCTTCAACTTCATACGCTTTAACGGTTTAAATTTAACCACGGAACTAAATGTTTCCTGATAATAATCAATGCCATATTCTTGCGTAAAAAATTATTCCGAATTTTGTAATAAAACAACAAACATATTTTATGAATGTATTAAAATCTTAAAATTTAATACAATGAAAAATAATTGCTTACAGATTACTTCGATATTAAATTTTGTTATTTTCTTTTGTTATACGCGTAGGTTTTGTTATATTGGTATTCAAATCCTACAACCAATTTTTTGTGTATATTATATTATTGTGTATACTTTAAAAATACTTAGACCACGGTCCACTTAAAGTCCACGTCGAGTTAAATGTCATCAGTTATTTCACCGATTGCTTTATCGAAAAGCCCACCACGATCGTGATAAATGGTGGGTTGTTGTGTACACATGTCAAACTCAGAATACTATGCAAAAACTTTAAGTAAAATAAATAGTATTGGGAGGTTGAGCGCACACAAATTTCATGACATACAGACACACATACATTTCTTGTTGCCCGGTCTCTTTCAACTTGTTGGATTTCAAGGACTGTAAATCCGCAAATTCTGATTATACTATATTATTTTGATTACAATATTTTCCGATACAGGTACTACATTATACTCATACTCATATGCTAAAGTAAAAATTATAACAAGAAAAATTTCCAAAATATAATTTTCTCGAGTTATTCATAAAGTTCATAAGTTAAATTAAGTTAAAATTTAGTAAACACGTTTTTCATTATGGAAGTCAATTCCAATTTACATAAGGTAATTTGCAATTTGTTTCATATGCCATTAATAATTTAAAAGTTAGAATATGTTCATAATTGCCAGTGTAGAATTGTGATCAAAGAACGATGAGTTTATTTAAAATTTTTCGTCTCACTAACAACAAAATATACATTCAACATATCAATTTTACAATACAATTCAACATTTATTTGGTGTGCTTACATCCTTACTTCATCAGTAAGTCTCATTGAATGAAAAAAAGCAGTTAAAGGATTTCCATCGCAACGGTTTTTATTAAGTCAATGTATCTACATAAAGTACCCCATCAGTCTACATCAACATTTGGTTGGATTAGTACAAAAGCCTAAACTGGAAACGTAATTATTTTGATGACAAAAGCAGAATTCACTATGCACGAATGTATTACTTTTTTAAAAATTATTCATATAGTTAAAATACAAAAGCAAACTCGTTTTTCTACTCTTCGTTAAATATTCGAATATTTAATCTAATTGGGGCTTAAAGTTCTTTTTACAATGTTTGGTTAACATAGATTTTTAAATATTGATTATGTCTCAAAATCACTTATTTTTTAGTGTTAGCTGAAAGTAAATTTTTACAATAATTATCACAATTATATTCACTCAAACTAAAATTGCGCATTACCATTTCAAAGCCTTTGAAGTTAAATACAATAATTATTTAAAAGCTAAATTATGAAATTATTCGATAAATATAGAAATACTAAATGCACAATTTTATTACGTAAAAGAATCATTACGAAATATATTATTATTATAGAATCATTTCGAAAAATTTTTGTTTTTTATTTATTGCACAATCAATGCAATTCTATTTATACCAAAGAGACTGACCTATATAATAGATAATAGCCAAGCAAAATAATTGAATTCCCTGGTGTCATTTTGAATACGAAATTATTTAAATAAATTATCATAAACCTATAACGACAGTTTATTATCCTTATTATCAATAAATGGAAACCGTTAAAGGATCCTTATATATAAAACCCCTAGAGTGGCGACAAAATGAAGCACTCTCCAGTTTGATAGTATGCCGCTCAAACAAACACGAAAGTACAAAAGCCTCTTGAAACTTCAGTAATACATTACAAAATAGACCAGGCATATGGCATATTTATGCACAATGTTTTATTCGAGTTAATTTAATAGAGTAAGTGCTTTGATCCTAACTGCAGCTGGAAAAAATAACTACCAATTTTCTTTTACTGATGGAACCGATCAAATTATATAATTTTACTCGATACTCAGAAATTGTTATTGGGCAAGCCGAAGGACTCGTTCTAATAGTTTGTATTACGTCACCATGATTACCTTTCATTAGCAACCAATTAGTAAAGTGGATTAAAAGTTTTCTGACGCTGAAGGTGTAAAATCAATCACTGATTTGCATTTTAAGCACACCCTTTCTTATTTGAATATCAATACGATAAGTTGGTTATTCCATGACAGAGAAACTTGGATTGCAGCCAATCAACTAACTTTTCTAACTCAGTTTTACTGTCTGATATTTGAGTTTTTATTGCTCCCAATGAAAATTGGAAATTCTTATGTAAAAAAAACTAGACAGTTTTATTTTGCGAACAGAAGATAATTAAAATATATATTTAAAAGAATAATAAATTTGCGAAATGAACAATAAATTTAAGAAAAGTCAGACTTATAAATGTAAAATACTTTGCAATAAATTTTGAAAAAAAATAGCAGCAATAAAAATTAAATAGGTGGTGTAATCGCATCCATTCAATTTTCATTTACAAAAATGTCAAAAGAAGGTTTACATATTTTATTTTCATATTGACTGGAGGCTATCTTTAACGAGGTTAAGTGAAAAACGTAGTGAAGGAGGGTTGTTTAGCACATCAAGATTAATGTTGCCTTTTTTCTTATTTTGTCACTCACTTACGTTCCTGAAGTTTTTGAACTCGTTTAATTGGTTTAGACAAATGTCGGATAATAAATGTTAGATTCAACATGTTGCTGCATTCCACAGTTTGTTGTTTGTATAGAAACGGTTTATATTCTGTACGTTGTGTACTTATTACTTTTGTAATATGGCTCTCTCTGAGTTCATTGTATGGAATTTTTAGTAGTATCTTTAATATTAAATTCTATTTATTCAAAAGTTCACTTTCGTTTGATGAATTGTTGTAGGAAAAAATTCTCACAAAAATTAAGTAGTGCAGTACTGACTAAAGTTATTGTTACAAATTGAACTTATTAATTTGTTCAAAACCACACCTTTTTTTTTGTTAAAGCTTGAGCGTTAATAATTTATTTCTTGTTATTTTACCGTTACTGTTAAACTATCATTAAATTATTATTAAACATTTTTAAAATTACCTTCTATACTTGCCGGTGTTGATTTTGAGTAAACCTGCTAAATGGAGCAAATGAAATTGACTCTACGTGGTGAATTTAATTAGAAAATCTTGATGGAACCTTTGTTATCACAAATGTTTACACAATAACACCATCTTAGTAAATAATAACATTACATGGCTGTATAAACATGTAAAGTTACCTTATAATAAATAGATTGTTTAAAATAAAACGAAAAAAACGACAAAAATTTATCATTATTTATTTTATTCACCCACGGCACTGGGCGCAATTTTTTTATATTTATCAGCATATTTTATAATCTTTTTAATATAAGCAATTTGAAGAATTGACCACAATATTTTGTTCTTATGCCAATATTTACTTTCTATGTTTATTAAAATTAATTTAGTAAAAACATGCATTTTAACGTAATTTATTTATTTTCATTTTACAAGACAAAAAGAAATTTTTGATAGAATATTGTAATATTCCATTTTGATAATATGGAGTCCCATTTTGTAGCGATATCAATCTACAACCACCAATTTTAAAAATGAAAAACCAATAATGGATTCATATTATTAGTATATTAACTTTGTGACAAATTCTCAAAATTTGTGCTCCAATGCAGTGAAAACAATTTTTAATTTTTAATCATGGGTCTAGTTAAGCTAAAATTGGCTAAATTTAGTATCCTTATTCATAAAGTAAAATACGACTTAATTTATTTGCGCTTGCAAAAATTTTTTTATTGGCCCAATAGATTATAATTCAACCCACATCAAAAGTTCTAGGTATTTGAGATTTCTTAATTAAAATAAATCATACTAAGTTGTCAAGACATTTTCATTTTCATTTTGATAATATTATAATTAATTGCAAAACTAATTTGAATTTAAGTTAAAAAAATTTCAAAATACAAAATTTTTGTGAACCTAGTACTATATAAATCCATATTTTGATCTGGCACAGTGAATTAACGAAGTATAATAGTTTCGAATGTTACATATAATTATTAGGAAAAAAAATAGCACTATATTTACATATTTATTTTATTGATTGATACGAGCTCCATGCTTAGAAGACGTACACTCCAGCTGCTCAGATGAAGAGTATAAGTTCTCAGGGTGGACCAGAAAAGTAACAATTTCCGTGGTGATTAGTTACTCTTTCGTTACAAAATTTTAACTGGATATTCTGAAAAATATGGGTTAATACATAGTACTGGCCTGGAATTATTAAGTCACAAATAAAAATCAAAACTAAATTGAATACCGTATAATTAAAGCAAATGTTAATCCATTGTAGTAAATCAAATGTATAGTACACGCTAGGTTGCGACACACAAATCTCAGCATGGGTAGCCAATGCTATAATTTCTTAAAGATAAATTATACCATTGGCTACCCATGCGATCGTTATGAGTTACGAGAAAAAGTAGGAAAGGGCGCCAGAGCCGATTTTCGCGGAAACGTCACGTGACTATTTCGTACTCAATCAGAACTAACGAATCATAATCTTCAATAATATATGATTAGTTATCATCAAATTACTCACACAAACGTATAACTAAGCTTTTAGGAGTACCATTTCCAATTGGACTTCTAACACTGAAAATCTAACACAAAACTACAACTAAATAGTCGTGAAAGACACACAGATATCGTTGAACATAAATAGAATGAAAACCCAAAATGTTTGTTAAGCAGTCGAAGACTACTACTTATCGATACAAATTAAATTTGTTGTATAAGGTAGGTGAATCTTATCCACTAAATGTCCCCATTTGAAATTGAATTGGCCAATTTGAAACAGTTAACTTAAATTAAATTACTACTAAACAAATTTACAGTAACGGTACAGCAAAACTCATAATATATTACAAAAGTAAACATCGATACATAACTCGATGTGTTAGCCCACAGCAACAATGCAGAGGCAAGGAATGTGTAGGTTGACCTAAACGAAATAATACCGATTGTATCAGGACACGATGCAATCAAAGAAGACCGGTTACCTTCACACCTTCACACCTTCACACCTTAAAAGATAAATCTTAAAGATTTATATAAATGGTTGTTTTCGTGAAGATCCACAATTGGTAGACGGACTCCAAACATATCATAACTTTTTATTTTTCAATTTAGTTTAAGCCTTAAGGTTTGTTATTTCCAACATCTGTGTCGTTTCACTAGCAGTGTTGGTTCCATGAGCATATGAATAGTTTACATCCATTAGGTAGCTTGCTAGACTTGCCTTCAAATGTGCCTGTATCCTGGATTTTATGTTAATAGTAGCAATTCACTAACCCAGGGGACCACCGTCTTAACGTGCCTTCCGAAGCATGGCGACAAGTCATAAGAAAGTTTGACTCTCCCCAGGTTTGAATCTGGTCCCCAACATTCGCATCCAACTGCGTTAGCTGCAAGGCAATGACCGTCTCTTGAATATATAATAACAAAAATTGAAACTATAAATGACTTCAATAAATATGCTACCAATATCTCCTAGCCTTTAATTTGACAATGTGCATCCAAATCTTCAAGTTTGTGAAGAAATTGCTTGTATAATTTCCCAACAGCCTTTAGAAAATTATTTGTAATTGCGACACTCTTCTTAGTGGGCACCAGTTTCAGTACCCAAGGTTTTTTAAGGCTTATGGTCTAAGAAGAAGCCGTGATGGACTCAGATTTGAAAACTTGTGTTTTTTGACTACATCACGGCTAATGTTTAAGTATAAGTTTTACCTTCTGATTTTAAAATATTTCTAGTTATCAATTTCTATAATCATTACCCGACTGCCAAAAGAGGGAAATGCTTTTCTAGCGTATTATAATGTATGGATGTATGTTATGTATATCTATTTCGTTGGCATGATCTGTAGTCTAAACTGTTTGACGGATTTTAATATAATATGAGGTGCCATTAGTGTTGTCGTAATTGTGGAGTGACGCAAAATTAAGATTTTGCGTATAATTAGAAAACTCCGTAACCCGGTGTATGTTTGGTGTTTATTTCATACCACCTAAAATAGTGCACGTTAACAAATCTTTGTGTAAAATTACACTGAAAATTGGCGTCAAACGTGGGGCACTTATAAAGTTCGTTTGTAGATAAATAAAAAGTAATTCCAAAAAGAAGCATCTAAAACAACTTTTCGTTCCATTTCCGGATGAATTGATTAAACGTCTACATTTCAAGTTCCATTATATTATATTTGAAACAACCTCGGTATTATTTACTACATATTACATACTCGTCAGTTGTATTTAGTAACGACAACTACAAGCACCTAACTAATTTGCAGCTTATATTATAATAAGCTTTAAAGCTGCTAGAGCGGTAAAGTTGCAATAAGTACAAGAAATATTGTTTGGCAATCAATAAAAGTTGGTTAAATAAGACTTTCCGAATAATTTTCCCTAGAAATATTGCTTTGCCTTTTTAAAAAGCATCAATCACTATTTTTAGACTGTTGTAACTTATTTTCCATGTCTAGTTTTAATCTGTTGCACCAATACGGCGTAACCTATTTGTCGGTTTTATTACATGATGAATTAGCATCGTTTATTATTATCTTTTTTTTAGACAGATACCATTAAGAAATGATGATTGAGTAGTGGTTGTTTTTAAATCGATATGCAAAACTTTGTTTTTCAAAGAAAAATAAATTTAATATTGTCATTGTGATGGATATTTTTCAATTTAATTCGATTTAATTCAAAATTTTCACTAGACTTTTTAATAAAGAAGTATTCTAATTTTTAGTTAAATTAGTTTGAATTCAACAGGAGAAGTCATTTCAAATTGGCTTTAATAACGAATCAAACGTGATTCGAAATAGGAACGCGTTTAATTTTATTATAAATACATTTCTACACCTCAAACTCCCCAAGCAGGATACAAATCAATAGAAAAGTTAATGTAATGTAATCTCCGAAGAAATAACAGGTCAATTAGAACTGAAAATCGATTTTACCTTTCGACTTGGATAATCTTTAGTTTAACGATAATTTTTGCTTTCTTGGAAATAATTTAATTTAAATTAAAATACAGATTTCAATGATTTTTTAAATAAATGTTAACTGATTTAAAAAATCAAATTAATAAAAAAGTAGCAAATAAATTGGTGACCCCACGAATATGAAACATATTTTGTTCCATTTTATGTCAGAAGAAATATGCGAACTCTTGAGAAATAATGCACAGTATATCGGTGAATCTAACCAAGTAATTGACATCCTAATTTCAAGTTCCTATCAGGTACAATTACGAGTATTACAAAATTATCAACTCATCATTAATTATATGCATTTGTGGGCAATCAAACAAGTACTTTGTCTTAAGTTTGAACAAAATTTAAATTGGCCATAAAGTTTTGATAAAACCAGAGATTTTAATGAAAATATCATACGGACAATTTCATACCTCAATTTATCACTAATTCTGGTTTTATGACTAAAGCACTTAAATTTTAAGACGAAATTCAGTACAACCGCACTTACACTTCTTGTATGGAATCTTTTTTATTTTTTAGCTTAAGGAAACGCCAAAAACATTCAAGTTCAAATTGAAAAGTTTCAGAATAATTTATGCCCATATTTTTATTTCTTAAACCTCCTCTTTTTTCATAATTCTTTCATTTACTCGAAATATTTTTTAAGTGTTATGAAAAGTTAGCATAAATTTGGTCAGTAAATTTAATCAAGTGTTTAACACATTCAAACGGATTTAACTTAAGTTCAAGATTGGATCAACTCACTAAAAGGTTTTCGGTGTATAGAAGTCCAATTTCAATTTCTAGGATTTGGATTGACTGCAAATCCTATCTGTTCAAAAACTAATTTATTTGCATATCGTTCACACAAACGAAAAATTTTTTTTGTTTAACCACGAAAAACTGTTAATATTGAATAACCACTTTCAAATTTTTTATTCGGTTGTGAATGGATTCAGAAACGAGTTTTAATTACTCTTTTATTAAAATGAGCTTTTAATCAATTTGATATAAAAAATTCTATTTACATTTCAAGTTACATGAAGCATTTTCGGATATAAAATAAAATTAATCTAAAATAAATTTTAGAAATCAAATAAACCACGCTTTATTTGTTAAAGGCTTTGTTCAGGTGCTTTCAATTGTGTGAACAAATTAAATTGTTGTGTATAACCAGCATTCTAGTGTAGAGCATTTCAAATATTTTAGAAATGCTCTTTGATAGAATTTTTGAATTTTTCCTAACGTAGTAATTAGAAATTGCTTTTCACGGATTTTTAAAACTTCAAGGACTAATTTAAGCTTTTGCAATAATTTAATAAAACACTTGATTGAAAATCCACTGCCTCTTCTCGATTAGTGCAATTTTTAATTAGCTTTCCGACGATTTTTTGCTTTTATCTTCCACAAATATTTTGGTTTTCGAATAACCGACTCATGGTCAATTAAAAATCGAGCAATTGCAAAAAAGCAAATTTAGTGTTACCTATTTGCCTGTCATAGCAAACTTTTACTAAAATTAGTGAGGATTGGTTTTATTAAATGTTCTAACAAAAGAGGTGTCAATCGTTTGTGATTCACTGTGCTTCTATTTTTCTTGTTTGAGCTTTGATCTCAAAAGTGTTAGAGAAATTTAAAGTACAACAAAGTGTTTCATCTACCACCATTTTGAAGTCATACCACAGGATTAAAAATGATACCAATTTTTTAAAAAAATAACTCTGGCGGCTTGCCATCAGAATTTCAAACTTTCAGGTCGAAACATGTTTATTTAATGGTTTAGGAATAAAGCGTGGACATAATTATAGATTATTGTGTATTTTGAATTTCCTGTAGGAAATTTTTTAGTGCTTTAATCTCACGATTTTTCCAACATAATCAACATCTATAAAAATAATAGAAATTATTATTAAATATAGAAAAATAATTTTGAAACAGAAACGTAGATAGAAATATCAAAGTTTAGCAATTCAAATAAAAATTAAATAAATGTTTAATAAAGGGAAAATATATAAATAATGTAGTGGAGAAAATTCAGAGTGAAGAAAAACTAAATAATGACATTGTCGGTTTATAATAATGTTTTAGAATATTGCTTTGAATTCTTGACAGTGTAAACAAAATAATGAAAAATTACTTTCTAATTATAAACGTGTAATTAAAATAAGGTAGGGAATTAATTGTTTATTCCGCTAGTTTAATTTATCTAATGGACAGGTTGGTAAGACTTAATGCAATGTTTAAAATGTTTTACAATGAAATTCAATGACATTTTCATTCAATACGAGACATATTATGAATTTACTTGAAGTAATAATATAATATACTTAATTACCTTGTAATTATAATTCAGTTGTCATTAGCAAGAGATATTATCAATATATCAGGAACATTTTTGTATCAAGTTTCTATCGATTTTTTATTATAATATGTAGTATATAGTTATAGTAGCAATTTGGTTCAATACATAGGTAATGAGGTGGGCTGGCAAAATGTATTATAGTTTCCGAGTTCGAATGGTTCGAATCCTGCCTCGTTTGATATTCTTGTATTTTAGTTCAACTCCATGTACGTCAGTTAAATTGAATGCCAGTTTGGAAGTTCTACCGTCTATTTTATACCAAAACTGACGGCATTATTGATAATAATTTAGACTCATGATGGAGATATGAAAAAGATTTCAGTTTTTTATAGAGCTACTAAATAAATTCTTGCAGAAATTTTCCGATAAAAAACTTAGAAGAACACCGAAGTGTTATTACGTGTTATTTTCACACTACGCCCTTTTTCCCTCGATCACGTAATAAAGGTTATGACACTTAAGGAAAGCACTCAACTAACTCAGTGGTTTTCGGCGTAGATTCTTTAATTACTAAAATTACGGGAAAAAGTGTTATGGCATAGTGTCGCTGGTTACTATTTACAATGCTCGACTGGTAACCCGATATTAGGGGGTTACTAAAGGCGCCACTCTGTTAAGTTTAATTCCGGCCCGCCCCTGATCTTAATTGCTTGGATCGGTAAACGATGTAACAGAGAACACGGTTTATCCCCTTTATCCACGCACGGCTGTTGGTATGGAATTAATAGTTTTTGTATGTAATGAATAAAAATTGTTTAGTGAAAAGATTAGATGTAATTTATCAAGGGACGATGGACTATCGTAAATCTATCGAGTCTCACAATATGGAATATCCTGTAAAAGAAATATCGTAACACAGTTACGCAATAAAAACAAATGAAAACTGGAAAACAAATATATAATAATAAGATAACTTCAAAATACAAACTTACTTACATTCAATGCCAAAAGCACTGATCAATACTAATAATAAAACCTATCAAAATTATTCGAGCTCGATGCAAAGCTAAATTTTCTTAATGCTAATAAAAATAATGATTTTTAATGATTTGAGTAACTGTCTGATTAATCTTTATATCAAAGTAAAATTCCCTTAATTTCAATAAAATCCCCAAATTTACCATAGACAAAATTAGAATTATTAATTAAATTTATGACGATTTGAATTACAACCCTATTCTTTAATTTCTGAACTTAAAACCCAGATTTTGTCAGCTACTCGCATCCATATATTTCTAATGAAATATATGTAATGAAATTAGTACAAAACTTGAATAAAATTAGACAAACTTTAAATATCCTAACAATAATTAAATAAACTTCACACCGATTCTTGAAAATTATGTGTTTTTTTAAAAATAACAAAGTATCACTTACTACGGCTGAATACAGGTGTCTTACACAATGATTCACTCGTTGTGGATATTCCTTGACTGCAATAGATTTGATAGTGTCGATCCTTGATTTGATTGATGAAATGGCTACTCGGCCCCAAAAGATGTTAAATACGGTGTTTGAACTTTATGATGGTTTTCACACGAATTGTTAATTTAAATGTGTATAATATGAATGAACTCCCAACTTAATAATTTTTATCAGATAAAATAATGTTCATTCGCTTTGGATAAGTTTTACTTGACCAAATTAATCACTATGGTGATTTTTACGTCGTCGAGATTATAATATTACGCACGTAATTTTGTGGATTCCTTATGAACTTTAGGTCAGAATCTTAATAAATCGAAGGACTTAAAAGCATTTGAAATCAAAGTTCGCTTTACTTGCACCCCTGGGCCACGACGATGTTTCAAACATAAACATTTAATTCACCTTAAACCGTATAATCCCGCTAATTCGCGTTAAACTTGCATCGAGAACTAATTTTCTAATTATTCTGGATGACTAAAACTTAATAACTTCGATTCTTCCAGACGCTAAATGTTCTTAATAAATATAATTAACGATCGGCTTTATACACTCTTAAAATAAACGTGATAAGTTCAATAGTTTGTTAACGAAATTCACTACTTTAACACTCGAAATAATGTCTTTATTCACTAATAATTTCTATTATTACTTTCGATTCGACTACCGCTTTAGGTGTTCTTGGTGTATCCAGTACTTATAAAATAATTTTTACAAGTACTGACCGTCGAAACTTTAACTATTTTTGACCCGAAAACTTAGATGTTAAACGTTTTACAAAATGATCTCACAAGTTAGGTGGATTTACAAGACTTCACGTCTTACTTGAGCAGAATCACTTTGTCGAGTGAGTCGATCTGCCTGTTCCCTTCTACTCGTTAACATAAATTTCCTAATTTTTAGGAAGGGTCCCATCCAATAAGAGGTCTCATTTTGGGTTTCCCTCTTCCTTTTTTTCTAATCACTCCCCCAATTTTTATGATTTCTTAAAACTTATTAATGAGTTTGTGAATAATAGATATACGTGCTTTTTGGTAATTTTAACTGCGACATTGTGGCGCGCGGTACTTTTTGATAAACCGTTCACAAGCACTCGTGCCCGTCCTAATGACTTGACTCACAGCCGCTTCTTTGTTCCCTTCTCTGAAAAAGCCATAAAACTCGAGACCGGCTTAACTAAATAATATTAGTTTTCCCAAAACTAGGCCTATAATTGCTTTTTGGATCTCGTTTTATTATTTGCAGCTGTACTTGACTAAAAATATCATTTTACTTTTGACCATGATGTTGACATTTAATTTAGTAATCCCATAAAATCTAGTATTTATTATTTAACGGAAAAATACTCATGTCTCGATGAATAACCACTCTATTTGATAAATACGAGGTACAACTACGAAATTTTTGTACAAACCCGATTTTAAAACATATTATTCTAGATAAAATTGCCTTTAGTCGGCGTATGTAAAAATCACGTCACACCCCCCTTACTTGAAGATTATTTTTCCCAAAATGATCTAAACTGAGAACTCAGCTTTGAATCAAAAGAAAAAAAAATAAATTTCGAAAAATAAAAAAAAATTTTGAAAAATTATTTGGAAAATTTTGGAAATTTTCCTCCCTTACTAAGACTTAAATTAACCAAGATATAATTCACTCCTTAATCTCTTAAGATCCTTAACTTGAAATTTCTTTTGGTCTAGAATCCTAATAGTCACTATACTTAAAAAAAAATTCAACATCTGAATCAATCATTCACTTACACACTAACTTTGTGAGTAAAAGTAAAATTAACTGTTAATACCAATATCCTACTATTCGTTTCATTTCCGGAATATGAAGACAGATAGGAACAAACATCCCCTTTTCTTCTGAACTTCACATTACCCCCAACTTTTAAACATGAAATTGGTAGAATAACAAAAAAAAATATTCCCTTACGGAACAAATGAAAATTTGAGAAAATCCTTGTTTTCAATTAGACGTCAGCGCTGTCCCTTCCATCCGAGATCAAGAAGCAACAGTGTCTCGCAAACTTCAAACTGTCCACAACAACCTTCACGCTCTCTCTCTATTCTCGTAATTTGAAATCAAATTAGTTGTTATAATTTCCCAAAATCCATAAACACAACTTCCCAATTAAATTTCTCAACCCTAACACGTATTATTCTCAAACCATTATTAAAAAATGTTAATGATAATTAACCCATTTTTTTCTTTATTTAAACTTATGTAACATTACAGTACAAATCTCTCACTCAATACCACAGTTAACTAACATACAACTCTTCAATCTTACTATCTTATCTAAATCTATATTGTCTTATATTATATTCATTTATTCCCTCAAAATTTTATATATCGACTAATGATCCTGAACTATAGATCATCAAAGAATTTGCAATATCAAATCGAAATCCAAGAAAATGAACTCCATACTCATCAAAGAACAATTCGACAAGAATCTCTCATCCGAAAAGACGTCAGCGCTGTCCCTTCGATCCGAGATCACGAAGCAACATTGACTCGCAAACTTCAATTCATTAACGGAAACTCTACACGTCTCATTTCTTCAATTTTCCAGAAAACAAATTTCAAAGATCCTACTAAAATATCAACAAACTTCCAATCTTCATTAAATTCAATACTTCAATTCAATTCTTACAAAATAAAATTTATTTCCCATAATTTAATGAAACAAAATAATAAAACTAACACTGACTTATAAAAATTAAAATTTCTAAATCACCATACAATTTTTAATCTTGAGGCGTACTTTAAAAATTTTCCAAATGTATGATATCCTGAATGACAATAAAAATTTTCCAAATGTGCAGTATTTTCATAAAGATTTTCCAAACGTGCAGTATCTTCATAAAGATTTTCCAAACGCGGGGCGTATCATAAGATTTCTCCAACGTAAGGTACATACAATACAAAATTTCCACACGCATGACATTTTTAAAATAATAAAAAAAAATTACAAACGCTATAAAATTTTCTGACTTTAAAATTAAAAAAAAATTCCAAACATATCAAAAAAAATAAAACTTACAAATGACTATAAAATTTTTGAATGTATAGCATAAACTACACTTACTAAAAAAATTAAACATGGGTCATTAACTTTAAAAAAATAAAAAGGTGTTATCAATTTGTAACCGTTTTTAAGGTTACTTACTCAATAAAATTAAATGAACTTAACTGAACTTAACTGAATTAACTGAACTGAAATGAACATTGCTTTAACAAAATTAACTTTCCTTCACCCTAACCTATCTCAATCTTGAACTTTTAATTAGCTCAACAATCTAATGAACTCATGTTCTCCGTACTTTACACCACATCAAATTTTATTAGAAATATGGAATACGACGCCAACGTCCATTATCCATACTCTAATTAACCGATTGTTTTATTCTCTATTCAAAACAATATTTTATTAACAATGCCTAATTTCCCTTAAGAACTTGACAATTTTTACTTGTTAATGCGTTATCGGTTACCCTGAGAACTGAAATTCCCTTTTCTAGTATAATATATTATATAAAGATCTTCCCTACTCTCTATTATTTTAATTAATTTTACTTATAAATGTTTTTCTTTCATCTCTCTTTATTAGTTAAATCTGACATGTACTTTTTCTGTCATAACTTTTAATCATCCATGAACTCTGTGTAAAGAATTGATTTACCGAATGTCCTATGTTTTTAAACAAATTGATACTTCTTCGTTTCTTACAATTGTCACTTCACTTACTACTTATAATACCATTTTATTGCATCAGATAGATCCCTTTTCTATCTCATTGCACATAAAACTAACGTCACAGGTTATAAATCATCACTTTACCCTACTAATTACAATACCATTTTATTGCGTCAGATAGATTCTATTCTATCTCATTGCCCATAAAACTAACGTCACAGGTTATAACTATAAACCCAAAATTATTCGATAATCCTTACACAATAATTCCTTTGAGTTCAACTAACTAATAGATCTCTACATAATATTACACTACACCTTAATTCATCATCGGTAAGTATGAATGATGTTATCATTGATACTCCAATCATTTTGACACTCTTCATTTAAGCCTTCAAAAGATCAAAATCATCTCTCATCCGAGTCAAAGAGTCAATTTTAATAATTAGAATCCTAAATAAAAATGAATCTAAAATTTTGATCAAAAATCAATCATAACTACAATCATGAAATCCTAAGCCAATAGAATAGACGAAAATGATTTTCTCTACTGAAATATGAACACAAAATATGAGATTCTCTGCCTTAAATCAAATTATGTTTGTTATAACTGAATTAAATGTGTCTTCTTGAGAATTCTACTTTAGAAAACATACCCTACACTCATCAATAATCTAACTAAATTATCAAAAGGAATAAAATTCACTTTTGCCTACATAAGCCAAAGATAAAACACTCGAACTACTCTGAAAATATTTAAATGTCAAAATCGATAAAAAAAAACTAATTATAAATGAACTAATACATAATTAGAAAATGTAAGTGGCCTCAAACAAATCTAACCTGCATCATTCAAAAACAAAAAGTGTTAAACATTCAGCGGAATGTTCCTAAAATTTAAAATAGAGTTCCTCCTTTATAACTCAGAGTCAACTTATTTTAAACTACCCTTGGGTGTGATCAAGGTATAATCACCCAAAACTAAGATGGTATTAGTATAATAGAAAATCTTGATTCTTAAAAAAAAAAATCCAATTCTCAAAAATAGTCAAAATTGATAAACTTAATTAATGAATTGTTTCCTTATTAATCCTTTAGAATAAAACCACAAGGTAATAATGCACTAAAATAAACTTCCTAATATGACGATCTAATAATCAACTCTAAACATCATATAAACAATTAAGCTTAAAAACTTTATCGAAAACTACATTAATATTTTTATTACCCCATAGTAACATTTACTAAAGCATCTCACAATACAAATTAAACTTGAACTTGAAAACTACAATTAAATCTCAAAAATAATTTTGGGATTCAAAAATGAAAATTAAATCATGTCTCGAACGAATGTTGAAACTTAATTTTCCAAATTAAAAAAAAATGAATCAATACGACTTTAAAAAAAAATTAACACGTAAACTGACAATTCAAAATTTCAATCATAAATTCACCTTTTAAAATTAAAATCCAAATTTGAAACCCATATTAAATGAATCTGGAAATCCAAAATCAAAATGCGAAATTTTAAAATCAAAATGTCTTTACCTTAAATTGCCAATTATTACTCTAAAAATTTTAATAAAACAATAAAAATTTGAACTTGACTTAACTTGACCTATATAATAAAAAAACAAACCCATTAAATTTAAACTAGACGAGTTTTATGACCCTACTTCATGGTCACTCTTCCTCTCCTATACTTTTAAAAGAACTTACACACTTACGTGATAAAATAACTATATAAATTCTTAATTTATTAAATTTTCTATTTCGAAAAATTACTTTTCCGAATCCTAGAAAACCTAACAACATATCCTATGGCCTTTTAACTGACTTGCTGATGTCTAATAATCAAAATTTCTACAATTTTCCGTTTCGAAATCATCCGTCATACAAGAAAATTTTGAAAAATCGACGGTAGTAGTTTTACGACTTACCCTGGTCAATAAATTGAGCCAAAACATCCTAACAAAGAAATTAAATCATATTACAATTTTACGTTATACTTTAATTATTAAATTTTTGAATATTTAATCAAATTTCCCACTTTCAATTTATCTGTACCATCGTAATTCAAGTTACCTACAAAGAATTCTGAACTACACGGACAAATTCATCAATTATTAAAAATTCAATCAAATTTCTCAATTGTAAAAGAAAAACATTATCACTCACAGATTTACTTTAATAAAGTTATTTCAGCAAAACAAAAACAAAGTGACTTAATAATGTCTTCACGCATCTACTAAAAAAAACTATTATTACTTTACAACAAAACATACTTTATTAGAACATCTCTCACCACTCAATTAATTAAAAAGACTCAAACGATTCAAACAAGAACATAATTTTTACTACCCAAAACAAAACTATAATGTAATTAACATGAACTAAAATAATTATTAGATGAAAATTATATAAAAACTAACTGAAGATTTCTAACAATGACCTACAAATGTTATTTTTAGCAACCATTATCCCATACTTAAAATATCAATTTTATTACTTAAATAATAAAACTAATACGTAAAATAGAACAGTGCTACCAAAAATGTTACCAATAAATTTCTATTTTCAAACTTAAATCATTTCTCATCTGAATTTCGTTTCCAACTCCAGCCCTTTTAACACGCAACACATCATGTAAATCATAAATGATTAACAAAAATCATTTTCAACTCAAGCCCACACCTTAGCATTGAATTAAAAACATTGGCAGTTTTTCTGGTCTTGCTGGGGACCAAAACTATAAATTCTTTTAACAGAATTATCTCCACTACAGAATACGTCTGCAGAATTTTGCGAATGGCAGTTTTTAGGGTCGTGCTGAGGACCCAAAAACTCTACGTTCTTTTAAATCAAACTTTCTTCACTACAGAATACGTCTGCAGGCATTTTACGAATGGCAGTTTTTAGGGTCGTGCTGAGGACCCAAAAACTATAAGTCCTTTTAAACCTAATTATCTTAACTACAGAGTACGTCTGCAGAATTTTACGAATGGCAGTTTTTAGGGTCGTGCTGAGGACCCAAAACGTTCCCTCAACTGAACCTACTTAACAATGGCAATCATATTTACAAGCCTTTCTAATCCTAAATTAAACAAACTAACCTAATAATAATAAAAAAAATAAATCCTAATCTAAAAAAACAAATAACTAGTCTTCCGAACTAGCTTTTAATTCCGTTCTTGTGAATTCGGGTTCCTTGGATTACATCTACTACAATTACGAACAATCACCCCTGGTTCTCCACATTTGTAACAATATATATGGCTTTGAGGTTCGGTACACTTCTTAGCTCGATGTCCCTTGGATCCACAGTTCCAACAAATTGCCTTAATCCCAGATTCAGTAGAAACATTACTGATTCTACCTCGTCCTCGACCTCGACTACTCGAATCGCCTTTACTGTTACTATTACTTCCCATGTCCTTACTATCTGAACTCTGACCTGGACATGAAAATTCGTGACTTTGGTGGGTAACTAACTGAATTTTGGGTTTTGGTTTCGACTTATCATCGAGTGTTACAACTGATTTCACTAACAAAGAACAACCATCATCTAAAAATTGTAAATCCCATTGAATCATAGGAGTAGATTTAGAAATGACTTTCTTTGAATTTTCCCTAATTACCACGGTACTCAAAGGTGTAGATACTAATCTTTGATAACTCATCATTAATTTAGAAAATTCCTCTAACAACTCTGCCTTAATTGATTCCTCGTCTGCATCTGTAGGACACGACCTATTTGCACGATTAATAAAATGTGATAATTTCGTTTCAAAAATTATTCCGGTATCTTTTGCTGGTGAAGTTTCAAAAGCTAACAAAAGTTTCTTCATAGTTGTTATTCCTTTATTTAAGACTTCCCGATCTTCTTTAAACGTATAGGGATACACCATACTAATTTGATATCTCCCTTCCGCTTCGTCTTTTAATATCCGCGCGAACACCTCTCGCAACTCCACGCCTGTATTAATGATAGACATTCCTCGTACCGATAATTCATAAATAATTTCTGAGTTTGAAAGTGTTTCTGGTAACATAGTTAACACCATCTTGATTAATTAAATAAATCCAAAATCACAAGACTGAACGAGAAAAAAAACTTTAAGTATTTCGAGTTAATTGACCTCAAGGTTGTATGCGTTTCTTTACTGAATAACTGACCTCATAAAATTATGACTAAAACAAATACTAAAATACGACCTTGACTCCCAATAATCTCAACAATACCATAAAATTTAATTTTGGACCTAACTTAAAAATATAAAAATAATAACATTCAGATAAAAATCAAAATTGATTTCCACCTTAATGAAATAAAAACTAAATTCGAAAGTTGAATAAAACTTAAGCCGAAAATGTGTTGTTCCGATTGTACGAAAGTATTTCTTACTTTGACTTCCTACACCGCTAACAAATTATATGACAAAAAAAAATTCAGACCTACACGATCAATAGCAACTTTTTGTCCCGTAACAGGGTGTCAAAATTTTTGTTACCACAGTAGTAGACTTGTCAACCACGTACGCTACAACAATAACTATTAACGACCTACAAATATTTTTACTACAAACTTTTTTGTTACAAAAGATAACCAAACTGGTTGATCCTATACCTAACACGTTCACTCACACGCTTACACGTTCTATGACAATTTGTTACACGGTAACCCAATTATCAATTTCCGGCCTATACGATCACTAACCAAATCTCGTCCCACACCAGGGCTTCAATTTATTTTGTAGTAATTAAATTTTTAGTCAACTTTGCCCCACACGTTGGCCTTGCCAAATTTATTCAACTTTGCCCCACACGTTGGCCTACGTAACAATTAAATTTAATCAACTTTGACCCACGTTGGCCGCGCCAATTTATTACGTGTTATTTTCACACTACGCCCTTTTTCCCTCGATCACGTAATAAAGGTTATGACACTTAAGGAAAGCACTCAACTAACTCAGTGGTTTTCGGCGTAGATTCTTTAATTACTAAAATTACGGGAAAAAGTGTTATGGCATAGTGTCGCTGGTTACTATTTACAATGCTCGACTGGTAACCCGATATTAGGGGGTTACTAAAGGCGCCACTCTGTTAAGTTTAATTCCGGCCCGCCCCTGATCTTAATTGCTTGGATCGGTAAACGATGTAACAGAGAACACGGTTTATCCCCTTTATCCACGCACGGCTGTTGGTATGGAATTAATAGTTTTTGTATGTAATGAATAAAAATTGTTTAGTGAAAAGATTAGATGTAATTTATCAAGGGACGATGGACTATCGTAAATCTATCGAGTCTCACAATATGGAATATCCTGTAAAAGAAATATCGTAACACAGTTACGCAATAAAAACAAATGAAAACTGGAAAACAAATATATAATAATAAGATAACTTCAAAATACAAACTTACTTACATTCAATGCCAAAAGCACTGATCAATACTAATAATAAAACCTATCAAAATTATTCGAGCTCGATGCAAAGCTAAATTTTCTTAATGCTAATAAAAATAATGATTTTTAATGATTTGAGTAACTGTCTGATTAATCTTTATATCAAAGTAAAATTCCCTTAATTTCAATAAAATCCCCAAATTTACCATAGACAAAATTAGAATTATTAATTAAATTTATGACGATTTGAATTACAACCCTATTCTTTAATTTCTGAACTTAAAACCCAGATTTTGTCAGCTACTCGCATCCATATATTTCTAATGAAATATATGTAATGAAATTAGTACAAAACTTGAATAAAATTAGACAAACTTTAAATATCCTAACAATAATTAAATAAACTTCACACCGATTCTTGAAAATTATGTGTTTTTTTAAAAATAACAAAGTATCACTTACTACGGCTGAATACAGGTGTCTTACACAATGATTCACTCGTTGTGGATATTCCTTGACTGCAATAGATTTGATAGTGTCGATCCTTGATTTGATTGATGAAATGGCTACTCGGCCCCAAAAGATGTTAAATACGGTGTTTGAACTTTATGATGGTTTTCACACGAATTGTTAATTTAAATGTGTATAATATGAATGAACTCCCAACTTAATAATTTTTATCAGATAAAATAATGTTCATTCGCTTTGGATAAGTTTTACTTGACCAAATTAATCACTATGGTGATTTTTACGTCGTCGAGATTATAATATTACGCACGTAATTTTGTGGATTCCTTATGAACTTTAGGTCAGAATCTTAATAAATCGAAGGACTTAAAAGCATTTGAAATCAAAGTTCGCTTTACTTGCACCCCTGGGCCACGACGATGTTTCAAACATAAACATTTAATTCACCTTAAACCGTATAATCCCGCTAATTCGCGTTAAACTTGCATCGAGAACTAATTTTCTAATTATTCTGGATGACTAAAACTTAATAACTTCGATTCTTCCAGACGCTAAATGTTCTTAATAAATATAATTAACGATCGGCTTTATACACTCTTAAAATAAACGTGATAAGTTCAATAGTTTGTTAACGAAATTCACTACTTTAACACTCGAAATAATGTCTTTATTCACTAATAATTTCTATTATTACTTTCGATTCGACTACCGCTTTAGGTGTTCTTGGTGTATCCAGTACTTATAAAATAATTTTTACAAGTACTGACCGTCGAAACTTTAACTATTTTTGACCCGAAAACTTAGATGTTAAACGTTTTACAAAATGATCTCACAAGTTAGGTGGATTTACAAGACTTCACGTCTTACTTGAGCAGAATCACTTTGTCGAGTGAGTCGATCTGCCTGTTCCCTTCTACTCGTTAACATAAATTTCCTAATTTTTAGGAAGGGTCCCATCCAATAAGAGGTCTCATTTTGGGTTTCCCTCTTCCTTTTTTTCTAATCACTCCCCCAATTTTTATGATTTCTTAAAACTTATTAATGAGTTTGTGAATAATAGATATACGTGCTTTTTGGTAATTTTAACTGCGACATTGTGGCGCGCGGTACTTTTTGATAAACCGTTCACAAGCACTCGTGCCCGTCCTAATGACTTGACTCACAGCCGCTTCTTTGTTCCCTTCTCTGAAAAAGCCATAAAACTCGAGACCGGCTTAACTAAATAATATTAGTTTTCCCAAAACTAGGCCTATAATTGCTTTTTGGATCTCGTTTTATTATTTGCAGCTGTACTTGACTAAAAATATCATTTTACTTTTGACCATGATGTTGACATTTAATTTAGTAATCCCATAAAATCTAGTATTTATTATTTAACGGAAAAATACTCATGTCTCGATGAATAACCACTCTATTTGATAAATACGAGGTACAACTACGAAATTTTTGTACAAACCCGATTTTAAAACATATTATTCTAGATAAAATTGCCTTTAGTCGGCGTATGTAAAAATCACGTCACAGTGTATGTAATACTTGTAGGTAGGTACCTAATGCAGACCTTATTACTGACGACTATAAAAATGACGATGAGACGATAGACGAAAAGGCATGACTTCAAATTGATTTGCGTTCGACTTAGTTAAACTTAAATTAGATTTCAAAACTCGAAGATAAACGAATTACATTATACAATTTCCTAATGTGTAATTTTCAAGCAATTCAATGAGAGCAATAAAATAATTTAGTTTGAACAACATTTGATAACTTTATACCACCTGCTTTCGATTTGCACGAATTGTTTCCCAATATTTTTTCAAGTTGTCGAGTTTTCTCTTATAAACTTTGGACTTGACGTGTGACAAGTATCAAATGTAATGTAAAAAAATATACTAGCTATTGGAAAATCAAATTTTCAAATTTTCTAACCTACTGAGTAATCCAACAAGATCAGGTAATTGAATCAATAATTAGTTTAATCAGTAGTTGAAAATTAACCCAAGTGCATCAAGTTTATGTAATTAAGTATAACACAATAAACCTTTCATTCAATCTTGCATTTGCAATAACAATAACGGCTGCAAGTTTTCTTAAAACTTTAATTAACTTCTTGAATAAATAGAGAAAATTGAATTTACGTGGTTCCTGTAAACAATTACGAAATTATATTCTATATACTGCACGGCACACTTAAATTCATATATAATTTGCTTAGAAATCTTGCTTTTACACGAAACAGTGAGAACTAAAAGAGTAATTTATAGTAATGAACGGTAGCGTATAATAAAGTAATTTTATTAATGTCGAACAAGATTTATAATCCTTTGTTTTTCATAATTTATGTTACTCCTTGTCAATTTTACGGGTATAATAGTGAATAAGATCGAAACATGTCGTTTTTTAAGCTTTTCTTGCAAATTTATTTTGGATCGTTTTGATTGATTGATTGTTTTATCATGCATGCTGTATTTACAATAATGTTATCATAAATTCAAACTTATAATTTATTCTGAGGAAATTTAAAAAAAAAACACAATATGAAAATGTCAATGTAAAGCTGAATGATGTCTTATTTACTTCAAGATAGTAACTTATTTGTAACACTATTAATTTATTTATTGTTAGGTATTTTTTAATTTGTAATTAGTTAATTTTTATTTAATTTGTATTCCATAAATTTTTTTGATTCAGATGTATTTTCACTTTTTAAGTTAAATTGTATGAGAACCAAATTTAACTTAGGTACCTTCATGCAGTTTTATAAACATCAATCTGGAAGAGTTCAACAAAATTATTCAGTGGAAACGAATTAGTAAAGATCAACAATTTATTGCTTTACAACTTTTTAAAACAAAATTTACCCTATACTTAATATAATAAGACATTTTAAAATATATCTCGATATATTTATCGAGATAGAAATAACTCGATATATTTTGAATATCTTATTTATTTATTATCACGAGTTAAAAACTGAACATTAAATCGATTATTATCCACTGGAACTTCACACCGAATTTCATTAAACAATAAAAACAAAAATTTCTATTACATAACTGACTGTAGTAATTGGAGATGTCCTAAAAGCTACAAATTTGCCCCTGGTACAAAAAGTGTTTATGATTTACCTACAAATTACGATTTGACCTGGCGTTTATTATTGAAAACAAAATAAACACTGGCGTGATTGTACGTAATTACAGGGTGCGAAGTGATTTCCAAAGTAGTAACTATAATATATTCTCATGCTTTGCCAAAAAATAGCTCATTTTGTAATATAAATACATATCAAAAAACTGTAGAAAATTGCTTAGTGCAATTTTTGGTGATTCAAAAATAGAGATATGGTTACTATCAAACTTTAGTACAAATTTAAATGTAAACAGTTTAAATTTATCAAGCCACTTTTAAATATAGTTTTATCTATTGTATACAATGGTGGAAAAACACTATCATTATTTAAAATTAACAGCATTAAATAATATTATCTTTAGTTTTGTGATGGTTCATATAAGTAGTTCAACTTGCATTTTAAAATACATAACAAAAATGTACTCCACATGCTGCAAAAACATTATTGTTTATTATGATTCTTTTGTTGCTGTGTACAAAAAACCTACTCTATATAAAAATGTAGGTTATCAGACCAATAATAATTTATTTTATCTTAAATTGAAGAAAAATGATAAATATTTGATCTTAACCGAATTGTTAGAACAATGATTACCATTTTTATCTTAAATCAATAGCTGTATAGTCTGTTAATCAAACGCCAAATAGGAACAATTTAAAGTAATTTCACGTTTAAATATTTTAGAAAAATACAATGATAAAAATCCATTAAATTTCGCTTTACGCTAAAAGGGAAAAAGAATAATGTACGGTAAGGGTTTCTAAACATCTACAACTTGCATTTGATATTTCAGGTGCTCTAGAACACGAAATAATAATAATTTACAAGGAGTTTCTTCAGAAGTACGTAAAAAATGACGGAAATGTAAGAAATGAAATCACAACGAAATAATTTAATCTTTAAGCGTGCCAAAGTGATAAGCAAAATATTATTTTATGAACTTAAATCACTTATTTATTATTTATTGATCTATAAATTCCATTCAAGCTCACCAATTTTTGTTCTAATCTAATAAAATCAATAGACGTGCGCTTCTGCCTAATAATAATTAATACTAGTCCTCTTGTGTAATTTATCAACAAAAACATCACATTACAATCAAGTGTACACTTGAAAGGGTAATTTACTCAAGTTATAATAATTAGAAGTAGTGGTTAAAGCAAAAGTGAAGTCAACGTAAAATGGTTTCAAAATACTTCATATTTTTCAGTGCGTTATTATTAGTGATAATGATTAGTGTAAATTCATTTAGTCTTGGTAAAAAATTGACGTATAATGGAAATTATCCCGAAGCAAATAATCAAGTTAATGTAAGTGGCCTAATTCGTTTAAAATTACCATATATATTTCATATCTTTTTTTAAAAAGCACTGTGTAAATATTATTTATTTATGAAAGAGATACAAATTTATTGGAAAAGTAGGTTTTTACAACATTAAAAGAATTTAGCCTACCAAAATTGTTTTATTTTTGCAAGAGTTGATAAAATAAATTTTGTTTTCATGTAAACCAATTTTTTTGTTAATACATTAAATAGTAAAGAGTTGATTACTTTATTATCGTTCATAAATGATTTGAAACCGTAGGAAGTTTTTAAATAAATAATCGGTTTATAAATTATTCGACCTGTTTAATTTACTTTTTTTGTATTCAAATAAATATTTTTTTAAGGAACAAGAATATCCGCATAGTGACAAAACTCTTTTACCCTTAACTGCCCGAAGTCAGTTGGCGTCGATATTTCTTCGATTATGTACAAAAGTTTCAAATTCGACTTGTGAGGATTCTGCCTGTATTAGGAGATGTCAAGAAGAACTAAGGAATCATGCAAATCACATCCAAGCAGAGAAGATAAAAAATTTTACAAACATAAATGCTGAATCACATCTAAATGAATCTATTAATTTGTTGTAAAGTAAATAATAAAGTAATAAATACCACGTTAACAACAATGCTTACAAATTTAGGAAGAAGTAAAAGTAGATTTCCTTAATTTTATGTTCTAAAAGAAAACCAGGATGTTATTATGGTTGTCAACCCTAATGGTTTTCAGTTTAGAAGTAATTGCCTTAGTCAAATGATTTTCTTCCCAGTTTCTCCTAGTAGTAATTTTCTTTTTAAGCTTTTTATTTTAATTATTTCTAAAATCGTTTGTTTTCTTTTTTCTCCTTTAGAGACTGAAATTAAATAAAAAATAAAAACAAATCAAATTAGAGAGTAAACCAGGACTACTGCAGCGGAAAGAAGTATTAAATAAATCTAAAGTCTTTGTGCATTATTACCTTAATTTACTTGTTGATCGAGAGGTTTCGCTTTAATAAATAAAATTTTTAATTAAATTATTAATAATATTACATATAGGGTGTTCCGTGATTACTTGGGCTGGATTCTTTCCTATATGCCGGTGTCCTGTAAGGTTCTACTGTTGAAAATTGCGGTGCGTAATTGTAACTTGGTTCGATTTACAGGCATTTATTAATAATGTGTCTCTGTTGCGCAATTGGTTGGCGCGTTCGGTTGTTAACCGAAAGGTTGGTGGTTCGAGTCCACCCGGGGGCAACATTTTATATGCGTTCGAGCTAGGTTATCAAATGAAAGTTTTTCAAAAATTAAATGAAGTATTTGTCAATTGATGGAAGGAATAATGCGAAATGGGGAGGAGTTATATACCAAAACGTATATATTTTGAATTGAAATCATCAAGAATTTTCAGCAAATATTTAAAGTACTCTACATGATGTCAACTGTATATTATCTAATTAAGTTTAAATTTTTAATCCTGGACCAGCCGCCAATTTCTAGGATTGACAATAGAAGATATATTTTATTTATTTATCTAAATAAAACAATCCATTTACCCCTTACCGATTACGACCCTTAGCGTAATAAATGAAGATTTAAAACACAAAGATAAATATTAAATTGCAAACATTGACAATCAAAATAGTTAAGGGGTTGTAAAGTTTTAGAGCGAATGTCATAAATTTTCCGAACTAACAGAATATAAAGAGGTTTTTTTATTTAAAAGATGTAAATCGAAATGTCTCAAATTTCAATTATTTTTATCAACAAGCGAAAATTTGCATAACAAAAAGGGAAATTAAAACGAACACAAAATGTAATTAATTGAATAATTATTATTTAAATAAAGAAAAAATTAAAACACGCTATTATTTGCTTGTAAATGTAAAATGTTAAAAGAATTTTAGTGGTTGAAAATATAAAATTTGAACTTCATTTAACAGTCATTTGAGACAATTTTAGGAGTACATCATCGTACGGTCTGATTGGAATAAAATTGGTTTCCAATGTAAAAGCTTTTAGAAGTCATTTTTAACTGCACGCATTACAACAAAATGTGGTAGGTACTTAACAAAGCACTGGGTGGTTTATAATCAATTTTCAATTTGTGTAAAAAAATTAAAACGATCCCATTTTATCTTATTATTTTTATCCAATGTACCAGATGTGCATAAAAAGAGAGAATGCCCATTAAAATGATATTAGCCAAATAATTTTTTTGGTATATACGTACAAAAACTTGAAGCAGAGGAAAGTATCGAATTATTGATTTTGAATTCATAATTAATGGCTTAATTTACTAAGGAAACAAAAAAGATGGTTTTTAGAATTAATTATTATTCCATTCAAAGTTTATTTTAAATCGGCTGGAGATAAATGGAGAAATTCCAATAGAAATAATCGTTTCGATTGTAGTTTAGACCTTTCGAGGTGGACGTAACGCATTCTACCAGAAGGTAATTGAGGTATAAGATTAAATGTAATCGTTAATTTAAGATAATTGAAAGCTTAATTGAAAGCAAAAAAGCAGTGGTGAGTATTTTTGGATCAGCCAGCACTACCATTTCATTAAAAATGTAATACAGTTAAGACTGCACCTTCACAAAATAAAACATTACAAATACAATTAGGATAACCATCCGTAATTAAAAATCGATTTACTTGCATGTTTCAGTAACATTCAAAAAAATTTTCTCTCTAAACTGTTGCCCCAAAAGGTTACAGAAAATTTTCGTACAAAATGTAAACTGCTTGAAATACCTACACGTTATTAAAAAACGTTTTAAAAAGCATTTTCATTATACTGCCAACATGAGATAAAATTCAATCAAATTAAATTTATATTTAACTTTTTCAAAATAAACTTTTAAGCAGTTTTCTTAAAAATTTATATCTGCTTTAAAGTGATAAAACTTCTTTTAAAATATATAATTAAAGCGTAAAAGAAATTTTTATACTTTCAATTATGTACAAAGCGTACTTTAATAACCTCATCAAAATTTTCTGTGCCGAATAATAAAATCATTTTTGTTTTTGTATTTTTTCTTTGATAGAAAATTGATGTTTGCTGAAAATAACATTATGTAAACTAAACTTTTCTCCTCTGATATTTCCCCTAGGAAAAACTTTTTTTGATACAGGTAGATAGGACTTCTCTATTATAATAAAACAAGACAAACAAATTTGGTTGTCCATTTAAGTTTGCTTTGCCTTAATGATACGATAAACTTAACTAAATTAGGAAGCATTATTATGCTTTGTACTGAAATTAAAGTCTTAATGGATTGATATTACAGGAAAGTGGAATTTTAGTCTTTTATTGATTTCGCGTTGTTATTGTTTAATTTGTTTCCTCTGCACCTTAAAAAACACATTCGTGACACCTTGAGCGATTAATTAAATTTATAATAATCCTCTAAATCGAGAAATTAGTCGTACAAGCTTAAAATTGTCACGCCAAGTTTGCTTAAAAGTGTACTATATGTTGATTAAATTGTTAATTTTGGATTCATCCTTCTAATTAACCAGTTTATACGTTTATTTTGAAGTTACTTGTAATGCTTATTTTAAAAGGACCATATAATTAATCCTTATTACGCACCAGTAAATCTTTTTAGGTGTATTAATAATTTCTGAAATAAATCACTTTCTTTTGGAAACTTTTTTTAAAGAAATTATTACGATCTTTTTATCTGCGTCAAGTAAGTCTTTAAGTTGCGAAAAATGAGGGTAATGTAACAATTAGTGAACCGTACCAACAATAAATTAAAAATCGCGTTACTTTTATAACTTTTTTCTGAAGAACAAAACAGTAGTTCCCATAGAGATGTGACTGAGTTCCCGGGTTACGTCCCCGAAGAATACCGCCTTAGGGAGGTCAGAAGACTTACTTGAGGTTAGCTTATGGAAATTACATTGTATTATGGATGAAAGATATTTCATGTCCATTCCCAGAGTGTTTTACTTGACATTATTTACATAAACGTTTGTGGAAAGCGGTTACTGAACGTGATGTTGCTTGTAGAAAGGAAAGCAACGGAAAGTTGTATTTTATTATACCGAGAACATTTTAGTGTGTAAATACGTTAAACTTCCATTGCTGGTTTAAACTAATCTCGATCAAAGAATAATATAATAAGTAATAACTGACATTTACAACTGAATTTACGATAAACTTCAGCAAATAAAAATGCTTGCAGCGTGCAATAAATCACAGTTTACTTCTTAGATCTTAGTGTAAATCTATATAGTTTTGTAGTTTAGAAATGTAAGAAGTAATACAAGCAGTTTTAATAAAAGAAATGTCAAACGTAGTTTTAACTTGTTGAAAAGTTCACAACATAACTTAATTTTTAATCCCAGTGGAAGTTTCAGTGAGGAATTCGGTCAGGATTTTATAAAATAAAACAATGAATTTTCTTTTTCGGACTTTATTGTCCATCTTTATTACTTGTTGTTTTCGTCGATCATTCACCCTTACCCGCAACAAATCGTGCCGACAGCTCAAGTCGCGAAGGTCATGGGTTTACTCGATCTTTATCCAAGGGAACGATGGTTTTACATAGCTCTCTCTAATAATAGGGGTTGTCTTGACCGCAAAAGAAGGCGCCACTCTGTTTAAATCAGCAGTGGTGCCATCTTACGGGAGATCTAGATTCACAAGAATTTTAAGCAAGAATAGACCCAATTAATTTAAGTAAATTTTAATAATTAAAATGTTTTACTGAAATTACTAATAATATAAATAATTCTCATGATTATGACTGTTTTTACGATTGAAATGTATCAAACAGAATAAGTATTAATTTAAAAAACTTCCAGGCAAATTTTTTTTTAATAATAAGACAACATCAAAAAGATCTTTGAGCAGTTCTATAATTGAAAATTCTTATTATTAAATTTAATATAAAAACAGAAGTTTCGAATTTCATTGCAGCCAATTTGAAATATTATATAAAAATTGTAAGGCACAAATCATCGTTTTAGAACAATAGCAGGAAGCTTAAAAAAAATTGCTTATATCAATCAATCGAAAAACTCAATACTGAACATAATGTACATGTTTAACAACAAAATTCTGTTACGTTATTATTGCAATATTGATGTACCTATTTACATTGTAGTTCCTATTGCTTCCATTTACAGAGCTACACAATTTACCATAAAAATGAGATTTGATACATTAGTATTGATTTTATAAAAAATAAATGAACATTTTCCTGAGAAATAACACAAGGACAAATTTTTATGATGCCAATTATTACGTTTACAAATCAAAGCCATGAAATTCAAATTTTATAAGTGAATTTACCTTTTTTAAAATATTTTACTCGACATCAAAGGGGATAAAATGTAAATATAATTGTCAAGTTATTGCAGATTAACTTACCACAACAGTACACCCCAAACCCTGTAATAAAATCGACCCTCTGAGACACCTCCACCCCTAACTAGAGGGTTGCCCAAAACAGAGATCAGAGTCTGTCGCAATCTTGAGAGAACCTCTCCAGTTTGTGTAGCCACGATATTAATAGACTAGCCTTCGATTCATGGTCAAAACTAGACCATCCAGATAATACAAGAATTTCTCAAAGTAATCCGTAGCCTCCAAGAGATAACGATGTTGAAAGGTTTTGGTGTCCCAAGTAACATTTTAACCTGGGAAATTTCTGGCATTTGCCTGTCAGTGAAAACTCACCCAGGACCTGCTCCTGTGGCAGGAGTGAAGCAAGCCTGCTACAGGTGCTGTCTGAGTAATTTGGCGCATGAATTTACCTGAGGCAGCCCTGTGGCACACTTGGGAGAAAGCAAGCTGGTGCTGGCGCAAACCTGCACCACGCTTGTCGCACACCTGAGAAAAGCCTGGGGCAACCCTGAGAGAGGATTGAGGGTAAGTCGGAGGCAGGAATGAGGCAAGTCTGCTACAGGTGCTGTCTGAGTAATTTGGCGCACGAATTTACCTGAGGCAGCCCTGTGGCATACTTGAGAAAAGCCTGCAACGGTTTTGATTTCCACGTGTCAAAAAAAAATTTATTGTAAATAATTTTCAAAAAATGAAAAAATTAATTTATTTTTCCAAAAATCGTCATAGAAACAACACTTCCCTGCGTATCTACGCGCAGGGAAATTGAATTATACTGACTAGTCCGGTAATGTCAGTAATTGATTTTTTCAATGTGTTTTGACACATTGACAAACTTGATTTTTGCTCATTTTAAAAATGTTGTTCAAGTTTTGACACATTGACAATCTTGATTTTTGTTCATTTTAAAAATGTTGTTCAAAAATTTCGATTTTTTACGATTTTTGGAAAAATTTAATACAAAATACGTCAGGAAAATATCTCACTTTACTCGGAGCTCTAAAATACTCGGCACAAAGTGCCTCGTATTTCAACATTGCTCCTCGTCAGTAATATATCATTTTCCTGACTTTCATGTAAATAACTATTAATTTAATTAATTTCTTAACTTAATATCCTTTTTTAGTATTCTTTTCTCTATTAATTAATTATCTATTATTATATTTTTTAATTCTCTTATTATGGTTGAACTCATAAATTACGATTTTCTCCTAATTATTTCATTTGATGATAGTTGGTCCTGAATTTATCCACGGGTTGCGTCTGCTGGAGTCTGTAAATCTGTAAATATAATTATAAATTTTAAAAATCTTACCGGAGCTGGGAATCGATCCACGGGCCTTCTCACTTGTACTTCGTTAACCTGGAGTGTTATGCACTACGCCACCAAGTTTAGTTGTAAAAATCATGATTTGAAAACCTGTGATTATAATCATATACATTTTTTTAGATTGATCAAATATTGTCTATTTAATTAAATGAGTTCAAAACACATTAACAACAAAATTAGTTATTAATTATGAAGCAGGAATTAAAGAAAAATTAATTTCCCACGTTAATTTCCTATGTTCACATCGGCGATCGTCACCCGGTATAAAGGCACGTGTACCTACTAATTTTTGAAATTTTTTGAAAATATAGGTTTTTGGTAAAAAATTTAAATTGATGGTTAAACAACCAACATTAATGCCTGTTTTTACCAACAATTTATTTAAGAATTTCCTAGTAAAGAATTACTTTAGCTAGGATTCCATAAATGTGATTGGTAAAATTTGACATAGTATTGACATAAAAAATTCATATGTCAAATTTGACCAATCAAATTTATGGAATCCTAGCTAAGTAATTCTTTACTAGGAAATTCTTAAATAAATTGTTGGTGAAAACAGGCATAAATGTTGTACAAACAAATTTTGTTTGTAGATTTTGAGGGAGTTGTATAATTAATAGATTAATAGGAATAATAGGCAAAAACAGAACTGACTTAGGAACGCTAATAAACGTTTTAAATATTGGTAATAAAGTTTCTCTATTGGTGAGTCAGATCTGTTTTTGCCTAACTACCCTGTCTCTAATAATTAAGTAGGTATTATAATCTTATGAACTATTTACAAATTTAAAAATTTATTACGTGTATCTACGTAATTAAATTAAAGGTACGTGTATACTAATCTTTTTTAAATTTTTTAAAAACACGTGCCGGACGGCCTTATGCATCTTTTGTTAATTATTATATCGTAAATTTGATTATCATATATTTTTGGTAAAAATTTTAGTGAACGAACGTCACCATCAACGTCACAATTAACCGAAGACAAGATTGCGTTATCCGATTCAATTGCAACTTGCAAGTAGGACTAAGTTTTTTTCTAAATTTATTTGCCGTAATTCATTGTCGGCTTATAGTAGGTCAAACCTACTTATCCCTTTTTACCTGAAAACCATGGGATTAATTTAATTTAAAAGCCATGTAACGGTATTACTCATTTTTGGAATTTCCTACATTTGTTGTAATTATTTTGTTGCAGGTTGATACTTGTTTTATAACTTATCAATATATTAGGGTACTGTTACAATGCAGTATGCAAACTAAAATATACAAACAGCTTTTAATTAACTTTGACCTGTAGTGATTATTGTAGTGAAAATTATAAAAAAAGGAACAAATTTAAGAAGGTGTATGTGAAATGAGTGGAAAAAAGAGAGATGGTACTTTGTTATCTTTTTTTACTAAAACCCCCAAAAGGATAAAATTAGATGACGACAGCAATACGGATAATGCAGTGCCTGTTGCAAGTGAGCACATCAGTGAATATGAAGTGGAAGAAGTGATTTACAGTCGCCCTAGTTTCAGTGGAAATATTCTTAAATAATATATTTATTTGTAATAACTACCGAAAATTTTACATAAGGCTTTTTACAAGTGCCCCCCCCCCCGAAATGAAATCCTGGCTACGGGCCTGCTGTTAAAGATGTTTTAGCACTTTTATATAATACTTTTAACTTAATTTTACCAAAAGATGCAAGAACATTGATGAATACTCCAAAAAATAAAAAAAAATGATTTAATATTAAAAAATTTTATTAAACAATAAATTATTTGTTCTAATTTTGAAGATACCTTTTCAATATCGGCAATATTTGCTCAATCCCATGTAATTTATTAACAAATCCACAACTGTTTTGAAGGGATACACCACTTCTTTTTCAAAGACACAAAAACTTTGAGTAGAAGAAGTGGCTTATTCCTTCGAAACAATTGTCAATTTTTTAATTCGCTACTGCTGGGTCCTCCTGGTTCTTCTGATTTTCGTGGTTCAATCTGTTCAAAGTAAATTAAAGTGATTTAAATGTTTAATTAAGAGCGCGCTGCAAATTTTGATGCAAAAACATGTTCAACAAATGGCGTGCCCTAAAATATTAATCTTTTCTACGAATCTTTGAAATCTTTATAATTCTGTATTGGTGAAAAGATTAGTATAAAAGATTAATATTTCAGGGCGCGCCATCTGTTGAAACATGTTTTTGCATCAACATTTGCAGCACGCTCTTAAGATTTGGTTGGAGAACAATATATTGTAACATTATTATACAACCCAGTAAAAATTGATAGGGTTTTGTATTATTCTTACTTACCTTTTACGAAGAATAAATCAAAACAATATAAAATTATTTTGTTTAATTCTGCAAAACTTACCTAAACACATGGTAGTAATAAAAAAATGAGTCTGCGATATGAGTATAATGAAAATGAATGAGATAGAAAAAAAAATTTGACATACGAAGATAATGCGAACGATGCGAACGAGTATCTACGAACTAGTTCGAGATTGGCTTGGCGCCGAGGCTACACAGGCCAGGCGCCGGAGTGCGCAGGAGATCTGCAAGTTATTCTCAGGTATGGCTTCATAACCTGACACTGGCTTGCACCAAGCCAAGCGCAGGACATTCTCAGGTATCGCTAAGTAACCTGTAAATTACTATTTATTTGGAGTCAGCCAGGCCTGGCGCAGGCTTGGCAGGTAAAATTTGATTTTGCAGGTAATTGCCAGGATTGAAATGTTACTTGGGGTGTCAAAAACAACAACACAAAAAACGGTGCCAACCGTAGAGAATCGGTAATGGTCGATAGACTGGTTCAACAAAACTGCGTAGAGTTAGTGAGAATAAAAGAGCTTCTCCTATCACCCCTGCCCATCAGATGGTTACATAGGCCGGACTACTTATCTTAAACGACTTGGCATGAAATAACAGTGACGTTAGATCAAGAAAGTGGTGGATACTTACGAAAAAAGTGAGTGCATCATATAGAAAGGTCAAAAATTGGTGCCATAGCAAATAAGCTCTTCTGTAAATTTGTTATCTAGAAAACCACGGTATTTATTTGTAATAACCTAAATTCCCCTACAGGGGAGATTTGATCAGTTCAATCAATCAAGGGCTTTTCCATTCCTGTCGGAATATTGCCACTTCTATTGAAGTCTTTACAATCCATTTCACGAGGTGGATTAATCCTCTTTTGCTACTCTTTTTACTACAACTTTTCGCCACAGCGTGTGGATGTCCACCGGAAGGCCGGGCTAAGAAATTCTGCGAAGTCCGCGACTTGAACCCAAAATTTCCGCTCCGTAACTCAACCAGCGATTACATCACTCCACACCGTGGTCTTTTGATCAGTTCACTTATTGAAAATGTAAATAAAAATGATTAAATGCTGAATGTTATGTATGCGAAGCCTATGAGATAACCTGCAAGATGGAAGATTAGATACTAGAACACATTAAAATTAAAAGAATATTGACAATAACCATAAATTTATAATGGATTAAATAATTCATAAATAGAAATAATAACAAAACTAAGTATTAAACTCAAATATTAAAAATTAAACGAATTAACTTCAACATGCAAATCGTCAATTATTAATGAATTAAAATATATGTGTTTCTGCTGAATAGTAATATGAATTACTATACTAATTATAATTAATAAATTAAACTAACGATGAGGTTCATAATCATAAATAAATTAAATTTAATTGAACAAAAAGTTGTATGTAAAATATTAAATATGTTTGAAAATCTAAATTATCTTTAATCTTAAGTAATTTAAAGTTACATTATATAGAAATTGATCAGATTTAAAAGTATAAAGCAATGCAAGGTACTTAATTCAAAATTTCCGCAAAATATGTCAAAAACATAGTTTTTTCAATTCAATTCAACAGACTCTATTATTTTTTTGACATATTACAAACACATTGTCTCCTGCAGCAACCAAGTTGCTACAGAAGACGGTTTTTATATACATAAAATTTTCGCTGCTCCTGCGTAGCATATCAGCGTCCATATGGTCGTTTTAGATGTTTGGCGTCCTCATACGTGGGCTACTTCCTGGAAAACGAGTGTAAAAACCAGGCGACATGATTAGCGTGTAAGTGGCGTGTTTGTAGTTTACAACATTATGTTGTGAATGAGTTTATGTTTGATACGCCTGAAGGGCAAATTATTTTTGTGAATTGTGTTAATGTGGGCTGTAGTTTGGTTCCGCTTGACCGTGTGATCGAAAAATTTGACTGCGGCATGATGAATTTTTGTGGGAAGTCGGGGCATGTTTGCTAATTCGTGTAGATCGTATAAATCGGTGTATTTGTGGGATCCGGTGATCACTCGGAGGCACTTGTTCTGGGTACGTTGTAGGATAAGGATGTTGGTGCGAGCAGCTTTGCTCCACACCGGGGAAGCATAAAGGAGTATAGGTAAAATCATGGTTTTATAAATCTGAAGGCGGATATTTGGATGGAGTTTATTTCTACAGGAAAGAAGCGGGAAAAGGGCGTGCATTGCACGAGTGGCTTTCTTCGCGGTTTCTAAAAAGTGATCTTTAAATGTCAGTCGTTTGTCTAGGACAGTGATTCTCAACCACTGTGCCGCGGCACTTTTGTGTGCCGCGGAAATTCTAAAAGTGTGCCGCGAAATTTTAGATATATAATTATGTTAATATTATTAAATAATATGATTTAAAATTATTTTATTTCGCACATTTAAAATTATTATCATAAACTATTTTACGCAGTGTGTTATAGGTAAGTAAATAATTTTTAAACTTTTCTTTTTCTTTGTGTGCCGCCAAATTTTGAAATCTTTAAAAGTGTGCCGCAACAAAAAAAAGGTTGAGAATCACTGGTCTAGGATAACCCCCAAGTATTTGGACGTCGGCGTCGATTTAATTTCTACTCCGTTCATGTTAAGTTTGTTTGTCATTCTGTCACGTTTTTGTGAAAATGTGGTCGTGGTAGTTTTTGCGGCGTTAACCTGCAGCCGCCAGTCATCGTAGTAGTCAAGTACCTTATCGGCGTGTATTTGTACTTTTTCGATGGTCTCGTCCTTGGTTTTTGCGGCTGCGGATACGCCGGTGTCGTCCGCGTAGAGAGTGAGTGTGGTGTCGTCCGTTTTTGGTATGTCGTTTATGTAGTAGTTAAATAATGTTGGGGAGAGGATGGCGCCTTGAGGGACACCGGCCGGTATGGGTTGTGGATTTGATAGTGAGTTGTTGATTTTGACCTGGAAGGATCGGTTTGAAAGGAAGCTGGCTAACAATTTTATGATATGAGTTGGGAATTTCAAGACTAATAGCTTATGTAAAAGGCCGTCGTGCCAAACGGTGTCGAAAGCCTTTTCCATATCTAGAAGGACAGTGGTTGTAGATTTATCTTTATTGAAGTTGATGGTGATATCGTTGATTAGAATGGCAAGTTGAAGGGTGGTGGAGTGGTTTGTACGAAACCCAAACTGTTCTTTTATTAGAAGGTTATTTTGGGTTTCGAACGCTTGAATTCTGTTAAGTAAGATTTTTTCAAGTATTTTGGATAAAGTTGGGAGTAAACTGATGGGACGGTAGCTTGAAGGGAGGTGTTTAGGTTTGCCTGGTTTAGGGATGGGAATGACTATAGCGGATTTCCAGGCTTTTGGGAAATACTGGTTTTTTAGGCAGGCGTTAAGGATATAATAAATTTGGACAAGGAATTTTTTGGGGAGCTTTTTTAACATGTAGGTGCTGATTTTGTCCCGGCCGGGAGCTTTGTTTTTGAATTTTTTAATAATTTGTTTAATTTCATTGGGACAGGTTAAATCGGAAACTGGGGTGGGTGTTTGGGAATTATTAATTGTGTTAATTGAGGTGAGTACTTGGTTGTCGATGTCAGGATTTATTGTTCTGTTTGTTAAATTGTGATGGGAGAGGTAAACTTCAGCGATGGTGTTTGCTTTGTCGAGGTCAAATATTATTTGGCCTTGATTAGTGTGGAGGACGGGAAATTGTCTGTTGGGTTCGTCGTTTTTAAAGGTTTTGGCTAGCCGCCAAACTTTTTTAAGGTTTGATGGGGTAATGTTACTTAAAGTTTTGTCCCAGTTGTCTTGTTTGATTTTACTTATGTCATTACTTATGTCGTTTGTCAGTTTGTTTATTTGGTCTTTAAGTTGTGGGTAATGGTGTCGTTGGTAGATTTTCCTTAATTTGTTTTTATTTTTTATTTTTGTTTTGATTTCCGGGGTAATTTTAGTGTTGTAGTCAGGTTTAGGGGTATCCTTTGTGTTACGGTTGTATGTTTTAATTAATGTCTTTGTGAATTTGATAATTGCGTCGTCGATGTCTTCGTTTGTGGCAATATTGCGGATGATTTCCTTGTCCAGAAGCTCCCGTCCGAAAGCGGTCCAGTCGGTTATGGTACGGGGTCTTGGTGGAGCAAATGGTAAAGTGATGGATTCAATTTCGATGAGGACTGGAAGGTGATCAGAACTTAGCTTTTGCAACACAGATGTGTTTGCGACAGCTAAGTTGTGAGTAATCGCCAAGTCGATCGTTGAAGGAGAATGAGCGGTGCAACCGGGGATGTGGGTGGGGCCGTCTGGATATTGAAGTAAAAGTGGGAGCGGGTGCGTTGCGATGTAGTCGAGGAGGCTACGACCGTTTTCGTTCGGGGTCCCCTGGCTCCAACTAAAGTGGATAGAATTGAAATCGCCCGCAATAATTGCCTTACTAGAATTTTGTATAATTTTGTTGATGTCGTTGAAGTTGTGTCGGTTGAGTGGGTTTAAGTAATAATTTGTAATTGTTAGGTCATTTAATTGTATGGTTTGGGTCTCAGCCTCGTCGGTGGTAATGTTTGTCATTGCCGGGTTGAGAGTATTTTTAACGTAAGTTAAAAGACCCCCTCCGGCTGTCTTCGGCTGGTTGTACGTTATGTAGTCGGTCAGTTTTGGTGGACGTCTTTTGTTAAGTTTCGTTTCTTGTACTAAAATTATGTCGGGTTTTATGTCATTCGCTAGGACCGCCAGCTCGTGCACTTTCCGGTAGATACCGTTCGCGTTCCAGGAGATTAAGGTTAGATTGGCTTTATTTGACATCGTATTTAATTGCGATTTCATTTAAGATTGTGAGTTTCTGAAACGCATTTTTGACTCCAGTGAGTCGCTCCGTACATTCCATAATCATGGCGAATGTTCGGGGTAAATCTATGAGCTCGTCTAACGCCCTAACCGCCTGCATTACGCGATTAATGTCTACCGGAGTTTCTGAAGGGTCAGTTGGGTCGCTGCTAAGGGTTTGTTGAAATTGCTGTTGCACCACTTGAGGAGTGGTGAACTGGGTCATGGTTGAACGCGCTGGGAGAGCAGGGAAGGATTGGATATTTGCAATATTTAAAACGGGAGCGGGTTGGGATGGTGACTGTGTGGTGGTGTTCCGCCTAGCAGTTGCACTCACCTTAGATGCATAGTCCACGTACTTCGGGCACTCGGACCAGTTGGCAGCATGAGATCCTCCGCAGTTGCAGCATCGAACTCCGTCATCTTTGGTGGTTCTTGGGCAGGCGGCTGTTGAATGTGGAAGGGTGCACTTAAGGCATATCGGATTTATGTTGCAGTGCGCGCTGCCATGACCGAAGTTCTGGCAGCGAAAACACTGCAGGTGGTGAGTGCGCTGGTGCACCTCCTCAAAGCGCACCACGATGGGACCCAGGGTTCTTACTGCTTTAATGGCACACATCGTGGTGCCGGCGGCGAAATTGACCAGGAATGATGGGGTCAAGTCCTGAAATTTATTCTTGAGCTGGGTGATTTTGATTGTTTGGATTCCATGTTCTTGAGCCAGCTGCTCTTTTACATAAAGTGGGTCCATGTAAGGCGAACCCTTCATCACCAACTTTATCGTGCGGTCTTCTTTGTAACCATATGTGAAGCCTTGCGGGCCACCTGGAACTAGGATGATTTTTTTTAGTCCTTCGTGATCCTCTCTTGTGTTAGCATAAATCCAGGTTTGCCCGCGTACGTGCTGTATTCGGACGTTTTCTTTTACAATGGGTTTGATGGTGGCCATAAACTTCCGTAAATCGCCAATTGGGGTTGCCAGTACTATGGGTGGTGGTCTTTGGGCTCTTGGGACTGTTGGTGTTGCTGGTTGGGCTCCGGAGACCCCCTGGGGAACGGGTGGCCTTGGTCGGCGTTGTGAAGAGACTATTTGCCATTTGGGTTCCGTGATGGCTGGTTTTGGTGGTTGTTCAGGCGCTTTTTCGAGAATTCCAAAACGATTGTATAGTTCTATGTTCGGTGCGACTACATCGAACACTTGATTGTCAGTGATATCCATAGAAGCGTCTGGTATAACGATATTTGAAGCGGTGGGAGACGGAGCAATAGGCTTGAAGACGATAGAGGCGTCTGAAGCGATATCGTTAAGATTTGCCTCTGCTATGGCCTTAGTAGCCAGTTGGATACTTGAGATGGTGGCGGGTAACGGGGGTATCTGTTCACTCGTTGCCAATCGTTTGACTTTTTTGGTACTGGGGGGATGGAACCGCTCCGAGCGCCGTTTCTGGAACTTTTTGACGTCGGGTACGTCAAACGTTGTGACTGGAGTGTTGGTCAGTTTGTGCCTTTAAATAGGCAGGCAAACTGGTTCGACTTAACAAAACCTTGCAGCACTAATGTAGGGACGACTGTCTCGCTCCGTTACTTTCGTTCCTAGTTTAATTTTGCTGACAGTTTGAATAAATGTCAAAATTGTAAACGAAAACATAAACTGAAATTAACACAAAACAGAAAATTAAACTCGAAAATGAACACAATTGAATCAGATAAATTATAAAGTGACACTAGAAAGTAATATTAACAAGAAAATGTTTAAATTAATGCAATTAATGTAATTTGAGTAGGAGCAGATTTGAATACGTGTATTCGAAACCGTAACTAACGAATTTCCTCAAAAAAAAAAAAAAAAAAAAACATAGTTAATTTATGAATAGGTGTGAATTGCAAAAGTTGATAATTTTGATAGTTTTTCACAAAAGTAAAGTGAAAGAAATGATCGACATTGAATTTTCCAAATGAAGTTTTTTTTTTACAAAAAATTGTAAAAATGCAGCTTCTATCAATGGTAACTGGAGGTCAAATCTGCCGAACATTTTTTGCGAATGTGATCCATTTACTTCGACTGCGGCTAAAGAAAAACACATTGTGGGACTGTAGGAGATAAGCGGGGTTTGCATCCGCCGATCACAGTCTCTGCTTGGCTAAATCTCGATTTGGATAAACAGAGTATGAACAAAATATCAATACTGGTCGTATTTCTGTGAGATTTACGCAGCCAATTGACCATTGAGTACAGTACATAGTACATCTTGAGTAAAGATTAGAATGTAACCAACCAAAAAAAATACAGGGTGCGGCAGGGAAACTGCCTTATTTTAAATATAAATAACACAAACAGCATAAGAGATATGAGTTTAATTATTTTTCCATATCACAAAGAGACATGTACAGTTTTTATTTACTATGTTTTAAAAATTATATCATTAAGATGGCCTCCGTTCTAGTCAACGCATTTAGGCAGTCGAGTATTGAAGCTTCTCTCCACTTTTTCCAGCACATCGACGGGTATGTTGTCGATAACAGCTTGAGTATTCTTCTTCAGTTGAGCTGAGAGTTGAGAAAGATGAAAATGATACTCATCGCTGAAGAACACCAGGGCGTCATGAGGCTCGTATATTGTCAAGAACGGATTCGCATGCATTTTTCCGTAAAAGAAAATCACGTGGATTACGTTTTTGCACCAGTACCAATTTGTATGGATGAAATGCAGTTCTTTATCAAGAATTCGTTTTACAGAACGATCAGACATCAACAGTAGCTGCATGTTTGCGCCCAGGAGATCGCAAAATTGACTGCCATACCTGCTCAATGTTTTCGGGTATCTTGACCGTTCTTGAACCTCCAGGATTTTTTTCTGCACATCAGCGGTTTTCGTAAAGCTTTCCACCCATAAAAGAACCGATTTCCGATCAAGAACACGACCCTCGAGCGCGATAATAAAGTGATTCCTGAATACACATTGTATGGGGACGATTGAACGGTCGCTTGAAAAGTACTTCAAAAGTCTCACAATATAACAAACGGCTCAAAGTTTTAAGAATGCAAATTCGAGGAAAATCTTGCTGTAACCTTAAATAATGGGAGTACAAAGTTGATTTTACATTGCAGTACAAACAATTTAAATGAATAAAGAAATAAATGCGAATCGGAATTTACTAACGTAAGCAAGGCTACCAAAATAAACGAGTACCTAATAATTATTATTCAAAAATAGGGATATTAAATTTATTGGCAATAAAAAAATTTAATTGTATAGCTTGCACGTATTTAAATAACATTACAATGATTTAAAATACAAAATTCAGTTAACTTAAATTTATTGTACACGGTTGACCGCAATAAAATTACATTACAATAATTATTAAAAATGAGAAATGTAGTTGAAAATATTTTGGTAAATTATTCGTATCGGAAAAGAAGTAATTTTGGAGACAGTGATTTAGAAAATAAGTGGATTCATAAATCGATAATCGAGTAAAAGTAATCGAGCCGGATTAAAATGTTATTATTATAATTATTATTATAATTACATTTTAATCCGGCTCGATTTACAGGTGCATGTACTTTTCGTCCTCAGCTATTACAATAATTCAAACACATCCAAATAAAAAAGTCATTAGTTTTTTGGATGGCATCCCTTACATAAATATTTTTAGAATTAAATTATTATCTTCTCCTTCCATACAAAGTCATTATTCGCTATTATTTGTAAGATACAGGCCCCCATGGAACCCATTGCTCCTGTATTGTGGTGAAACCAAAGCTGATGATACTGTTACAGTTATTAGTTTACATTTGAGCAGTCAGAAGCACTTACTCTTTTGGGCCCTCAATTTTCACACGCTTTCATACAGCTGAAGTTGATGGAACGCTAAAATCTTGATGGACTTGACCCAGTTATAGTTTTCTTTTGGGGTTATGATTACCTTAAGGAAAAGATCTACGCTAATAAGACGACGATGATTTGAAACCAGAAGGATAAAATAGGATCAGTTATTACAAATATACAGCCATAAACTTAGTCAAAAGAGCTAATACTTACCAATATCGTGTTCCATGTTTAATGGAATTTTTGTTGGGAAGAAGCTTGTATTTGAAGTTATTACCCTTTACATGATCAACAGAATATGCATTATTTAGTTAGTTTTTAATATAATAAATTATATTTGTAGTTTAACTGTATTATGCGATTAAACTACATTATTATGTAGTAATAACTGTCAGGTATGGCTTGCAGTATGGTGCAGCATTATATGCATAATTATTTATACCTATGCTAAACTCCCTAGCGTTCAGCTTTTCTGACTTAAAAATAATCTTCCAAACGTAATTATTTTTTAACAATAACTTATAAACAACCATGTAGTTTTAAATGTTTTTCCTTCTATTTGTAATATTTCGACGGATTATATGGGTATCCAATCAAAATCAACTGTTAAGTTCATAAAGCACATTAATTTTGATATCTTTGAAATGTCACGTATAAAGACTAAACCGAAGTAAAGAGAGACTATGGATCCAGAAAATTTCCTGGCAAGAATAAAAGAATATTAATTTCGAAAATACTACAATTTACAATTTAGGTTTACAAATACAATGGTAAATAACAGGGGTTTATAAACACATTGTCAAAGTTTATAATTCATTTACTGGTCACGTAAGTGTCAGTTACCACTAATACTGCACTGACATAATATCAAATACCGACATGCTTATCCCTGACGTTTCAGCTTTTTCGTGAGCTAAAAAGTTTTTCAGGTTAGCTCAGAATTACTTACTCGTATGTCAAAATCGAATAGAACCTGATTTGTAGAGAATTAAATTTCCTATAAAATTGTTTTTCTTAGTTTGAGTGATTGACATGTAGAAAGAGTATTGACAAGTTTTTGCAAGCTCATTTTATGCCAAGAAATTTTAATTACTTTCTATGCCATTATTAAACATAAGGTATGCACTTAAAGACCCAAACGAAATAAGTAATAAGGGTTTCCGAAACATTAATAGTCGGTTTCAGAAATTGTGTGATACAGTTAATCACTGATTAGTTAATTCAGATCAATATAGTTTTTATTACAAATTAAATATTTATAAAATTTGAAAGACGAAAAATTGGTAGAAAATTCATTTATTGATGAAATATTCGTATAGAATTAATTGAATTACCTTTGCAATCAAAAGTTGGAGATACTTTGTAAAGATAGTAAATCAATATGAATAATAACAATAGAGTGATTTTTATACCAATATACTACATACTATTCTATTTCAATTTGTTATTTTCAAAGGAGTTTTTGTTCATGTAAATTCATATTGAACCAACTACGCGATACTTGACTGAACCAATCAATGACTCAATTTAGAAACATTCCAAATCGAAACTAACCTATCATATATCCATCACTTTAACACGTTATCAACAATCTGCATAAATTTTAATATAGCAGCTGATACATTTTCGATAAAATTGATACCTTTTCTTATTCTTTTGGTGCAAAAATTTTTGTGCAGTAAATTTTCCTTCGAAACAATTTAATTTGTTAAACCGCATTAATTAAGTAAAAGCTCATTAGTGTTGACTTCGCTATTTTCGACTACAAAGTTTAATGACAGATTGAAAAGGGTCTGATGCCAACGATCATCGTTATGCATTCTTTATCTTACTTTAAAGCTGTCAATGCAGCTTTGTAAAATTAGACAAATAATTTTAAATTTAATTACTTAATTTGGCTTCTTGCACCCCTTTTTGCTTCATTCTTGCTTTCGGCAAAAACTATTTCATGTAAGTGGTTTCTAATGGTTTTCCACCTACCTACATTATGTTATTGATTTATCCTAATGACTAAACCTAACCACCCTCTAGTTTTTGATCTTGGGTCAAATTAGTGAAAAGCAAATGCAGAAACCATGGTAAAAAGTAAAATGTAGTATTTAATAGTGAATAATGTACGGGGTGCTCTATATTTCATGGTTTTAAATGGGAACCCTTTAAAATATGCTTTCGTTTCGGAAATGTAAGATAAAATCGATAGTAGGAATTCCATAATCGCGTGGTCAGCTAAAAATTCTTCTTTACGGATATAATACAAATTACACTTTACTATACGCATAATAATGGCGAAGAAAACTTAATTTGTCTCTTTCTTTGTCTGTATGTAACGCTCTCTCGAACTTCTGATTAGTCATTTATTATTACCAACCCAAAAAATTAAACGCCAGTTTTCTATGTTAATTTTTATATTGATATCTGTTATCTATAGGTACCAAGCCCGACAATAATTATTGATGCTATGATGTAAAAAGGAACTAGTACAAGTTAACAAATTTGTTACCCAAATGTTTAACATAATACCTACATACTCTATCTTATAGTGTACAGAAATTCGTATTCAATATTTATAAAAAGGAGTATCCATTGTTACAAGCAATCTGTGCTCATCAAGAATTAACGTATTATAGTACATAGGGTTAACAAAATTAACCTTTAAGCTGAATAATTTATAAATGAAACTAAATGTAGAAGTGTATTCACCTGTTAATTAGAGATTTTCAAAATAAGTTTTTGTTCTCAAATTATTTAGCATCGCAAATTAAACCCCCCCACCCCAATACTTCACAATACAATGTCTCCCCTGCTCGGCAGGCAATGGCAAACCACCGGGGTGTAATCTGCCATGAAAAGTCTTTGTTAAAAGGCTCACCACACCCTGCAGAAGGGTTATGGACTAAGGAGGAGGAGGACTACGCACTTAACTATTTTGTGAATAGTTTCGTGCTTAGATCTCATTTGTAGAGTTTCTTGTTTTACTTGTGTTCATTGAAGTCTTCAATATGAATCGCAATCGATGGGCTTCGGCATCAGTTAGATTTAATTTTACATTTACCGAAGAGTTTTGTTCTTACGTTTCCTTTGTAGAGTTTCTTGTTGTAATTTAGTTGCATTTGGGTGAATTAAAAGTTACACCCTCAATTTCAACTGAAAAAATACTTAAAATATCAAATAGGGGGAATTATAATTAAAAAGGAGTCGCTTATAGGAGTATAAAAATTAAAATCTCTTAAAAATTTTGCGCTTAGAATTTCAGCTGTATTTGCAGATTAAATATTAATTTACGTAGCTATATAAGGTAGTTTGAGAATATTTAAATAAAATTGTAATTTCTTACCCTGTCAAAGCAGCCCTTAAACTATTAGAATATTTTCATTGTTTTTGTTGCATTTACAAATTTAATATTAGCTATTCTACAAAGTTTTGCAACTATTAACTAAAATATAGCTTTATTACCCCTAAAACTAACCTTTACTTGAAATTTAATCATATCTTGTAGCTGAAATTATCAACTAATTATCAAACTATCAATAAAATTACCATAAGCAAGTGTACAGAACGGTGTTGACGAAAAAAGACCAATTTATATATAATTTGATCAATATTACCCCAGATGCCGATCAAAGTTACCCCAACAACTTTTAATCGCTCTCAGGCATATGTTTTAAAAAGAATTTCTTATAATTACTTCCAGGCACTCTGAACGTTATGCCTGGTAAGGTAGAATAATAATAATATTATTTTATAAAGTTACCGATGTAACTTCCAATAACTGCATAATAAAAATTTCCTACTTAATTTTATTGCAGATGGTAACTATAAATTTATGATAATCACCAGCTACATACACAGCATTGGAATGATGTGATCGCTGGTGGAGTTACAGAGCGGAAAATCTGGGTTCAAATCGCGGACTTCACAGAATTTCTTAGCTCGGCCTTCCAGTGGACAGCCACACGCCGTGGTGAAAAGTTGTAGTAAAAAGAGTAGCAAAAGAGGAGTAATCTACCTCGTGAAATGGATTGTGAAGACTTCAGAAGAAATGACAATATTCCGACAGGAATGGAAAAGCCCTTGATTGACTGAGGTTTCACTATATTATTAAATTAATATGTTTTCACAAACTTTTAATTTAATATTATAATAAGTAAAAAAGATGGAAAGGGAATCAGTTTAACAGAACAAGCAGGTAAATAGCAGAATGAGCCCAAGGCGATTTCCTTAACCTACTGAATTTTATTTGGAATTTTTGTGATTTCTAGTTCAAAATAATTTCAAAGATCTATTTATATAATTATACTATTTACAATAATCTATCTATCGTACAGCTATTATTATCTATTTTCTATTATTGACCTTAATGTAGTTATAATTCTATTTTATTGTAGATTCTACATAGATATAGTCATGAACAATGTATATTGCTCGTTTAAATATACGAAAAAAATTTCAAAATCGATATTACCGAAATGGTTGAAAATTATTATTTTCCCAATTTATTTCTATAATCGTGATAATCTGATATGGGATCAAATCAGTACGGTAAAGCAGGGACTTTCCCCTTGTTAGACTAACTGTTATCACTTATCAGGTATTGAATAAAATTGTTGGTTCTTTAGAAAGCCATTTATATAGGAATTTAAGTAAAATAATGCCTAATTTGAAAGTTCTACGATGAGGTAAATTCTAGGCTCTAAATTCTAAGTATTTCCAGTTAAAGTAGAGTAATATTGATAGTTTAGAAATGTGAGAAATATTTGAATACTACCCTATAGTTGAGTTAAAAAATATTGTTTGTGAGTCTGATTTTTAGACTTAGAATTTTATAGAAACAGAATGACATAAAACCTCTGGAACTCAAAAATTCTTATAACATTCAAAAAGCGCTCTACCGGCATTAACCTGGCACTCCTATTCTTTCAATATCAGAAACAAGATATACCATAATTTTGTTGTAATTATGTGCTCTGTTCGCATTTATTACTCCAACGGTTTCATCTCTGGAATCTGTTGAAATTTCGCATGATTCGTGTCACGCATTCTTATTGTCATCATGGTAATGCACTAGCGCACGCATCACTTATTTGTCCAAAAACTCAATCAATGTCGTCAACCAAGTGCCTTATTCGCCTGATTTGACACCGTGCGACTTATTCCTATTCCCGAAGCTCAAATTACAACTTCGAGGAAATCGTTTTGAGTCCATAGGAGAGATGCATCCTGCAGATCCTGCAGAACTGCTTTGAAAGAGAGTTTTGTTAAAATTAACACAGTCCTGGAGGTTTTTAACTTAATTTTAGAAAAGTTTAATATTTTGTCAATGACGATGCTAGGTTGACATAAACTTAGTACCAATAACCACAACTTTATCTTTAACAGCGAAAGCATTGGTATACGAAATTCATAAACGAGCACATAATTAGCATAAAATTAAGATGTATCTTACTATAACTTTTTTTGATTTAAAAATCTACAAGAGTATCAACGATCATTGTAATTAAAAAATGTTTTTTGACTTTGCTTATTAGTTACTTAGGTTAATTATATATTTGATTTAATTGCGGCAAAAAACTTCTGAAATATAATTTGGTAATAAAAATTGTAGATATCTGTCATGATTATTTAGGCCTGCTTAAAATTTTCAGCAGATACAGTATCAATGATTTACGGAGGAAAACTATTTACATAATTATTATTGTCGTATTATAAGGGTCGAATAATTCAAGTTCAAATTTTTAGAACAAACAACACTAACGTTTTATAATATTATACTTGCTTTACAAAATTAAAGGACTGCAAGGACTCTATTTATTTAGTTATTTCTGGGTGTCAACATAAGAGACTTTACTTTATAGTCTTACTCTTACCGGTGATTTATTTTGTGGCGTATTTTTAAATTCCTAATTAAATAAAAAACATGAACAAATTATTCGATACCAAGTTAAATTAGGCTGCGATTTTGTCGCTAAAAAATATAAAATTGTAAACGAACTGTAACTTGATTCCACCAATTTGAAAGATAATATAATTTGATATTTTTAACTTGGAATTAATTTCTATTTGCAATCAGAAATGGAAAACATTTGATTACTTCACGTGATGGAAAAAATACAACGTTAAGATTATTGTTAAAAAGTTTAACAGCAGCGGAATTGATGATATTATAAAATATGAAATTTATTTAACGATTTTAAAATAAAATTTAGTGGTAATTTTCTGAACTGTTACATTTTTATGAAACAATATTTTTTTTATTGCCAAGATTATATTTTTTAAGTTTGTTTTCTCTAAGGTATAACCCTGCGAAACAAGCTACCAATACTTTAAGAGATTTTTATAATACAAAATACATAAATGCTTCTACTGTGTGTACATACGAAATAAAAACGTGAAGTGTAATATAAATGCAAATAAAAGAAACAAATTTTCTATTTTTTTTTTTTTAAGAAAGAGTTTGTAAGATATTGGGTTTTGGTTGACCTGGTAACTGTAAGGGCATGGAAAGGTTTTTTATAATTTATTTAACGTGGCGCTTAAAATGATTACGTATCTTATTTTAATAGCCAGAAGCATTAGAGTAAATGAAAATAGATTACCTTCAGCTTTTCGGGCGTTGAAACAAGAAACAAATGTTAAAAATTTTCGATTTTACTTTAAGTGTAATCCTAAATAATTTATTTCTGTTTAAACGTTGCTTCGGACAAAACACACAAAACCCAAAAAAAGAAGTAGTTTATCATTTTATCTGTTAAACGTTCGGTAATTTATTTGGCATTATTTGGTTTTATCAAATATTTTTCTAAATTTATTGTTAACGCGTTGGAGTCGTATTTTATTTAGTGTGGTGGTATTATTCATATAGCCACTGAAAAAAAAGAAAAACGATGTGCTACGACACTTATAGTGAAAATTTAAACTCCTTCAGTAAATTTATACACCATAGTAAATCACGAAAACGACTTCGAGCTACAAAGAAAAATAGCTTAATTTTATAACTGTTCTATTATCTTTAATTTATTATTTCGCAAAATTTTTAATAAGTAGCAAAGTTGAGATAATTTGAAATTTATGTATTCTAATCTTTTCATTTTTAAGGTAATAAAATTTATCAACTTATCTCTACATTTTATTATACCCTATGAATCTTGAATAAAAGATAACACAATTTTATTTGTGGTAGTTCTGTATATAAACATAGTAATATGAACTTAACGTTAGAATAACATCGCATGTAATATACCAAATTACAAATTAATTACCTAAGAGTTTCACCTGTAAACAGCATTATACAGATACACATACATACAAACGTAGTACATATATATACAAATTGTTTCTCTCTATTAAACTAAGCTACTATATTATTTTAAATAATATATACAACAATAAATGATTAATTAGAAAATATTGTTCTAGCGCATATTATTTGTGAATTGAAGTGCTGGATGGTATAATGTAGTCTAGATAGCTATTTTCACAATATACACACTATTTTTATTTAGTAAAATCCGCTCATTATTCGTATAATGTTATTTACTTTGAAACTCACCAACAGTGGTAATAAGAATAAACAATATGGCACGTTTCCAAAATTATAGCTCTTTGAAACAACTAGGATGCACTAATAACATTAGCCCATTAGAACCTTCATGTACTGTATTCAAAATATTTTATTACTGAGACCAACATCTGTGATGACTACGCTTTGGATTTGTTTATTAATTAAAATAATTTAAGCTCTATTATTATGATTCATTTCTCTATTTACCAATATCAAAACCTACCCCCGTATAGTCTATGACCTGACAGTGTATAAAAGTCCTTATTTACCATAGTAATATGTTACAAAGTCATCACAACGTAGAGTTCCGTTACAGAATGAAAAACTGCCTAACTCCAATAGCATACTTGCATTTTTTGGTAGCATTAGTTGTTTTAAAAGGTTTAAGCTTTCGTTCATAACGGAGAGTGCGAGATTTTGACGGAGTAGGTTTTAATCGTATGCAGATTTTATGTATAACTTTAATAGTTATACAGTCCTTAAGTGGATCCTAAAGAGTTAGTTACAGTAGTTAGCTTATAAACTCTTCTAACGATGCTTCGGTTCTAAAACCAGCTTTGATCAATTCGATGATCACAAACTAATTACTTACTGATATATTAGGGGTTTCAAATTAAATTTAAGTTAATTACTGTTAAGTTACAAGTAAGTTTATAAGTTTGGGGAAAACAACAAGTTAATTTATCACTAGCGACACCTGTCAGATGAGAACTAAATTTGCACTAAAGCTCCAGGACCGGCATCGGCATTGAAGCATATTCAAATATTTTAATTACTACAAAATAAAGTGACATTTGCAAACCAAAAATTGTTAGAAATTTATCCCATCCTCAAGGATTTACATGCCAAGCTATATTAAGCAACCCATTTTAACATCAGATTTTAGGCAAGTACCTAATTATTTTAGTTTCAAAGCCAAGTCAAATTCACAAGTGTCGTTAGCAAACAAACTGCTTATATATAAAGTTGTAATAAAACCCATTTGGACCTACGGCATTCAGCTTTGGGGAACAGCAGCTACATCAAACATCGAAATCTTGCAAAGATTTCAGAATAAAGTGCTTCGAACTATTGTGGGTGCCCCGTGGTATGTGCCCAACGATGTCATTCGTCAAGATTTGCAAGTGTCATCCGTGAATGAGGAAATTAAAAATTTCTTTCATAAATATGAACAAAAAATTGAAGTGCATCCCAACGAGCTGGCAAACAAACTGCTGGACCAAACTCAAGAGTTCAGAAGACTGAAACGTTACAAAACAGTCGATCTAGCGACGCGTTTTAAATGAATAGACGTTTGTTTGCTATTTTATGTCAGTTGTATATTTTTCACCATTAGAACAATTTATTTTGAGTTGTTTAAATTGAAAGTATTCAGTGGAATGCTTCCTTATGCCATCTACTAGTCATATGATTTACTGAATGTTTGTTGATAACAGATTGTAAATTTATTTAATAATAAAAAAAAAAAAGCCAAGTCAGGTAAAGGTTAACTTCGAAACTGGCTAGAGAAATTAGATTACAACAAACAAATCACAGCTGTTATGAGTATAATAGAAAATTAGTTGAAGTGTTTTAAAAACACAATAATTAACAATAATGGCTAATAAATAATATATTCAGTTCACTGATGGTTAAGTAAAAGCTTCAGTCCACGAGGCTTTTCATCAATAATATTTGTGATCAAACAACTAAATCAATCACAAGAACTTCATAGTTTTAGAACTTTTTATATTTTGATTTTAAACATCGGTGATAAATCCTTTCTGAACTGATGTTATAGGGTGGTCCGAAAATAAGTAATTCAATTTTTGATGCCTATGTTCTACTACAGGACTCCCCTAATGCTGCTCCAGCGTGTCATTTTTTAGGACACGCAACGCATTCTGATTGGTCGTTTTAGTAGTACCAACTTAAAATCACCTCCCCTGCGATCGAGTAGTACGCCTGTCGAGTTTCCAACCTTGGCGAGCTGTCCGTCCATGGATAAGCCTTCCAGATAATATCGTATAATCTTTATAATGTAATAATCTTAATATATAAAGCTCTACAGCTCCACCAAGCTTAGAAAGGACCCGGCAAATATGCCAACTAATTTGATAAAAATTTGAATGAACCAATGAACGTTGAGTTATTTCTCAAGTACATTCTGTTGTAAAAGTTACAAATCATTGCGTGTGTTTACATTTTTGTCGTGGTTTTTTGTATTATTCGGTTTCGTGTTATTTTATAATTTATTCCAAAAGTGCTTTATTTAATATTTGCGGTAACATTTTTTACGTATTTCTTGACTGCAATTTGACAAAATAATTTATGATTTTAAATATTCGCGCCGAGAAACTTCTTCATTTGAGTGTACATTTTTAATTTTAGCAGCGCCTGACACGCCCCTAAAGTCGGTTCTAACGTTGGTGGAGCTGTATCTCCGTTAATCCGATGATCATCCCCAGAAAATTTAATATGCGACTTTTACATTTTCAATACCTGTATTAAAATAATTATCATCATCAACGCGAACAATTTTAAAATTGTCAGTATTAGGAAACTACATTTATAATGAAACCCGTTCAATGAGATCTAGCCGTCGAGTTTAGGATAGTGTTAGGAAATAACATTTTTTTTTTTAATTAAAACAGTTAAAAGCCGCCAAAAGAACAGGATCCACAGGCTAGCTACTCGTCCGTGGACGAACTTTCCAGTTAGTTCTATAGTACAGCTAAAGATGATATATAACAGCTGCTAGATTACAGCATGTTATGATTTTACAGCAATTATAAAAAACAGAAACTTACAGATTTACCTTCTTTTCTATAACTCGGCCTTGGTTTAGCGGCGCCGGCTTACCAGCTTCAATTGCCTTCAATGTTATTAATGTAACCGAACATAAAACGAAGATGGCAACCGAACAGATATTTCAATGCGAAGATCGAAGCCAGTAATTCGGATCGGGAACCTGAATTTACTGTGTACTCAGCCTAAGGATATAAATATATTGTCGTGATGCACAGCTCAATTACACCCCTAATTATAGTCAGCGATGAAACCTCGCTTAATGTGTATCACTCTAACAAAAAAGGTACGGCTAGCCTTTAGTCAAGTTCACAAATTTGAGGCCACAAATATCTGCAAGGTCGTAGATTCAACGATATTAAGTCAATCAAAGATCTCAATAAATCAGAGGGTAGTTTATTCAGACTAAACAAAATCAAAAATGGAGCAATTTTGATACTTTCTGACACAAATGTCAAGCAATATGCAATATGGTGTGTAAAATGTACAAACGATAAATAAAAAGTATCATTTACTATCAAAAACTCAGCTATACTTTTATTTAGCGTTTATGTTTATGTAAATCGTGTAACAAGAATAAAAATAATTTTGTACAATAGTGTTTTGATAAGAAAAGTTCAAATTCCTTACTTGAAACAATAATTTGATGTTAAACACAATTTGTGTAGCACTCCGTACATTGGCAACGATCAAATTAGGCAATATGCAAACCATTCGTCAAAATGGCTTCCAGCTTCTATACACCCAGTAGTACGGCTCCTGTAATATTCCAATTTCTGTGCTTCTGTCCAAAAATCAGTGACGCGATGTGTGAAATTTCTCCTGTGGTGCATCCAAATCTCAAGGATTGATTTAAATAAATTTCTCCAACTTTTAAACCAAAACGGTAGTAAAAACGTGCAACTTTTTCGTTAACCTCAAAATCTAAATGTGGTATTTTATAATCGGCGAAGTTACTGGTCATCTATTATAATAAGTGATGTAAAACTCGTTCATATACCAAATCACTCATTAATTTTAACTTCCTCACTTTATTTCAAGTTTAACAAACCCAAAATGTGCAAATTTTATATTACGGTCGAGAATTGCTTGCGACCAACAAAAACGTGTGAAAACTTCGTTTTCACCAAAATAAAGCGTTTCAAAATACTCACGATTTATTTATCTCATCGATATAATTGCTTTTGTGACTCAAAAGCTCACTAAATTGTCTTTTTGGGAATAATTGCGATTAAAATGGTCGCAAGTATAAACGTGTCCCCAAGACAGCTCGTGCAAGACAACCTTGACGGAAACGAACTTATCAAAATTATCCATACCACCATAAACATCCAAAATCCAACACAAAAATCGTAGGTGGTCACTTCTGGGCGCTGTTTATTCAAATCACAGAAATTTTCAAATTTCAGGTAAACAATCGATGTACCTGTGTAAACACATCACAAATTCGCACGAAGCACATCACATTTTCAAGGAAATCAAATCTGTTTTAGTTTTCTGTGTTAAAAGTTACAATTTATTGCTTGTTATGCAAAATTGTCTCCATATTAGATGTCTTACAAATTGACAAAATTTTAACTTTAAAGAAAATCTCTAACCGGCATCTTTGATTAACTTTATGACATTTCAATATCTTTATGGTTTTTGTTTTCATACGTTATTTGTATAAAGATTTATGTTACGCCTCTGCTTTTTTGACATAGACTGATGAGGTAGAGAGTAAGTTGGTATGAATAAAACTCATAGGAGAATTAAATAACCTTGTAGTCGAAAGGAGCAAAATTATAAAATTGAATAGGCATAAAATAAAAGTTTGGTTGGTAAATGAGTTCATCTAATTTTGGAAGGTAGAGAAAGTAAAATTTGATAGATTTTTAAATTTATAACGTCTATAGCGACCCAAATTAAAAAAATAAAGTTTCCTGCTGCAAGAAATTAACAATTTAAATGAAAATCAACTCAATTCCTCATGAAATGATGGAAGTTTACTTGTTCAGAGGAAATATTTTCGGAAAAGCTTTCGAGAATTTATAGTAAACTGTAATATTATGTTATTAACAAATTATAACCCGTTTCTGTTGATTTTGTGACTTACTAAAATCTTCGATTTGAATATAATTCCTTTTGTGCTAAAAAAAAAGTACTATAGCTGATGCACTAAAACTGGTGTGTAAGATTAAGAGAACAGACTGGCACACTGAAACTGGTTTCATTGCAAATAACCTGGGTGATATCGACTGGGATTGTAATTGTATTTGAAACCAGTCGAAGCCAATTTGAGACATATCCCAGTTCAGGTTTGAGTTCGCTTACTAAAACCACACTGGCAAATCAAATCAATTCAAATCTGCTTTAAAACTTTTCGTGTTCGGCTGTTTATATCTTTCGGAAGCTTTGGGAGATGCATGGTTCGTAAGCATAAACATAAGCCATCGATGCCAAAAAGCACAAGAAATTGGATTACTATGATGAGAAAATCGAACACATCTGCTTTGTTTATAATGATTATAGCGCTTGTAAATTATATAACTATTTAGTTTTAATATAACGATGGTCATAGCCAGTAACGGATTTCCCAATACGCCAACTACGCCCAAGCGTACAGCGGCAAATTTTTTGGGGCGGCAAATTTTTGGAAATACATATATCTGATTTCCATTATTTTGTTTTGAAATAAACGAAACTAATACTTATTAATACAGTATAAAATTGAGATGTCCAAATTTTCGCATTAGAACTCCCTTTAGAAGGCGGCTAAATTTTTGTGCGTACAGCGGCGACTTGGTTAAATCCGGCGTTGGTCATAGCTTGGTGGTTAGCACGAACAACTGCGAATGTAATGCACTCAGTTCAAATCCAGGGAAAGCAAACTTTCCTTTGGCCGTTTCCTGGGTTGATGAATTGCCGTCATTGACGAGCAAGCTATCTATCCGATGTAAAAGAATTATGTTCACAGAACCACAGTGCCAAATGAACTTAACATGGTTGATAATAAATTGTGCTAAAATAAGAGGAAGAAAAATAATATTAATCTCTAGATCTTGGTTAAAGTATTGTCCTATGACACATAATTGATATGTGATACAATATAATGAATAATAAAATTTATCTGACTGCAATTAAATCTTTAAGTAAACTCTGTAATGACTGGAGTAATGAACATCCTAAATGTTCTGTTTACCTTCTAATTCCTCATTGCAGGAAATTATAAGCATTTATTGCATTTTGCGATTGTTTATTTAGTTCGCGTCTTCAGTGCATTATCTGAAGTGTTTCATCAATTAGTTTTTTTATGCTTTTCCATTACTTTTCCATTCTTAGCAATAACTTTGAGTGCATTTTTTATAGCATTTATTATTCAATCTTGATAAGGAATCCATCCAATTTGAAAATGTAATAATACCGCTATCTTATTTATGTAAATGTTCATAATCGCCTTTAAACAATAATAATTATTTTGGCCATGGTTTGGATTCCATGTTGAGCTATGGTTTCAAACTGCTGTGTTGTACATAATTACGTTGGAGAGATTATCATTTAAATTTGGTATAGCAATATGAGAGATTAAGTAAAACCGAACTGAATATAGACAATTTAAATATTACATCCACGTAAATTTTGAAAATTTAACTTTTGGTAATTTAGTGCTAAGAACATGACGTGTATACTTCAAAAGATAACACACACAATTGCGTCGGATGAGAGACGCATTTATGCTACTTTCACTTTATTTCATCTCTGCTTGGTTAATTCGTGATTTTATCGAGTGTCTAAATTTCCTCAGAGGGATAAACTTTTACCTGTCAAAGAATAATATCAGCAGGTTCTTAAATGTTCTTTATCTCCCAAGAAATTGCATTAATTTGAAGCATATGCACTAATGAACACCACCATGAGACCGAATAAAGTGGGTATCAGACATTATTAAAATTGATAGGATATTACAAAATTCCTTATCATTGTTTTATAAATTTAAACTTAGTACTTATAAAACCCCATTTATTGCTATTTATACAAAAACAATTTAGCCCAAAGAAATTGCCAACTGCTTAGATAATGAAAATTATAGTACGGAAAAGAGATTTCCTAAACGAACCATAAAATTGGTTTATTTTCATGACTGTTTGATTCGTAATTGAAATATAATTTGCAAAAGGACTTTTTATCCTAAGAAATGTAAAAGCGTCAGAAATGAAATTGAAATTTTAAGTGAAATTTATCTTTAGTGCGCATATGATTGTACGTAAAGAAATAATTAACCCTTTGTAGTTTAATTCTACTTCAAGAGTCATCACGTCACATAGCTTAGAGAGCTTTTTTAAAGCTTTCATTGTTTCTGGAAAATAGGGCTTGCTTTAAAATTAACAATAATAAATATTTCATAAATGAAAAGGCAGAGAGAAAACTTAAGAATGTTCTACAAATATAACCATTTCCATTTTTAAATATTACAGTTGAATTTTTCACTTAGATAATACGTTACGTATATTAATTAATTTTTTATAACGTACGGTATAAATTAATTGAAAGAACCTCATCATATTTAGGTTTAAAAAAGTTTTTAATTATAAGCTTCATTTCTATTGTTATTATATTATAATAAAAGCTGTTAGTTGTGTGAGATGCATTTATCAAGGGTCTAGGTGCAGTATAGTAATTACTTATAATATAAAAGCAAAAGTTCATGTTTACATTGATATTATTTTATACAAATAATATATCTCAAAATTTTTTTATTACTACTCACAAGTTTTTACTTTACTATTGCTTGCGTTGTAAATTTTTTTACAGGTGCTTCAATTTTTAGTTAAGGTCCGCCATGTTCTTCAGTTATGAAGTTATTGCACTTAAAAGAGATTATTTTCTGAATAAGAGGCTATGGAAATATAGGATAAACCACGTTCTTCTGCATTGTTTTTTTAAATTATGAGTTCTATATCAGGATATTACGTTGAAATATTCTAAACGCCAGTAATAAATTTTGTTAACATTTTCCAAACGTGTAAACAATTTGTAACATAATTTATAAAGCGTTAAATAGTTACAATTTGTTTTAGGAAGTTTTAAACAATATTATTTTAAACTCAATAGAAATAAAAAAACTGCATTGCATTAAATTTAATATTTGTATATTTTACTCCATTACAAAAACAAATTTAAATTAATTTATTTATAAACTTTTCAGTTGTAATTAATATGTTATCCTTTAATTCCGTACCAAAATTATATATTTCAGGTTTTGTACATATTTTTACATAGTTTCCAGTTTTCCTATCCGTGTCCTTTGTTGACAATGTGTAACGAACTCAGAAACCTCGAGCATAACGTGAACATCGTAAATTTCAAACAAGGGAAGCAGTTAAATACTTGATAATATTACGTGGGGCCCTTAGGAGGTAGACATTTTTGGTGAGTAAAGAATTCTGTTATAGATGGAACTCCACGGGAGTTAAACCTCAAAAGCTGGTTCACCAATTAAAATACGGAAAAACGAGCAGTGGGTCGATGGTAAACAAAAATCAACACACAAAAGTAAATCATTTTCTTCATGACTTTTGAAAATATGTATTGAGGTAAATTATTTTGATACTTTTGGCAACAACGGTAAACAAGTAGTTCAATTGCGGAAACAAGTGCATAAAATAGTAGCATTGGAATACTGTTCACACAAAACCCTTCTCCATATTAGTTCTCCAGAGCTTTGCTAGAGTGCGCAGCCAGAAAACTAGTATCATAATAAGAAGTTGAGCAATTTATCCAAAAAGTTTAAATTCGTAAGCGTGAAGAGTAAAGTGGCATAAGTAAATTTTCGTGAAGAAGTTACAACTAACGAGAGTAAAGTAAGAAACAACACCAATTAATTATTTTCAAGTTATAATAAGCTAACGTTTGTATAATAGTTAATTATTTAAATTCAAGATGTAAATAATTTACAAGTAACCAATATTTAACCTACTTTATTGAAGTAATAATCAATTCTAGGCTATCTGTGTATCTGTAGCGATTTTAAAAGATAATGGGCAGTAGGGAAACACCAAATTAAATTTGTTACTTATGTGTTTGTTTTTAAGAAAAGCTTTGTGTTAGCGAAATTGGAACTGTTTTTGTTTGATAATAATTGATGCAGGAATGGCGCTACAAAGGGTATGACCGTGTAAGCATGCAAAAACTGCCCCCAGCGATTTTTAAAAATCAAAATGGCCGATCGATTTATAATCGGAAAAAAACATTTTCCTGAAAATTTCAGCTTTCCAACCCCTAGATTTACGAAATAGTAGGGAAAAACGTGTTTTTTGGAAGAAATATTGATAAGAGACTTTAAAAAGTAATTTTTTTGAAAAAAGTTACAATCATCCCCCTTTTCAAAAAAAATTCCAAAAGTTTTGGCCGCTTTATTTAAACATGTTCCTTAAAAGTGTCAATCACGAATTGTTTATTAAAAACTTCCCTATGATCTTTCTGTACATGGTAAAATTTTCAACTTGATCCATTTGGTGCAACACAGTGAAAAAAAATAAAATAGATACGAATTTGATTACAAGGGTATTTTATACATAGTAGGATAGTACGTATAATATGCATTATATTATTATACATTACTTAATATATAGTATTTTAGAGTATATCTCAGAATTTTATTACATATTTTAGAATGAATCATGTTAAAGAAAAATGCTTTAGGTGCAATATTATCTACGGAAGGCAATGATTATTATTTATTATCAACCAAATACGCATGAAATATCCGGAATTGCTCGATATTGTTGTGATTGTAATAATGGTAAGCGCACTGTCATGTTCTGCTCTCACATTGCAGCTATTATATAATTATCTTTCTCATGCTCGATATTTGGCTAAAATAATAAAACCAGCTGAGATATTGAGTCATTTGCTTACAGAAATAGAAGTGAACGCAGTAGTGAATGATGACAGTGACGAAGATTATCGATGTTATTTGAAACAATTTTATTAGAAAAATTCTTATATTGTAATTAGTTACTTTTATTATAATTATTATATTATCTTGTAATATTTAATTTTTCATTAGGTACTTATGTTGAAAACGAATCAATATATTTTTTGTGAAATAATTTCATTCTTCATCTTCTTTATCAGCCTTTTTCCGCCCACTGCTGGACATAAGCCTCTCCATATTATGGAGGATCTGGCCATAACTCACCACGCTGGCCAGACGGGTTGGTGAGTAGTCCGCAGATCGATTTTGGACTATAGTTGTTTTACATCCGGTAGCAGCTTGCTAGGCTAGCATTCAGATGTGCCTGTAGCCCTGGTTTTTGTTAACGGTGGCAATTCGTCAACTCAGGGGGACCGCCGGCTTAACGTGCCCTCCGAAGTACGGAAACTGGGTCATAAGAAAGTTTGACTCTCCCCGGGTTTGAACCCGGTACCTTGCGTTCGCATCCAACTGCGTTAGCTGCAAAGCAATGACCGAATTATTTCATTGCATATAAATAATTATTAAGAATCATCATCAGCCTCAGCGATTGTCATAAATCATAATAGTTTTTTTAAAGCCCATTGCCTTCCGTAGATAATATTGCACCTAACGCATTTTTCTTTAATATAATTCATTCTAAAATATGTAATAAAATTCTGAGATATACTCTAAAATACTATATATATTAAGTAATGTATAATAATATAATGTATATTATACGTACTATAAATACTACTATGTATAAAATACCCTTGTAATCAAATTCGTATCTATTTTATTTTTTTTCACTGTGTTGCACCAAATGGATCAAGTTGAAAATTTTACCGTGTATAGAAAGATCATAGGGAAGTTTTTTAAAAAAAATTCGTGATTGACACTTTAAAGGAACATGTTTAAATAAAGCGGCCAAAACTTTTGGAATTTTTTTTGAAAAGGGGGACGGTTTTAACTTTTCAAAAAAATTACTTTTTAAAGTCTCTTATCAATATTTCTTACCAAAAAAAATTTCATTAAAAAATACTCAGTAGAATAGGTACAATAAAATAAAAACAAAAAAACACGTTTTTCCCTATTATTTCGTAAATCTAGGGGTTGGAAAGCTGAAATTTTCAGGAAAATGTTTTTTTCCGATTATAAATCGATCGGCCATTTCGATTTTTAAAAGCTTTTATTTAACTTGGTGTGACCGTTGTCCGTCGTCCGTCGTCCGTCCCTTGGACTTTTTCGAGGCCGTTTTTAACCAACTTCCCGAAGTCCTAGAGAGCTGAAATTTGGAACATAACTTTCTCTTGCAACGAATTTTCATATATTAATTTTGTGTCCCAATATAATAAACTTTTAAATGTTATACTGTTAAACTGTTAAATGTAATACAATGAATGTAACATAATATCAAGAGTATCTTATTACTCATTAATTATTGAAACATAATATTATATGTATTAATCATCAAATATTTCTGCAAGACATGCAAAAGTGTAAATGAACCCATAAATATTTCATTGTTAGAAAATCATATATAAACAGACGGGTTTTCATATTAATCAGTCAGTAATCGATCAGTCTTCGAGATACAGTATGATGGTGACTTAAAGCAGTCAGATGTAAATATGTTAAAGTGTAGTTTGTATAAGTGTAAATAAAATGTAGTGTTAATTGTAAATAAATATATATATAACCGACGAAAAAACCAAAGAAATTAAAAGTTTATTATACCAAAATTCCGCGAAATAAGCGAAAAATCGGGAAAAAACTGAAAATAATAAAGCGCATGCGTGGCTGCGCATTGTACAGTTTTACCATACAGGGTGAAAAGTTACATTACTAAATCGCATTCGCATTTTTAAGGGCCGCATTCAGGGTGAAATATTTTGTTTTAATGATGTATACAGGGTGAAGCATCAAACATCAAAAACACATACCATAAGAATTCTGATAGGATGAAGCAAGAGCTGTATTTGACAAATATTACTAAAAAATTATTTATTCATTACTTACAAGGACGTAGACGCGTTTCCCCATCTGCAAGTCGAATTTTGGGGTGAAATTGGCATCATACGTTAGAGCCTAAATGAACATTCATTATTGATTTAGGATTACTTTTTGTAATCGAAACAAAAATTGTACGATCTAACATCTGACACCAATTTCACCAAAAACTTCAAAAATATAACGAAAATAGAAAAACACGTCTACCCCCCCCCCAATATTTCGCGAATAACTCCGCGACGGTTGAGGCTCAAACGAAAAAATGGAAGCTCAGTTAGACTCTAACGATGCTTTAACGTTTGACACCAATTTCACCCCAAAATTCAAATAAAGAGGGAAAATAGAAAAACAAGACCCTCCCCCCCCAAATTACTAGCAAGAAGTTAATCATTTGTAGAAGGAGGCAAAGCTGAAGTTCTCCGATAAGAATGGAAAATCCTGAAAATAATAAAGCGCATTGTACAGTTTTACCATACAGGGTGAAAAGTTATATTACTAAATCGCATTCGCATTTTTAAGGACCGCATTCAGGGTGAAATTTTTTGTTTTAATGATGTATACAGGGTGAAGCATCAAACATCAAAAACACATACCAGAGAAATTCTGATAGGATGAAGCAGGAGCTGTAAAACACATGACTTTTCTTCTTTAGGTGCCTATCCGATTTCGGATGTACGGCGATCCCCCCGACTTAACCAAGAAGGCTGTACCAGGGAAATGTTAATGGGGTGGCGGTTTGCGTATCCACAGATCAATTTTGGACTTAATTAGATCATTAACATTTTAAGGATTCTTATTGGCATATTACTCTCGGTGGTTTGCCATTGCCTTCCGAGGGGAGACGGTCAGAATAAAGTTCTTACTCACTCGGATTCGAACCGGGTATTTAGCGTTCATAGTCAACTCGCGTTAGCACTATGCTGCGACCGCCTCCCACTTAGTCAAACATGACTAAAAAATTAAAAATAAAAAATTAAATAAAAAATTAAAAATTTTTAAAAAAAACCTTTTATTTAAAATTAAAAAGGTGCACTAAAAAATAAAAAATAATTTTAATAAGAATAAACAAAACTTCTTGAAAACATCAATATAAAAGCGTGGGGCTAGCAATTGCTTACTTACCTCGCTTACCTCTAAATAAATAGCCCCACGCTTTTATATTGATGTTTTCAAGAAGTTTTGTTTATTCTTATTAAAATTATTTTTTATTTTTTAGTGCACCTTTTTAATTTTAAATAAAAGGTTTTTTTTAAAAATTTTTAATTTTTTATTTAATTTTTTTTTAAAATCGCTGGGGGCAGTTTTTGCATGCTTACACGGTCATACCCTTTGAAACCCAAGCAGGGACTTCATTTTGCAATATTGAAACATTTATTGTTTATTATGGAATGTATTTATTTTATATATAATTTACATAATTATATTTTTACCGTTATTGTTGTTACTAAGTCATATCACGACATAAAAATACCTGAAAGAATAATTTATCGTGCACTTCTCAATCCTATTCACCCCGGTTTTACATTTTTAGGTCAAGTTTATTTTAGAAAATTGGATAGAATATAGGTATCAGAATTTAATATTAAACCCAGACAGAAAAGATTGACGAAAGGAGAGTGATCTCAGAACAAATAATGTTGATACGATTTTTTATTTTAAAAGTTTGATCTCTGACTGTATAATGGGTAATAAAAAAGTTATTCATATGGCCTGGGGCTCCAGGCTGCCTTAGCAGATTATAATATCTTTCATATTATGATTCAGGATTTTTCAATAAATCACATTAAATTTTAGATTTGGAAGCATTAATCAAAGAAAATTTAAGTAGTCTTGATAACTTTCTCAGTTATACTGTGCTGAGTTAAACAGATTAAAATAAAGTATAAAGAAAAATTTCTCATTAAGCTGTTTGAAACCGAAACTGTTTGTTCATTGTTTTGAAACCGATTATTTTCATTCCCAAGCCTTAAATTAATTATATAATAATTATTATTGTATAACTTTTCCGAAATATAACATTAAAATGTGCATGAATGTATAAAATTGAAATTAATTTTGCAATGCAACTGAAAATTTTCAGTCGCGATTAACAATTAAGAAAAATTTCGACTAAGCAACATCAAAGAAAAGCGCAGAGATAATTTTTGAGTTTTTAAAAAAAGTGTAAGGAAACATTGATTAATACAAGCTTTTACTGTTGTTCGAGTAGAAAACATAAAAGGGTGGCACCTATATACAACTTTGATAAACTTCCCACCAAAGTAATCAACTTTGTAATGTTGTTGCTTCATCAGATTCGCACTACACATCACGTAACTGTTAAAAATTACATTATCTTTGACCTCAAATGTTCACATCAGAGAAAATTTTATTGACACGCAATTTTCACATTTTTTTGCAAATTTGTTTAAAGCGTTTTGTTTTCTTTTGATCAAAGTACGGCGGCAAAATTAAATTAATGCTACCGTTGGCGTAGTACGTCTCTTATGTTCTTCTGTAATTCTAATTTCATAACCAAAATTTGTAAGTTTTGTAAACCCGAAATCCATTAGAACCCTTTGAGTCATTAATTACCTTACTAAAATTTGCAAATAAATGTGTCACAAACTTCTCGATCAATTTATTACTACTTTATCTTAAGTTGGTGATTTAAATTATTCCTTGGCGTAATAATAATCGATTCAACTTAAAGTACACAAACTATAAATTATTAGCAAGTTTAATTAGAAAAATAATTCTTTGGAGTAGTTTCAACATTATTTAAATTGACAAGAACCGAAATTACAACCGTATAATTGAAATGCTTACCTATTATTTCTAACTTTAGTGTCTTCCTTATTTGATTTAGTAGTTTCTGCAATTCAATTTTACGTGATAAATTATAAAGCAGATTTTCACAATAATGATATAAATTTGAACCGGTAAATAATTATGCGCCTTAAGTTAATTTGCATAATGGTTTCTGTTTATATGCCTTGTATGCATGTTTTAGTTGTCCTTCGAGTAGAACTTATTATATTCATGTAGTGGAATTTACAATGTTCAGGAATTACATTATACTCGCATTTGCTCGACTTCCATTTTGTAAATTACAAATTCCAAACTCGAAGAAAAATTTAAGAAAGGAGGCACTTAGAAATAAAAACAAAAATGGAATTGTAAATTTTGAAAGATAACAAACCTTTAACCAATCGGTTGTGTCCATTTATTTTAGAATGAAGCCCATAACATGAGAATCCCTTTTCATGTATACTGGTGTTTCGAACAAACATAACAAACACAATAAAACTATTGGTAGTATTTTTTTTTCTGGTGAATTAAATCATTTCCACACAACAGCTTGCACTCGTAAACCGACAAATCGAAAATTGATTACATCTATCATTATTACGTTCTTTTTTATTTTATATAAATTCAAATAACATTCAAGTTTTGATTTAATGCTGTCATCACTAGAAAAATTACATATTTGCATGCTTTCCAATATAAATCAAATTAAGGTAACTAAATGCCTATCTTAGAAAGGAAAATGCTTTTTTGAAACAAAGTATTTTGCATTAACTATAAACCTAAACACTATAAAGTATTTATTACATCTAGTCAAGGAAGAAGTAAACGTATAATTTAAACTACATAGGGAAAATTGGCTTTAAAATCCTATAATTATATGTGAATGTTTTCACGACTTTTTCGTGGCGCTTGGTTAATGGAAAAATTAATGGATTTTCATTATATTATTCACTTTTATTAATTATTTCTGCTGAGAAGCCATCATATTAGAGGGCTACTAATATTTTTACGCATAATTTTAGTACCGATTCTTCGTTTGGTATATAAGAGGATTGTCTAATAAGAAGTAATGTAACTGATGAGCTCAGTAACGCCACTCTAAACGAGTGATATACACTCGTACTTGTATAATAAACTTGTGAACTTGGTCCTTTTTACCTTTTATTTACATTTATTTAATACGTTTAATATTTACACATCGTCGTATGACAAGAAAAACTCATTAAGTACATTTCAAGACAACAGAGATAATGAAGTTTAAACATTTTTTATATCTGATAAATCGTATTTAACAGCAATTGTTTTGATATTTAAAATGCTAATGAATCCTCACTCATATTATAAATTGGGACATAATTTTTTTTCAGGCAAGCATAACCATAAAATAACGCACTTAGCGAAACATTTCGTTTTTGTCGAAAACTGCACTTAATGAGTTTTTCTTGTCATACGACGACATTTACATGTTATTACAACCGATGACGAGCAGGACAACGCCTTGCATCGAAACAACAGAAGCTGTTACATTTGCAGTGCAGGGTTCTGACTTCAGAACGATAATGTACTTTTGGTGTGGATGTGGGGTGTTTATATATGAAATCTCTTCATTGTTCCATTGTTCTTCTTATGGTCATCCAAGTTCATGTATTCCGCCGACTAAACTAAATTTTAACACTTATTGTAATTATCCTATAAACTAAACCGCTTATATGTGCAATATTTAATATATTGCAATACTTTGCAGAATGACGCATCTTTGTAACTTACATTTTCACACAGTCATAAAATGCAACAAAGTAGTGGTGAATTATTTTAACATTGTAAATACAAGTACATTTCTTAAATTACTTAACAATATGAAAATTATGAATTTACCTATACACTACACTTGATCAATTCTAGTTTCAATTTAGTAACTATAAAACGTCTGATGTGACAGAGTTTTCTATGTGTCGACAATGGATTGTAACAGAAACTCTGCGAACTAGGGGCTGGCTATCTAACAGTGGAGTGGAGATAAAAGTCGTGCTACAGATAAAAACTTTTATTTAAATATCAGGGACCCCAAGATCGTATAGAGGAGTTACAATAACTTTATAATCATCTCAATTGATGGTAAAATTAATGGGTGTTACTTGAAAGGTTGAGAAATCTGTTGTACTGTAAATGAAAGAATTAAAAATATTGTGCACATTTTTATAAGTATACCTGACAATAATGTAATGATTAACCTGATGTAACAGAGTATATAAATTGGTAATGTGTAAAGTCAACGGGATTAGTTGTTAGTTTGAGTTAGTTGGAGTTTAGTTTGAGTCTTACAATAATTAGTTTTGTTATTAATCAGTCAGTCGGTCAGTCGGTTAGGATGTAACACTGTTAAGCCAGCATTAAGTTGCAGCTATGCTGGACTGTAAGTTAGAGATTGCTATTTAGTGTTTAATTCTTAAAAATTAGTGTTAGGGTAAAAATAAAGTAAACAATGTAAAACAAGAAAAAGTTGTAAAACTTAAAATTAAATTAAACTATAAATTACATATTATTAAAAGACCTGGGTGGTGATAATTGTATATAATAAAGAGCAGTATTTAAATCTTTCATGTACATAACTGAACCTTCAAACGTAAGTCATAACCCAAGCACCTTCTCGGTAAATGAAAATGTTTTATCAACCTAAAAAACTTTAACAACCTAAAAAAAGTTTACGATTTATGAGTTAAATGTAGAGTGAGGCGACCGAAGGCCGAATAACTATAACCTACACGTCTGCCGTGTTAAAGAAAAGAGTCCTATCTGCAAAGTACCGATTCTGAAATATTACTACTTTTGCATAATTTTTAACAGCATCCTCAGCCTTTACTGCAGAAGGTTGAAATTTAAAACGTAATTTTGAAATGTGGTGCTCTATCATTCTGTGTATAGAACATCTAATTTTTATCATAATTTTTATATAGCAAAAACGTGCAATTCTTCTGGCAGATAGAACAAACTTGCTTTGTATTAGTTAGATAGGGCAATTTTAGCTAATCATTTATAGCATTGTTGTAGATAGGCCAGCCTGTTATACCGAATCTAAAGCTTAAAGGTAAAGACAGAGTAGAGGCAGGTTGCCTGTTTCTGATTATCGGTACCGACAATCCCACATAGAAACAGATGGAAGTGCACACAGTGCAATCAGATAAATAAGCGCTGAGAATGATGTCGGCGCTGGTATTTATCGTTATTAAGTGTTCACAGTGCAAGCAGGTCTCTTTAAGCGGGTACTGAAGCGCATAATTTAACGTAAAGAGATATAAGTATGACCATGTGGTCACAAGCATGGTCGAACTGTGCGGGTTACCGGTACCGGGATAATCACAACAATGATTTATTCATTCTTGGCGACACGTGTCAAGACTTCTACAATCGCTAAACAATTAAATTTAATATTTGATTTTGAAATTTTATACATAATAAAATGTAATATAATATGTACATATCTTTCTACACCTTTAATTATCATGATTGTTACTATTTTATTAAAACCCGAAATAATGAAAATTCATTTTGATGTGAGAGGTACCTTGTAATAATTAGTGCGAATGCGATCTTGTACATAATATAGTACATATACGTACCTACGTGTTTTAAATTCTAGTGGTATTTTCTCACATTTGGAATAATCATGTTTTCCATAAATATGACGCAACTTGTAATGGCATCATTTTTGTTATCTTTAAGTTTAAATATAATGACCGTCGGTAACTAAGCAAGGTCAAATTTCAACTAAGGTAGCTTAAATAACTCATTGAATTCACTGGAAGAACCTATCCTCGTGATGTTTCAATTCTTGAAATAAATGATAATATTTACCAAATTTTTTAGCTGTTTTGATTAATTGGATGTATTTTACCATACTTTTTCTTTTAAATCTTACGACGGGTTATCGATTAATAATAATTATTATTGATCGTCTGAATCTGATGATGAATTAGTTGACATCTTGACTTTGTTAAAGCTAGTACTTAATGAACTTCCAACAATTTCAAAAGTGCATAAAAAATATAAAAAAGTGTTTTAATAGTTGTTTGCAATCCTGCACAGTTTTGTTGAAATTTTGATACGTCCTTACTGAATCAGCATAATATAATCAGCAGATCCATGAACAGCATGTGATTTTTGCAAATTGTTTATCTTTCTATTCAAGCTTAATTGATTTGCATCGCTTAATAGACTTCAAAATCCTTGTACATTTTAAATAGCTAAGTAATTTACTTCCAGATTTGTATAAAAATTTAAATAATCGTCAATAACGTTAATCTTAAAACAAACTAATCTCAAATCCTTCATGATAAACCTAATGCAACATGACTTCAATAAAATACTTAGAGCTAACAAAAATTCCCAAGAAAATTTAAAAACAAAAATAACAAATGAGAAATGTACATTCAAAAGCGTTAATAATTTTATACTTCAACTAGCTGTTGCCCGCGACTTCGTCCGCGCGGAATTCACTTTTTTGCGCGCAAACCTTTTTTCTTCCGTCTCTATATTCTATTCTCTACTCCATCGGTCTCTCTCTCCTGGTATGTTGTCCACAGTTTCTCCATGCAGTCCTGTCCTGCACGCTCTCTTTCTACTCATCCACCTCTACAGCTCCCAAATCGTACCTCGCTTGTTACTCCTGGCTTCAACATTACTCTGGCACTCCATCCTCCAACTCCCATCAGTTCCCATTTCCGGCTACCTCCACCTCTCGTACTCTTTGTATCTTCCTCATTTTCCCTTCTTCTTTCCATTCCGTTTGACGTTTCATTTCTCTCTCTCTACTCGCGCTAGAAACGACAACCCAAATCAACTTTTCGGAGGTTCTCGTTCTATCCTAACCTATCTCACACTTTTATTTTTTAATTTCTAAAAGTTTATTCTTTTCCTTTCTAAAGAAAATTCCATGCTTCTTGACAGTAGACCCACCGGTTTAGGCTGTGCTTTGGAAACTTGAAGGACGTCGACAGTGGGAATCTCGTTAATCCATTCGCGCGCGTCACCACTAATTAGATATTACGTGATAAATCCCATATTTATGTATATTTTTTTTATAAAGAAAATCCCATGCTTCTAAACGTAGACCCACCGGTTTAGGCTGTGTTCTGGAAAATTGAGGGACGTCGACAGTGGGAATCTCGTTAATCCATTCATGTGCGTCACCACTAATTAGATAATAGGTGATAAATCCCTTTGGGATAGGATTTTCATAAAATCCTTTCTTAGTGCTCGCCTACGTGATAACAGGAACCTCTGTGCAAAATTTCATCGCTAAGGACCCAGTAGTTTGAGCTGTGCGTTGATATATCAGTCAGTCAGTCAGTTTATTCTTTTATATAGGGTGTTTTTTTAGCTGCATGAGAACTTTCAATAGGGATAACAATTGAATCAAGATTGCTATGGAAACAGTTTTTTGACATTTGTGTTTAGCAAGGTTTGGCATTTGATAATGCATAGATTGACCATTGAACAACGCTACCAAATTATAGAAATATATTTTAAAAATCAAAGCTCTGTTCGCCAAACATATAGAGCCCTTCGCCCATTTTATGTTAGACATTTTCGACCTTCTGAGCAAGCTATTCGTGCGGTGGTAGACAAATTTCGTACCACTTCTTCGTTGCGTGATATAAAAACATCAGCAAGACGAAATTATGTGCGTACCGAAGAAGCTATCAGTTCTGTGAGTGAAAGTGTGCAACAGGACCCAAACATTTCAATTCGCCATCGTGCTCAACAACTTGGGCTTTGTCCGTCCACTACATGGAAAATTTTACGGAAAGATCTTCATTTACTACCTTATAAAATCCAGTTGGTTCAAGAACTGAAGCCTGATGATCATCGATTGCGTCGTGAGTTCGCAGATTGGGCTCACAACCAATTGGAAGTGGATCCATTTTTTTACCGTAAAATTTTGTTCAGTGACGAGGCACATTTCTGGTTAAATGAGTATGTGAACAAACAAAATTGCCGTATATGGAGTGAGACCAATCCGGGACATTATCTTGAGACTCCATTGCATCCATTAAAATTGACTGTTTGGTGTGGAATACACGCCAACGGCATCATTGGTCCATATGTCTTTCGAAATGAGGAAGTAGCTACCGTTACGGTGAATGGTGTGAGATATCGACACACGCTCAATACATTTTTGTTTCCAAAACTTCAAGAGCTAAACATTGACAACTTATGGTTCCAACAGGATGGTGCTACGTGCCACACAACCAACGAAACCATCAATTTATTGAAAGGACAATTTGGTGACAACATTATTTCAAAACGTGGTCCTATCAATTGGCCTCCAAGATCGTGTGATTTGACACCTCCAGATTATTTTCTGTGGGGGTATGTTAAATCCATGGTTTATGCTAACAAACCAACAACTCTAGAAGCATTGGAGGCTAATATTCAGCAAGCCATTTATGAAATAAAGCCAGAAATATTGGAAAAAGTGGTCAAAAATTGGACTGAACGGATGCGCTTCGTAACCATTAGTCGTGGTGGTCACATGCCGGAAGTCATGTTCAAATCATAAATGCCTTTAACTGTACTTTCATAAAAAAATTATAACCAAAACATTCCGTCAGGTTTTTAATGTTTTATTTCATTTTGAAGTTCTCATGCAGCTAAAAAAACACCCTATATATATAGATCAATTCAATTTTTTTTCAATAACAACTCATATATTCATTTAACTATATACAAAATATTTGTGCCCCAGCACCAGCCTAACTAATACTTCTTCTTCTTCATGTGCCTATCCGATTTCGGATGTTAGCGATCCTCTTGGCTAAGCCAAGAAGACTTTACTAGGGAAATGTTAATGGGGTGGTTTCCCGTTGCCTTCCCCATAGTCCACAGATCGATTTTGGACTTTTTAGATCACAGCACATATCCGACGCAATCAGGATTAGAACCGCGGTTTCCCGCTCTGTAGTCTATCCGTGTTTGATTTACGCCAGACTGCTGGTCTAATACTAAGACAGTTTTATTTTTGTAATACATGATATTGCTGCGCTGCTCCTACCGTGGCGGTTCCATCAGCGAAATCTGGTAGCGGGTGTTGGTCGAGTGGCATCTTCGCATGAATGTTTCCTGGAAAACGAGTGCAAAAACCAGGCGAAATGAATAATTTTATACTTGACGCAAGTTAAATAAAAATGCACGTGCTATTAATTATACAATATTAGCTTTGTTCGAGTTAACAATCCCGAATACGTTTTATTATATTGCACGTGCGGATTTATAATAAAATTGCCACTAAAGATAAAATTCGATAATAAAAATTATAAATCCGCATGCGTAGGATGTAATTCGTGTTCAGGATTTGTCTCCGCAAATAAACCTAATATCAGATTATATCATCAGTCATTTGGATAATAATTATGTCTTTTCATTTTAAATATTTAAAAAATTATTGCAATTAATGCAGACAAGTGTGACGCAGACAAAATCGCTTTAATCAGCGTTTACTGTGCACAGATCTCTGGGACATGAGTCTGACTGTCGGTACCGATAAATAGCAAGCAGGCTGTTGCTTTTACTATGAGCGTACCTTTGTGTAATGCGGATATTGGACATTGTCGAACTTTCAGATCAAAATCTTAACTTCGGAATCGTCGATACCAATTTTTACACGTTGCATGACTTGCATCACTTTCCCCAAATTCAGCTCAATTTATTTCAATGGCTTCAGCAAGGTTTCCTTGAAGTAAAACATAAAGTTTGCGATTGAACATTGTTTTCGACGTATTTAACTACTTTTGCATGTTATACACGTGCGTGAAGTTAGCCCCACTTTTTTTGAAATTGTAATTTTTTGATGTTGTTCTGGATTGTTCTCAATTTGTTCTTAATGTTCTTAAAAAAATTTTTTGATTTTGCAAAAAAATAACCAAAAAAATCGAGAAAAACACTTTTTGACGCCAGCCCCCCTTTTTTTGAAATTGCAATTTTTTTTAATTGTTCTCGATTGTTCTCAATTTGTTCTTAATGTTCTTAAAAAAATTTTTTGATTTTACCAAAAAACATCCGCGAAAAACGCGAAATAAGATTTCGCGCTGGCCCCCCTTTTTTTGAAAATGCAACTTTTTTTAATTGTTCTCAATTGTTCTCAATTTGTTCTTAATGTTCTTAAAAAAAATTTTTGATTTTGCGAAAAAATTAACCGCGAAAAACGCGAAACAAGATTTCGCGCTGGCCCCCCTTTTTTGGAAATTGCAACTTTTTTTAATTGTTCTCGATTGTTCTCAATTTGTTCTTAATGTTCTTGATACAATTTTTTAATTTTGCAAAAAACTAACCGCGGAAAGCGTGAAATAAGATTTTGCACTATCTTTGCATGTTATATTTCCATTTATACAATATGAAATATCCCAGTCATATTGAGAAAAAATGGCTCTACCTTGCAAAAGGTATAGGAAAGTTTATAATTGGCATGATTGTTCAGTTAGGTAAGTTATATAAAGTTCCTTGATTCGATTTTGAGGGGATGCCGCTCGTGGCGCCATCTTGGTTTGAAGGGGTGGAAAATCGCTTTTTCGCTATTATCGGTGTGAAATACGTCGGCTATAATGATTATAAAAATTGTAGAGCGTACGATTCTGCATATTTTTTGTCTCATACATATTTTTTTAAGATAAATAGATTTATGCCTGTTTTCACCAACATTTATTTAAGAATTTCTTAGTAAAGAACTTCTTAGCTAGGTATTCTATAAATTTGATTGGTCATATTTGACATAGTGTTGACATAATAAATTAGTATGTCAAAATTGACTAATCAAATTTAAGGAATACCTGCTAAGTAATTCTTTACTAGGAAATTCTTAAATAAAATGTTGGTGAAAACGGGCATTAGAGATAAAGCGTAGAAAATGAGCATTTTCGTCAAATTCAAAGTATTAGTGGCCAGTAAACCAAGATGGCGGCACCCTCTCAAAGTCGAAACAAGGAATTTTATATAACTTACCTAACTGAGTAATCATGCCAATTATAAACTTTCCTATACATTTTGCAAGGTGGCAAAATTGGCAAAAGCCATTTTTTCGCCCCATAACTAGCATGGGTCAAAAGTTTTTTTTTTGGGGGGGGGGGGTTAAAAAAAATCTTCAAAAAACTTGTTTAAAGGGGAGGGCAAGAATAGCGAAAAATTGCGCCTCAGGCAAAAAATTTAGATTTTCTAGTTAGATTTGAAGTTAGAAATTATAAAAATATGTTTTTGTTACTAATTTTTGTGATTTGGGGGTAGGAAAACTATTTTTTGAAAAATAATTAGTTACTCGAGAGTTTTGCCTAGCCTAATCCAATTGTATGACCTACAAATTTGTAATTGAAAACTTCAATGAAAACTGCAAATGGTATAAAAAATACGATCATTATTCAAACTCGACGTTAACCTCATCATTTGCTAATCCATTCAAATTTGTATCCCTACTAAACTGAAATATCGCATGTAACAAAAATAATTTTTGCAAATTGCAAATATACCATATTTGGTACTTAAAATTTTATTTATTTTGAAAATTACCATACAATTAATTAAAAAATCAGTTCTAAGTACAGAACAATAAGGGGGCAGTTATAGAAATTAACTTCGTAAGTGGGTGACAGATTGCCAATAACCCAAAAATAAAGTATCTGTGGAAATTCAGTGTTTGTAATCGTTATCGCCATTAAAAACGAATAACTTTTGGGATTTGGGGGGGGGGCTAATTTGAATTTTAGGGAGGCATAGCCCCCCAGCCCCCCGCTAGTTGCGCCTATGGGCTATTTCATATTGTACACGTGGAAATATAACAAGCAAAGCTAGTGCAAAATCTTATTTCACGCTTTCCGTGGTTATTTTTTTGCAAAATTAAAAAATTTTTCAAGAACATTAAGAACAAATTGAAAACAATCGAGAACAATTAAAAAAAGTTGCAATTTCCAAAAAAGGGGGGCCAGCGCGAAATCTTGTTTCGCGTTTTTCGCGGTTAATTTTTTCACAAAATCAAAAAATTTTTTTAAGAACATTAAGAACAAATTGAGAACAGTTGAGAACAATTAAAAAAAGTTGCATTTTCAAAAAAAGGGGGGCCAGCGCGAAATCTTATTTCGCGTTTTTCGCGGTTGTTTTTTGGTAAAATCAAAAATTTTTTTTAAGAACATTAAGAACAAATTGAGAACAATCGAGAACAATTAAAAAAAATTGCAATTTCAAAAAAAGGGGGGCTGGCGTCAAAAAGTGTTTTTCTCGATTTTTTTGGTTATTTTTTTGCAAAATCAAAAATTTTTTTTAAGAACATTAAGAACAAATTGAGAACAATCCAGAACAACATCAAAAAATTACAATTTCAAAAAAAGGGGGGCTAACTTTACGCACGTATGTTATACCCAATGGCCTATGCCGAAGGGCGCGCTTAACTTATAGTTTACGTTGAAGCTTGAGTTATATATTACGATATAATTTATCTATTAATAATTGATTACTTACCACCAATGTTTTATATACAATCTGTTTCAATTCATTTGTATTACAATACTTGAAGCTACATTAATTAATAATAATTAAAAAACTCGAAAATTAAAACCTCCGTTTGGTTCAGGAACTAAATCTAAGCAAAATGTAATGGCTATATAAATTTTACTTTCGGCTATTATAGATTCCATATTGAAGCTTTATGTTAAAAGATTCAGTTTAATTATTAAACAATATCTTCAATGGATTCTATGTTTCAAACTAATGTAAAGTAAAAATTATTCCAAAATTAGAAAATCATTGTACTGAAGGTTTAATTTTTGACATCTTTTATTTTATTTTCACAATTTGTTACATTTTATAACAATAAGTAAGCGTTCTGACAAGAAAACAAACAAGTAAACCTGATAAAGGAACATTCAATAGTATATTCCTTCCCTAGACGCCAATAAATCCATTATTAGCACTTTAACAAATTTGGAACTTCAATTATTATAGTTACAACTAAAGTAACAACAATAATAACAGCAATGGTCAACTCAATTTCTCTTAACGATTAGACCTATTTACCAAATTTTGTAATTTAAATCAGTCTTTTTGAATAGTTGTTTCTGTTTACTAAAAGTCCCATTGGTATCGTTTATTAAAGTTTATTATTTTACTCCTAATTTTGTTTACCTTTTTACGCATTCTTGTTAATACGCAGTTCCGTCATTAGGCCAGTGTGACATCTATGTATTTATTACCTATAATAGGTACATAGTCACAGGGGCCAGGGCGAAGAACTTCTAAAATGGAACATTTTGTTGTCTCAAATTGTCCGTACTATGAACAAATGAGGATTTTATGACGATTTTTATATTCTCCTTGAGTATTGCAAATTTGCAATAATTACATTAAAATTCTGATTTTTCTTGGTGTATTTTACAGGCCCATGACTGAATTAATTCCAAACACCAATTTTCTTCTTCCTGTAGTTGTCTAGCTAAGGAAATAAAAATTGACTTCTTCAAAATTTAAATTTATTTTGAATTACAAAACTATGATTACTTATAAAACTTGGAACTTTTGAATTTTCGTGCATCATTTTATCAATAAATAATTCAAATTATGTAATTTCTCTTTGACACGCAAAAAAACTTGAAAAAAATGATTAATGACTTTTCGTAGCTATTTACAAGTTTTCGTACATACTTTTATGAAATTTGTAATGCTGAAAAATTACCATTGACCTATCAAATTCTCAGGATATTCTAAACTGCTTTAGATATTAACTTAATGATTAAGAGCTGTAAACAAATTCTATTAAAGAAGCTAAAAATAATTAAACACTTTTTCGAATTTTCCTCAAGATAAATATTGAAACCAATATTATTAAATAATTATGTAAGATAACTTAATTTTGTTTTGAAATGTAATACACCACCTTAAAATTTGATTATTATTTATAATGAAAGACAAGATGTGATTACTGTCTCAACTTTCAACAGAACTTCTTTAATCATCTTTTCATCGAGAAGATCCTTTTTTGTATAAACCGATTATTGAAATTGAAACGATAGATTATAATCGCAATTTCAAATTCTACATTTCCTTTCAATTCATTTTAACTATTAAATTTGTTACATTATCGCAATAATTTATTGTTTTAGAAAATTTTTAATTAAACTTCATTAATTAATACCTACAAATTTGAGAAAACGTTATTGTTTCCAAGCCTCATTTGATGTTAGAGAAAAACGAAGGAGATAAATTCAAGGATACAAAAATGGAACAAACAGTGTTTACAGAAAACGTTCTGTCAAGTTTAACCTGCAAGCATGTTTTAGCCTCAGCCAATCCAGGTTCTATGTGGGGTTTTAAAAATAAAAACAACTCACGGGAAAAGTCTAGAGCGACACTAATGATCAAAGGCTTTGACAAAATTCTTGTTACAATATAATTTTTTCTTTTATGGTTAAACAAATACATATTATTTTGATATACCAACTTGACTCCTAAAGCGAAACTTTATTTTAACAGCTTGGATACGAAAGTGAAATTATCGATTGTATTAAAAGAATTAGTTAATTGGAGTATTTTTAAGCAATTTAATTACCTGCCTAAATCGAAATCGATGAAAATGTAGCAATTGAAGATGCTTGTGATATAAAGGCGAAACTAGCGTGCTGAAGCATTGCGTCATTCGGAAATTTAAATGAGAGTCGATATATTAAATTTTCAAATTTCAATATTTTCACGAAATGGCAAAATTCCATCTTCACACCACGAGATAAATTTAGTTGTTCTGTAAGCTTCCTACAATTTACGATTAAAATTAATTACCATTTCCTCTAATTTAAATTACTCGCGGGACTGAAATCTAAAGCTCATAATATCCACTTCAATAATCAACGATAATTTAAACCAGAAATTGTGTATCAAATTAATTAATATAAACCTAAAAGTCTTAACCAATCAAACAGCATTCAGTGTTGGAGACAATCTGCTTAATTGATGCAAAATGTATTTACGTAAACAACTGAAACAGAATAGCAACTAAAAAAATATTATCGAAAATGGAATGCTCGAGCAGTTAATATTATAGTGTGGGTTCTGCTGATGACAGACATCACAAACATCTGCGTTTTCAAAAGGATGTGGTCAGTTGGAAGGTTAATTGCATTAGACTTCAAATCAAAATTATATTTGAATGTAATTTTCTTAACTTCAAGTCGTACATTTTCCAAACGTGATTTATGCATCTTCTACTTACAGTTTTGTCATCTTCAAAAATTATTTATAGCTGTACCGCAATGCGTTGTTATAAATTTAACTTGGGCAAAAAATAATTGCACCCACATCTTCGTAGCATCGATTTTTAACACTAGTATATTTTCACTTCACTTTCACATGATATTTTCTTTCAAAATGATGCAAAATTTTATGTAACATCTGGTCACAAAATTAATGTCCTTTTATATTGGCTCTACGTGGCATGGTAATAACAATTCCCCATGGCTAATTCAAAATTTTATTAATCGATTTTCTAAACTCTCTTGAATGTCATTTGGTTACTTAATATTAATTATTGTACTTTACAAAATTGATAAGAAACCAATTAGAAAGTTTACAATTTACAAAAGCGACTTAAACCAAAATGTTAAAATATAGAACATTTAATTTTTATTTATTTACGTGAATATTCTGTTTATAAAAGACACAGTAGTACCCGCAATTTACATAAAATACATAAAAAAACTCGTATAAATATTAATTTATCACATTCATGTATGCCCTTAATGTGTCGATTCTGCTCATTCCTTTAAATTTTAAATATTTAAACCTTAAGGTTCTTTTAACTTGTTACCAACAATTTAAATTAAAATATTTTAGATCTGCTTTACAAATTACTTTAATACCATTAACACACCTTCAAGTTAATGATAATTAAAAATGCTTTCAGATGGAATTTTAGGAATAGGATACACACAGGAAAAATATTGAAATTAATATTCCTTCTGTTATTTAATAAAACAAATTATTCGAGAATCTCAAGAAAAAGATCGTTAATTTTCAGTGTCTCGAAGGTATTAACTTTCTCTCTCTCTCTCTCCCATAAATATTAGTCATTAAGCTATCTCTTTTACTTAAATACCATTTATCTAAATCTATTTTAAATATTAGCTTGATATTCCTGTGTGATAAAGCAATAACATTTAAAAATAAACAACGGTCAGTTAGCTGCATTGACAAGGTACATAAATCGTGTTTATTATCGGCTACTATATACAATAATTATTATTATTTATTATTTGCAACATTTATTACGTTAACCAATACAGATAATATTACTCATTTAAAAGAACTTCAGCGAATGAATGGCTTGAATCGAAATTACTCTTAGAATACAGATTTATAAGCTAAGAGCTTGTTTAGCCTTAACCGGACCTTAACCGAGCATTGAAAAAGCAACCCTTAAAATTTTTATATTTAAAAAATAAAGATGCTGACTAAAATCGAAGTTTTTGTAAAATCGTATTAAAACTAGCACTATTATCTAACTAATAAGTAGAAATAAAAACATTATTATTGGTTGATTAACAAACTACACATAACATAAACGTATGAAATTATTGCAGTTATTGATTGATGCGTAGGCTGTAGTATTTTGTAAACTTTTCATTAATACATGCATAAACAAATAAACGTAAAATTTATGCTATCATTTTATATTCGGATTTTCAGGTAGTATCTTCGTTAATAGAACTACAGATCAACAAGCGTTTGAACTTCCTGAGTGCTTGAACAAGAGGCAGTTACTATAACAGTAATTGTTCGAGTTGAATGTAATCAAAATTGATATATTACTAATGAATATCCGCAAATATCATTTGCAAAAGTCAAAAGTAGGTGAGTTACACATAACCAGAAGCAATTCATCAATGAATTAATTCCAAATAGTTTTACGGCCACCCGTGTCTCATCTACAGCAGAAAATCAGTTATTAATTAACCCGATTAGGAACTTAAAATCGTATGCATTAATTACGGCTAATTAAACACACGGTTACAAAAAATAAAACCTACAATTCAATTTGTCATCAATATTGGTGTTATAAAATATATCAACGAATACAAAAGTAAGTTAAATTACATCCTATTCACAAAAGTAATATTCCTAAATGGACTTTCTTCTTAAAATTTCACTGCTGATAAAATTGTGTGGGAAAATTTTGGAAGAACTGGCTTGACAAGAGTTTCTATGGCATTGCAATGAAACAGATGAGGTTTATTTTTGAAAAAAAGGAGAAGAAACTGAAAGAATCTCTTTCAAACTGACAGCATTTGAGAACATAAGAAGGCTCCAAAGAAATTATGCGAGTTTCCCTGCATATGGGGCGCTAGAAAAGTAACAACTTAATCTCAAACTTCAGTATTTTCAATTTTTCTCCAAACAATGTTCAACATTTTAAATTGTTCAATTGAATATTCAACAGTAAGTTTCTCTCAAATTTAAAATAATTTTAGGGTTATTGTATATTTCGCCTAAAATGAACCAAAAGAGGAGGATATTTCTAGTAAATTATTATACTTGATTTCCACATTTAATTTTCTCTATGTGTAATTAATTATTATGCTTATGAATTATTTTTATTTTTAGCATTTATTTTAAACTTTTTTCATCTTTTCAATTACATTATGTTAATTTACTAGCTGCACTTTAACATAATATGCGATTCTGTTTAAGATTCGAATCACGTTCGACCAAGTTGACACGCAATTTAACTCGGACTATATTGTTATCAATTTTTAATTTGTTTTTCTTTCGTTCCTTCCTAAAGTAACCTAAACCAAGATATTTACAAAAATATATTTTGTATCAATTATTAGCAGAAACCAGTCAAATGTAAGAGATTGACTAATTATAGGTACTATTCAATAATTAAACGTTAGAACGCTTCAAGATCAAAGTAATCCATTTGAATTCGGCTGATAATAATCGATAATATGGTGAAGTATTTGCATTGTATTGAAAATATAACAGCAAAAATTCAGCAAACAAAGAAACGAATGTTTCTATTTTAATCTAAAAAATTTGTAGTTTAAAAGTAATAAAACCAAACATCCTTCGATAATAATGGCCTGGCACTTATGGTTCCAGTTTTTAATTACCAAGTACCTAAATTAAAAAATTGTAATTACAAGAATTGTATTAACAATCGCATTACCAGCCGCGAAGCTTTGAAATAGTAATTGATGGGAGGATTAATTGCACTAATTACTAATTTGCAATTCTTAACGAGTCTTCTTACACTTAATTGTAATTGCATCTCAGTGAGTCGACTGTTTAATATTCAAAGCAACAATTACTTTTGTATGATTAGACAAGTTGAATGATATTACAAGTTGAAGGGATAAAACAAAACAAATTGACCAATCGTTAACCAAAATCCCAATTTAACCTCCAGTTAGAGATAACACGTAGATAATTTATTTATCCTTATATTGAAAGCCAAGCCATAAATATATAGCTCAAGTCAATTAAATAAACGAGCAATTTCCACTTGGTATGAAATACCAAGTTGCAAAATAAAATTATAATCTAAATAGAACAAGAGTTCCATTAGCATTTAAAAAAGCTATCACTGAGCAATTCTTGTACTCTTAGTAAACATGGAGCCTTTCTTTATTTGATAAAATGAGGACAAGTTACATTTGTTGATAAAACCTAGAAAGGCTTGTTTAGTGTACCTATAAGCATTGTTGGAGGCATGAAAATTTAATACCAGGGTTCTCATTTGTGCCTATAAATAGTAAGGTTTATGCATTATCCAACTCGAATAATTTTGCAGTTAGTATATTAAAGACATAATTAACGAATAAGCCAGTGGCTCACGTAAATTTGTTCTTCAAATCAAATAATGGTAACTAATTTGAACAGAAAAATCAATAAAACTGAATTGATAGCTTTTTCGACTAATGCATTGTAATGTAAAGATATTTAAATAAACCATTATTCCTTGTTTACTCTAAATACACTTTTCAAGTACCTAGTGAAAAGTTTCAATCTTTTTAGAACAATTATCATTTGGATTTATAGTTACTATTTATTATTTTGATGTCAGAATATTGTTTTTGTTTACTTTTATGCGTCATCAGCGTAAGAATAATAAATTCTCTTGAAAATATTAAGTTTGTTATTACAACCTCTGATTATTATTATTATTGTGAGAGAATCAAGAGTCTGTATAAGTAAAAATATCAACAGTTGACTTGGGAATTTTTGCTAGGAAATCGAAAACATTTTTAACACCAAGAATAGGTAAACGATAAAGAAGGAACGTAGGTTGATGTGTTGGTTTTGTAAGGTGTGATAGAATAGGGTAGGTTGAAGCGGCTAGGGGTAAGTTTTAGTAGATGGGGAGACTGGGAGGTAGAAGGGCTGTCACGCTACCTGTTGGTCGGACTCTCCAGGTCTGTTCTGTATTGATCTGACGCTGTGTTTCACTCTGACGTGGAAAGGTTACACACAGCTCACTTGGCGGATTTTCCTATCTATAGATAGTAGTGGCTATCATCTTGACGCCAGATGCTATCTATTTTATGACAAACCCTTGAAAATTGTTGCCTACATGTTTTCAAAATGATGTTATGATTAAACTTGACATATCTCACTTTTTCTGGCGCTTTTCAAAACACCAAATAGACGGTTACTTTAAAATATGATAGCAAATATATATTGTATTGCTTCAAATAAAAGTTTCTTTCCACCAATAATATTTAGTCTTGATACGATGCTTAATTTTTAAAAAGGTCAAAATGGTTATTATGCTTTTTGGAAATTCATGAATTTATGTATGTGTATAAAATTGACATCAGAAAGGAAAACTTTCTGATAATTTCAGGTGTATTCTTATTTTTTATTAAATTCTAGGTGCTTGTCTGTATTTTACTATTTTATGATACGCACTCACGCAATATTCAGTGTAATAGCTTTAACACAAAATCTAAATTATAAGGAAAGCGGAGAAAACTAAAGAATAATTTATCCGTGAAATTTATAATACCAAATTCAAGATTAAAATATTTAATTCGAATTCTTTGCCTAAATAAATTTAGAAGTTTGTAACTGATAGAAATAATAAAAATAAATTATTCAGAAAATATGAAAAACCTAGATGTAAACTGTTGCATTGTAAGAGAAAGTCGAGGAAAACCACACCTAGTTTAAAAAGTTTGCTTCACGCCGAGTTAGCTGCTATGGAAGATTTAAAAACCTACCCCTAAAACTTTTGACAGTTTATTCAAATCAATTATAATTTGCAAAGTATAAATTTAAAAAAATCCCAAAAAATTCGTAATTAAATTTAGTAAAAATCCTTATGAGCGATGACCACGCAATGGCATAATAATTAACGACATAATTAAACAATTAGTTTTTCTTTCACCTTAAACAAACGTAAAAATTACTGCTATAATATTTACAAGTTATTTGATATCTAAGGAAAGTTGAAAAAATGTTGATCTCTTATCATATATTATTCGGATTTTGCGCCTTTTGATTTTTTTATACTGACGTTTCAGCTACTTAAATATGCATTAAGAGAAAAACTTCGGGAATAATTTTGATGCTAAAAACACAGTGTACGTAATCGAGTAAAAATTCTGTATAAAACTCGATTTTCTTTGATGGAGTCAAAATGTTTCCCAAGCAAAGAGAAATTTTATTGCTACTTTTAAGTTTATCTTAGCAGTTATTCAATTTTTAAAGCGACCCAATATTGATCGTAATACATCCAAAGAAGTAACAATAAAATTGAAAAAGAAGCGATTTCACAAATTATTACAATTTTGTAAATTTTATTCAATTTTTTTAATAAAAAGTGCCTTAGAAATTTAAAAGGTAATTAGTCTCTGAAAGTACACCAATAAAAGCCTTAAAACTTAACGGTAACTGACATATTTAAACTTTCTTCTCATCATGAAAGTTGGAAATTATAATAACCTAATTTTTAGATTTCTCTTTGAATTTTCACATTAATAATAAATTACTGCATGAAACGACGACTTCTGCACACTTTAAAATTTATAACACTGTTATAAGTTACTATTATATGAAAAGAAGATAAGAAAAGATCGTCAAATGCAGCAAGCAATTTTATAGTCTGATACCTTGAAAATATTGATTTACAATTAAATTAAATTGGAGTTAATAAAGGAGATAAACTGAAATCAATACATAAGGACTTTTAATAATTCATGCAGAAAAGTGTGAAGATACGTAGGTATATTAAAGTTGTTTAAACAAAATATTAAGTTTGATGGTTCACATTTTTATTGTAACATAAACATTATTTTCATAAAGTTTATTAAGTTATAAACAACAGCGTAGATAAGATCAACAGCTTGAGAACCGTGTCATTTTGAAATATATAATATAACTTTATAAGGTGTGGTAAGGCAGATCGATTATCACCTTACTTTTTCATGTATTTAGTATTTCAGAACACTAAAGCTGGATCCTACACTTTTGTTTCTTGTATTAATAGAACATTGGAGTCTCTGGACTCGGAAAAAGGAAGCATATATGACAGATGCATATAAATTGTTTATAACTCCAGATTCTCTGCAATGCAATGCAATATAACATTTTCGAAGATGACAAATAACAGATTAGTCTAAAGAGAACAACAGAGAATTAAATAGACTATTGTGTATTATAGCGTTTGAAGACAAGATTAAACAATTATACTAGATAACAAAGGCATTATATCGATAGACAGTAAATATTTGAGCCATTTTCGTTTTGCAGATGACATTAACATATTTAATAAATGATAGTGGAAATGCATTTCAGAAAATGTTAGCGATGAATAAAAGATACCTAGATCGGCAGATCTAAGTAGAAGAATGTTATTGGCATGATGTAGTTTCCAAATAATTTTATAATCGTACTTACCAACGACTTCAATGAGCACATAATGCCAGTGCTAAAGATTATATAGTAAACGAGTAAATAAGAATAATAATATGAAGAGTTAATGACGTCATAAGTTCTTTAAGTTGATTAAGGTGATTGAGCATGTATCCAGAGGTCAAGATAACTGATAATCAAAACTAGTAATAAAATGGAGACTTTCAAATAATCTCCCTTGCTAACTTGCTAGCCATTGTGCTTTCAATTTAGAGCTGAATAAAAGTACCGAAAAGAATTTCAAGTTCATCTAATAACTGAATTGCTAATTTACCAGATAAATTACATATGAAAAACCTCTTGATATATATTATTATGTGGCAACAAATGTTAAATGAAACTGAAAGTTTCACTGGTGACGACTGTCAGATATGTACCGAATTCCAACAGAAGTAATGAGACTGGATCTTATTGTAAACTTAGTGTGTGAACCTATCGAAGAATGTTAATGTAAATTTTCATGTACGTTTCATGGAAGCAAGAAATATAAAAATTGAAACTATAAGGATTGCAAAACAAGAGAGAGGACCTGCACAAATGTGATAAACACATAATGCAAAGCGACACGCAAAGACATGAATTGATACGAATAGAAGTCGAGAGGCAGAAGTAAGATATCTTAGCTGATGATGATGAAGATTAATAGTATTTTGCGTTACAAGAACGAAAAGTCATAAGTATTTTTTATGTGAAAAACAACAATTAGTTTGAGCTTTAGGAGCACCCACCATCATTTATTAGATTTTAAACATAATAGATAAGAGAATATATCATATTTTTCAACCTCCGTTGGTGAATTGTATGCAAAATTAATTTACTAATAATGTATCCATCATTTGTGCTCCCTCTGTACTAGTATTTAGTACTATTGTTCACTTTTGCAGTTTTCCCTTCTTAAAAAAGTAATTCCAAAATTTTAAAATCCAATTTGGTCGTAATAGAATATTATACTTTAAGAAGAAAAGTTTGATCTAGATGAAGAGGTAATAATTAACATTGTGATATTAACGTGATTTTCTAGTGGCTGAATACAGTGGAAGTTTCTTTGTCAAATTATAGTATTTAGTTCCAATTTATCGAAAAATATATTCACGTATAAACGTTGTAAATTAAAATACAATTGTCGTTTCCTTCTTAGGATGTTAAAATATTATGTTAACCCTAATGTCAATACCCAGTCGTTATTACGTTGTTCAATAACCGGGGTACCCGGGTACCCTATGGTATATTTAGTCAACAAAAGGAATTGGAATTGGGAAATTTTTATTTACAAATTCTATGTTGTTGGGAGTCACAGTGGGAATTCCCACTGCCTCAAAACCTGTTAGTTAAATGGAATAATAAAGGGCAAAGAGGAAGGGAAACAGTAAAGTCTCTGTTGTCATTCATATCATCATTCGTTTATTTTTACCTATATAAAATATTATTTTTGTCCCCTAGATATTAATGTAATTATTTATTACTGTGAAAATCTGAAGAAGTATTAAGATTTTACATATATGGGTACCCGGGTACCCCGGGTATTGATCAAGTGGGTATTCACAGAGAATTTTCTAATAAATAAGTTGGGGATTTATATTTAATAACTTATTTACATTTAAATTCTGAAAAAAAAATGAATTATTAAAGTTCCTGATTGGAGATTTTCGTTCAGGACAAGAAATTTACAAAACAATTACTGTTTAATCTAACCTAGATTTGCAAAAAGTTTTCGGAGTCAATTTTAGAAATTGGTCTATAAGAACAGAAGAAAAAAATGACAAAGGTTTTCCAAAATTACGAGAATTACCGCAACGAAATATTTCGATCCATTTTATTACAGTCTAGATAATGAACAAAGTTTTGACCAATTTACAATGGAAATTGCTGATCTATTTATTTCATTGCAGGGTAAATTAGTACTCAGAGTTGACTGTGAATGCACATGAATAGGTAAATATTATATCACTGTGAAAAGTTCTAAAAATTGTTGGATAAAAGACACGTCGTGATATCTGTCTTGAACAGGATACTCATGCACCATGGTTCTTTTAAAAGACAAAATATAAATAAATAACAAAAATGACAGATCTGGACATTTCTATAAATTTGTATACATCTGCAATATATTTCTTCAAGTTGATGTATGAAAATGTAATATAAAATTACTGTCCGAAATGCTTTTATGAATTTTAGCTGTAGGTAATATAAATTACTACATTTTACTATTGTAACTTTTGTTCTTGTTCATAAACTTTGTATTTACAGTATAACTAATAATACAAATTGATACATTTTCTTTAGTGTACTTTATTGATATACATACGGAAATAGCTTCGGTTTTACATTTTTGTCTCCTTAAAAATCCCAAGTTCGATTCTTACCTTTTTAATTTTTATTTATAATTTTCACAAGTTAATAAACCAAAAATAGTTATCTACTTTAATTTTATAAATTAAGCAACGTTAAGGTAACTATTGAATTTTAATTGACAGGGTAATTATTAGCTCAATGTTAACAACTCGGCATAGGGTTCTTATCGGTTCGAGTGACATTGGCAGTTAAAGTTTTACGCGTGTTAGTTAATATATCCCACGTGATTAAAAATGAAATATTCCGATTGGTATAATATTAATGTAACAAGTTATCTGTGTAATTATTTCAAAATTATTCTAGCAGCTTTAATTATTCCATAATACGGAACAATTGAGAACTGCTGCTGTCGAATGCATTATTATTAGGTACTGAGAGTACTACCATAACAATCATATATTGAATATGCGTTCCTACAATATCTAGGTATTTTGTACGATACATTACATACTATAAGTACAATAGCTCTATTTTAATCAATATAATATAACTATGTAGCGTGTAACTTGAATATAAAAACTATATCTTCTTTAACAACTGACATGAATGATCAAGGAAATGTAATATGAAGTGCAACATAGACAGAACTCCAATAATTTTGCTATTTTATTTACAGTTCCCTATAGAATACTGAACAACATGTTGCAATACTAGCAAGCTCACATTTCAAAAAATCTGAAATATTTAATATTTAAATGGTAGGTACATTTAAATAATTACAGAAATTAGGATATAAAGATAATTAAATAAGAAATTAATTCATATTCAACAAAAAGAGATAAAACATGGCGTTAAATTTAACTTCCTTTTGTAAAATACTTTGGCGAGTTATTACTAGCAGAAATTAGAGGCGCATAACAGGAACGCCTGCCTACTTTCACATGTATACTGTCAGATGGTGTTAAAGTACGGATGCGTTTTATGTTTATACGGAATTGCTACGTAGTCGACAAATCCAGACTTCTAGTATCTGAAAACTAAAAGAACTTTATTAAAATCTAGGAACACAAAATATAGTAGAATGAAAGCTAAAAATATCACATGCTAAAATTACAGAATGTTGTAGAAAATCTATCTACCTGCAAGTTTCCAAATGATACTCATAAAAAATTCACTGCAGTTTTCTAACAAAAAATAAAATTATACAAAAAGTGACTTACATTCTTGTTAAAATTGAAATAAAATGGAATTTGAAAAAATAAATTTGTAATTAAACCTGATTGATCTCAAGTTAAGGAATTATCTAACACTACCTAAATAATTGAATTACATCCTATGATAAATTTTAAATTTGTGAATGAATCCATTGTTTATATAGTAGGTACAATCAGGGCCGCCGCTAGGGGTACTTCCACCCGTGTGCAAAGTTTAATTTGGCCGCCCTTGTAGCCGATTTTTTTTTTCAGTTTTTTAATACAATTTCTTAAATTTCTACTACTTATTCCCTGCCGTAAAGTAAATGACCTTTTCTAAACTCCTATTTTTGGGATTTTGGCCGCCTCTAATTTTGGCTGCCCGTGTGTTTTGCACACTGAACAATAGGGCGCGGCGCCCCTGGGTACAATAATAAATGTCACCAAACAAAAGCATTTGCGTAGTATAGTAAAAGAAAATATGAAAGGAATTCATAATTTATATTAGCACTTTTAATTATAAGATTCTTTTGTTTAGTTGTACTTCTTAAAATCTTGTAAGATTTTGCTGTATTTAATTATAAAGTTTTATTTAATTTTAAATCAAGCGTAAAAGTTAATATAATTTGGTTGTTTTGTGTTATTATACTAGAAATGCTATACTTATTAACCAAATTTATTTCCATAATATTTTTACCCTTATTTTTATATAAAAAACTGTTTAATTATAATTTTTAATCGGTTTTCTTTCTCTAAAATTAGACAAAAGTAAAACTTAGATGTCATAATGTGTTCTAGACACGTAACATTATTTGAACCGATAGATAACAATAGTTTTCTTTATCCCTCAGAATCATTAAATTTTTAGGTAGGAAAGTCGGCCAGAAAGGAAGATCGCTTGGGTTTCCTGTTTAAGTTAGCAAAAGTCCTGCTGCGTATAAGTGGTCGGCTCATCCTCCATAATGGACTTTTAAAATGTTAAATGAAAACCAAACTTGCCGTCTTTAAAAACTACTTTTGTTTTGTTCTGCGAAGCTATTTGAAAAATTCTTAATCCCCACATTTTTTAGTTGAAAAATTACTTAATCTTATAATTACGAACGCTTCACATTAAATTAGGAAGTTTGCGTGCATGAAGAGTTGTTAAAATACTTTTAGATTTGCAATGAAAAATTGCATGCTAATTTCTTTCGCACGCATAAGTTTAAAATGACCTAATAATTAAGTATAATTGGCTCTTGATGTAACGTAATGTGGAGGTACGTTATATCGTCAAAGAAGTTTTTCTTGTTGGCACATTTGTAATTTTCACGTGTTGGCATGAAAACTTACTATAAACTCATGCGTGATAAAGTACCTTCCAAGTTTCAACCATGCAAATACGTTGGCGCTGAATTTTAAGTTTAAGTTCTTCTTAAACTTTCCTGCTTCTTCTTAACTAAAAATAAGTTAAATTTATGTCCTCCTTATGTGTAGTCTTTATATACAACATGGTAATAATTTGTTATGTGCTAATTACTTACATATTTTTGGAAGAGCTTTCATGACGCTTACTTGCCACCTAAAATATGTTTATGTCTTGGGTTTTGACTTATTTTATCCCGCCCGAAAAATACGGGTGTCTGTACGTGTGTTATGTTGAATGAGTTTGATTTTTTGGTTGTAAAAAAGCATTACAACTTATTGACTAAATTCTTGCACAGAAAGTTTTATAAATATTCTGGAAGCGTCCTGTGCGTAACACAAGTGGTTACCACTCCGGTTTTGCCGAAAAAATCCTAAACCCTTTTCAAGCGAATGAAATATCTTATATAAATTGTGTAAAATAGATACCAAACTATATCCTACTGATTATAAATTTTCTTTTCAACATAAAATCAAACATAATAATTTTTAAAAAGTATCTACAATCATATTTGTTCTTGACATAATAATAATATAAAAGGTATGGTAAATAATTTCAACGATCACAATGCACTCGGGAGTTCTTAAGACATCAACTGTCTGCATGTGACACTCCAACATTGTAATACCAATTCTGGATTATATTGTTTACAATCTTACATGCCACATTATTACAGGACATTTTAGCATATGACGTAAAACGTATCATTGCCATCATTTTATACTCATTTCAAATAGTAAACAAAATAAACAACATCTCAATTTAAATTCAGTTTAAATAACATTAGTTATCTAGACTGCAAAAACTTAGTAAGTATTCCCGGAAGTACGTCAAAACTTTTTACAAAACATAATATACCAATCCAAACGAAAGCATCAAGATGCATTTTCTGGATTTTCTGATAAATACTTGTTTGCAAGAATCGTTCAAAACTCAAATCAAAAAAACGATAGAAATGCACTTTTGTAATTCCCCAGGTTGCAATATTATTATAAGGAATTGTAGAACACAGCACTAATATAAGTAATCAAATAAGTAGAGTAATTTCAAATCATCTTACGCTATGTACTGCTATCTTACAAAATAATCATTTTAAACCTTCGGGACCCTTTGGGTATATTAATAGCTCATTCTTGTGAACAGCTCAAAATTGTTAACCAACTGACATTTGGAATGTCACACAAATTAAGTTTATTCTGATCTTGCTGATAACCCGCATATTATCTTATTATAAAACTTGACTTATTTTGAGATTATGTTGATAGCCAACATAACTTCTCAACTAAAATAGTAATTTTGAATTAAAATTCGTGCTGTAATTTTTAATTTACTTTTCTAGTATAATTCAACGATTTTTAGTTAATTATGTGTTAATAAAACAGCTCTAGGCAATATAATTTAGTAATCCATTGCTAAAGCCTCCAGTGAAACTACTCACTCTGAATTCATTAATAATGAAAACAATTAATTCCGAATCGGTTATTTAAACTTTAAAGTGGATTAAATATATAACGCGTTTATTTTGAATTTTCTGTTTAGCTGCTTTGAACATTAACATTCGGCACTTTGAAGTTAATTTAAAAGTTCAAAAATAAAATCGAATATATTCAAATTTACAAATTAAACAAATATGTACTAAAATAAATTCATATTTAGGACAATTTTGTGTTTGCAAATCAAACAATAATTTAAAAACCGAATTCATTTTAGCGTAAAATACAAAAATTTTGTTATGAAAAAAATTAAAATTAATTAATAAACTAAACTCTCTTTGCTTTTATATCTCTATTAATTAACAAGTAAAATATTGAAGATTAATTAAGTCACTGAATAGAAAATCTTGGCAAAGCATCCAAGGAAATTCTAATAGAATTTATTGCTTATTGTTATTATTTTTAATATTAATTTAATAATTAAATAAAATCTGTTGACTAATTTAATTGCTTCATTAAAAGTGTACGATTTTGGTATTGAATCCCGAGTGGTTGTGGAGGTATTGATTCATTAATAATTTAATTTTATAAATTTTGTATTCGTACTTTAGATGTGCTAAATCTTCCTATTTTTGAAATCCCAATTGTGAACTCTAAATGCGGAAATATAAATAAATTATTGTAACCTATATAAGGAATATTGGTAGACAAGGGCAAATAACCCGTTAAATGTTTAAAATAATTTCCATTAACACTTTGTACGTTCCAATTATGTCATTCTTCAAATTTTTGCAGCAATTAAACCAGTCCGGAAGTTGACGGTAAAAATCGTCCATATTTTTCAACTATTAAAAACTTATTAAAATATTCATAGTTCCATAAAAGTAGAATATTAAATATTTAGATACATAAATTTTAATAATTCTTAGTCTATTGGTATAAATATTCAGCATGGCCCTTCTTACATTTTTAAATTTTAATTTTGCGTACTTATAAACAAATTTTCAATTTATGTTGTATTATTTTATGTGGCCATGTTTTATTAAAACCCTACTATATTATGTTCTCGAAATTTTTATTTTGCTAAAAAGTCCGGCATAACATGAAATTCAAAATTTATTGCCACATAAATACATATACTACCAAAACTAAAGATGGAAATTCTAAAAGAAAGTTTTGCTACTTTTATTATTCGAGATAGTGTTTTTATATCTTTAGCATAAATTTTTATATTTGCTTTTTTATTTATTTTCACAGTGGTTGCAAACGATGTCTTTATGATCGCACGCAAATTTTCCAAGACCTCACAAGTGAAAGTTTTAGAGTTGTTAAAATTTATTTTTAGAAGATGCACCCGGTTTTATACAAGCAGAATAATCTACTAAAAAATAAAAGCTGTTTGTTTGTTGTACATTATGCTTGTTCTGCCTACTGCCCCATCACGTTTTCCTTCAGAAGAAATTGCAGAAAAAGATTAAGAAAGAAACAACGCATTTTGAATCTGACAAATATTTGCAATTTTCTATAGCAATATTAAGTTGCATTTTGCAGAAATAGCAATGGGAATTTTCTTTTTGTTAAGTTGGTTGTTCTTAAAATTCAACCCATCTGTTAATTTCAGATGTCTCAAATGGATTATTAAAATTATTTCAGTTGTTTGCATGTAATTCACTGCGAACATCATCTGTCAAGAACTTTAGATACATTTTTAGGAGGAGAGTTCTACTTAAAGTTGAGGTACTGTCGATATTTTTTCAATTGGTCAAACTAATAAATATCGAACCAGTTATTATATAGACATCTTATCGATGTTAACAGTAAGGCCGAGCTAAGGAAGTCCAAAATTCGAACCCGAAACTGTGGTTTGGGCTTTAACCACAAAACTTCACTGTCCTATTAAATTTAAGGAATTGGCTATTTCGTTTCCTTTGCATTCCATCGTTGTATGAAAATTATTGCATAACAGTGTAAATTAAGCACTTAATATCTAATTTTATATTCACCGACAATTATTCTTTATATCAGGAGGAAAATGTTAAAAATTTGCGACTAAAGAAAATTGGCGAGGACTAAACCCACAAAGCCTCAGATCAACACCCTGATCTAAAATTTAAACAAATATGGTTTAAAAACAATCTTCCAAGTGCGAATTTTCCGTTGCTGCGCCAAATCGGTTAAGATTTTCCCTAATTTGAAATAAAAGCTAACATCGTCAATCTGCAATTTTTTATTACTATGATTAGCAGTGCGTTTGTAAAATTTATATGAAACCATTAGAGATTAAATCAGTTATTAGGTTGAGCTGAGAAACATAATAAATTGAAGGTAATGAAGACCCTTCTAGTTTATAACAATATTGTAGGTATAACTTGTCAAAATTATATTAATATTGTTTTAAATTTTTTAATTTGAGTGACAAAAAAAGTTAGTAATCTTTTCAAATTTACATTATAATTCTTTAATCATATAAGTCCATATGAGGAGTTTTAATAAAAGAGAAACAAATGTTATTTTTTATATACCACAAACAATTACGTGCTCTTTAAAAAATATATAATATATTTAAAAAAATTTAAGTAGGGTAAGGTGCTCTAAGACTGCGCGGTCTCTAAGACTGCGCACCCCTTATATTTCGGCACGGGTGTTTGTTTTCTTGCTAAATTTAATTCCCACACATCACTGCCAATAGCGTGGTTACCCTTAACGATTTTTTTCGTAAAAAAATGGATAATAAACATTTTAGGTAAGTTTTACCATTTTACGCTGTTTTGATCTAATAATTCGACATTTTGGAAATTGTGTACGGTCGTTGTTTTTGTGATTATCGCCTGCAATATCATGTAAACAAAACTCTTAACCAAGCGTGGATGATGGTATTATTTTCCAATTTAATTGGAGATGGCTATATTCGTGTCCTTTTTAAATTTATGGAGTGGCGTGTAAGACTGCGCGGTGTGATGGTTTGTTAGACTGCGCGCGTACTTTAAAAATCTCACATTGTAATGCTGGTTAATTTTATTCTTTTTACCTAAAGTGAGGTTGATTTTATGGCCAGTCGTGTGACGGAGAGGGAAATCTCTGAAACTGCAATTCACGGCACACAAAATAAGTCCAAAGAAAAATAAAAAAAAACTATTGGAAGCAAAGAGTAGTTGGGTTGTCCAGGATGCATAGAACAAAGTAAATGCCAATAACTGAAGATTGGATCGAGTGTACATCATGCTTTCAGTGTTGGCAGAAGAAGTGAACTGGATAATACTAGCATGTGATGTGATATATGCTTGTAAACTCAATGCGCAGTCTTGCAGACCCAAGTGCGCAGTCTTACAAGACGGGGTCTGTAAGACTGCGCAAATGACTTTTTCTGATTTTTTTGTTTTTATTAATAAAGTATATGTAATAATTACTAATTAAGTTTGTAATAATGTTGTTGAAAGACCAATAAGTTTTAATACAAATTTCTGAGTTTTTAATTGCTTTAGTTTTTTTAATATACCGGGTCAAACCTTAAGTGCGCAGTCTTAGAGCACTCTACCCTATTATAATACCATAGTTATATAATATAAAAGTTATCTATGTAGCGTAATAATAATTATTATTATCACTTTGCATTTGCAGAAAGTTGTTAAACTTTATTACAAACGAGGATACTTTCAAAAATAAAATATCAAAGCGAACAGATTTCTTCACACTTTTTAAACTATGCAAAATGAATTATACGCTTTTTAATTTATTTAAAATTTTTTTAACAATGTTATCTTTCCTACGAAAAGTTAAATTCAAATTCCTTAAAATTAATTAAAATATTTCCTCTTTTTATATTATTTCCTTTTGCCAACTTATCGATTGTAGAATCTACAGGTTTCGGAGTTTCTATCAGATATTTTATATATTCAACAGATTTCATCTCATATTATAGCGCTACTTTTTAGTAAAGCTTTCAATCCTATCTAAGTTTTTGAAATTAATCGCAGTAGGGAATACTGTTCTTTGTATGTAATGTTTTTTAGTTTTACTTGTAATTCAGTCAATTAAGGGTAGTAAAACATAAAAGCAGATTACATGTGTACGCTACCTTATGATTTGTTAATGTAACCTAGAATTAAATGTATACACCTGCTAAATACTTGCATTTCTATTTGAAACCATATTAGCTGCGATAAAAATAAAACAACTGTAATTTTACATAATTCACACGCAATTTTGATTTAAAAAATGTTTGTACATTACAGATTTTTTATGTTGCTTTAAGTCAGCATTAAAATCTTAGTAAATCAATTATTTTCCCTTTACAATTTGCGGAGTTTGCCAAAAGTCTGAATATAATTTAATAACTCTGGAGAGTTGCAATTTTAAGGGATTTTATTTGTTCTTGATGGTCCAATGATGTTAAGAGCGATTTGCTTTTCAATAAAATAAAAGCAGGTGGAATCTCAATTGTTTCGAGGTTCAACCTACGTCTACTCTCGATTTCCAAATTACCTAACTCCAATAGCACATTCTGATTAATTTAGTCGGTACTTTAAATATTCAAAATTCTAATCCTGCATATGGTATCCTGCAAACTTTGATAGTCGTATAAAGTGTGACATATTATTGATGTTATACACGACGATAGTGAATAGCTTCCAAATCTTTAAAAAATAATTAACCTCAGTTTTATTATCGATCGAAATTCACATCTAATCGCTTCAGGTGCTAAAATCGATCACCCAGATTATTTGATAATTCGGTACCAACTCTCCATAATCTAGTAACGTTATTATTCAATGTTAGAGCTAAGAATTCGGACCTATGAATTCTATAAATTCGAAGAACACTGCTGTAGATGGCCCTATAGTTTAACGTGGAATCCAAACCATGGCACAAATAAATTTGAGCTACAGTGGGATTTGGACGCCAAAACTTTAGATCCACAGTCAACAATTGGCAACGATGAACCTAAGCGTATTAGAACCCACAAAGTTACGATAATGGATATGCAAATTTTAGAAAATGGAACCAGGTTAGGAGACTCCCTGATATATTTTATGTTGCTATAAAATACTCACTCTATTTAGTGTTTAGTTATTCAGTGCATCCAAACTTTTGGCCCACCCCGAATGTTTAAAAAAATTTGGATTGAAAGCAATCATATTACATGGTTTCACATTTTTAGCCGAAATTCGTTCTTGTAAGTCTCTTGAGTTTTGAAAGTGCTTAACTGTAATCATCTTCCAGATAGCTAAAGACGAGCGCGAATTTAATATTACAATTTCTTTTACCCCAAGCGTCACTCATCTTTAATGATGTTATACTGATTGACGTTATCTTATTGATTTATATGTTAGTGACAACTATCAATTACTTTCAGCTGCTTTATTTTTATGTAATAAAAGAATAAGGGTCCTTTCAACCAATTTTTAATTTTTGCCTATAAAGAAAAGTTTTCTTATTAAATGAACTAAAAAACACATAAAAAATGATATAAATTATTATTTAAATTTTTTAAAGCTCTCATAAAGTACAAATATATCGTGTCCATGCCGTAAAATTCATTGTCTAGTGAATTGGAATAGGGTTTTCACAAAACGAACAAAGAGTTTGTGCATTGGTATACGAGCACATTACATCTTTGGGATTTTAACGTCAATTTTTTTTTGTTAGAAGCCATTAACTTATACGATGCCGTAGGGGTAGATATTTTGGAACGTTTTACTTGGTTCCTTTACTACTAAAACTGATAGGTATAGAAATATTTTTAATTAAACCCAATTTTATGTTATCCATTTCGCTTGTAAAAGTATGTTTTGCTAAATTTAGACATAAACTTTAAACTAACTTGAATTGTAGGTGTTGTTGGGTTGTTTAAATGTCAACTTTTAACTTTTAGTTAATCAACGTGTAAAGTTTTTAATTGGTTTACCTCGAGTCGTTTGATTTTCTATCAAGTCGTTAAGGGTGGTTTGGTAAGATAGTACAGTAATTATAGAAACTTCTGATGCATGCTTAAGTTGAACAGAAAATTGTTACGAGAGATAATTTTATCCAGACGTCATATGGTTACGGTAATTCTTGAAATGTGACATCCGCATAACTTTGGTGAGTGATAGATTTACGAAAGTAGCTAACCTACTGTTAAAAGCTTTCGATAAGTACTTTTTTTCTTGCAAGCTCCTTTTTTTACTTCCACTTTGACATTGGCATAGCTCCAGTTTTCTTGAGCCAAATTGCATCTAAAAAGTTGTCCCATCTAAGAAAAAGTAAGTTAAGCTAACATTAAGCTATTTTAGAAGCTAGGTAGCTTATATAAGCTTCAGTTACGTATTTAGGAAAAGTAGCTATGCCACTAGCCAGCTTTAGTTGGGAGCAGAATTCACTGGAAATAATTCTGGACGAGTAGGTTTTGCACTGAGACCAATTACTCAATAATATGTTTACAATTTCAGGTAAAATCAATTTATTTATTTCATTTTATTTTTTAATTGTGCTATCATACCAAAAATAAAATTTGTTACATGTTTTTTTTATATTTCCTGGCTTCTTTATTTTTAACATTTTTGTTGTTTACTTTAAAAATATTGCAGAGCCTGATTTATATTTATATTTTTATTAAAAATTATACGTTATAATGAACACGTAAACATTTCTAAAAAAGCGTACTGCAGCAACATCGCATAATGGTTACCATAAATTTACTGAAATAACCATATTGTAGCGTATTCGACTACATATTAATGATTTTAAAGTAATCATATGTACATACACGTATGTTCTTGGTAAATTACATCGTTCCCGCTATTAATATAGAAACAAGCAACTCGATTACAATATTCGATAATATACTTGTAAATTCCTAACTTTCCCATCCATTAATTACTGGTTCAGATTTTCCCTTGGGAATATCATTTCCTTTTAAGTAAGTTAAATCAAACTTGCAAAACAAAAAATTTTCGTAAAGGTACGATCTGTAATTTATTATTAAATTTTCATCCTGTTTATAATTGATTATGCAAGCAATCTTAAGGATAACTTAAATTTTGTAACACAAATACAATTTTCATGAACCACCCCTCAAAAGCAATTATGTATTTCGACAAAATTAAATTGCAAATCCAAAAGAGGTATTTTTATTAATTATACATTTTTTGAATAAAATAATAACGTCAATCTTATAGCCCAATTATTGGTTGTGTTTATCTTATATTTTCCTTGCTATACTTTTCTTTAAAGTTAGTGAGAATTTAATTAAAAGTTTTGTTTTACACTTCATGAATAAGAATATTCGTTAAAAATTTAATCAAGTCAATTATCAGTTATATTTTTTAATTTTAACTATCAAAGTTGGGGGCGTCTGTTTGTAGAATTTTATAATTAACAGACGAGACGTTTAATTTAATTAAAATTAATTAAATTTCTTTATAAGTTGCAAAGCTCACTTGTTAAACAAAAATGTATAATTTTTTGGGAGTTAATTCGCTACTTTTAGGTGAAAAGTGCTATCCAGGTGTACGCACTACAAAAAATGTATTTTTACGCAAAGTGTACCTTAAGCAAATCATTTGTATACTTCATCTGCATACATTAATTAGCAAATTAATTAAATTTATGTTTAATAGTACGCATATAGGAACGTGGTAAAGCATTTAATAGTTAAATTACGAGTAACCGTGGAAAATAGAATTAGCAGGCCTCATTTAGTTCTTATTTTGTTGTTCAAGTCAAATATACTGTTAATAAATGAGCAAAATTTAATTATGAATAGTGGATTAGTTACGTATACAATAATTAAGTGAAGATTTATTAATGATTATCTCAGTTAGAAACTAAGTTTATTTTTATTAGACTATAATTAATTGCGTATTAATTTATCTGTAATCGTAGAAAATTACCAACTTTTAAACTTATTTGTAGGTTGACAGATTTCCAATAACATATCGTATATAAATTTAACTTTTTTCTGTCGGTTTTCCACGTCCAATCCTCGAAAAATTATGGAAATACTGTAAAGTGTCGCTTCTTGTTCATATTATAAATATTCTTTGATGACGCAATGTAAATAAAAATGAATAATAAACAAATGAGTCGTCGTATGAAGGCGAAGTCACCAAAAAAATAAACCCGCACATCGAGGACATTAAAATTTGTGAAAAATGAACAAAAATTCATTCAGATTTTCGTAAAAACCATGACCCATAGTCTAAATTGTATGAATTAACTATTCAAACGAAGAGCACACAAATACTTGAAAGTTTGTAAAAATATAATATAATTTAATTTAATTAACTCGTAAAATTATTTAAAATATACCGACCCATTAATTTCTTATCACGAGTTAACAACTAACCAATTTAAATTGTATTGAGCATAAAGCTCAAATTAAAAACTTTTCTCGTTATAATAATAAAAGTTAAATCACATGCGAATCATTGCATTCCATTCAATGGAATTGACACATAATGCAAATGAATTTTTTAAATATGCGATTATAAAAATGAAGATTATCTAGTCTCTTCTACGTCGATTGCTGCCTCACCTACCGCAGATGCCAGTTCAAGTGTACAGCTGCAATACAAAAGCAAAAGTGCTCACTTAGGCCACACCACGCGACACGACAGCTATATACACTTTTGTTGTAACCTGGTGCTATGGCCTGGTGTCTCGAGCTGTCGCGTGGTCTTAATGTGCGGACTTGCATTTGATTCTACGTAAATAATTCTAAGCGCGTCGCTTCAAAAGTGTAGCTAGGTGTGGTGTGGTGTGGCTTAAGTGAGCGAGCACCTTAAATCTTGGTGGGGTGGTTATTACGCTTCCCCACAGCATAGTTCATAGATCAACTTTGGGTCCCTTTAGATCATTAAGATTATTTAAGGATGCTCTTGGCATATTACTCTCGGTAGGTTTCCATTGCTTCCCGAGGGGAGAACGGTCAGAATAAAGTTCTTACTTTACTCGGATTCGAACCAGGTATTTTAGCGTCCATAGTCAACTTGCGTGACCACTATGTTCCGACCGTCTCCTTCACAGTAGAGAATTAACAGTAAGAAGACTTAATACTATATTGAAAAGAAAACAACTATTGTGCTTAAAACATATTACAATTTGGATCTAGATAGATCTAGTACAATTATGGTAGAAGTAAGTACAATATTGTACAAAATATTAATAAAATTTTGATTTGTAGATAATCTAGACCCAAATTGTACTACTTTTAAGTATATTATTTTCAGTGTATCATAGGTTTTCTCTCAACGATTCAATATCCTAAATTTTCAGTTATGGTTCCTTAAGTATTTCAATTTTTATAATCGAAACGTATAAATTTATATATTATAGATTTTATCATACATATTACTAGAAGGTCACGACCGATGGCAGCCTATCGGTTGCCCTTACCTATGCTACCAATCAAAGGCGGGTAATCTTTCTTTCGGTTGGTAAAATAAAGAAAACATTCAGAAGTACGAGAGAGCGTTACGAACAGACAGAAAATATATAGATTTTTCTACGAGATTCTTATGTTTATTATTTGTACACAAAATTCTAAATTATTGCCCTTAAATTCAGACACCAAACTTATAAAAAGTAACAATAAAAATCCCACAATACAAAAGTTTGTATTATATTACAATACCCAAAGAAGATACTATGAGAGCTTTGTAAAGTCCATTGAAAGTGCATTAAAATTCAAGCACTGTGAGATCTTGCTCTGTATTAAATAAATGAGACAGTGACGCATTTGTATTCTAAATTCAATGCTTGGAAAATTCCATTAACATATTACGTGTATAAAGTTTTTTACTTGTAATAAAGTAAGTATAATATTCTATTTTAATATCTAAGTGAGTCACTCGGACACCTAATAAAATTGCATTAATTTTCACGTAATTCAATTAATTAAAAAGAAAACAGTGGTTTCAACTTACCATTTCATTAATGTACTCCTTAGATCTTAGGTCATAGAAAAAAAAAAGTTTGAAAAAATTAATTTACAAATTTAAATTATAGCTTTTTAATAAGTTTATATTGGAATTTATGTTACAAAATAACCCGGGCCATATAACAAATAATAAATAAATTATTTATTAAAATAATAAAACAATATTAGTTCATAAATTTTTTTGTAAAATAATATAGACGTTTTGAAACGGTAAAAAAAAATTTATTAATAGTACAATAATTTATAAATTAGAATCTTTTTTTTACATTTGTTTTTAAATAAAATGATTACAACTGACCCTCCCTGAAAAATCACCCTTTTGTAATTAAAATTTTTCAGTGCAGTATTTACAGATTTAACATTAATAAATTTGAGCAGTTTCAAAAATTGTAGACAAAATGTTACAATTTAACCTCGTCAAAAACTACCCCTTTTTGTTTAGAATTTTTTCATTATTTTTTCAGTATTTAAAAATTTAAGACTAATATTTCTACAATTTTGATTTCAATTTTGATATCTAAAAATTGTCATAATTCAAAATGGCCTTAAATAAATTATTATAATGAGTCGAGCGTTATCTGAAAATTAAAATTTGTCACCAAAGTATTTTAATTAATTTTAGTTATTAATTAGAAAGAAATTTAGGGGCACGGCAGGTTCAAGAAGGCATCTGATGTGTTCTTCAAATTTTGGGTGGTCAACCACCAAATATAGGAAAACTTTATTTTTGTAATTTTGTATTGGTCAGATATTTGTGTTGCTTTTCTAAAAATTTAAATAATTAAGAATAACCACAAGAACTGGATCTCTTCCAAAACGGCAAGAGAGCCGGATAGGCAAGTGGATGCCTCAAGTTATTTCTGTTTTTGAGTCCAAAATTTGGGTAAATCAGATGCGGAGAAGAGAATGCAAGTAATTTATCTATCAAGCAAGTTAAAACTAATATTTTACTCACTGTGGTGGGTGAAACAAAACATAAATTTATACTATTCAAAAATTATTGTAGAACATTATGGTTTTAAAAACAATTTGGCAAAGTTTTTTTGAATAATTTAGTGCTTTTCTAAACAAGTTTAAAACAATCGCTCCACTAACGAGATTATTTAATACTAAAAATTCCACTGCTGTACTACTAAATAAAATTTATGCGAGTATATAAAGATTGCATTTGTAATATGAATTTTAATAATTCTTTCTTTGTTTGAGAGTTGCAAATTAGAAAAGATAATGTAATTATGTAAGTATGTAATTCTCAATATAGGCGTGTGTGTTGATGAAAATTGTAAATTTAAAACCCGAAATAATAACCGAGGTGGCTGTTTTTATAAAATTGTAAAAAATAATACTAAAGAAATTTATCCTTATAAAAAAAAAAAATTATATTTCATTTCACTAAAGAGTTTATTTTATTTCAAAAGTATTTCGTGGTAAAAGAAAGTAATTCACTTTCGCCCGAAAAATAAAAAGTAAAAAAATTAGAAGAGTAAAATTTTATACTGAGCTAAGTCCGAGGAAAAACAAGTTATCACGTCTACTGCGAGCTGATATTTATCCCCAAAATATATTATTGTCTTTTACATCGCAGTAGCAGAGTTTCAAAAATTGTAAACAATATTTTTGCTGCTTTGCTCAGTGGTTTCCAAACTTTATATTACTACGCCCCCCCCCCCCCCGTGACAAAATATATAATCTTGATGCTTCTTGCTTTATTTTATAAAATAATATACATATTTTTAACGATAAAAAATGAATTAATACAATAATTTATTAATAAAATAAAAACCTTTTCTTCAATAACTAAATTTTGCGCTTCCCTTTACATCAACCTCCCCAGGAAATAGCATGGAAATAGCTGTCTTACAGTTAATATTTTTCAAAATTATTAGTTATTTTTAATAGAAGTGAAGTAAGAAACGGTTAAATTGTTTGTAAACTAACCGAAGTGACATTTCGAGAGCTTTCCAAGATTGGGTTAATCTGAGGTTGCCAACTACAACCCGGATAATAAAACTGAATATTTTAAATGTATTCTTGACCCAATATATGGTTTTGGGCTAAGTTTAATTTTTAATTCATAAATTTTTGTTGTAATAAATTAGTTGCTCGAATATTAAGGTTAATCATCAAGAGTCCATAAATTTTTCTAATAATAATAATATTAATCAAATAATGGATTTCCATTTCAAATAAGCAGGTAATAAGCTGTAGGTATTTATAAATTTTATTTATATTATGTAGGTTTAGTTTGGAATAAAAGCATAAAATTATACTTAACCTAAACTTAACATTAATCGAGGAAAACTTTTTATGTGCGCCATATCAGTAAAACTTAGAGAAAAGTTTAAAATAGCAAGAAAAGCAAATATTTTGTTCATCTTGGCAAAATTCATAAATGTGTATTTGTGTAGCAAGCTTAAACTTTGCCATTAAGGAATAATAAATAATCCGTGTATAGGTAGGATGCCATATAAAAATTTATAATAAAATTTCTGCTAGTGTAATCATCGTAAAAGTTTATATTAAATGTAATAAAACGAGCCATTGTAACAAGTTCGATATTCTAAAATTTTCATTTAGTTTAATCTGAAATTGAAAGCTTGATATTTATCAACCGTAAAAATGCTTCCTCAATTTATATTCCTACACTTTTCATCTGACCCATTCAGAGTTTGTTTTCAACATTTAGCAATTTGTAAACGTCAGAAATCCATTACTTTTTTTAGTTTTATTACAACGCTTATAAAAAGTAAAATTGGCACAAAATATAATAAATTTGTATTTTTATAATGGAAATAATCTTACAGTGTATTGAAACTTCGCATACAAACATTTAATATTTGCTTTGGCGCCAGTTTTCCATCCTGTCTTGGCAAATAACTTCCAGAAACTAATTTTACCACTTTGGACGTTTACCAAAAAGTTTTCTGTTTTATCTTGTAATATTTCTAAAACACACTTAATTTTTTTATCCTTTCTGTAATTTGGATAAATTGTTATTTAGTAAAACTTCAAATTAAATTTAGTACTTTCTACATTTTATGATATTATCAGAAAATATTTACACTTATCTATAATAAAAATATTTAAATTGTTAAGTTATTAACTCGTGATAATAATAAATAAATAGATATTTTAAAATATAACCAGTTATAAGGACACTTAGTATTTCCAATCAGCGGTTAAATTTTAAATCCATTCCAAATTATACACAATCAAACATTTCCAGAAACTAAAAACCAATTAAATAAGTTCCACGTACCTATACCTATAAATAAGCTGTTGGCAAACTCTTACTGCAAAAAAATTATTAAATTTTCTAAAGAGGTAAAATTTTACTAATAACTTGATATTCTGTCTCATTCGCTATAGGAAAGAAATTGTACTCACCACAATTTCAAATTATTAAGTTTGTATTGTCGTTAAAATTTGTTATTTGCTCATCAAATATAGAAAATTAAATAAGTTGAAACTTTGTAAAATCGCATTAAAATTTAATTTCATCCGAAGTGCAAGAACTCAAAACGATAATATTGTGTCATGCTTTTTCAAAAAAGAAACTACGACATCTTCAAGCACTAAAGCTTTTATATTGATGGCATACTTGATTAAACTACTTCGTTTTTGAGAAAGTTTTTAGTGTTTGCTTACGAAGTACATTTTATTTCTTAAATTAAATTAATTTGTGATTGCTTTTCATTTATTTATAATAAAAATGAAAATTATAACTTTACTCATTAAGAAACTTAACAAAGATGACTTCTAATTAAAGTTTTGAGAATTCTTTATATTTATCAAAATTTTTATTTAAAAGATTTTTATTAAATTTTATTTGAGTACTAAATTATTTATTTAATTATTATTTCATTAGTGAGTAATACCTTCGACACACCGAAATTTAATGATCATTATCTTTTTCTTATATCGGAGATTCGCGAATAATAATATGAGTATTTGTCGTACCTGGATCCAATTTATTAAATTCCGCCTGAAAGGATCCTTATAATGATCCTTAACTAAGTAGTGTGTCAAAGGTATAAGAATACTTGTCTTTGTAAGTGACTTTGATGTGAAATAATATTGTATATTTGTCCTCTATTACTGCTATAGGGTGTTTTTTTAGCTGCATGAGAACTTTCAATAGGGATAACAATTGAATCAAGATTGCTATGGAAACAGTTTTTTGACATTTGTGTTTAGTAAGGTTTGGCATTTGATAATGCATAGATTGACCATTGAACAACGCTACCAAATTGGGCTCACAACCAATTGGAAGTGGATCCATTTTTTTACCGTAAAATTTTGTTCAGTGACGAGGCACATTTCTGGTTAAATGGGTATGTGAACAAACAAAATTGCCGTATATGGAGTGAGACCAATCCGGGACATTATCTTGAGACTCCATTGCATCCATTAAAATTGACTGTTTGGTGTGGAATACACGCCAACGGCATCATTGGTCCATATGTCTTTCGAAATGAGGAAGGAGCTACCGTTACGGTGAATGGTGTGAGATATCGACACATGCTCAATACATTTTTGTTTCCAAAACTTCAAGAGCTAAACATTGACAACTTATGGTTCCAACAGGATGGTGCTACGTGCCACACAACCAACAAAACCATCAATTTATTGAAAGGACAATTTGGTGACAACATTATTTCAAAACGTGGTCCTATCAATTGGCCTCCAAGATCGTGTGATTTGACACCTCCAGATTATTTTCTGTGGGGGTATGTTAAATCCATGGTTTATGCTAACAAACCAACAACTCTGGAAGCATTGGAGGCTAATATTCAGCAAGCCATTTATGAAATAAAGCCAGAAATATTGGAAAAAGTGGTCAAAAATTGGACTGAACGGATGCGCTTCGTAACCATTAGTCGTGGCGGTCACATGCCGGAAGTCATGTTCAAATCATAAATGCCTTTAACTGTACTTTCATAAAAAAATTATAACCAAAACATTCCGTAAGGTTTTAATGTTTTATTTCATTTTGAAGTTCTCATGCAGCTAAAAAAACACCCTATATTATAAAGAAAACAGCAAATTGAATGGGGAAAATTGTTCAGCAAGTACTAAAGTAACAACTTATTATGCCTCGGCTAGCTCAACAAGACTCGAAATAAAAAAGAATTCTGATAGAAAAAAACTTTAATTTAGCAAAAGGATTAATTTCGTGTATTATAAAGTGGAAAAAAATAGTTACGCTTCCGTTATGAGGTTGGAACTGATAAACACAGTATACACACCTATAAGATATGTAAGCGGATATTTACAATTCAAGATAACCTACCTCTTATAAATACAAGTAGGAAAAATTATAATCAATAAAGAAATCGTTTGTAAAAACGATTCCACTTAAAGCGCACGATGACCATGGTCGATCTTCAGTCCAACCAAATAACCGCGTTCGATCTTTATTCCAATCATAGGAACCATGGGTTCACGCCGCGAAGAAAATTAAAAATGTTGGTTTTAACACGAAAGAAGTATAAAATTCTATTTGTAATTTAAAGCGAAGGACAAATGCAACAAATTAATTTTCTTGCATTTTAGTATTAAAAGGTATTATTGGAAAAATTCCGTAATTTATTAGCATAATATATGCCCTTCCTGGCAACTATGGTAACAGTATATTTTATGTACACATTATTTATACATACGTGGCAAATTGAACGGCAAAAGTAATAAAAGAGCAAAAGTTGTTATCAAACACAAAAGACAGTTAACTTAGAGGCCCAGAAGGGTTAGTTGAAATTTGAAATGGAATTTGCAAACAGTAAAATATTGATAGTACATGCTGCCATCTATATTTTATTAATCAATCAGATAAAACGAAAGGAAGGTTGTTGATTGGTAAATACGTTCTCCTATTATGTATTTAGTTGTCTTTAAATTTGTAACTGCTCTATCTGGGTCTATCAGTTTATTTATGTTATGGTTTAATTAAAGAGTAATTAAAAAGGCAAAGTTAGGGTTTGGCCACCCCTAGAACAACAATCTAACAACTTCAAATCTATACTACAACACTAAACTGTGCTTACTTGTGCTTAAGCTCAAGGGACAAGTCCAACATAATTAAAAGTAATACACTAGTTAAAAATAAATTCATAATTACAATAAAATGAAAGATATAAATAAATAAATCGCGTTTTAGAAGAAGAATCGTAAAAATCAAAATTATTAATTAAACCAAAGCACGTAATAAAATAAATTCGCGTCAGCAAATTCGTAATTGGTTTAGGTACTTTTCGTTGTTACTTTTTTGAAATATTGGTCTATTCGTGCTTACGTCGAAAGAAACAAATACAGTGCAACTTTGATAATCAGAATTCTTTTAAATTTTCAAATATAATTTTTAATTTAATTATAAAATGAATATAAAATAAACTATTTTTAAAAAAAGGATCATGTGTAATATAGGCACACCGATAATAATTAATTATATAATGGTTAGGTGAATCGTACATAACACACAGGTCATTTCAGAGGTAATCAATTTAACTAAATTAAATATTCCACAAATATTTTATGAGAAAGAGTCAATTCAATTTAAATCAAAATAAACACTATAGCTAAATTTTTATTTTGTAAGTACAACAAAAAATATGTAGTTACCTATCTATTTATAATTTATTTAAAAAAAAGTATTTTTTCTAAATGCAATAATCCCAAAACAGTTTTATTATATTTTATTTATTGATATTTTGAGAAAAATTAAATCGATAGTAGTGTACTAATTTTACGAATAGAATATAAATTTTCTAGAATAGAATATAAATAGAATATTCTTATTCTTACATTTACAAGCAACGTATAATATTTTCATCTAATTTTGAAGAATATTTTGATCAAAATGTGAAAATAATATTTTTATAAAAATAATAAATGGAAAAGTTTGGCTTTTAGAAATGAAGACATTAATAATATTAATGATATTCTTGTACAAAAAATAACTAAGGTAAACAGTAAATAAACTAAACCAGAATTTTATAAAAATTTCTGTAATCAAATCCCGAATCAATATTTCATATTATAATAACGATTAAAAGGGTTCAATTTAAATATTTAAAGAAGCCTCAGAACATACTACATTATTTTGCATTAGAAAAAATATTTCGGTTATTTTTGGAACCATGTAGTTAAATTTTTATATGTCATTTGGAACACGGTAAACCCGTGCACTTTGACAATTAAACAAGTTGACGGGTTTCTGTCATAAATATGTAATGATACATATGTCACGTGTATTATTTATTCATTAAATCGATAGTAAAATACCGTTTTATAATCACACAAGTGGAATTGATTATGCATAAGCAATGCAACAAAGATAATAGGACTTTTCACTAGTACGACCTAGTTCAACATGTTATGGCTATTATAGTTTCCAACTGATACCTGTTGAAATTTTAAAATACTTTAATAAATAACAATTCTCTATTACAATGCCAAACCGATGGAATAAGTGGCTGGGCGAGCGGTTAGCGTGTTAGCTTCTCGTTTCAAGATTTACGAGTTCGACGTACCCTTCTCTCACCAAATGACAACCTGCTGGATGTACTTCCTTACCTGGGCTGGAATTGACAGTATAAATATAATCTATTCCCGTTGTTTTGAACTCACATTGAACTGTAGAATGTTAAATTTGTTGTTGTTATTATCTTTAATCGCTCACCTTGGTGAGCTGCAATATAAACCAAATACTTATCCATCGATATAGAAGTACAACAACTCATTTTTAATAAATAAATATGAGATTGTTTCATAATAAATTATTCATATTTTGTTGTTGCATGATTTTCCCCCATTTAAATTCATGAGTCGTTTAAGACACGTTTCTTTGTGTAAACAATGTTTACAAAACAAGACTTAAAATACTATATAGCGAATTTAATGTTCATAAAACATGATTTGTAGATTTCATTAATTGTTAAAAATTATAATTTATACAACTAACTTTTGGAAGTATAAAAGAACAAAAAATCAATAATTGGTACGTATACGCTGGCGCTGGTAAGCGTTTTTTGAACAAAAAAACATTGCTGTTGTGGAAAACTTACATAGTCGTCATCTGTGGTAAATATAGCATATTATTATTTCGTTGGACATCAAATGCATTTCAAAACAATTTTCCAGACAAATTACTCCGCAAAAAGTCTCTCCCATGACCCTTCTCCAAAGGGTGGTATCTAAGTAAGCTTCAGGTCACAGTAAAACAAATTTGATAAGAAAAGGTCTCTTTGTGGTTTAGTACAACAGACAACGAAAAAATTGAACCTTTCAGAGGCAAAACTGTAAGCAGTATAACTAAGTATTTGGAAAATCAATTATTTATAATTTTTCTTTATTATTAAATTTATTGTTTGCATTAAATTATACAATGAGTTTATTTTAACTTCATTGTGGTATGCAAAGTTTTCATTCTAAACTTAAGAATACCTACTAATTATTAGCTAGGTAAATATAAATATTTGAATAAATAATGCAATAACAAAAATTATATACCAAAATGAAAAATCTAATAAAAAGGTAATAACCAAGCAAATATAAAATAAATGAAAAAGGGCAAAAGCAATTCAAACGATTTTATACCTCATATAAGGTATGTTTCATAATAACCAAACGCAATAAATATTTTAATATTAAATTAAAATTTAAAAATCAACACATAAAACTTAACAATCTAAGCCGCAATAATTTAATTTAAAATTAAGGTAATTACTAATATTTTATAATTCCCCTTTATTTAAATGGTAAATTAACATATTATAGTAAAGCAAATTGAACGATTAGTAGGTATGTTTTGTATTCATAATTCTTGATCACCCTGTAGGTATTTTGTATTATCAATCTTTTATCAAGAAAAAAGTCACGATATTGTATTTATTAACGTAAGTTTCACCCTGTTCGTGATGCACAAATATTCGACCGTATTTATGGCTTCCTGCAATGCTATGCAGTCATCGATTGATATAAATATTGTAGGTCGTCATCTTAAAGTAGTAGTATCATCAATGATATGATTGATGAATAACAATCGGCTAACATTGGAACCTTATGGTATGCCAGAACTGGATAGAATGAATATATTGAATTTATATATCAAAAGGTCTAAATAAGTGGACATACGATTGTAAATAACTGCTTAAATTGCTTTTTTAAAATTGCATAATATTGATACTAATAGGTCGATACTTGGGAACTGAAGAGATATCGCCCTGTTTTTAAACAAGACATATGTATTCTCGACTTCTTCTAAATACTGGGAAATGTGGATGCGTGCATCAGTTTAGAATTCCAGAATTCTTAACTATACGCCTGACAACACAACACTATTATTATCCAGGTGGTAGTAATAAAGGGAGTGGAAAATAAAATTATTTCTTCTTCTATTGTACCTAATTATAAGAAAATGTTTTTGCCTTGGAGCGAAGAATATCTCATAATGCAGTTGTTTAGGGGCACCACTGTTTTGATAAACGTGAGCTAAATGATTTAAATTTATAGTATTGTAATGTATCAATTAATATACTATATACTATATTGCTTTGGCTGTACGGCCTGAAGGCCGCACTGAAATTATTCTTTAATTAGTATAGTAATAAATGAATTAAGCAATTGAAAGTGGGCTATAGAGAAATAGATAAAGTTTTGTAAATTATTATTGTAATAATTATTTCCATTTTTTTTTATTAAACTAGAATGCTTAGAATGTGCGGAGGCCTAATAAATGGAACTATTTTTTTGTTGATAATATACAAGCGAACCAATTCTGATTGCAGAGTAGGGCGCCACTGATCGAGCATTGAGGAAATATCTGACGTTTCTTATTATGATATGTTGGTTGTGGTGCCGAAGTATTTATTATAGTTTGATCACAGTTCCAAATAATATTTTTTAAGTGTTGATGTAAAATTACGATTTTGAATGGTACTCTTTCTTTTGACGACAGGTAAATTTTTTTTACTAAACTCAAATTCAGGCAGAAGATCGTTTTTGTTTCGATAGGTTTAGTTGAAGGTCACGAAAAACTTATCACAAATATGGTTGCCCCCGAAGTCGGCAACTACCTTTCATTTTAGAAAAGAACAAACTTATTTTTGTGCGTTCATTTGCTTTCTGTTCATCCTATGTCCAAAATTATCCTATACAATTAAATAGAAGTAGAAGAAAATTAAATTGTCTATAAAAAGGTCTTATACATATTTTCATCACGCCAATACTAACTTACCAAGTAGTAGCTAAGCGAAATTCGTAGTTTTCAACAAACCACAAACTCCAAATTTCACTCAATCATCACCCCACTCAAGACCTGATGGAAAATCATAATTACTTATACAGTGTGTTCACGGAAAATGGTAACAGTGAATAATTTTCATATGCTACTAGATACAAAAAAAAGTTTAAATAGTTTTTTTATTCAACTGGAAATTTACTATCGGAAACTGTTGAGGTATATTTTTTTATACTTCAAATTCAACCGGAAGTGAACATAAAATTTTTTTTTTTCAAATGGCAACATATCTCTTTTTTAACATTTTCGCAATCTGCAATTTTTTCTTTATAAAGTAGTATAAACTTTTTATAAGGTTACATAATATTCGAGAAAATACAAGATTTAAATAAACAATAATAATTTATTAATGATCTACACATAAACGTATTAGAGTGCTATGAAAAACAAAAAATCACGTTACAGAAAACACAACTGTAATTTATCGGATAAATTTTTCAAAATTGCCACCGGTGTTGTTCAAGACATGATTCTAATATACGCAGAAGTTCATCATTAGATGCTTTTTTTGTTGATTTAGTGATATTTGATCGCATGCTAAATTAATTTTTTGGTTTTGAAATCTTTTAAATTTAATGGCGGATTTGCGTAAACAACTGTTTTTAAATGACCCAATAGAAAAAAGTTCGCAAAAAAGTTCAAAAATTTTGATGTTCACTTTCGGTTGAATTTGAAGTATAAAAAAATATACATCAGCAGTTTCCGATAGTAAATTTCCAGTTGAATAAAATACTATTTAAACTTTTTTTGTATCTAGTAGCATATAAAAATTATTCACTGTTACCATTTTCCGTGAACACACTGTATATCTTTGTAACTCTGTTTTTATATTACTGTACACACCCATAATTTATGATGTAAACTGAAATTTGTTTAAATAAATATGCAACTGGCGCTCCGTGGTAGATGAATCGCATCTGGGAAGCACCAGCGGTGCTTCGCTTCACGAGGCATTGTAGAACCTTTCCAACGTCTCGGTTAAGTCTGGCTCTACGCTGTTTTCGGGTTTGAAAGCCCAAGAAAATTCCATTTAAACACTCATAACCAGACAAAGGAGATATAAGCTTACATAATAAAAGATAACACCAACTTCTTCTAACCGCTTCACGTGTGGCTTTGAAGATGTCAATGAGTTACACTTTTTCCAAATAAACGGAAGAACACTACTGCATATACGCGATAAACACTGCACTAGATCTACTGGAACCGTGGCCATGCAAGTGGCCATAACACAGCCCATCCAGTTGTATCTAATGGAATTCCCCAATATAACATACCCCAGCTCTTCCAAACCAAAAATGGACCCCCTTTTGCAATAAGGCACCAACTGACATTTTATCTTAAATTGAGTTAGGCCCATATTATAAATGTGGAGTTCGTACTTCATCAATTTCACACAAAAAAATCCAAGTTTTCAATAACTCTGTTAGTTCTAGAACCAATTCAAAAATTCTGAAGATTTCAGAAACTACCAAGTATAATTAGCACAAGAGAATTACGTAGTTTTTTATGTGTGAATTATTAATGAAGAAATATAATTTGATTTGAAAAATATTTAAACTTGGAAAAAACTTCAAAAATGTAATTTTGAGAGCAATTTACAATATTCATTTGAAAACAGTTTTTGTTGTTTTACTCGCAACTTGATTTATGTCAGTTGGTGCGTTATTGCAAAAGGCGGTCCAAATGTAAGTTGGAAATAATGATATTTTTCTTGGAATGTTGACAAACAAATCCATAAAATGTAAACAGCCAAGTGTGGTCAGATATACTAGTTGAACTTGCACACAAAAACCGAACGAACGCGCAGCGAACAAAAATGGCCTTGCCAGATGGTGAAGAAGACACATATCATATTTTAAGATCGAAAAACAGAAGTAGTAAACCTAACTCAATTTGTAAATTCAAATGGATGTAAAATTCAGCAATAAACCAAAAATATGACGTTACAATCGCTTTCCCGTGCAAGACCGCCAAAACATGCACCTTTGTGCAGCCTGATGATGACCTCGACAAGTATTGCATTGATACGGAGGTGAAATGCCTACAGGACTGTCATAATAAGGAATTAAAAATGCTTTAAGGCAGGAATTAACATACAAATTTAAAAATTTGTTAGATTCCTTCCCAAAAAATTCATTAGGCTCTCACTGCATTATTTCCATTGTTTATTAAAGATTTTAGAAAGCGTTAATAGAAATACCCAATACGAAGCACGTATCCAAGCCGTAAAACAGCTAGTGTCAGGTTATATAGCGCAACGTCATCTGGAACGACAACAGATAATAAGATATGAATATATAAGACATTGTATTAATAAATTAGGCCTATACTATCATATGCTGCCGAGACAATAGCAGAAACGTCCAAAACAAAACAAGTCTTCCGGAGCACAGAAATGCGAACATTACGATCGATAGTGGGAGTCTCTCTAATTAATAGAGTAAAAAGCGACAATATCCCAAAAGCATGCGATATTCAAGACATCGTAAGATGGATAAGCGAAAGAAGGAGACAATGGAGAGACCACTTAGTAAGAATGGACGAAAACAGACTGGCCAGAGAGGCGCTGACGGCTAAACCCATCTCCAGAAGACTTCCAGGACGACCACACAAAAGGTGGTACGCTAGTTGGACTTCTGGATCTCAAGATGATCCTTGACACGGCATGGACAAGATATTGGAAAATACAGGACGTAGTTCTAATTTACGAAGAAGAAGAATCTTTGACCGGGAGTTATAAGAATATAAGTCAAAAAACCTAGAAAGATAATGTTAAAACTTTCAATATATTCAACGTATTTGGCCATATTCGTCTAAGAAAACAACGCACACAGTTACAAAATATCTTCTATTGCAAAACTAGGTTCTTTAACTTATGTTCTTATTCCTACCGGTCAAATATTTGAGGAAAATCTGACTTGGCAAAATTTATCCAACAAAATTTTATTAAATTTTGATAGTGACCCAATTATTTGGAGGATGATAAAATACTGTACTAATCCAATGTTACAATTTGCTAGAATGATTTTACTTATCGTAATTTGCTAGAATGATTTTATTTATCGTTCTCCTTCTCCGTGTCATTTATAGAAGCGCGATTAATGTGTTCGTTCATTTATATCATCCATAAAAGTTTACGAATATAAAACAGCTTGCTTCTTACGAAATCGATGCATGTACCTGATTTTTCACAATTCTCAAAGTAATACAGCAGGAAGAACAATATGGCCTTCACATATAGTCGCATTTCCCATGAGTGGGGCCGAAGACCGCATAACCACGTTAATGACAATATCTGGGAGATCCATTCTATTTAGATCATTGTTATTGAGAATTTAATTTATTGAGAAAATTTATTGCGTATATGAATAACTTTTAATATCTTTTTTTATATTTATTTAATCATCAATAAGGAATAACCGATGCAGTATATTTTTTAGCTTCCAGACCTTCGGATTGTGATATCACTATATTAATTTATGTTAATATATCCAGTTAAATATATCAAACTTATTTGCTGACAGAATATACATTGTTTTGGTTATTGTGACCGTGGTTTGGGGGGGGGGATATCCCAAGCCTAGGAATAGTGTTATAAATTACAAAAATATAAGCTCTCTACTTATTGATTTAAATATGATGGATTTGAGATTTGCCGTAGTTGCGTTGTCAAAATCGACTCTCCGCTCCGGTCCCCTTCGAGCCGTTTTGACTACCGCTGTACTAACTAAAAATGTCCCCTAGACCTGGGATAAACATAGAGTATTATCTTTGTGTTATAATATGTTATCAAGTTATTTATGATTATTCCGACGCAAACGTTAGAACGGATTTGGTTTTTTCGGATCGGTTCTGAGTACTGTAGTTATTTTTTGGATCTGCTCTGATCTGATTAGATCGGAACCGTGTTATTCTAGCCACAGGTTCAATATGTGTATAGTGCTTCGAATAGCTTGAAAACCTAAAAAGAGTGAGGTCGAAGGCCGAACATTAATGGTTTTCGCATACTCAAAGGTCACATCCGAATAAATTAAAGCATATTTGGGGTGAAGACTTTTACTAATGTGTGGATCACTTTCCTGAAAGCGAATCTAGCCCGATAATAATTAACAAACTATTAAGTAACATATTATTATTTACCGTAAGATGAAAATCGATAATTTCAACAGCTGTTAAAGCAGTTTCTAAAGTGCCCCGAAGAGGCATTATAGAGATTCTTGAGGTTAACATGTTAACATGTTTATACATAAAATTCTTAACCTAATAGGGTTGAAGTCGATTTATGTACCTATCTACCGATCGTATTTCATAATTTCCCAAACAAATATAACGTCTAGATGAAAATCTCAAAGACTATTTGCATAAAACTGTGTTTATGCTTAAATTGACACTAATTTGACTACTCTTTTCCAAAACCCTTTGTAATATATTCCTTTGCATGCAATGAGCAGATTTTAAAATTTTCATTTGCAATTTGAACCGTATCAAATGTTTCCTACCTGCATAATTGCTGTAAAGTGTGGTCATGCGTTGTTTTGTTGGAAAATTATAGCTCACTTTTGTTCTAAGCAAATTGAAAATTTTTGTAGCATGCCCATAAAACTTGTGCGTTACTAATTGTATTCCCTGCAAAGAAAAATGGTCAATAATTCTTACTACACTTATAAAAAACCTTCGAACGAAAATAAAATTGTTGTTAATAGATGAAGTTATGATAAATAGCTACATATAACAATTTCTAGCCAAGAACTTTTTTGATGACGTAGGAATTTATTCCTTAAGGTATATTTGAAGTTTATTTGAAGTGCCTTGATAACGGTTATTTTTCATAAACCGTTGAATGGTTGGCTATGTTTTGTGATGATATATCTTATGCATTACGAATGTGGTATATAAAAACGTTATTTAGAAAATTACTAGACAAACTTATAACATTTTTCATAAATTTATTTTAGATAGTCTGTATTTTTTGATTATTGCTTTAATAAAGTTTTATCATAAGATTTATAACTTTTGCTAGTGTTGTGGAAAAATCAATTTAAACTTTTTTTCAGTTCATTATTTACTTGGATATTTTTTGATATTGATAGTAATTTTTTACTCAACTCGAGAAATATCCTGATTAACTTCTAATTGCCAACTTAAATTAAGAAAATTGTTTATTAGAACTACTAATTAAATATTACCATTAATTTCTACCTCATCTTATCGATCCGTTTCAAAGACGTTAACTTTAATAATAATTAACATTATAAATTAATAGATTAAATTAAGTTCAAAGTTTTATCTTTACAATTTCTATACCTACGTAAATTTTAGTTAAATCAGGTCTCAGATTTAATCTTAAATGGCCTTACCCAGGGACTTGCTAAAATAGTCGCGTTTGTATTACAACTAAATAATTGTGCTTACTTTAGTCTCCTCTATAAAATCTATTTCCTGAGTTGATATTTAGTACTAATTACTAAATTAAATTTTGCTGTAGTAAATTACTGTTGCATGAAGCTATACACATATTTTTTTACTTTACGGAATATTAGGTTCATTATACATCAGATTGCTCTTACAGTTTATATTTGCAAGATAGGAATTATTAGAGATATTAAATTTTGTTTTGCATATTATACCATAAAATCGATGTTCATCTTATAATATGTTCATGAACTACCCTTAAAGTACCTTTTGTTCTACTTCTTCATATTCTAATCTTCCACAAGTTTAAGATAATCTGGATGGATAATCTAGTAAATTTGTTAGCATACTTGGTCAAAGTGCTGCGTTTCCGAAATACTCCTCGATTAAAGTTTACCAATAAATTTAAAATAAAGTACTTGTAGCAGAAATAACTAATTTTCATAAATTACGTAAATTCAGTTATTTCACCAATGGGAAGCGTGCGGTATTTCAGTCACTCTCTGCAGCGTTTAAACTGCAATATCGTAAAAAAGCTGTAAACATTAATTTTATTGTAAAAAATATAGATAACTCAATGAGAATACACAATCTATAAACACAAAGTGATTGACCACGCACGCTTTCCGACTATCTGTTTTCATCTCGCCTGTCACTATGGCTTACAACGAAAAACCGGATGACTCTAAATTAACCTCTCCACTGCGTCAAATACATAAATCATTGGTCCTAGTAGAGTACATCAAATTCATCTTGTCTTTCAAATTACTAATTCACTTTAACTAAGTGGTTGTTGTTTTTTATATATCGAGGCTACGTGTCTAATCAAACCAATATGGTGTTTATTGGAAAGAGTTATCCACTTACAGCGAAGAGCTCGTGTTTAATTTATGACGACAAAAGTTTATTTTAATGTTTTGCTCATTTTTTTAAAACTACATCTTCAAACTTATTGAATTATATAAACAGTTTATCCCAACAATCATTAAAATTTGGAGCATAACCAGAAGTCAGTTTGTATTGAAAACTTTGGATTGTAATTAAAGTTTCGGTTACCCTCAATTAATCTGGTAATCTACAAAGACTGATCCTACCAAAGTAGAGATTAATACCCCAATTTGACTCATCAAAGGTTCAGAAAGGATCTCATTAATTTGAAAAGTATTTGGTCCTTTTGCTAAGCAGTCACATGGTTAACGTATAACTTATAATTCGTTAAATTTTGTAAAAGTTACACAAATTTGAAAAATAATTAGAACAATTTTGTTGTTTAATTAATCCAAATAATATGGTCTTTTTAACAATTATATTATATTGTAAAAAAGGGTTTGTGTATATCTCTTGAAGCCAAGTTCTTATAATATCAACAATTTATCATGCACCAGGTGTGTATTCAGTGCATTCAATTCAAAATCAGTAAATATTAATAACTATAGTTATTAATTTTAAGATTTTAAGTAAGTAAAAAGTTTAACCTTTAACTAGTGAAGTGAATCTTTCTTACACAAGCAGTGCGGTGATCGCCGCGGAAGCGACGTTTTGCTAAATTGATCTTTTTCGGGGTTTTATAATCGTATTTGTAAGAAATCTGTTAGGGGTATGTTCCTAGCCCTATAAATATTTTTTTCCACTACTAGTCATATAGGCTATCATTTTTACTTAGGTATGAAGCTCCAGAAGTGACATGTTATAGACTAGTGGTCAACAATTTTTCCATTATTAACTACTAGTTAATAATGAACAAAATGATATTTTTCGATAATTTGGGGACTATTTTAAAGAAAAATGTTGTTATAAGATGATTTAGAATAATCAAGAGATGCTATTTAATTGTATTTAAACTATTAAAAACGCTTTATTAACAGATTAATTGAATTTTAAAATTTTTATTCAATTCGAATTAATGTGACAGATAGTGACAGCGCCATCTTTTGTTAATTTGACTAACCACGATTTATTTAATTTACTAATAAAATTCAATGCGAAAACACAAAGGATTTTCCGGTAGTAGATTTTCTTATTACAAAACAGTTAAAAAAACTCACTAAACGGCTCATAAACTTCAAATTACAACTTTTAATCACAATTAATTTAAAATTTTCAAGAATGTCAAATCAAGAAAACAAAAGACTGTCATTTGTTTTATAATTTATTTAAAATAAATATTTTAAATTAGAATATCTTGTATTAACAAAAATTAAAAGAATTGTAATAACCCTAGTAGTGGAAAAAATCGTATATATAACCACGGTTGTGAAGACCATTATAGCCCCCGCGCCTTATATTCCTCGGTGCTTTGCACCTCGGAATATAATCTTGGCGCTAGGGCTATAATGCATGTCTTCACAACCTTGGCCTATAATATACTATTATCAGCTTTCTATAGCAGCTGCTGTAGAAAATAATCTAAGATAATCTCGGTTCGTCGTGCGAAAAGTACAAAATCTGAATGACTACTTGATAAATTTTATTTTTAAATTGTTTATCTCAGTAAAACTAAGCTGCCCAGTAAATGACATCTCTACCCAAATAATACGTAGACTCAATAATTACAATTCAGCTATTAGAGTACTTTCGGACTCATAACCTCAATCATTCAGACACATTTATGTTAGGTATGTTCCTGTTTCCTTATCTGAATTGCTTCAAAGTGTAGTTGAAAATAAAGGAACTTGATACACATTAACAAGGATTAAAGGACATACTGAGCCCCAACTTTCCAGCATATTGGGTATAGCTAATTAAAGCAGAAGCAGAATTTCCATGCGTACTATTCCAATCAACGGTAATGGTAAATTTACAACGAGAGTAAAAATCTTACTAATAAAAATTAATCCATTTTAGTGTTTTTCTAGAAAGCTGCTTATTATTATCTCGAATAATTAGTGATAAATTCAAATGTGTAAAAAGCTTTATTACAAAGAACGGCAACTTGAACTCAAAAGGTCTGATATTATTAGAAAAAACTACTTGTATTTCATACAGGTAATTTTCTTTTAAGAATATGAGTGATGAAATTCCTTCTATTCATGAGAGGAAACTAACCACACAATAAAGATAATTCCAAGATATTATTCGAACAATACATCGCACATCATCTAGTGCGTGATTGATGTCATTGTTAGCCTTCGGCCTCACTAATCAAATTTTACATTTTTTTTAATACTTTTAATCGTAACCAATCAGAGGTGCGTTACGAACAGATACACAGAACTCGCGTTTTATTATATTATGAAAGAATGAAAACAACTTATACTTGGAAATAAATTCTGTGTCAAATGCGGACCTGGATTTAGGTGTGCTTAATATAAAATATGGCAGTATGAAAATTGAAACATATTTTAAATATAAAATTGCGTTAATAAACCTGATTGAGCTCTTCTATCATGTAGGATACTTTAAACAAACTAAGTACTTTTGCTATGTTTATTTACCAAAGTTGTGTATAGATTTTTCAGTTCAACTAGGTCAGTAGCTTATAGGATTTGTGGTTCTGCAAACGCCTGATCAAGATTTATAGTTACATAAAATTTTAAGCAAAACAACTTTTATCAGTTCTACTTTGGATTTCGTACGGAAAAATAGCAGGAATAATAAATATTATTTTCCCGAAATGTTTGTTTACAGTTTGAATTTACATTTAAATTATTAAATTTTATATCAAAATTACAGTAAAATTTATTTTAAAGTAAAGCAATATGAAAACAAACGAAATGTTGCAGTAATAAAATTCACGAAACGCAAGTTCTGATCCTGGCAATCCAATTGTGATCCTATACTATAAAAGTGTAAAGTCAGCTATACATTACTGGCCTTTACGATGTCGCCTTCACAAAAATTTCGAACAGCAAGAATTTAGAGTGACACCTCTACATCACCTTAAGTTTGTTTTTCTTTAACGTTTTTTAGCTGTCTAATAGCTTATAAGTTAGACCTACTACTGAAGTTTTACTTTTATTCCATCAGGTTGGGCTTTTAGCTAAACGAGTCTAACTAAATTTTATTTTCAACTTACTTTGTGAAGGTTCAAACTTGTTTCCTTAAAAATGACACCATTTACGTCAATATCTAATGCATTTTCTCAAATACCGTTATCGGTTATACCATGAATGAAAAATCTTCATACTTCAAACATAACTTTAGGGTATAACTTAACAAAAGGATAAAAAAACCCTTGTCATTGTACGAAAAAGTTATCATCCACGTTTTCTTGTAAACGTCGAGGTAGACGGCTTAAAATTGTATTTATATTTAAGGATAAACATTTTGGTAATAATAAATTACTTATTTTCAACAACTCGAAAATTATATATAATTCTTTCACATTGCGTCGAAACTTTATTTTCTAACTTAGGGGAGGTAGAATAATAAAATATTATTTAAAAGGATTAGCTATAAAATTCACAAATAAAATTAAATTATGAAGAATATTGGCATTACCAAAAGACACATCTGAGAGTACAGAGAGTATAACGGGAGTTGAAGGGTCCTGTAGAAAATCAAGCTAAAAAAAAATACAAATTTTCCTAACTTTCTGTACATCAATTTGAAGTACAAGCTTAAAGAATTTACGTCACATTGAGGGATTCTTTAGATGGAAAAAGAATTTTAAGTTATTTCACCGTCGTGTACGGTTAACTTTTTTTACAATGATATTATTTTGTGAATAAATTTCAAGTCAAGTTGATACAAAAGCAAAATACTGGTTAAATATTATTCATGTAACCTACATTACAATTTTCACGTCAAACTTGTTGAATGTTTTCTATACCTTATTTGAATCAATAGCTAATGCAAACAAGTGCGATTGTAAATGAACCTACAATTACAAACAATTTTTGAGTTTGAAATGTTGATTCAATAAAAGAACGCAAGTTTGCAAAATAAGCCAATTTTAAAAATTAAAAAATAAGTACATACATATACTATAGAGTTCTATACTTAACTTAATTATTTGAGTAATCTTATAAAGTTTAAAATTGGATTGGTTTGCGACCTCACTATTTACAAATAATAATAGATACCTATGACTATTTGTTTTGCTAGATTCTTTAATATGGATGGGTCGCTTTTACCTTAATAATATTGAAATAAAATTTATATAATCAACAAGTTAAGTAAACATAATATCTCATAATATGTATCTACTTTTACTTGATAATAATTGAAGCACTTTTCCAATCACATTTAAAAACTAACGAATAATGATCCTCCCTGATAAAGTCGATATCTCGGTCCATGTACCTACATAAATGAAATATGATTATTAAAAGCAGATCATTGCTTTGCCTTGTGATATCGTATTCTGTAATATAATATTCCAGCCCCACGTTGGGCGCCACTTTAGATGCAGTGATAATTTTATTACAAATTGCCTTTATTTAGATTATAATTTTAATTCTTTAAATGATTACGTAGATTACAACATCGACTCGTATACATAATAGTTCTACAAACTATCCCTTTCAATACAAGAAAAAGTAAAATTTAATTTGGCACTTTCAATTGATATAATTTTAATTAATATTACAGAAGATATTTATAAATTATTTTTAGTGATTTATAACAAATAAAAAGACGGAAGTAAGGAAAAATTTACGAGTACTTACTTCTTACATCTAATCAAGTTGAAGAAAATTCATTACGACTGAATGCTATTGATATGTTAAAAAGTAAAATCCAAAAGTTCAAAAATTTTAACTCCTAGAAATTCGAAAATTTTAAACATAATGTTATAGTTGCCGTAATCTGATAATTAGTATAATGGCAACATTGTTCGATACTATGGGATTCTATGTATATTGAAATTGACAATATAGATAATATCGTGTTTCTAATACAACAGATTTTCAAAGAACATAAACAGTTGAAACCGTGTTCGAACTCACAGTCAAATGAAAAACTAGCAAGAAAATAATAAAATTTATTTGTTTAAACAAATTTATAAGTTTGTCTAACTCAAACAAATCGATAAAAAGCATTACAATTCTAAATTTCAAGAAACTCGTAATTAAACTTTGCTTTTATTGGAAAACTTCAATCAGGACAACCTGACATCCGTGATGTATATTTTCTACTGTTAATTTAATTTTTGTCAGTGTACAGGATTTATTTAACTTTTTCATATTCAATGATAAGGTTTCGAGACAACTTTTCGTTATCTAATTAATTCCATACAATTTATTTTTAAACAAAAATAATTAATGCAAAGCTCGCTATATCATAATACTAAATGTGTGTTAAAATTCGTACGTCAGTTGCACTTGCTTTAACTTTTACGAATTTTCCAAACATTTTAATCATTTTAGGAAACACCAAGGTTTCCTAAGTAAATTATATCTCAATGGTTTAACAATGCCTTCTGAGGGGAACACCAATCAACGCACTTAACTACTAAATTATTAAAGTTTTACTAACAATGTATGCAATCAATTATTTTATAATATGTGAAATAAACATATTACACTAATAACTATTATAAATTGTATTAAGTCACGATTTTCATCACAGAGGTGATGCTAATCTTATACAATTACCGTGATAATAAATTATTGAATATAATATCAAGAGATTAGTTGTTATAAAACCAAATATAAATTAAATTTACGACCACTTTTTTAAAAAGCACTCTTACATTATTTATATTTGCGTCGTCGTTTAAATATTTTTAAATTTAACTTCATTTTGTTTTAAATCGGAAATAATCTTTTTAAAACAACAAAAATTAGCATATCATCAATATTTGTACTAAGGAAGCTATATCTAATGGATTTTATAAAATGAGGCTTCTGTGGTTGCACTTCCGCAGATCTTGAAATGGAGTAATCTACATAATTGTAAATGACTTGCACAGTAGATCTTTTTGACTTGTTTTATTTTTATTATACATAAATTTTCTTAAATATAAAAATAATTAGCTAACATGAAAAGTTAACATTCATTTAAAATTAGCAATTCAAAATGAAATTATTCTTATAAACTTTCTGAAATAGGTTAGTTATTATGTTTACAAAGTGCTCCGCATTGAACGTGTCACTATGGATTTTATCAATTTTGCAATCTAGCTTTTATTGGTAGTCATAGATAATTACGTTACTTTGTAAATAAATATATGAAAAAATCTTGAAACTTTATGTTAGTTGTAATGTAAAATACAGTCTTTTTGATGACGATTTAGGGCATAACCTAATTTGGGTTTCCGTCAAAATACGAAAAACTTAAACTAGAATACCTTTAGAAGAAGTTGTTTAAATAAGCAAATGGTTCTGGATATTATTCAAACTGTCGATGTCAGTTTTCCTATTCAAGGCGTTGTTTTCCCCTTTTTTGCATATCATTATGTGTCTGTCTCTAAAAATTTTTCATTTATTTAAACGTTTTCACATTTTTAAAATTAGTATGTATTTTAGTACCACTAATGATAGGACTTGATGCTAAAAAATTTATGCAATCTTTAATATTACCAATAAAATGTTAAAATGTCTACTAAAATATTGGAATACATTAAATAAATTGCCCTGAGATCTTGTATTTTGAGCAGACAGTCTGATTGTATTTGTTTTCGAATTTAGAACATACAGTTTATAATGCTTCTTTTGTTGGATGGTATTTACTTGATATTTGAGATTATTTATGTCGGATGTTACTGAAAGTCGTTAGTGTCATTGTAAAACTTTAACGTACAAAATAATACCCACAATACAGGTTCAACTTTAATAACATTAATGGAATAATAAGTGAACTCTAAAAATCTAGCGTTTATTATTTTAATATTAGGTATTTATATTAATATAGTAAATTAATGTAATTGGACTTACTTTATTTGCATTTTCAAACCAAAGCTCGGTATGATTTTTTATAGTGAGTAATCCTGTCATTTAATTATCATTTGGACCTGTTGATGATGCTCCTTGACTATCATATCCATTATATTGTCGTACTAAGCCCACAGTTGCATTTTTTAACAGATGAGAATTTGTTTATCTTGTTTAATTAATTGTATCATTTTACAAGTGTTTTCTTATTGAATATCTAAAAGATAAAATCCAGTAAAAGTAAAGTGTTTCTTCACTGGATTTTTAATCATATTTTGAGTCATGTCACGATTCTTATAGTAGAACTTGATTTGTCAACATGAGAAAGATGGGGATATAAAATAATAACTTGTCAAGTAATAATTTTGACTTTTGTGGTAACGTTGTCACAACATCAACATGGCATCAACAGCTGATTAAAACATTTTGAGAAAAGTATTTTTCTCTTTGTTTAAAATAGTATTCAGGTGTTAAATCGCATGCTACATCGAGACATGACGTAGTGGTCACCATCGCTAGTCTTTTGGCGACTGAATATTTTCCCACTTTCATTAAGACACATCAGGAAGTTGTTTTTATTGAATCCATGAACTATAATTTCAGCACTCAACAATTTTATTTAGAAAAACTAAGGAATTACATAAAAGCATAAACTTATATAATTTTAGCCATGTTTTTTTTAACACATGTAGAAACGTGGCTAAAATTGAAACATGTAATCCGGTACGGTATTTTTTGATTTTATAATTTTTTTGCTAATTTTTTCAATGAACTTTGAATCCCTGAGACGGACTTGTTTGTTCCTATTTTTGTTATGATGATATTTAAGAAGTAATACCTAAAATCTACATATTATGGATTATTAAAGACCGAATTCTCTACTATAATTTTTCTTATTATTTTAATGGATGGTCAACTAACACGTATAAAGATTTTTATATTTTAAATTAAAAAATGTTGAAACATTATTTTTATAATTTATTATTTGGATTTTCTAACGTTAATTCACAAGTTTACCTAATAATTCTGTTGTCTCAGGGTAAAACTGCGTAAGCGAATAATAATTGAAATTTATTGTTTTTGAAGAAATTGTATTAAGTGGTGAAATTTTGAAGCATTGTAATTTTTGAAAATTTTATTTCTAATTTTTTTTAATAAATTGTTATGATTAAGTACAAGAAAATGATATTTTTAAATATAAAATTTAGTCAGGAAACGTATTTTTTTTAAATAATGCCGTAAAAAAGAGATCCACCCACTAGCCTACTCGTCCGGGGATGGACTTTCCAGCTAATAAAAATTGTAAGAAATTTTTGTAAATTCTTTACTTCTATATACTATCGGAGTAAAAAGTTCTGACCCCTGAGTTTGAAGTCTTATATTTCAAAAAGTAATTGATGGAATTTTATGCACTAAGAAGATACAGATAAAGAATTTAATTTTGTATAACGCATTAAAATTTCAAAGTTATAGGTTTTATAGTGCCTTTCTGTTATGCAGATACTTAACAAAAGAGGCACAATTTAAGCAACAATTATTATGTAGAAAGATAATATCGATTTATAGAAATCCACTTTTAACAGAAATTTGACAAAATTCAAATACAATTTTAATATTGCTAAAAGAGTATACTTTTGTCTATATACTACATAAATTTTATGTAATTTCAGAAGAAAATACGATAGTTGTAGGTATTTGAAGTTGCAACTTTTCGAAATGAGTGCTAACACTACACTTTTTGAACATTTTTTTAAATAATTTTAAAACGGCGTTAGTTAGAAGTATAAAATTTTAATATGACATTTAGCACTAATCAATTGATATCATATATTTTTTTCAAATTTTTTCACTGCAAAATTTTGATTTTATTTGACTTCAAACAAGGATGCTTCAAACTCAGGGGTCAGAACTTTTTACTCCGATAGTAGTCGGTTTTGAAACGTCTTACGACGTTATCCGATACCTAACTACCAACCTTGCGAATTGGCATTTTACATTTTTTACCTAGACGAGGAGCAAGCTCGACGTAGAACCCCCAATCTGGAGGATCAGAGAGACAGCCAGAATAAAGTTCTTACTTCACCCGGATTCGAACCGGGCATATGCTACGACTGTCTCTCATTCTTTGCTTAAATCTTTACTTAAAGTTTACAAAGTTTGTACAAAACAAATACATTAATTTATTGTCAAGTACTGGAAATTTACTTTTTAACGTGCATTAACAACTAGGCTATTAGCATCGGCCCAACAAGTGACTAGGGATTTGAACCCGTAGCTAGTTATTCGTAGTCGCTTACGTTTCACTCCAAGTCACTCTGCTGGTTTACCACAAGTTCTAAAATTTAAGTAAGAAATTTACAAAAATTCGTTACAAATAATTAATATTTTACTTAGTTTCTCTACACACATTAATATCTCGTTAGTAATAATATATTGATCGAATTACTTTCAAATTTTACCCAAACATAGAGATTAACTTTCTCATATTTGATGAAGTGCAATAATCAAAAAATCACAAAAATTGACTCAATCCAGTTTTACTCTGCAATTTATTAATTATAAAGCAATGGAGTCTGGTATATATTGTCATGGTATTTTGGGATGACGAGGATTTGCAGCTGGGGTTTTATTATTTTGAAATGTTTGAAATTGAGCAAGCATCCCTGGATCTCTGCGGGGCCGACGGGGGACGAGAATTATAGTAAGGGACTAACGCGGAGGTTTCCAATAAAGGGGATTGACGTATTTTGAGTTGGTTAATTAATTATTGTAAACGAATTGAATTTTATTGCAAAATAAAAGAGTATTCGTGATAAAGAAGTCGGAGTATTTCTTTGTTTTAGTCGACGTTGTGGTAGACAGGATAAGTTAGAAAGGAATTGTTTATTTTGGAAAAATTTCACATCAAAAGCAAAAATTTGGTGTTTGAAGCAATGAAGGTCGCCTGATAGGTCCGAGCGATATAATTTTCATGTCGATTACGTTAAATGGCGTAGATATTGGTTGAATAAATTCACGATACAAATTTTTTGTATCCAAATCCAAATCCAAATTTTTGGAGGATTTTGATTTATTTTTGAGAAAACTATTCCTGGACCGTTATAAACGCGGGCTTCTGGTAGACGGGTAGATATTTTTTTTACTGAGCTAAGCAAAGGTATAGGATTGATAAAGCGGAGTTTAAGCTAAAATTTTTGGAAAAAGTTAATTCACCGAAAAGTTATCGGTATACGTTAATATTTTCTGAATTACGCGTTTTAAAAAATCCCATAAGATTGGAGTATCTGACACGAAATGATAATCATAGCTAATGTGCTAGAAATATAGTTTGAATACAGATTTGAAAAAATAAATAGAAAAATATAGAATAGAAAAATCAAAAAAATACTACTTGCTAGGCTCCCCCAACACATCCCATTAAAATCAAACTACGAAATAGACGAAGCAGTGCAATGTCTAACAAAAAATATACAAGAAGCAGCGTGGGAAGCTACACCAACATACACAAATAAAAAAATAGAAAACTGCTGCCCAAAACATGTTCAAGAACTTATAAGAGAAAAGCGAAGACTAAGGAAAAAGTGGCAGATATCTCGAGCACCTGACGATAGAACTAACTTTAACAGAGCAGTCCGGGAACTAAAGATTTTACTGAAGGACAACAAAAATCAAGAGATTCAAAATTACCTAAATGGATTGACAGCAACTGAGGCAACAGAATACTCACTGTGGAAAGCAACCCGGAAAATCAAAAGACCTCAACAGGCAATCCCACCAATCAGAACCTCCACAAATCAATGGGCACGAAGCAATAAAGAAAAGGCAGACACTTTTTCCGCTCACTTGGTGGAAGTTTTTAAACCATTCCCATCAGAAGTTCCCTACGAAGATAAACCAATCCACGACTTTCTCGACACTCCATTTCAAATGGAAATGCCAATCAAGAAAATCAAGAAAAGAGAAGTCATATCACACTTCAAAAAGGAACTAAACATCAAAAAATCCCCAGGAGCAGATCTGATAACTGCGAGAGTTCTAAAGGAACTACCAGACAATGCTATCAAACTTATTACCATGATTTTCAACTCGATTCTGAGAACGGGATATTTTCCTTTGCAGTGGAAAGTTGCCCAAATAATCTTAATACTTAAGCCGGGAAAACCCCCAACGGAACCTGGCTCCTACAGACCTATCAGCCTGCTGCCTGTTCTGTCAAAGGTGTTCGAAAGATTGTTTCTGAGAAGAATGATGCCAATCATAGAAAAGCAGAAAATAATACCCAAATACCAATTCGGATTTCGAAAACAGCATTCAACAATCGAACAAGTTCATAGAATCGTCAACAAAATCAGGCAAGACATGGAAAACAAAAGATATTGTACAGCTGCGTTCCTCGATATAACTCAGGCCTTTGATAAGGTTTGGACTCCTGGTCTACTCTTCAAAATTAAGAAATACTTACCACATACCTACTACGAAGTACTCAAGTCATACCTTACAGATAGGCATTTCTTTGTGAAAGTTCAGGACGAGGTCTCTTCACTCTTGCCCATCGAATCTGGAGTCCCACAGGGCAGTGTGCTTGGTCCGATCCTCTACCTAATCTTTACAGCTGATCTACCAACAACCCGAGACACAGTCGTGGCGACCTTTGCAGATGATACCGCAATCTTGGCGTCTCATTCGGATCCATTAACAGCGTCCGCTCTATTACAAATATATCTAGACAAGCTGGAAAAGTGGTTAAAGAAATGGCGCATTAAAGCGAATGAACAAAAGTCAGTACACGTAACCTTTACAAATAGAAGAGCCACTTGTCCTCCTGTAAAGCTCAATGGAAATTCTCTGCCGCAGAAAGAAGAAGTCAGATACCTGGGTATACACCTGGACAGAGGTTTAACATGGAGTAAACATATCTGGAATAAAAGATTACAACTGGGTCACACATTTAGAAAACACTATTGGCTATTACATCGTCAATCCCCATTATCACTCGAAAGCAAAGTGCTCATATATAAAGTTATCATGAAGCCGATATGGACATATGGTGTCCAGCTCTGGGGAGCCGCGAGTAATTCCAACATAGCTAAAATCCAGCGCTTTCAATCGAAAATTCTAAGAACCATAACTGATGCTCCATGGTTCGTACCTAACCAAGTAATCCATCGTGACCTTGAAATCCCTACCATCGAAGAATGTATCACTTCACACAGTACCAGGTACTATGATCGTGTACAAAATCACCCCAACTCTCTTGCAGTGGACCTGCTGACAGCCAATCGAACCAGGAGACTGAAACGTAACGACCCAATGGATCTGCGGCATCGATTTTGAGGTGATTCAATCAAGGACCTGACATAGCACACACGTGTATTGAATGTTAAGGGGGCGAGCCACTGGGCAAACTCCTTCTATGCCATTTATTTATTGTCAAATCATTTACTAATTGTCAATAGACAGATTGTAATATATTAGAGGAAGTCAATAAAAAAAAAAAAAAAATAATATTAGGAAAATTTTATTTATAATTTCAAAGTTCAATGGTTTCAGTTAAATCAAACAGTTTTTTAGACGAAAATAGATTGAATTTTATTTTATTACAATATTTTATTAGTAAAGCAAATTATAGTTTAAACAATTTGTTTGCAGAACATCAGTTTTATATTATTTTTTGTTTCACTAATAAATAATACAGATATTTCAATATTTTGAAAATCGTAATTTTTAAAAATTAATGTTTACCATAATAAAATAATTATCTGCCACCGTAATTAATTGGTGTTTAAGTACATAAATGAAGTACATCATAAATTGACTATATTAATATGTGGTTAATTACACTTTGTGTAAATTGAACATTAAATTAATAATTATAAATAAAGCCAAATTGTACGAAATTATATCACTATGTATACAATAGTTTGTATTAATGATTATGCATTATTGTAAAATTGGTAATCGCCAATTTTTGAATTAAAAGGATTTCAAAATACTTTATATAAAGTAGTAAAATTAATTTACAAATTGTGCAAAAAATTTGGACTATAAAGTTTCTGCTACACACAGAGTTATAATCTTTCATATAGTCTCATCGTATTGTTACATAATATTAATCACTTACAAAAGTTGAGACATTCTCGTATTCGCGTTTTATATTAACAAAACGCCACCACACAAAATAATTTCAAACTCCATTTTGGACATAATGTTGTTAGTGATGGTGGCGCCACCAACAGTAATGTAAAACGCGAATAGTCTAGTGTGGTTAAAATTCGTTACAATCATAATTTTTCAGTGTTTGCTCGCACCCTATATAAAATTTATTTGGTTTATTTCAATCCCTCTATCATTTTAGCAGAAGGTCGTTAGCATAGCGATTAAGCGCATAGACTGCTAATACAGAGAGAACCCGGTTGGAATCCCGGCGAAGTAAGAATCATTATATGATTCCATGAAAAGCCATGAAAAGCCTTTGTTAAAAGGCTCACCGCACCCTGCAGAAGGGTTATGGACTGAAGATGAAGACCCATGGACTTAGCAGGCTCTAACATTTCTTTCTAATTCCATGCCCTCTTGCCCTCTACCTATAACATTTATAATTTAATATTATTACGCCATCTGTCTTTAACTTTTTTGGATACCTTATCACCAAAATAATAGACTATAATAATTTATGACATGAGCTTATTTGAGCTTCCAAGTTATTTGCGAAATCACAAGCATGAAAATATTAAATATTTATAATGACAAAAAAATTAATATATTTTAATGAAACGGTCGTTTTCTCCATTACTCAACACCAAATTCAATTCAAAAATTTCATTATTTTAGGTAGTTCAGGTCAAAAAGTTTTCATTGGTTATAACAACAAAAAGGTATCTTCATCAACAATTTTCATACATTTACAACTTTGTATCATAATAGGTTTGATACACTTGAAAGGTTTTTTAAGGAAATATATTCCTGAAGTCTCAAAAATGTATTTCAATTTAAGCAATTTATTAAAAATAAGAAACATTATTATAAACACAACATATTACAATCTTTTTCAAATTTTAAAAAGAACAAAAATAACAAATCGTATAATTATTATTATTATAATAAATAAAATTACTTCATTACGCTTGAGTCCTTGCAGGAGTGGCGGCGCCAGCTGTTTTCTTAGGCAACAAAACATTAGCAATGTTTGGTAGAACACCACCTTGCGCAATTGTTACATTCGACATCAATTTAGCCAATTCTTCGTCATTCCTAACAGCCAGTTGAATATGACGTGGGATTATTCTGCTCTTCTTATTATCTCTGGCTGCATTACCGGCCAATTCCAAGATTTCTGCATTTAAGTATTCAAGTATGGCAGCCAAGTAAACCGAGGCTCCAGCCCCAATTCGTTGGGCATAGTTTCCTTTCCTCAAAAGACGATGAATTCTTCCAACGGGAAACTGTAACCCTGCACGTTTTGAACGTGATCGCGATTTAACTAATGAAGTATCTTTTCCAGTCATTTCTTCTATTGATTCGATTCTTCTATTTTATTTTAGTTAATTGTTTTTTATTTCTTTAAGAAGCAATGAGAACTATTTATATAGTCAATAATAGCATATAGTATTGCCAATGTAAAAATTATTTATTATTAGATTATATTATTACCAATCTCTAATATACAGAGTAGTATTAATATCGTTGATTGAAGAACTTAATAAATAAGATATACGCAGTCGTAAAAATATGAGTCGAGATGTAGGTGACGTTAGCGTTGATTGATAGAATATCCATCAAGGACTCGGATCTTACGCAGAGATTTTAAATTATTACTTGAGACAGCAGGACAGTTATGTAGAAACAGATCTGACTTAGGAAAAGTTATAACGTTAAAACCAATCAAAACGTTTATTAGCGTTAATAGAGTTTCTCTATTGGTGAGTTATGTTAGGGCTCCTCCTAAGTCCGATCTGTTTTTGCCTAACTATGCTGTCTCTAATGATTACCTACAAAAATAGCTGCCTGTTTGAAAGTGAGGCCGACAAATGCATTGTCGCCATTTGCATTGAATGCAAATTAAGCTTAAAAATGATACGAATAATGGATATTATCTAAATGTTAATTTAAAATTACTAGAGACAGGATCGTTAGGCAAAACCAGATCGGACTTAGGAGGAGGAGAAAAATAGAAAAAGTTTATTAATACTAATAAAATGTTTTGATTGGTTTTAACGTTATGATGATATGATCGGTTTTGAAACGCACTACAACGTTATCCGAACCCAACTACCAACATTGCGAATTGGTGTTTGGTTTTTTAGCATTTTTACATTTTTTACCTAGACGAGGAGCAAGCCCGACGTAGAACCCCCAACCTGGAGGACCACAGAGACGGCCACATTATATATAACGTTATTATACAGGGTGGCCCTTTGAAAACGAAACAGACGGGATTGTGGCCAGGGGAATTTTTTTTTTAAGAAATGCAAAAACACGTCAATTTTATCATCTAGGGGGACAACTTTTGCGACCAATCTCACTCCCGTATTGTTTCATCCCTTTGCGCTGTTTGTTTGTTGAATAATTATTGATAAAACTTCAAAAAAATTATATCGCTGAATTCAGGGAAGCAAGATCTTTCAAATGAGGTGTCACTTGCTATATCATCCCTATTAACATTTCAGGAGTTATCATCACAGCGCGAAGGGATGAAACAATACGGGAGTGACATTGGTGGCAAAAGTTGTCCCCGTCGATGATAAAATTGACGTGTTTTTGCATTTCTTGAAAAAAAAATTCCCCTGGCCACAATCCCGTCTGTTTCGTTTTCAATTGTTTTTGTTGAATAATTTATAAAACTTCAAAAAAATTTTATCGCTAAATTCAGGGAAGCAATACCTTTCAAATGAGGTGTCACTTGCTATATCATCCCTATTAACATTTCAGGGGTTGTCATCACAGCGCGAAGGGATGGAACAATACGGGAGTGACATTGGTCGCAAAAGTTGTCCCCCTAGATGATAAAATTGACGTGTTTTTGCATTTCTTGAAAAAAAAATACCCCTGGCCACAATCCTGTCTGTTTCGTTTTCAAAGGGCCACCCTGTATAAGTATAATTACTGTTTTAACGTTATAACTTCTCCTAATTCAGATCTGTTTTTGCCTAACTACCCTGTCTCTATTGATTACATATTTTTTTAAAAAGGCACATTATCATATAATTACTTTTATAAATTAATAAATTATAATGATCGAATACAGGAAGACCAATTAATAGTGCTATTATAAAATTGTGAGATTAAAATATTGCTCTCTTTACAAATGGCCGATGCATTCATTAGTTTATAATAAGAAATATTGACAGTTAGCCCTCGAAGGTAAGCGGCGTTCACAATGAAGTGGGGTCTTGCTATGCTTCGGTAGAAATCTAGCAAGCGCCAATTACATTAAAGCATGTTATTCTATCCTTTTCTATGATTGAAAATCGTTCATTTTGATTGGCTCTTACTAGCTTTCTATCGAAGCAAGGCAAGACCCCACTTCATTGTGAACGCCGACGCCTGCGCGGCGCCGCCGCCGGTTTGTATTTTAAAATCTACGATAATCAGTGGTGTGATGAACTTTTAAAATAATAACATAACGTAAATACGTTATGTTATTCTATAGTGTTTTTCGCGAAACGGTCTCACGTATCATTTTAACAAGCCGCTATTATTATAACGTGAACGTTATAATAAAGGTTTTCCTAACCGTTATAGTGCGAAATATAAATGCACCTAAATTTCACCTGTTATATTTCGCACTATAACGGTTAGGAAAACCTTTATTATAAAGTTCACGTTATAATAATAGCGGCTTGTTAAAATGATACGTGAGACCGTTTCGCGAAAAACACTATATAATAACATAACGTATTTACGTTATGTTATTATTTTAAAAGTACATCACACCACTGATTATGTTATTTTAACACAACCAATAAATCAAAAATGACATTAATTTGGCAAGTTATTAAGAATTCAAATGTAATAGCGCCATCTGTTGTTAGATTTTTTAAGCAGATCAGGTGTTTGGAATAGAATTGCCAAGCGCCAACTTGATACAGCAGTGGTAGTAGAACGATAAACTGACCCGAGTATAATACAGGGTGGACCATAAATCTCTCAACATTTGAGAAGCCCACTGCTTCCGCGCTGGTAGTGATATCGGGATGGGGAGGGTATCAAACGCGTGATCGGCTAATAGGAATTTAGTACCATGGCATCATTTACCCGAACTCAACGTGGGCTTTACGTTCGCGAGTATTATTATCAAAACAACGATTCTGCGACCAAAGCTAGACTGGAATGACACTAAATTGAAGCACCAAAAGCCCTTACACTCACCGAAAGTTATTATATGGGCGACATTATCAGCGAGAGAATTCATTGGTCCATATTTTTATGAAGATCACAGAAGCCGTCCTCTTATTGTCAACACAGAGCGATACATTGCGATGTTATAGAAGTTTCTTGCACAAGCGTTACAGAACTTCTCAGGCTACAATCATCAATCACCAATATTGATTAGTTTAGCCAAAAAGCGATTTTAAAGTTTACATTTTCTCTGAAAAATTCAAACTTATTGACACATTCTATTAACGGTCCGGGTACTTTTACCTGGTCTTGTTATGGGGCGTGGTTAAAAACCTGCAGTAGTTGTTCCTACGCTGTTGTAGAGTTTTGCCACTTTTTTTGGATTAAACTTGCCGTCTTAGGTTATTTGTTGGCTCTGGGGTATATTCTTCCTTAGTTGTACCGTCTCAGAGATTCACATTTTCAAGGATTCCGGTCGATGTGGGCTGGGCTAACATTATTACTACAGCCAATTTAATGTCGGTAAATAATGAAAATTCATGTAATGTTTCAGTTTTTGGCAAAATCTAGGCCCTATTTGCAATGATCCGCAAATTTTTTGTTTTATAATTACTTTTTGGACCATTTAAATGAAATTTGTAAATTCGCGGTCAATGTCCTATCCCCGCCAGCGCAAATAACTAAAGTAATCTCTCCGTAATCTTATTTTTTTTTCAATTTCTTGTCATGAAAAGTTATCGTGTAATACAGACTTTTGTTGAAAAATAATAAAACAAATCAAGAATCACAAATAATACATGGTATACCAAAACTCATTTCCTGAATATTGTTTAAAATAATAACAATAATAATAGAATTTTAGAATACCCTGTATGTCGTATGAATTTCTAACTATGTTGTTGTATTGTTGTAAAATCCCTTCCTGAAGATGTAAAAAACAATATCGTAAAAATAATACATTAGACGAATAACCGAAGAAATTTAGTACAACTTGGCTCAACTTGACTTCATTAATTTACCAGCTAAATAGAATTGTCACTTTTTGCTCCAAAACAAGCTAAACTATAATTGTTTCAATTATGTAAGATTAATTCATAGTGAAATAATTTATTATTTGTTATCCTGCTCAGATGTACTAAGAACTTATTAATAAATACCTGTAATTTAATTTATTAAATTAAAACCGCAAACAAACAATATAATATAAGAAATTGTGAAAAAAAGCAAATTTCTCGTTTTTTAGGGATTCAGCCTACTGTGCGACGGGCGTCTTAGAGAGCTGAAATTTGGTACACAGCTTTCACTTGCTGCAAATTTTTATATTTTAATTTTGTTTTTCTAAAATTCTGCAAATAATAAACCGCATGCGTAGTTGCGCATTAAACGGTTTCACCATACAGGGTTGGAAGTAACATTTTTAATTTTCAGTCTTAGGGAACGCATTCAGGATGAAGTTTTTTAATTTAATGATGTATAAAAGTATGGTAAATAATAGCCCACAAAAGGATATTTCAAGGATATTTATTGCATTCACGAAGGAAGTCAAAAAAAAGTAAAATTGTTTTGCAATAAGTCTTAAATTAGCCATTCAGAATAATGATCATACACCAAAATAATAATAATCGCTCCAAGAATATCAAAAATTCACCGATGATCGACCAAAGTCCATGAGGGCACACTATCCAAAATTTCCAAATTATCACCTGTAAATAATTCAAGAACTTCCCGTATCCAGGAATAATGCAAATAATGACTCAAATATTTCCGGAATCAAGCTTGACTCCAGAAATGCAAAATTAGCACGTCCGTCGTTACCAAATGAAAACCGGAAAGGAACTCGACGTATAACAAAATCTACCACAAATAATCAAAAATGTTCATATTCGCTACTGTTCCTTATCTCAAATAGAAGACGACAATACAATACGATGATTGTCCGTCTGTCTACATATTCGAGGAAATAGCTTACAAAAATTTATACATACGTCATGTTATAGTACATGATCGAGATGGAGTGATAACAAGACACTCTTTTATTGTACTATGAAGGGTACTAACCAATAAAATTTCAATCGGCCAAGAGCAATCAAACGTTAAATTGTACTAAAAATGCGAAAATACAATGTCCGTTTATTAAACATTTACAATTCGGTCGTGGACAGAATACACAAAAATTTCCCTTATACAGTAGTTTCTTAAAAGTCTCATCTGCAGTAAAAATTAAATTGCAACATACATTGTTGATATACATAAATGTAGGTTTATACGATTTTACTAGTAATATAATATGGAATGCAGGAAAAATATTGCGGAAAGGGTTAGAGTTTAACATTGACACATAATAAATCAATCCAATAGCCGATAATGTAGTCATCATTAAACCTAATTTAATTTTTGTGTCAGAAATATTTATGAATGCCCATATAATGATATTTTTGACTTGCCTGTCTATCAAATATGCAATGTAAATGTTAGGAAATTAGAATACAAAATCCGTGGTCACTGTAACAGAATATTCATTTGATTGACATTATCTTCCTCTATAATATTTTCATTCTGATAGGTTGGGTTGATCAAAATGTATGCAAACATTCTAAATACTGAAAGTTTTACATAATATTTTATTATTGAAAATGTGACAGAATAAATGAAAAGTTAAAGAAAGTAATTACTAAAATAAATATTTTACCATAGCAAACTGAAGGAATTTTTCTGATTATGTACGCGTACTTACCCTGTAACTAATATTCGTTTAATTTACTTTTTATAAACTTTTAGTCGTATCAAGAGATTTTAAATTTATTTTCGGATTTTCGAATTTTGGAACTCTACTTCAATAAGCTGACACATGATAAGATTACATTTTTAATCTTTTAATGGCAAATATTAATGCCGAAGTTTTCAGTTTTTTACTTGTGTTTTTGAGGTTAACGTTGATAAAATGAACTTTGGAAAATAATGTTTTTTGAGATGTCTGCTTTTCAGAATATTGCAATTGAAAAGAATGAAAATGGTATCAATGTAAAGATAATATATTTTTCCGCATCATAAGATACCGGATATTTGATATTTGAATATTTAATTATTGTTTAAACAGCAAAAAAAAAAAATCAATAAAATAAAAAGAAATAGGTATGATTTGTCTCGGAAAAATAATAACCTGTTGTGCAATGCGATATACAATTTAAAAAAAGCTTATTTTATTTTTAACAATAATTAAAAAGCAAATATCAAGAGAGGTGTCGGATATTTTCGTAGATATTGCATTACCTACGAGATTATCTACTATAAAGTCCTTGCCAAATATCTGTGCGTCTACGTCACTAATTTCTGATTAAGAAATGACGTACTGAATATAATGTAGGACGTCGTTCAGCTTTAGTAAAAAGAGTACAAAAACATTTGCATGTCTTGTTGACCGAAATTAATAAAAGTCGTACGTTACTAATATTGCACATTGTAGAAACAAGCAATAAAAAATTAGTATGTCTGAGCTATACCATAAATAATGGGTAAAAATTTTTGGTTTACGTAGTTGTTACAGTGACATTTATATTATGACAAGTTGTAGTGAAGAGAGAACATTAAATTAAAAAGAAAAGATGCATTTTAAAAAGCACTCGTTTGACTCTTGTTTTCCAGCTTGATTCATACCATTTTCAACTATGACGTAGATGCACAGATATTTGGCAAGGACTATATAATGAAAAGCGTAACTAAAATTTATGTAATATAAACTTTTGTATAAGACAGATTTTAATTAAAATTTGCTGTAAGTGCAAATAATCTGTGAGTATTTTCATATATTTTTGCACTACTTGCAATTTATTTCAGTATTACTCATTGAAATTCACCCCAGGTTTGAAATACATGACTTTACTAAACATTACATAAAGTTCTTTGGTTGGCTAAAATAGTATCTGCAGTTATAGTTTATGAGTTAACATTTTCTGAATTTAAAGAAGATAACACATTTTTGATTAGTATTAGTAATGGAAAATATTTAATTTTTGGAAATAACAACTTTTATTGGTTTATGCGTCGTCTTAAATTTATATCTTCGACACTCGAAGGTATAAAAACATTCTAAAATATTTGACAGCGGCCTTATAAAAGAACCTATGATCATATTTTTTGTTATATAGATTTGAAAGCAGATGGTTTTCCATAAAATAGTATCTACGAAAGTTATAGTATTCAAATCGCAAACAAATTTTTATTGAAATAAACAAAAATCTAAAGGTTCTGTGCATATACTCCCCAGTGCCTACCTTACATTGCCCACAAAAGCATATAAAATCATGAATTTTGTATATCTTGCCCTCATTTATCTATCCAATGGATGCAAATATCGAATTGTTATTGTATTCCAACTCTTCTCTTGTGCACAGAAAATTTTTCTTTAAAAATAACCTTGAAAATTTTAAAAGGTTTTCCATTAGCCGAATATCGAACAAAAATAAATAAAAAATTTGTAAAGGTTTATCCAGTTCCACCTCCACTCTTCATTATTCTTGTAATGAAATATTGTGTGTTTGTAATTATTATTTGTACTAGATCAGAAAAGCAATTTATTAACTGACATTTAATTTGGTAAATGTTAAAGAAAATTGTTTGAATAAGGTTTAATAAAACAAAAGCTAAGTGGATCAAATCTAAATGTGCAATAACTTAGATAGAACAAACATTGATGCAAGTTTCAATGTCAAATTGTATGATGTGGGTTTCACCTGATAAATATTAGATGGGACGTCATCCTTGGTTATATTGATAGCGTCGGTTTTCAGTGGCGTATGAGTGTCAACACTCTTGTATTCTCGTTTTAGTTCCCTCGAGTTACACCCGGTTAGGAAATGAGAGAAAACGGGTCGATTTTTTACATACAGAAAAATGTTATTCCGGTCAAGGTATATCATATTTGCTTTATGGTTTACTTTAACACAAAAGGAAGTTTCCGTACCAAAAATTGATTTAAAACCACATAAAGTATCTGAAATTGAAATTTCGCTAAATTGTAATCGTAAAATTGAATGAAAAATTTAATTTTGAAATACAAAAAAATATGAAATGAAATTGAGTTTTATTTCATCTAAAGAGATTTTAAATGAAATGCTTATTGAAAATATTGAAATGTCATTTACGGTACGCTGGTATACTTTAATTCGTTACGAAAATAATCAAGCTTGGAAATTAACATTTTGTAAATTTTTAAACGTTTTAATTAAAGTCGAGTGCAATTAAAGAGAACCATATATTTTTTTAATGCTATAGTGTTATAATTAATCTTGTTGTAATAGAAGGTTAACTATAATTAAAAATTGCGGGTAAAAACGTAAAATATTTAAGAAATCTGCTTTGTTAATCTTGTTGAAATGATTTTACTTGTCGTATCTAATAATCTTTGTTAAGATAGGCTGTATTATTAACTGGTGCACGCAAGCTAACCAACACGATTTTAACTCATAGCATATCAAAAATGAATGTAGTTTCTCATGAACGTGTACAAGCAAATGTTACAGATATTGCATTTTCCAGTAGTAATTTGTACATATCTGCCTACATCCTACATTCAATATTATAACACATTTTATAGGTGCATGCTGGAAATTTAATTTTTACCCCATTCAAAGAATAAAGCTTATTGTTTCTTCCGCTTTTGTTACAAAATTTTATTTTAAAAATCGATATTCATACCGATAACGATAAACTTGTCTTTCAAATAATAAATTTATAACGATACTTAATTTTATTTGTGATGATCATCTGTACTATCATTAGTTCCTAATGAATTTTTAAATAATAATGTAATAATAAAAGCTATTTTTACCAAAAGTATGCCACTTTGTACTCGTTAGTTTTAAGGCGGTGCTTTGTGCTTTTCGCACCACAATTCGAGAGCTAGGATTTCGTGGGATTTTTAAGGCGAGTTCACAATGAAGCGGGGACTTATTGCCTTGCTTCGGTAAAAATCTGGCAAGGAGCAATCAAAATGAACAATTTTTAATCATAGAAAAGGATAGCAGAAAATACTTTTAATCTAATTTTTCTTGCCAGCTTTCTACCGAAGCAAGGCAAGATCCCACTTCATTGTGAACGCGACTTTACTCAAAACATTCCGGCTCTCAAGTGGGTCTCGTATGACGCCCAATAAAACATTGTAGAAAACAGAATGAACAATCGAAAGTTGTGTTTTCTCTCAGTGCTAATTATTTTTCCGTAAATGAAGAAAAGAACGAAAAACTAAAAAGGAAATTTAAAATTTTCCTGGCAGAATACGGATTTTAATGTTTATGTTCGTAATTAAAATTTTTTTGTTCGTACAGGTGGGACACACGGCAAGTTTCAACTTAGACATCTCTATATAATCATTGTCATTATAACATAGAACCCGAAGGCTCCTCATAGTTCATGGGTAATTTTCTACAAATAACCTAGGTACAACAAAACACAAATAAACATAAGATCATGTTCAAAACTTTTGGTGCCCCTTTCTATAACCTCTGCTTCTGATTGATTAATTTATATTGTCCTCTTCTAAAATCATCGCCTAATTTCCACCTTTAAATTTTATTTTAAAGTTTATACATAGATTTTTATTTTGCTAAATATTGAATTGTTGCAAATAAAAGTTGGTTTGAACTGAACATTATGTGAACTTTGAAATCACTAGATTAATATTTTCGTTGAAGTTTCGAAAACGATAACGATAACACCTATATTCATCAACTCTTAACAAATGGTTAATAATAGTCAAGTTTGCTTTCCACGCATAACGTTACCGGACTACCGGTTGTATTTAATTCAATAATTGTGAATGTAAACGAGACGATTCGTTAAGAGTTAGCGAATATGGGTCACTAGTGACGTTTCATTTAAAAAACTTCAGCGAAGGATAAGACCATAATTTAACGGAATACCGACAAAAAGCACAACATAAAGAACAAATTTTGAAAAATTTGTGATAAGAAGACGTCTATTCCTACGAAATACGGTCTTCAGCAAAGGAAGAGTTCTTTCCCTGATCCATTTACACTAATTCTTATAAGTAGAAGATCCGCATTAAATCCGCTGATATGAAAATTAAATGCATAGTAAAACCAACTTATGGAGAACACCTGGAGTTTCAGGTTAATTTTCAATCCAATTCAAACATATTGGGAATATAATAAGCGAAAATTTGTTTCCCAGCAGATGTTCTTCGGTACGTGTAAAACGCGAAATTACTTAATTATTAACTTTACATACATTTATAATAATAAACTTTTTAAACGGGAACAAAAGATGTTTTCGTCCGTGGTTTAAAACAAAAAGTGTACATAAAACGCCAGCCGCGTTCAACTTGGTTACAAGGGAAATCTAGATATTCAGGGGCGCATCATTTTTTAGGGTTAATAATATTATTTGCAATATTTAGCATAGTAGATGGTTTTACAAAAATTGAGAACGACAAGGCATTCCGCAAGAATGTGTTTTTGTACAGTCATTCGGCTTTATTTGATTTAATTTGTAATCCGTGGTTCTATAAAAGAAATTCTTTAAATGTGTCATACTTATACAATTTATTCATAACATTAATAGCCGAGATTATAACGCGCTGATAGATTTATCTCTAGTTTAAATATTTAATAAATTTGTTGTGGTGTAAGCCGTGCTTTGAAATTAGCTTGACATTTAATTTCCAAACGCCATCTGTCGTCTGTTGAATTATGAAAATTGTAAAAGCAACGTGTAACACTAAAATAGTTAGCTTAAAGTAAATTATTTTATAATTTACACCCAATACGCGAACTGTCACAGTTCAATAGATGACAGATCGCGTTTGGAAATTAAATGTCAAGTTAATTTCAAAGTACAGCTTACACCACAACAAATTTATTAAATATTTAAACTAGAGATAAATCTATCAGAGCTTTATAATCTCAGCTATAAGTCAAATTATCTATTCGAGTCATAAACATATAAAAATTAAAATTTGATCTAATAATTAAGTAATGATTATTTATTTTTCACCCTTTTCAACATTTCCCAATAAGAGTCTTCATCAATATCGCTTAGTTTAGTTTATTTCATAAAAGAAATGGAAAGAATTTACAAATCGCAAGGAACAAGCTTTTTTCCCCCTTTAAAATAATAAGTTTATTAATCCTTCAATTTGAAGAGGACAATATTTTACCAGGCTATAAATTATTAAGTGCATCTCTTAGGCTGCACAGTTTGGACAAAACAGTTAAAAATAATAAAAACTCTAGAATATATTTTATACAATTTATTGGTATTTTAAATTTTACTTTTAAATCACTAATTTATTATTGAGTAATTGAGTTGTAACTTACAACTTAGTAACTAATTTAAATATTACTAACAAGTTAATAATAACACAAAATATATTTATATATTTTCAATTACTAATTTATTATAACTTACCAAAATATGCGATGAGCAAATTACCCCATATGTAGGGTAGGTTAGCACACTCTTATAGAAATTCTTGAATAATATTGATATTCATATTTCCAGCGTCTGGGGCAGATATCCTGAGAGTTTTCTTTTACCCAGGTACGCGGCAGGTCAGGCTAGACTGTTGAGGGAGACAGTAGCTGATTTTCACCTTTATGAAATCAAGAATAGATATTTATTGTGATTCACTGGAGTTCCAAATAGAACCATAGGAAAATTTATCAGTGCTTAAGGGCTTACAGTTGGTAAACGTCATATAATTCAATTTGCAATTATTAAAAGTAAATCTGTGTTTTGCCTTGTAAAATGAATATTATTCCAATGATTTGAAAGATCTCATAACTGGCATTCCAAGCAGTCAGACGTACCGCATTTTATTTCAAATTCATATACTATAGGAGTGGTGCAAAATAAAAGAACTATTTATTTTAAACAAATATTGGTGAACTGTGTTAAAAATGTTAAAAGCAACTATAGTTAAATGTAACTATAAAGTGATATTTAAGATGTCAAAATTACTCTTCATTGCAGCGTGCAAGGGTAGGTTTAAATTGTGAAAACACACAATTTACTTACATAGTTTACGAGGAATGAAAAATAAATGTAGAAAATAAACTGTTTCCTAGCTTTTGTTCAAGGTATTTCAGTTATATTATTAATAGTTGCATGCTTGCATGTGTACTAAATATAATTTACATTTATAATAAATTATTACATTTCGGTTGAAAAGAAAATCTTGTAATTTAGAAAGAAAATATTAACACTATATAAAATCTAAGTAATACATTTTTATTTCAACAAATTTTTCATCTGATATTTGCGTGCTATGTGTCAAACCAAGAACTTGACGTTTTGATAAAGTCAACCGGGTTATTTCAGTAATTTTTAGATTTTTTGTTATGCTACTCTGTTATTATAATTCCATTATTTGCCTACCATAACTAAATTTGCAGAACAGAAATAGATTTAAATTTTTTATGCAAATTTTATACGCCACTTCTATATCCTAAATCATTTAAATTTATAGTTTTTTTTGTTTCTGTAATAATAATTATCATCATAATGAAGGACATTAAATGAAGTTTCAAAATGTGGAAAGTGTTAAAAATACTTTGCGTGTAACGATACCTCTTGGTGCTAATAATCCTCGACCGATCTAATCTGATGATAGAACTTGGACTGTTAAAGTTTGGGTATGTTTTAAAGATAAGATTGCAAGCAATTTAGAACCTAATTCATGCGGCGTGGATCATTACATTGTAACTTAATCTTGTGTGCTTACAGCAAACCAAATTTTCATCACGAACTATATATTCTACGTCTAAATTACATTGCGAGTCAAACTAACTTAAGCAAAACTCATAACTTGTCAATTACTCGGTTCTTAAAAAAATTGACTAAAAATATATTAAAAGTTACCGTTAGTGATTTTAGTGATTTTAATGTTTTAATTTCTGTTCCTTTTTTATTAAGAAAATAAATTCGTCGTTAATTTTCTTCTTTTATTTATAACAACCCCCCTTCTTCCAAAATAAACTTTAGCTACTTAAATTAAAATTTTCAACATAGATTATAGCAATTAAGCTAAAGGAACTTCTAATTCACTTTTCTTGATATTCTAATAACTGCAATTTTAAAGCGCTAGATTCTTTTACCCAAATTTTACACAAAAAATCATAAATTTTTAGATGAAAAGTGATCCAATCAAAATATTATTGGGTAAGGTTTATTTTTATATTCAAAAATGTTTTATAAATCTTAGCAGTTGAATTTTTTATGGAACGTAAATTAATTTTATGTAAACCTTGCTTGGGTGCCAATTTGTAAGATATTAAATTGACTCAACCATGTGTGGGTTTTCTTGTAATTTTTGGAGTAAATCTGTGACCAGAGTCCAGGTTGCAAGATTTTTCCGACTACAGACTTTTATTTTCTCTGTGATGGGGAGGATACTTCTCGGGTCCCACTATTATCTAATATAGGCGATGTAAGAGGAAACAAAAACCGTGTTTCTCAAAAAAAGGGGAAACTTTTGAAAAAATGAATTAAATTGATTACAAATACTAAATGATAAGCATCCTTAGAAAACTGACTTGACACGAAATGATTAATATACTAGAAATAAATTACATAGTACCGCATAGTACAAATTATTGCGACCATAGATTGTTTCTATCCACATGAAGACTAAACTATGAAACCTTGTGAATTCTGATATTCTGATGTTCCGGAATTTCCACTTGATTGTCAACCAGCGGTAATAACAGCCACTGCTGTGGTTATAATGTAAATATCCTACAACAAAACTAACAAGCAGCTTAAACTTCCATGCGTCATTTTATTTTTAAATTCTGCTATCTCAGTTATCTTTTACGTCTGCCAACTAAAATTCATGTAGATTTTCATTTTTGTTCTACATCAGTTAAATATAGTTTGTTAGACATGTAACGCAATTTATCAAAAATCAGACAACTAGTAGAAGTAATAAAAAAAACTATGTAAATAGAAATATTTTCATCGAAATAAGATAAAAGAATTTTATTCCGAATACAATTATTTCTTGAGATTTTCCGAATTGATCAGTCTTTTCATTTGCACGTAGGCATTGTTAGTGATAACAATTTTAGTTACACAACAGTGGATACAGTACAGTAATCAGTAACAAACAACCTTTTTTATTTTATTTAAATTAATTTAGTCGCAGAATACTCGAATACTGAGGTGAATGTATCATGTTCGATTCCTATAGTAAATTACGTGTCAAAATTAAAACTCGATCTACAACCAAATTCCCTATACGAATGTTGGTTGTGTATTTGAGAAATATGAGAGTAGAATCTTTTGGTCGTTAACTTTTAAAGTAACTTGAGATATTACTGAAGCGGCCTACCATTATTCAAGCTTTATTACAAGTAGCTGAGAAAAGTCTTTGTGCGTAATTATTTTTATGGTTTTCTCAAAAAATTGCTTATCAGACTATTATCATCCTTGGCAGAAATTACAAACACAATAATGCAAAAAGCACATTTTAAACCAACATATAACATATTCGGGATGGGGACGTTTCGCCCCCACTGTTTCGCCCCCGCCGTTTCGCCACCAAGTTTGGTTTTACACTACATTCACACTTTGTGTTAATTTCTACTATTGGTCACGTTTAAGATCATTTTTATCATTTTTTAATAAACTTCCTCTATTGGTGAGTTATGTTAGGGCTAGGTGTTAATCAATCACATGAATTCGCACTATGGATTCGAAAAATTGCTGCGCTCGCTTTCATCCCAGTGGAATCAGTAGCGGACAAATTCGACGCGCTCGTAGAAGACGAAAATTTTCCTCAAGATGCACTGCCCATTGTGGATTATTTTGAAGACTGTTACATAGGACGAAGAAACAGAACACAGACGAGCTCCTCAATTTTCTATTGAAATGTGGAATAATGATATAACCGAACCATAAATGATCGTCACACGACGAATGATCACATCGAAGGCTGGCATCGCGGTTTTCAAAGCACTTGCAGAAATTTATTTCCAAACATTTTTCAATTTATTAAAAGTTTAAAAAATGAACATGCTCTAAAGAGATATGAAATTTTACAGTTATTATTAGATGTTAGACCAAAAATAAACAAAACATACTATAGTATAATTTCAAAAAGAATAAAAAAACATCGCAGAAAGTTATGGAAGGATAGTTAATATGGATTATTTGTTGGGCATTTTAAAATTACCTGTTTTTTTTCGACTTTTAATTTATTTATTATTTTAGGGTCGAAACGGCGGGGGCGAAACGGTGGGGGCTAATCGGCGGGGGCGAAACGGTCGGGGACGAAACGTCCCGGGGGCGAAACGTCCGGGGGCGAAACGGCGGGGGCAAAACGGTGGGGGCTAAACGGCGGGGGCGAAACGTCACATAACCAACATATTCTTTACAAAGATGTTTATAAATTTATTTACGGTAATACCCTTTTTACTGCACAGATAAATTTGGGAGCGATCGGGATTCGAACCTATAACCTTTCGATCCCCTCCCCTCCCTAACCACTACACCAAACTATCTGTACAATTATATATTTTTTGTTGTTTATTTATTTGTTGTTCATTTATTTATTATTTATTAGAATTTTAATATTGCAATATTTTTATAAAAGTAATAATTGTCATATCCAAAGTTTACTTTGAGAAAGAAACTTGATAAAAAAATAAAGGGTATGAATAATATATTATAACGTCCATAACCTATAAATTCTGGTCAATGATGCATTAAATTGTAGGTTAGGATATGTTAAGAAGTTTTTGTTGAAATATTAAGGACAGCGGACGTTAAATCAAAAGTTTAATGCAATAAAGTTTGATAGCAATTTTATTACAAAAGAGAATATTATTCAAACGTTTTGTTTATATATTTTGTAAGATGAAAATGCTTATATAAATTTAAGTTTCTATCTAGCTGGATTTAGAATATCAAAATAACTGCTTGTAATTTAATACCAATGTTTTAGTAAATTAATTGTAAACCGAAATAATTACGATGCAAAATAGTTTTAAAGTAATAACAATAGCAGAGAGCAAACATATACATATTTGGAAAATTGGCCTTCGGGTTCATTAGTTGGATTTATATTTAGATAGCGTTTATCGATTCTACCAACCCAATTCATACCGCATCATTAATTCCGAATCTTATACAAATTCGGTAATAAAATTAGAAACGTCTTGTTACTTTTTTAATATCGATTACTGTGAATACAAAAAGTTTCAATTAGTTGACGAGAGAGGTTGTAAGAGAACGCCCAGTTGTTCTCTAATGAGATTGTGCTTCCTTCTCCTCAACCCTTAATATTCTTCCGCTCCCGCTTTAAATTTCACATTTGTCTCTCCGAAACGAATTAAGTATTTCTTGTAACTACTCTTCTTTCAATTAGAAGATTTACAAAATGATTGGTAATTACCGCTACTTAATATGATATTTTTTCTGTTAATATGATTACTGTTTAGCAGTAATTAAATCTTTCTTCAGCGAAGGGTTTCCAGCGACTTGAAAGTGTTAATGTATTTAAGTGCTTGTATTTTACATGTTCAAAAATTTCAAAATTAAATGCGATAAATTAATCCTATAGTTACGTGTGCTTTCATAACGTCTTCGCAAACCTACTACTGGTTCTTTATTAAAACTCATCTCGGCTTGTTGAGATTCTAAGTAGCACTTGGAGCTACAAACAGAGGCATAGGTACCATACAACGTGCTTCAATGTACAAATCGTGAAACTACGTAATGAAATGTTTCCGGTTTGACACATTCTCAAGAGCACTTTTGTGTATATCAGAATTGTAGACTTAAAGATGAAAGCATTTTTGAATTAGGTTCAAAGTCGTGGAATTTGGTTAAATTGCTTTCCAACTTTTAGAAATAAATTGATTTTAACTGCATCCCTAATAGGTGGTACTTTTCAAAAGAAAATTGTTTCCATTATTTACTATTTCTAAACTCGAATAGAAAATAAATTTTTTGTTATAATATAATGAAAACCAATTTCCCGAATAGTTACATTACATTTTCTTTGTAAATTCAAACATCTGACTTCTGGAAAAATAACTCGTGCTTTTACATATTATAATGTGAATATCAAGTTATTTACGTTTTAACTCTTTATTTTAGTTTATTGCAATATCAATCATTTACGATGGGGGTCCAAACAATTAGAAACTCCCTTGATTTCCATTTTTGAAAACAATAGAGTTTGCAGAGAAGCTGGAAAACTCCACCAGACGACCTCTTATTCAAATCTCATTCAAGCGGATTTCAGCAAACAGGGCGTTTCAAGAGACGATCCTTGACTGTTTTTTTTGCAGACATTTTATTGTCTTAAACTTCTGTTGATTTTACTAAATTAACAAGTTAATTATTATTAGTAGTATTATTATTGAATTAAATTATTAATGTATGTAGAATATCGTCAAGAGAAGTTGTTTTATAGAAAAACTTTAGTTAGTACTACTACTTCTTTACATAATGGCCTCTATAAATAAGGCTAGAATACACTTAATGGTACAACCTGTTTCATATGGCCAGCACATAATATCTAGTAATTGATTTTATAATTCAGAGAAGTGAGGAGTGGCTGCTGCTTAGTTCTTCCTATAAATCACATCAGAAATCACGTGAAGAGTGTATCTCCGGAGTGCAAGCGCCCTTGTCAAACTTGTCAGTTAGTTGAAATTCCAACATAACTTTGGAAAGTGAGTATTAGTCAGATAATTGCAATCATCCCTACAAGGATTCGTAGATATCAAGATCTAAAACCTGTTGTTGCCGAACCATTCACAGGCTGCTTAGTCACTGGTTTTATATTTAGCTATGATCACATTCTTTTCGGGGATGTTACAATAATATCATCTATTTAAAGAATAGTGTGCGTACCTTTAAGAAAGAGTGAATATAATAAGAAAAGGAAACGTCGACTAAGAATTGATCCTTGGGGTACTCCTTGTAGTAGATAACTAGCATACAAAACAATATACCATTGTGAATCTAAAAAGAAAGATATTATTATACAACTGTGCGGATGGATATAATGCAGCACTTGGTCACCAGAGTCTCATTATGAAACGTAACCAAAAGCCATCATACCATCGTTTTGCTTCTTGACAGAAGCATCGTGACCCTCAAATGTTGGTGGGGTGATTACCCTTCCTCATGGTCCACAGATCAATTTCGGACTCTTTAGATCATTAACATTTGAGGATTCTCTTGGCATATTACTCTCGGTGGGTTGCCATTGCCTTCCGAGGGGAGAACGGTCAGAATAAAGTTCTCACTTCACTCGGATTCAAACCGGGTATTTAGCGTTCATAGTCACCTCGTGTGACCACTATGTTCCGACCGCTATACTTCACCATAACCAAAAGCCATACTCACATTAAATCTATGAAAGAGGACAAACGAATCGAATATTGGAGTAAAATTGGTGTCAAACATTGAAACTTCATTTGAACTTCGATGAGCTTAAATTTTTCTTCTTTCAGTCTCAAGCATCACGGAATTATATGAAAATCATTTTGTGTGAACTGCAGATATATTGTTGTGATATTTTCAGATTTATTAGTCCGGATGGATTAATAAGGTAATAATTTAACTTAATTTGCTTTAGAGTCAATGGTCGGTTGATTTGACTGACATAAAGGGAAACATTTGCATCAAATTTACAAAACCATCATTTGTAACGAATTCTACACATTAAACAAACATTTCTGAATTTATTTTTTGTAAAGTACAAAATTTGTGTCACATCCTGTGTATGATTTTCATTTGAAAACAGCGCCAAATAACTAGAAGAAACAAAGCGTTAATAATATTTCAGTGCATACGCGATTAAAAACGTTATGTTACCTGCTAGAAGAGTCATTTTAGCCAACTAGAATGAAAAAACTCCCACTTACAAAAATCAAAATTTTGTAAACTAAAAACACAAAAGTCAGCAAGCAGAGAAAGCAGCCAGTTCTATAGTGAAGACCAAACCGGGAACACGTGAAGTTGCCTGGTGGATCCCAAAAGAAGAACTCGTGTCTGGAGTTCTTGGATAGATTCTGATTGAGAAACACGTAGAGTTCTTGATTGAATTCCAATTAGGGAACTCATATGAGCTTCTTTGATTCGAAGATCAAAGAGTAGAATTTGATAATTCACAAAAAGTGAATAATTTACGAGAGTCGCATTTTTACGTAATTAGTAATTACCTAATTACGGTCCATAATTTGTGGAAAACTGTGTATTTTGAACGTAATAAGGTATTAGTTAATTGAATACCTGTAATAAAAAAGTGATTATAAAAAATTGTGCACGTGTTTTCGAAGTTGGAGGTTAAATTTCACATTTAGTGAAAAAATTAAGATTGGTGATTAATCAATCACTTACCTGAAGTGTTGTATCAGATGAAAATTGTTCGATTAACAATTAATAGAGAAGATTGGATGGAAAAATAGCGATTTGGTTAGAATTTGGATACAGGTGTTAACGGAAGCACTACGCGTTATTAGAAGACTTGCTGCATTGTGGACGGTAAAGCAGATGTCCGTAATTGGCAAGACAGTGGCGCACGAAAATCTAAAGAAGTTTTACCAATTGTAAGGTAAAAATTTGTTTTAATTTAGTAAATTCAGATAATGCAACGATTTGTGTTGTTAATGAATTTATTAATAAATTTTGTACAATTAATCGTTATTTACACACATTTACACGAGCAAGTTAAAATATCCAAGTTTAGCTTCCGTATTTGGGAAATTAAATATGACTTGGATTTTTTGAATTGTTACATGACTAAACACATTTGGTTTGGGACAAATTTATTGTTGAAGGTAAATTGATGCAAAGTTTCATAGTTAAAACAATTTTTCGTTTAATAAATTATGTTTGCTGCAAATTACTCTTTTATTTCGTCTGTTGAATCCACCGACCCTGACAAAGAGAAGAACTCAACTCCGGCATAAAACTGGTAAAGCGGCCTTTGTAGATTTTTAAGGGTAAAGATCACAACAATATTTACTATTCCATTTCTTTATATGTGAAACTGTTCTCAATTGATATACATTTCTTTGAGCTGCTATGAGTTTTTATTCCCATCATTTTTTGTCATATTCTTATAATCAACTAATAAGTTTGTTGTTGATTTTGATTTAATTTATATTAACATTTACAGTTTTTGAGGACGTGCATGGTAACACCCTGCATATGATATAGCTCTTATGCAGTTACATGGGTAGTAAGTGCTTTTGACTTCAGAACTGGACTCCTTTTTCGTTTGTGAATGTGGAGTATATTGTCACGTTATTTTTTGAATTAAGAAGTAATAAAATTAATGTTGAAAGAGGAAATGATTGTATTTGTAAAATTTTGAATTTTCGCGAACCCTGAACGTCTCAGCTAGGCCGACAGGGCGCCGGATCTGAAATAAGGAGGTTGCTCAAATGTCCTCGAGTAACGATCACGTAATTTTTGATAACAAAGTTTTTGCCAAAGTTTTTGATTTGTATTGATGAAAAATAAAATAATTAACAGTGAATAGTTAGTGTTTTCTTTCAGTTGTCCACATAGAAAAGGAAATGTTTGAAATTATATTAAATAAGTTTTCGTAATAAAATAGTCAAAGTTAAAAAATAATCGAGGTCGCCTGCGATAGTAAGGCGAGGTGATAGAAAGATAGAAGTTTTAAAGTTCCTAGAAACACTTCGATTTGTTATTTTTGTTTAATTCTTAAGAATTTGATTATTCACTTTGTTATCACACCATTCATCCGAGTTTAATGCATTTCCTAGAACTTACTTCCGTTCTACTTTGCAGTTGTTGTAATTCCTCTAAAACGGTCCGACGCATCCTACATTCTTCTACAAAGCCACTTGTGCAACAAAGTTGCAAGAAGTATGCATCATTCTTAACTTAAATTGTTACACAGTTATAAAATGCAACAAAGTTTTAGAATGCATGGTTTATCTTAACATTGCAAATACAAAATATGTTTCTTAAATTTCTTAACGATATTAGAATTATAATTATTATTATTATGCCAATACACTACATTCTAAAAAGTTCTAGGTATTTGAAATTATGTGGAACTCCGAGCAAGTTGCGCTCGATAAATTTTAACTTTCATTCTATTTTATTACATTAACATTCGATTCAGATCATTTGATTAAAAAATATAATCTCATTGAAGTTACTAAATAATCGCCATTATTTTTGATGTAATAAATTGGAAAAACAATGGTTAGAAAAAACGTTTACTATTGTAATAAGAAAGTTGGTATTTTTTATTAGATTTAAATTTACAACGACGAATTATTGAAAATTCCTTTAAACGACAGAGCTTCATTTGAGTTTCAATAAGCATCTAATTTCAAAATTTTTGTGTAATTTTCTACCACGGTAAATATTATTATTTAAATTAAATTAGAAAAATAAGGAATTGAAAGAAAAACGGAAAACCATGTCAGCAGTCCGTTTACCCCAAAATATTTGCGAATAACTCCCTGACCGTTGAGGCCCAAACTAACCAAATGGAAGCTCAAATGTTTGCTAAATTTTACCAAACAATAATTCGATTTGGGGGAGAGGGTAAGCGGCATGCTCCTTATGAGTAAAAGTGCCGCACTTTTTATGTTGAATTTCTAGCTTGATGGTCGAGCGTGGTAGTAAGTCAGATAATATACAGTAAAACTGCAAAAAATCACTTTTACTCCGAATAAAACAAGCTCCTCAGCTTCAAGCGTCGAAAATAGATTAAATATAAAATTATTTTTTGCTTTGGAACTTTGAATGCCTCTTTTTGATAATAAATAATATATCCGTATAAAATTTGATTTTCTTTAAAAGTATATTCTAGATTATAAATAATAATATATAATTGTAATTTAATATTTAATGTACTATATTTCACTAATATAACTTCAGGTCTGACGAAGAGGAAACACAACCCTCGAAATGTTATCTTAATTAAAAAATATATAGAGTTTAATATTATTTGTCCACCAACCCCGCAAATAAAAGAAAAGCAAGAAAATAATTATTAAATATGGACGCAATAACCGAAATTAATTATAAATAATACGGTCATTAAGCCTCACAGAATGGGGATCACTACCAATTTAAATTTCAATTTAACACCATCTGAGTGTCACCACCACCAATTTTTCTGTTATTTCTCAACATTTTTAAATACAAAAGTAATAGATGAAAATATCTCACGAGTTAAAGCTGTGTACCAAATTACTACTCTCTAGGAAGTTAGTTAAAAATGGAATAAAATAATTCCACGCAGAGAGCATTCATTCCAAGTTAAACAGAAGCTTTTAATTAAAAACCGACAATTGCACTTATCTTAAACTACGATCCCTGGAACAATGGGCAAGAACTCTCCCCAATTAGCGTGAACTAATATTGACTTTCTCTTTAGAAAGCACTAGGAAGTTTTTATGTTTGTTTTAAATTGACCAGACAAATAAGCAACAATAATAACTGCAGGCATTGATTTACGCTCTTCTAAGATATTCATTTAATATTTTAATGACTATTTAATATCGTATGGGATTTTATTTGATCCTATGGAGACAGTCGCACAGCTTAGCGGATTATTTAATGATTGCTAGTGTACCCAGTTATGACTTTCTTCTGTCTACCTCCTAGCAAAAGGTATTTCTACCTTACAATCAAAGAAGCTAGTAACTCCAGTTACAAAAGTTGTTTTGATGACATAATAATTATGTAGGTACCTGAAATAGCCATTACAACTTGATCATTTTTGCAAAATTTCATTTTTATTGTATCACACTCCATCATTTGGTTTCTTTTTAACCCTGCAATTTAACTTACTTTATCCTGAGTTACTAACTTCTTGGATTGTTCAGCAAATAATAGTTTATCATTTTTACTTTAAAAATTAAGAGAAGAGGTACATTGGCAATGTACTACGTCAGATATTTCTGCATTAACAAATTAAAAGTTTGCAGTTGTACTTATAGTGGTTCTACAGTTTAACGTGGAATCCAAACCACGCTACCAAAAACAATTACATGAACAATAGTTAATGTACACAGTATTAATTGTATATTTTATACAAAATATGAATTATATTTTCATTATTCAGCACGTTTTAATATATTATAATGTTTAAAGTAAATAAATGGGTGTTTAAATACAAACAAACTAAACAATTTCGAACGTTAAACGAACTGAACAATAAATTGATTAACCGTACAAAGTTTAACACTTCATCTGTAATTTAAAATAGTTTGATTGTTCTCTTGTAAACAATATTTGTTCACAAAACCATTGCTTAGTAAATAGAACAAATAAAATGGTTTAATTTAAAGGAACTTTTAGAAAATTTAATTTTGTAATACAAAAGCGTTTTAACCTAAGTAATCAAAGTAATAAAGTTTCATAATATATCTTGATGTAACAGAGTTTGTGTAAGAGGCGTTAGAAATGGGAAAGCGGAAAGGATAAAGCGCATCACTGTGGTCTACCGAGATCCTTACTTAACCGATCATCATTTCTGACAAGAAATTCTTTTTACCTATAATACCTTTTTGATTGATTGGAAACTTTCAAATCAATATGAGTATGCTGAAAGTAATCTGATAAGTGAACCATAAATAGTTACTTCTTTACAATAGGTAAATGGAAAAAAGGCAATAAGGGTTGGAATAACATGATGAGCATACATAAACATAAGTTAAATTAAGATGTTTGAGCGATGAACTGGAAAACTTTGTTAGAGATAAACTAGACCATTGAAATAATTGCATAAAATACTATTGTTTTAGGAAAATTCGAATTTTATAAATTCTTTGTCACGAATAATTTTAGAGCAACTCATTTACATGCAATTAAATGCCTAAATTAAAATTTAAAAAAACTCACACAAGCTAATAAACTTAATAACCGTAACGTTTCCATTTTGTAATATTTTAAGTTTCCTTATTGTTACAAATGCATCTTAAGTTAATTGTAACAAGATAAAGTTTTCAAGTAGTTTACGTGATGCCTACAAAGTTTTGAATAAAAAAACCAATTAAATGTTTGATCAATTTCATTAATCGCATAAAATTAACTTGTTGATAAAGATCCTATATCGCTAAACCAAATAATAAGGATTATAGTCGTTCGACTGCAGGAAACTTTCAAGTTACCTTCAGAAAGTTTTCCTAGCAATTAGGTTTCTAAGTTTGTGTACCAAATTATCAAAGGCAAAATTCAACCAATGGAGGTGTAAAGCTCTGCCAAATTAAGTTATTTATGGTGACCCAATAATAGCCAGAATAATTCGATTGATATAATTGTTTTCAACAAATACACACAAATCTTATAACGGACTGTTTAATTCTGTTTAATCCAATTTAAACAACTTTGTTGCATTGGACATAGTGCAAATTAACTTTAATTTGAAATCGATATTGGTCTCGGTTTAACTTTGGCAATAAACCCAAATCGTAAATAATTTATACATTCCCAAGTTACTTATATCTTGATTGTTTGTTATTAAAATTACAAGATTAATTTATTGAATAAACATTTTATACTCTACATAATATAAAATATTACATAAAAACTTGGTGCTTAATTATGATTTCTTGTCACTTGTTTGGATCCACATATTTACTAATATTTTGACGTTGTGTTTGTATCGACACGCAAGTATCCCAATTGCTTCTTAATTGAAACAATATAAAAAAGAATGTATGAGTTAAAACAAAAGTTTTATTGTAGGTAAGCGATTAGTAATGCTCGATTAAACTTAAAATATGAACTTCTATAGTGCCTTTAATAGAAACATAAATTTCAACTTTTGAGTGTATAAATTACTTTTATTGTTGGGTCTCACATTTCTCTAAAAAATCTTAAAAATTATATTCAATGAAGAATTTGCACTACAAAGAATGAGAAGAGATAAATAAAATTTTAAATTCTGTTGAAATAAGAAGAAAATTAAAATTTTCTGAGTTATTAGCAATTTTAATTTCATATATTCGATTTTTCTTGCAGCTAAAAAAATTTTCGTGGAAAATTATAACAAGAAAACACCATCAGTATAATTCAAGTTGTTTATTTTAGAATTTTCAAATAATAGTTTTTGATGAAATGACTTGAAAACATAAAAGATACCCTAAAAGTAAAATTATCCGAAAATGTAACGAAAGCTCGAACAAAATAGAGTTATAATTATTTTAATCTGTAGATTGAGTTCAGTATTTTATATAAAGTTTCCATCTTCTGTGATGTCTAGAAACAAAGATGCCCTGGGCATCACAATCTGGTCTCTGCTAATGATACATTCGGAAAGTGAAAATATGGTAGAACTTGCACAAATACGAATAACTGAATACAACATTACATCAATTTATTGTTTTCATATTTTATGATTTAGTTCATCCATTTTCCAGTCATTTTCAGTATGGACTAATTAAATTTTCTTTATACAATTTTTAAATATTGACTTTTTAGGGAGCTAACTTTTTAGTTCTTTAATGTCATCAATCATTTTCTTATGAATGAATATAATTCTTGTATAGTTAGCTGAGTTTCGGGTAAAATCACATTTTGGCGACTTTAAATTCAAGTATCAATGGAACAACCTTTTTAATCGCCCGATATTTTAGTGAAATTGAATAAAAATTTTTCTCGTTATTATGAAATTGTGAAGGACCAAGAAAATGTTGTTAAAATTTTCATAACAGTTAATTAATTATGAACTTGATTAAAATTTCTTAACTTTTATTTTACAAAACATATAAGGTTCCTGGTTAGAAAATGTTTGTTCCTATATAACTAATTATTGATTTCAATTTACACCGAACGCAGTTAACACTTTATTGATATGGTGGAAAGATTTAATTAAATTTTGCGTTTTTTTTAACAAAAAAGGAACCAGGCTAGAATAGCTAATCGAAAACTAAACCGAATGGAAAAAGTTTATATTTCGTTGCCAATATAAATTGACAATTTTCTTTTAAAAACAACACTGATTTTAAAAGTAGCAAAACTTTAGTTACGAAAAATAATTCCAATCTTACTGTCCTCTCAGACTGCTACTAATCTTTTTCAATTTTTGTCTAGCTTTAGAGGAATTTTATTTTATAATATGATATCCGGGCAGTTTAATATTCTATAATTTAGTAAGGTTTACTGACATCCTGTTTAAGGCTAATCAGTATAGAAATTCAAAAATATTAAAAAATATATCATTCATAAATTTAGTTTTGGCACTTTCTTATTTACCCACATGCGAAGTTAGGTGCCTAGCAGGACTTTGAATTATGCACTTCCTTTCATTTTTGAATATTTAGCATATTATGATATACTATTGTGGATTAAATTGATTTATTACAATTGATAATATAATTAATAATATTTATTTACACCAAAACAACAATACATCGTTAACAGTAACACACATAATCGTTATAAATGCAAAATCCATATGGGGCACTGTTCACTCATATGATTTAAATCGTTACACCAATTAATAAAACATAAAACCGTAATATATTCTATTAATTTTTTCCTAAAACTCGATTATCCTGCAAAACTCACCCTTAAGGACTGCTAATTTCTTCAGTTAAGTCCTGCTTGTAAGTTAACAACCCCTCTTACATTTAACATGTACAAATTTTTCTACCCCAAATTTTCTACCCCACAATAAACTCCCTTAAATTTTTTAAGCCTGTTTTCACCAACAATTTATTTAAGAATTTCACATAATAGTTTATTATGTCAATACTACGTCAAATTTGACCAATTAAATTTATGGAATCCTAGCTAAGTAATTCTTTACTAGGAAATTCTTAAATAAAATGTTGGTGAAAACGGGCATTAGACCCTTAAATAATCATCTAACACAAAACACCTAGCATACAAAACACAATAAACATAATAAAAATTAAAGAAAATCGTTTTTTCACGTTAATAATTGTTCGATTCACGTTTAATTAGTTCATTTTTTCGCGCACGTTCACTAATCGTAAATTTCTCCATCGCAACTTATGTTTTTAAAATCGTTCTCGCTAAATTTTTCACTAAATAAATTAATATCATGGTACATCAGTTTGATCAAGGTGTTGTTTTAATTTATTTTGGGCCAGCCCCCATTTATAGATTAAAGTAATTTATTAAAATTGATCTACACTGATAATGTGCTTAATAAACGTACAATTTAATACTTTGTATAAAAAACACTTTTAGTAAGTTACTAGTAATACTAATATTTTTTCTATTTATAGGTTAGTTTTTATAACGGCTTTCCGTCTTCCGACACTAAACTTCCAAATGGAGGGTAAGTACGTAATTACATTACTGGTCAATTACAATGTCCCCTGCGGCCAACAGGTAGACATTTTTTGATGGGTGCAAAATGACATGCCATGAGATAGCACCCATGAATCTTGACACGAAATGCTAGCCATACAATTGCTTAGCCATTCAACCATTTTTAGTATTTATATTATAATATTTATTAAAATTTAATATAATATAAATTAAAAAATATGCTGGTTTGCGCGACCACTTTGAATTTTTAGGCTTTGCGGTGGAGACACTTGGCACAAGGTCATCGGACTCAAAAAATTTTGCTAATGAGATTGGCAAAATTTTAATTGAAAAATCTGGTGATCATCGTTCCAAGTCTTTTTTCATTCAACGTATTAGCCTGAAAATTCAAAGGGGTAATGCGGCCAGCATTTTAGGAACTTTCGGAAATCCGGCTGGGTTCGATGAAATTTTTTATTTGTAGTTTTAATTGTTCTGTTAATTTTATATATCTTTGTATTCATTAAAATCACAAATATAAATTATTGTGTTAGGTTCTGAAATATATTAAATTTAATTGTAAACATTGCCAAGCTTCTAAAGGCATGAAAAACTACTACATTAGGAGTAGGTAATGTGCATAATTATTAATTTTATTTTCATTCGCTTTAACGAATCTTCGGGTCACTCTTAAATGCTTCAAGAAGAAGTGGTTTATTTCTTCGAAACAATTGTCGAATTAATAAATTTACATAGCTTGAGCAAAGTATAAAAACGATTGTTTAACTTCGTATGAATGGTCCCCGTCCAGACGCATAGAAGAAAGGGGCCAGGGGCCATTGCCCCCAAAATCTTTGGGTCTCGCAAAAAAAAACTCATTAAAAATCCTAATTGTTCGAATTGCTTCAAAATAGCTCTGGAATTTCTATTGTCGTCTATAAAGGAAGTTTGCAATTTTTTCCGAATTTTTTACCACTCCCTCCCCTTTTCTCAAAGTTGCTGTTCTCTTCACCGAATAACATAAATTTATTATAATTTTCAGTTAATTTTTTTTGCCCGTAGCTGAAGCCAGAGCAAAAGAAATTGTACTGCTCCAAATGATTTTTTAATGTTTTATAATATTATGTACAATTAAATTTTCTATGTTTATTATGTATCTCGGGAACTGCGACGCCAAAGGGCGGGCTATGTTATCCCGTATTGGAAGTGCAAATGATGCAGGCCGAGCTATGTTAACCAAAGAGCAGAAGTTTGAGACCGGAAGCCTAGCTATGCTTTGTGATGGATGGAGATTTCAGTATGAACAAAATAGCCACCGTTGCCTTGGACGCCCTTCCCAACAACGTCCGATAATCACAAATCGAAGACCCCCCTATTATTTCTCTAAAATTTACTTTACGGAAACTATTCATTAACTTAAAATTTTTATGGCTAATTAAAATTAGAATTATACATGCAAGAATTTTTATTTTTATACATTGTTAATTATCAATCTCAAACATGGGATTTTCTGCGGACGTCATAGTTAGCTAGATCTTTTGGTCACTTAATTCATGTTTTATGATGCCCCGCCAGGAACGACTCCCCAAATTAAACACTTTTTTTAATGATAATATGCAAATCTAACATAATAAACATTTGCACAACATAAAATTTCCCCTTTTGATAGATTCCACATTCTTTCATAATTGCATTTGTTAAATAAAAACTAATATTTTTGATTGGACAACAAGAATCTCGTCAATCCATTCATGCACGTCTTTAATTTTAGGATTGCTAAAACTTGAAAAAAGTTAAGAACATTTTCTTGTTCACTATGTAGTTTCCTTGACAACCGACGCGCGACGTAACCTTCGCTTCGCTCTACATGAATAAATCATCACAGTATCGTAATAGCAAAAAAAATACATTATAAATTATCAAAATTATTTTTAAACCAATTTTGGAATATAATTTATTATAATATAATAAATATTTACCTCATATTGATAGAATCAGAAGACCACAGTATGGAGTGATGTGATCGCTGGTTGAGTTACGGAGCGGAAATTGTGGGTTCAAGTCGCGGACTTCGCAGAATTTCTTAGCCTGACCTTCCGGTGGACATCCACACGCTGTGGTGAAAAGTTGTATAGTAAAAGATGAGTAGCAAAAGAGGATTAATCCACCTCGTGAAATGGATTGTAAAGACTTCAATAGAAGTGGCAATATTCCGATAGGAATGGAAAAGCCCTTGATTGATTAATAGAACCTGTTATGTATTGTGTAAACCCAACTTTAGGAAAGTTGGCAACATTGAAAGAAGGTGACCTCTCATGAAAATATGGGATCATCGGCAGTTGATATTCTACTTAGTGTGGCGACTCATTAATAAATAGTTTAAACCAAATTAGATGTAATTTTATTAAACTAAAACATGGTGTCAAGTGTGTTAAAAATGACGAACGTATTCAGAACGCCGGATTCAATACAGCATTTTAACGAAACGGATTGGAACCAATGGAAGAAAAAGTTCAAGATTTATATGTTAGCATCGAAAAAACTTGGAAAGAAGGAAAGGTGATAAGAGTAGTGAATGAAAGATCATACATTGTAGAAGACTTATTTGGGACACGTTATAGACGAAACAGAAAATTCATTAACAAAAGTGTATCTAATAATAACATTCAAAATCGACTTCAAGATTTAGTGAATGAAGATGAGTCGATTATAAGGATTCCAGAAACTGCACCTGTTGTAGAAAATAATGATATTGAAAATGCAGAGGATCAAACAAATACATTAAGAAATAATCCTATTGTTGAAGATCAGGTTCGACCAACCAGAATTAGAAAACCTCCAAGTTATTTAGAGGACTATGTAACATAATAATGTAAATTTAGTAGTTAAATTATTTTGTAACTAATGTATATAGCAGTTAAATTATTTTGTATCTAATGTAAATACTTAAATGTAAGGCGTGTTATGTATTGTGTAAACCCAACTTTAGGAAAGTTGGCAACATTGAAAGAAGGTGACCTCTCATGAAAATATGGGATCATCGGCAGTTGATATTCTACTTAGTGTGGCGACTCATTAATAAATAGTTTAAACCAAATTAGATGTAATTTTATTAAACTAAAACAGAACCAGTATCCTTTTATAATTGCATTTTTTAAATTACATATAATCTAATTTGTAGTGAATAGCGGGAATCCATTCATATGCGTCAAAATGTAATTTTTTTTACGAGAGTAGGTTAAGATATCCTTTTTCAGCCTTATCGTTTGTTACAAAAACTGCCCTCTGTATCGCAACCCCTAATGAGAGGGTTGACGCAAACAGAGACCAGAGTTCGTCAGAATCCGGAGAGGACTTCTCCAGTTTGTTTGCCACGATGTTAATAGTCTAACTCGTAATGCATGTGGAGGCATGGATCGTGGGTTTCTGAAATAATGACCGGTAGCTTGAGAATACTCAAAAAAGACAAATAGAAAGCAAATGCTTTAATTGACACAGAATTTGATAATTTTTATCACAGTTCCAATAATTGCAATGTTATGGCTGCGCTAACATGCACAGTAGCAATGATTGATTACAATCAAAAAGTGCATCCCATACTAAATACAAACAAGTACCTAATAAAAGGTAACCTTACGGTTACTCAAAATTAAACACAAATCCCATAAACACGTTAGTTCATGCGAATTGGCAAAGATGAAATTGCTTAACATCAAGCTGTCGTATAAGCTTACAATATAATGGTGACAGCCGTTCGTCTCCAACCGCTTTCCCTTTGTAGCTTTAAGGATGAAATCTGTAGCTTGTTATAATTACATACAAGAAAACACTTGATTGAATCTTCGCGATACTGAACACTGCTTGCAGATCTGATGCTGGAAACTGAACCAGTGGAGAGGTAGTGTTGGAGATGTCAACAAGATTGGATCAACCAAACAATGGAAAGAATTTCCCAGACGTTATCCAAAATATGCAACAATAGGATTTACCAACTCCAGAAAATCCAAAATGGTTCCGCAACTTGCGCACAAAGAAACTGCTTAATAGATTTGCGCATGCAGAGCCTTCCTGTTCCAGATGTTTACGAACAGGAGCCAGAAACACCACGTGACAACCATAAAACTGCTTTATATACGATAGCTCAACAATGAATAGTTGCGCTGGAACTATGGCTGGAACAAAAATAATTGTCCAGGCACCAACAGGCACCAACTAAATCGTTGTGAAAACAGCGTACGTTCGCTATGGTCGAGCTAGCAAAACTCCCCGACTCAAGTAGTATTATTCATACGCCAGAAATGTTCACGCTATCAACCATCTGCTATACAAAATTACAGACGGACCGTTGCCCACCCCCTCTCTCTTGGAGCTCACAATATTGAAATGTCCGTGTGGATTTCCTTATATCAAAATTTTTTTTACAAAGCAATACACGTATTTACTTATTTAGTGATTACAGATGACAGATTTACAGATTTACAAATAGAAAATTATATTTTTTTACATTTCCCTAATGGTCCCCTCAATATTTTAGACCAGTGACGCTCCTACGTGCCTGTGTCCGCCAATTATTTGCTTGCGCGAACTTTTTTAGTTCCTTTAGAATCATCATCCCCACATCCTTAAATGGACTTGGTGGGGCAATTTAATATAACAACTGGAAATAAACCATAATAAATAACACGGAGGAACCTCACGTTATACTCACTCGGCGAAAACCGAAAATACAAGAAAATTAAATATAAACAATTTTGTAGGACATGAAAGTTTCAAAAAAAGTAAATAAATTTGTTTACATGTTTTACCACGCAGTGCATTTAATTGATATCAGAATACCCGTTAATTACTGATTTATTCATTTTTTTTTGTAGTAATTGAATAAATTTAATTGCTTGAAATATTATTTTGCTTTAATTTATTTCATATAACATTTTAGTTAGTGAAAGTTCGGCTATATAATCGAAAATCGTACAAAGAATTAAAATTTATTACCAATTTGATTTTCCTTTATTGCATCTGATTGTGAAATAGCTATTTATGTTACTAGTAACGGAAAGTTGAATATTTCAGTACTAGGCGATATATTTTTGTACGAGGCGCAGCCGAGTACAAAAAAGAGCCGCGTACTGAAATAGTAACTTTCCGTTACAAGTAGCATACAAGATTTTTCCTCATTGCGTTCTAAATAAAACACAAAAATTTAAGTGTAATTTAAATATACTCATGCACTAGAAGGCGTGTGTGACTGTAATTATGAATTAAAAGCGTTGCTAAGTTGTAGAGTGTGCAGTTGTTTAAAACAATTTATGTGTTACATATTTGTGAAACACGAATACATTTTTAATTGTAAAATTAAAATAGGTAATTATTTTATTAAAATAAGTAGGTACCACAATTACAGTTTTATTTTATTTAGGTAAGCAGCATTGTTTTAGATCTCGGTGACAAAATGAGTGATCTATCTGAAGATTCCGATATCGAAGAATTAGCTTCGTTAGCTGCGCAATCTTTGCTACCGGCAAAATCAAAAGACAAGTATGAAGGTGCGTATAACAAATTCGAGAAATGGTGTACAGAAAAAAGAGTTAAAACCATAAACGAAGCAGTTTTGATGGCGTATTTTGAACTCCAATCAAAGACATATAAGAGCTCTACGCTATGGACTCTTTATTCGATGTTGAGGGCTACAATCCAACTTAAAAAAAAAATTGACATCAAAAAGTTTACGTCTTTGGTTGCCCTGCTTAAAAGGAAATCGACTGGACAAACAACAAAAAAGTCCAGTGTTCTCACAAAGGGAGAAATAACAAAATTTTTAAAGGAAGCAGATGATACGACGTATCTCTTCATGAAGGTAATGAATTAAAAACTTACATTAATCAAGAAATTATTTTAATTGAAATTTAATTGTTTTAGGTAGCACTGATTGTGGGTATCAGCGGCGCATGTCGAAGAGAAGAGTTGACTTCTCTTCTGCTCGAAAGTGTTCGAGACCAGGGCTCGTACATTTTAATCAACATACCATACACAAAAACAAATATAAGAAGAGAATTTACTATAAGCAAAGGAAACTTTGAATGTTCTGACCTTTTAGCAATTTTCAAGAAATATTCTTCCCTGCGTCCATCTGCAGTACCACATGGTAGATTTTTTGTTTCGTATCGTAACGGTAAATGTACCAAACAACCGGTTGGTATACATACCATCGGAAACGTTCCCCAAAAAATTGCAAATTATCTTCAACTACCAAATTCAAATAGATACACAGGGCATTGTTTCCGACGAACATCGGCTACTTTGCTGGCTGACGCCGGAGCAGATATAACGACTCTCAAGCGACATGGTGGATGGAAATCTACCAATGTTGCAGAAGGTTATATTGAAAACTCCGTCGAGAACAAACTGCAAGTGGCTTCCAAAATATTAGGTTCAACGGTTGAAATAGCTGCACAGGTAGTTACGGCATTTACTACTGGTGAATCTATTGCAATATTTGCTCCTGCAGGACAGTTGGAGCAACAAACAAAGAAAAAAGAAGTTTTAGAAGACCAACCTGATCCTCCATCGACTTCTCGAAGTATAACTTTCAAAAATTGTAAGGCGATAACAATTAATATTTATAATAATTAAACGTATTATTTTGATTATTGTGTATGATTGAATCTCAGTCGCCTGAGAAAGTGAATTTCCTAATCCGGAACTGCTACTTTCCCGGCCGCAAAATGAGTCCGAGAAAAACTTTCCCGGACTCATTTTACGGAGTCCGACAAAAAGGGACTTTTCGTCACTCAAATGAAGATCGAAAGGTACGACCTTACCTATCGCAATGAGGAAAAAAATATTTGAGGGTTTCCATGGGAAATCATGGAATCATAAAATTTTTGAAATGCTTGCGCTGAAAAATATACTCGTATATTATAATATTATTGTACTCTACAAATTCATGTTGTTCTTTCCTATTTCATTTTTAATGAAAAATTAAAATCTTTTGAATACCAATATATGAAATTGATTGCGGATGTTTAAATAGGTGAAATGCAGAAACTCTTTTAAAGTTAAAAACTAGATCAATCAGTAATTGCATAAATTAAACTCAAAAGTTTTTGAAACTATGCTGGTTCTATTCTATAAGTAGGTACCTCGAATAATACACTCAAATTATTGTGATAAGTAATTCAAAATTTTAATAATAATTGAAGTTATCTGCGCATATTAAATTTACACAAATACAAAAAATGTTTGCTTTCAAAATCGTTATTGGAAAAATAATAAACACAGTTTCTTTATTCATTATCAGGATCTTAGTAACGATACGATCACAATTTAAGATTACTTAATTCAAATTCTTATTTTAGTATCCTCAAAAGGCGAAATTATAATAAAATGTAATAGTATCTACTTATAAAAATTGACAACTCGACTTGCATTTCTATTTATTAATACCATGTGCACTATCGCATTCGGAATACGACTTTTAAGTGTTCAAAATCTAATCGAAGCTGAAATTTATTCACTAAAATATTACGTTGCAATAAGATATTTGGCGTTATTTTCAGCAGCAAAATGAAAATATATTTTACTTTAGTAAAATTACTGTTAAATTTTGAGATAAAGATTAAATAATTATCGGAGCATTTTATAGAAAACAGTAGGTATCGAAAAGAATCTGATGATCTCAATATTTAGAAATTTTCTCAATAATTTATTATAATCGTAGTCACTGCAGCTGAAATATATCCACTTATAAATTTATATAAATAAAAACTTCTATTCGAAGTTTAATTTGAAAATTAATTACATCAATTTTATGCCCTTTCAAGATTTTAATGTTTACTTTTTCAAGTTGCAAATAAAAATTTAAATTAGCAAGCACTCTAATCGTAATCAATAACTTTAATCTAATTCCGATAGTTTTCCAACTACTCAAGTATTAAATATTTTAAATTTATTAACAACTGTCTTCTATTATAACGTCATGTCATTCCTAACACTACCGATATGTGATAATAAAGCTATTTTATGCCATTTAATAACCTATGAATTATTTAAACCACTTTTAAAAATTGGTGCATAAAATCGTTTTAAGTGACTGTCAAAATAAGTTAATTTTCATCATAACGAGTTTTGCAATTTTCACATATTTCACAATTCGAAAAGTGTTCAAGCTTCGGTAAAACCATCTTAAAGTACTTCAACTTTTAAGCGAGGCGGACACAGCTTGCTACGTTAAGCTACAATTTATTTTTTATATTAATATGAAAGTAGGTATCTACATAATCTATTTTAATATAGATAAGTAAATATTTAAATATTATGTTAAAAAATAAATCTTAACTTGAGCTTAAAAGCTGTGTCCGCCTCGCTTTCATGCCTGCAAGTAGGGAGTATTTTTAAGTTAGCGTAATCCAATAAAGTAATAATTTTTTCTCTAAATAGCTGTAATTTTGATTTAACATCTCATTAAGAATATGGTAAATTCAGAATCCCACAAATTGCTGAATTGTATTTAAAATTTATGCTTGGTTACCTCAAAATGTATGTACATTGGTATTAAAAGATCAGATGTTGGAGTAGTTTTAAGTTAGGAGTATCCGATATTGACTTTATCATGTTTTCTTGTGATAAAATCCACTTTAATTTAGACAAAAAAAAATATTTTATTCCAACGTAAATCAATAATATTACAATAAAATGGGGAAGACAATATCACCACGAATTCAATGAAACGCAATTTTTGTTCAGTTTCAATTATTTTAATGCGTTTTACTATCGTGTACGACTACACGTTTAAAATTGTAATGGATTATGATGACAGTTGTGAAGTATAACCATAAAATTTGTTTGATATTTGGCAAACAGCTTGAAAACATTATAAAGGTACTATTTTGGTAACCTTTATATATTATTAGTAGTATATAAAATAGATTAATATTCTGCTTTAATATATTAAAGCAGAAAAAGAAGGAATAACATCAAAGTGGTTGGACCAAAATAGAGAACTTAAAAAGCTTAATTAATAATTTGAGTTGATACTAACTTGTTGCTCTTTTTGGTTAATTTAACGTTGACATAGTAACTAAAATGAATTAGTAATGAAAATGGTTTGTTGATTCTACAACTGTGCTTTAGAAAAAACATTTCTCTTTCTACTCGAAATACGGTAGATGTGCAAATTTCTTGTAAATACGGATTTTACTCTTGGTTTACAGGTGGCGTCTCTTCCATATCAATTTAGGTAAATAAGAGAATATGAAATTTGTTTCCCATGTTTGGAAGACACTGATAAACTAAATTCATATATTATTTTACATTTATTTCCTATCCTCGTTTATGAAAACTGTTTAGTTCATTATTTGACTTCTTGTGATACCATTTATATAATGAAATTTAATTATTTCATACCTTTTGAATAATAAAAAATAGTTCAAATGTAAACTTGACAATCTATTACTAACAGTTTACATAAGCTTCTATTTAAATAATTAATTGTCAGGACAATTTATTGCTTGAATAATTTAATTTGATTTTGTGAGACGTTGACAAAGCAACAGAAACTAAAATAAGTTGAACTAATTGCGACACAATATTCGTCTTATTATTGATTTTTCATTTTCTAAATTAATTCTGTTATTCGAATGAGACAGATTTAAATTTATTAATATTAACCATGCAAGAAATTTTATTGTTTTATAATTTACAAGGTGTGACAGTAAATTATGTTACCGCTAATGATTTTTGACATGTAAAAGAAACTTATTTTTGTGTTTATGCTTAGGGAAATTAAGAAAAGATTTAGTGATTCTGATCTTTAAAATAAGTCTTTATTTTTTTTGTGGTGGTCTTAGGCTTATGACGATCTAAGCTCGCGTCTTCAATAATAAGATTACGTTTGGCTGCACTTTTGAGAGCAAAGAAAATCAAACTGAGCAAAGAAAAGAGAAAAGACTGAGAAAACCCTTATATTTTCTTTTGCATGCTTGACTTGCCCAATACGGAGCTGATCCCTTTAAGAAGGCCTCAGCCAGTATCTTTGCGCTTCGAAGAGTTTTATTGCAGAACTTTGTCGAGAAATAATCAAGTTCGATAGTTACATCAACAAATTTTCTTTCAAATTTAACCTAAATTTATGCTTACGTGCATACTTATACTAAATATCCCATATACCATCAGTGATAAAATCTTTCTCTTTTTTAATAACTTTCCAATTTTATATTTATTTGCCTTTTGATTATACAATTAAAACTTGATATAACATATTTCCACTTCGCAGAACATAAAGTACATACAATACCAATTTTGGATGAAAATTCAAAACAACTTTTTATTCGATAAAAAATTAATACATACTTTTTATAATATGATTTTGACAACATGTTAAAACTGATTTCAACAACTTTTAACAAGCTGTCTAATTTTAATTAATTTTTTTGGAAACATTGTTGAAGAATCTTATTTCTTTGATCTCATATTCTTACTTTTAAAACCAAGCAAACGCTTTTTTATTTAATTCATTATAATTATTCCACCGTAATACTTATTTTAAGGACGCCTTTGGAATACAAAATTAATTAAACCAACCGGGATGATACAAATTTTGCTTAAGTAAAACAAACAAAATAATCTTTCTTACTTTTCAAATTAAATAACAAAAATCGGAGATTTTTAACAACTGCATGTTTGCTTTCTAATTTTAAAAATTTATTCGTAAACTTGCCAGTTTGTTCACTGTAAAATGCGGTGTAGTAGTTTTTGTAACAAGCGCTATTTTAACTTTGTAATTAGTTCCGGAAAATTAAATCTCGATAACGTAGGGTAAAATAAAAACTAAAGAGTTAAATGCAGGGTGTTCCAAAGCTCTTAGATGATGTTAGGAAGCACTTTTTTGTAGAAAATATTTTATCTAATTTTTGTCTATTAAATCCAAGCCCTCCAGAGGTAGCCTCCTTTTCCTAATAATCTTTTAAGTTTCCTCTTACAACTGGCCATATATCGCAGGTATTTCGATCGGATCAAAGGGCTAAAAAGAAGTGGGTATTATGGCTTGAAGACTCCGTCCGTGGACAGACTTTTCATTGAGTTATTTATATTTATAGACAATTATTAATAGTTGTATAAGATACAAGGCATGTAAGCGATGTCTAACATTCGAGGAAGGAATATGAGCCGAAGTAAACGCCGAGAGTGGTAATAAGTAGTCATTACTTACCGTGTATCATATTATATTTTCTCACTGTACACCTCGGCCATTTTGGATTGAAAAACCTGAATTGTTGATCGCCTGGATAAAGTAGTTATTGTTGTAATGTACAAAATTCTCTTATGCTACATTCGACCTCTTCCACCATTAGTGACACTTTACTTGAATAATACTTATTACAAATCCAAAATGTATTTACTCGACAGTTAATTGATCATTTAACCAAAAAGTATATTCAAATGTGATTGTTCCTTTGTTATTTTTTGTTAGCCCATTAGTGTGAAACATATTAAACCATCACCTTTTTCAAGTTCATTACAATATTTTTTCATTATTTGTTAGTATTGATACTAATAGTCATTTTTACCCATTAAGCATAATATTATGATACGTTAATTAAAGTAATTAAAAAGGAACTGTTAATATTTTTTATGTCCTAATAAATTCATATTTAAAATTACATAAATACATTGTTTAATAGCCATAATTTTGTTAATGGGTAGCAAATTTTTTCATGCAAGGTTACCCTTCTATCTATCTTTATTATTGACATTTTTCTAAAACTTCATAACATAATCGTAACTTCTGCACCTAGTAGATTATCGATTAATAATATCACCATATCTCAGACGATAATCTGGTAAAAATTTTGTAGTGGTCTGTTTTAAAAATAAAATTTCTTAATTAAATCTGTGTAATAACTCATTTCTTTGTTTTTAGTTTGTAATTAAGTCTATAGAAAGCGAAAGTGTTAAGAGTAATGAAAAGAAAACAAGCCACTCACCAAAATATCAAGTTATTTCAAGTAGCTAAGGTGCATGATAGGTATATAATATCTATATCCTTCTTATTTCGGTGCAATAGTCACTCCTTACGTGATGCCCAAATTAGAGTTTTAACATTATACGTAGCTGTACTAGGTATTCAGTCTTAATAGAACTGCATACTCCAATCATAGCTTTTTCCTGAGTTAAAACTTTTTGTTCCTTTACTGGACGTTTTCTTCGCTCGTTCACCCTGACCCGCAAATAAAAGTGCCGACTGTTTAAGTCGAGAAGGACTCGTGTTGGTCTAAATCGTGATTGTTTTACCAGAAAAGGGCGCCACTCTATTTATTGTTTCCGAAAGCGCCGATCTTACCAAATAAAGGGGGGAGTATCGTATTGTAATAGAAAATCCTAAGATACCGAACCTCCCGCACTTCTAATAATTTAAATTACTGAATATCATTTTAGAGTCCTCAGTTCTATTCACTTTACAGTGCAGTCGATCTGAAACAAAATACAATACAATTTTGACCAAAAGGCCATAATAAAATTCAATTTTAAGTTATCAATTCTTATAATGAAACAACAAGATTGTGAGTACCCGATGTGCTAAAATTATTATTGCAAAGTCAATAGTTTGGACCAAACGTAAAAATGAATTGAATTTCTTCAATATATCTTCGATATATTGTAATTAATTGTAATTTTATTTAATATTTTTTGTAATCTTACTTTATCAATTTAATTTATAACATGATAAAAATCGATAGTTTGTACAATAATTTTAAATTCAATCACTCTTCATAAAATAACAAAAAACGTTAAATTCCAAAATCTGTTAACAACTTCATAATTGCATTGCCTTGTTGATTTTTGATTGTAATTTTCCCTGAAAACTACTCATGAAAGTGAGAGCTAGTTTTTCAGTTCAGCAGTAGAGGAAATTAGTTTTGAATGCCAGTGTGAATCTAGTGAACCAAGATTAAGAACAATAATTATAATAATATCATTAAAACTGAAAATAACCATTCAATTAATATGGTGTACAAAGGAAGCAGCAAAAATGAGTTTTAAAACAAAATCCATGTTTCTTAAATAAATCAAGACGAAATTAAGCTTGAAGACTTGACAGGAAAAATTAAATTGAACTGACTTTTGTAGAGAAAGACAAGAATTTAAAGGGAACTTGTTAACTGAACAAAATAAAATTCAAATTTGTGAAATGATTTTGTCAAGTATTATTTTGATGTAAATGAAATAAAATAAATCCGCTAGTCGTAAACTTGAAATGAATTGTGTAAACATTTAACCCACGGAAAAACCGTCAACTACTTGTCGACTGTTGCTCTTTATTTAAACGCCAATAGCTCTACTGCATTTTAATGAAGAGCCAGTAATTTAATGAATAAATTAATAAAGTTAGTAATTAAACACAGCAGTTGTTAAAAATTCCGAGATTTTGATTACTAGTTTGAAACAATATGAAATTTGAATAAATAAAAGGAATTTGTTTTACTTCTTTCTTTCTTTCTCGGTCCTTTTACCCTAAAGAGGGTTTGGTGAACCTTTTAATTTGGGGACGATTTATGTACTTTATATGTTTCGTACTAAGTCCTTTTTTTTTACCCTAAGACAAGGTTTCTCTTGGCATATTACACCCCGGTGGTTTGCCATTGCCTGCCGAGGGAGAGACGGCCAGAATAAGTTCTTACTTTACTCGGATTCGAACCGGGTATTTAGCGTTCATAGTTAACTCGCGTGACCGCTAAGCTCCGACCGCCTCTACTTTTACTTAAGGGGTAAAATTCTGTATGGATTGGCTAAGCTTTCTTTTAATTAAGTTAGTATTACAAAGGCGTTCTTAAAATAAGAATTAAGAGGAATTCATTTCTTTTCTGGATTCAATTTAAATTTGAACAATTTAAAATATCATACTACTGCTTTTTCGTCACAGAGGTAATGTTGACCAAGTTAAACAAGATATGGTAACCACTGCCTGGTTGTGGTTACAGTAGCTACGTTATAGTAGTAACGCTTACATATCAAGTTCCTCCAAAGAATGAAAAATAAATTTGAATCTTATTCAATCATCGGAATCATCGTAAAATATTGTAAATAAATGTTATCAAACCAATATATTGCTTACTTAATAATTAATTTATCAGCAAAAAGTCAAAGAAAAAATTCTATATGGCCGCACATTTCCATCATGGAATTTATATTTTATTCATAAATTAAAATGATTTATGAAGTTTTCAATTAACTACACATGGTGTTATTTTACTTTTAATATAAAAAGTATATTTTTATTAAATGTTTCCTTTTTTGCATTATAAACCACTTTGTTTCAAATTTAACATTAAACCAAATAAAAAAGTCGTTAAGTTATTTTTTATCGTACCTTTACCTAAATCAAAAATTAGCTTTATTATAAATTCTAGAAAACACTTTGAACCGCTTCCGTTATAATTAAAACAAAAATGGCGCTATAATTAAATATTAATTTGTAATGATCACACAAAATCTAATTTAAAACCACCGTTTTTAACTAACATAACAATGTTGGCATGCTGTATACGAATATTTGATTTAACAAAATATTAAAACGGAATCGATTTAAATTTATTTTAAAAATCATACTGCAAAAACTATTACTACTGTAAATGCTACAATGTGGTAATGTAGTTTACATAACTTTTAAAAACTGAAAATGCAATTTTAATATGTAAGCCGTACTTAAATTTCGTAAGCTGGATTTAACAAAATGTAAAAACTAAATCGATTTAAATAATAAACTGATTATAAAAAAGTACTACTCCAACCACTATAAATTTTATAGTTACAAACTTCTTTCTGCCAATTTATACGGTGTGCTTATATAGTTAACTTACATTTAACAAACTGAAAATGTAATTTTAATATTTAAGTTGTGCTTGAGAGCTTTTTATTGCGAAAAAAAATTAACAGAAAAAAAAGTATCGTAAAGTTTTATTTTTGATTAAAACAACTTGAAAATTGCGATGGCATTTTTCACACGATTAACTTTGGAGGAGTTACTCGTTTTTAATTAAATTTGGTTACAATTTTTAAAGAGTGCAATTAGGCAAATTAAAAATGTTTTATAAATTAAAATTATCGCAACATTCAATATTTGAGATAATTTATATCAGATAATAATTAGATAATTGGAATACAATATGTGGAATTATTTAGGGTAAATATTATGAAGTAAATTAGCTGAAATATAACGGCCCTTGCGGTTAAAACTAAATTATTATATACACAATCTCCCATAAGTAAGTTTTAATGTTAATTTTCATATTTTTTGACCATTTTTTTTTATGATTTTAACATTTAATTACTCATTACTGTTTTATTAATTGATTATAAGCATAAAAAAGTAAAAGTTTTGTATGAATGTAAGAAAAAAATAATAACATTAAATTACATAACAAAAAATACGTTCCAAAAGTAAGTTAAAATATTTTTTAGTATTCACAATGGGCGCATATTTTGTACCTATCAGTAATGAAAGCTCGGATGTCGTCCAAATTTTTAGGTTCTTTCTCTGCTATAGGTTTACAATGGGTGAAAAATAAGGACTCTGCGGCGGCCAAGTTAAAATATTTATACTTGAATTATTTAAATAATTTGTAACCATTTTGGGCCTTATGTATTGGAGCATTATCTTGCTTCAGAATAAATTTTTCACCAATTAACCTCTTTCCTTCTGGTATTATTCCATCTTTTAAGAGTTTTAAAATTACTATTTTTTAAACGATAGCTGAGCACATACATCCCCAAACCATAACACCTTCGTCAAACGACTTTAAGGTACCTACGTATGTTTTGTCAACTTAAAAGACTTCAGTTGTTTTTCGCCACATGTACATTCTCCCATGACTTAATCTTAATCGAATTATAGATTCATCTGTCCATAGAATCGAATCACAAAAATCTATTGGCTTTAAAACATTTTCTTCATAATAAAATTGCATCCTTTTCATTATATTTACCTTGCTTAAGTACGGCATCTTTCGTGGAACTCGATAGTGCTTTTTATCTGCATAAAGACGTCGCATTGTTTGAGTATATACCTTAATTATGTTCGTATTAATAGTCGCGGATTGATCCGAGATTCAGAATTAACTCTCTCTCTCTCTCTCTCTGTATCTCGTTACCCGGTTACGGTCTAACCGAGGGTTAATCCTGAATCTCGGATCAATCCGCGACTATTAATACGAACACTATTAGGGACTCTATTTTAAGTTTATCACGAATTTTTGGAGCAGATAAATTTGGGTCAGTATTGGAAATTGCCTGAATTTTATCACCTTCCATTCGAAAAGCATGAATTACTTTAAAAATTGAACTGGTAGATTTACCTAATAATTCAGCAATTTTTTGCTTTCTTTTGAACATACAACTTAATGATCATTTGCCATTCTTCAGTAGTTGAATGTTTGAATTTCCTTATTTTACGAAAACTCCTATTACAATAATTCAATTTGAAGGAAAAATAACAAAGTTGTAAGTTTGTCAAAAGAATTATATTTACCCTACAGTAATACAGTGCATTTTAAATAAAAATTGATTGGCTTATAATAAGAGTAACTTTCTATTACTTTTTTATTCTATTTTTAGAAAAAAAAAGTTTTCCTAGACACAGAATGATAATATTTAGAATATAGTAATATTCTTTTTGTGCAAAAAATCAGAAATAAATATATTGGTAACCTCGTAGTTGAGTCAATAATATTAATAACAATTTCAGTAGTAAAGAATCATTTTTAATTTTGAACTTAGTTTTCATCCTTATTATTAAATATTTTTAGTGAAGAATTTTAATTACAGGTTTTGTATAATAAACTTTGTTCCTTGCATTATTAATTTTAACCTTTATTTTAATTTCTTAATTTTCATTTTAATTTTTTCCCGTTTGCTTTTATTACTTCTTTCTTTTATTTCGATTCTATAACTAATCGATTTTCACAAAATCTTTTACAACTTTCCTGAAAAAAAAAACACTTTTACCATTAATTCTGTTATTTCCTCTACTGTTATTTCAGTTTTTAATAAGTTAAATTATTTGTGAATCTCCGATTTAAGAACTACTGTAATTCATTAATTTTCAGTGTGTCGAAGGTAACACTGAAGCAAAACAATAAAGTAATACTTACTCTGTGTAGTTTTTTGTAGATCTCATCAAAAATTGTATTAAAAAATTATACCTTATATTAAATACATATAGTAAAATTAATGAGAGAAAAAAGAGTGGAGCTAATGTGCAGTAACGAAAAATCGTACAGACTGGTTTAAGTTGGTATCAAATGGTGAAATTGGGTATTACGCGTTCACCCTCTACATCTATTGCACAAGATTTTGGCTATGCATATTTTTCTCTCATTAATTTTACTGTACAGCTTAAATTTTCATAATTGTTATTCTTAAAACCCGAAATAAGGAAAATCCATTTTGATGTGAGAGGTATATGACCTTGCAATATTTAGTGCCAATGCGTTACTGATGCACAAAATATACGTACGTATTTTATATTCTAGTGGTATTTTCTCAAATTTGGAATAATCACGTTTTCTATAAATATGACGCAATTTATGACATGATTTTTATTATTCTTAAATTTATATTGACGTAAATTGGGCCCACCGATAATTCCTGAAAACGGAATTATTCCAAAATCATAAAATTCACTGGTCCGGGCCACCAATTTCGCTCCCAGCTGCTCAGCCAAAAATATTTTACACTTCTAAAATAGAAATAAGCACCAACTACAAAGTTAATCAACTTTATTTATAAAAAAAAACTTTATCGCTTTAACATTACTCAAAATCAAAAATAGCAAAACCGTAACCACCCAACTTGGTGGTCGGCGCGCGAACCTCTCCTCCTTCCGGCCCCCTGCCGGTTTCGCCGAGACTCCTAGTGGCCGCTCGAAACATTCAAAAATTTACAATTTCATGATAAAATTTAATACAATCTCAATAATTAAATTTACTGCTTCTTCATTCAAAAAAAATATATTGTAGACAATATATTGTAGAGATATTTCCTACGACCCTACAACATTAAAAATTTATTTTATCTAATTTATCTACCAGGACAATATCTCCACCCTAGAGTGCTATCGGCAGCTATGCGTCGGTACACACTTGTGTATAGAGACAAATAACAGGGCTGGGTTCGCCTTCTCTTCCTTTCGGGTCGCTAAATGAAATAAATTGTACTGCCTTAGTGCCGCACTAAAACTGCTCAAAAGAAATTTTCTTCTCAGGGATAAAATTGCATGAAATGCCTTAATCAAATTCACTGTCGCTATCGACAATGCCAACAAAATGAATCGGGGTTCGGTTCATTGCATGAAAAGCAAATTAAACTCAGCTTCAAAAAAAAATGACTAATTTAATTCTTATCAAATAAATTTAATCTAACCAAGCAAAAACAGGTCGAGCATTGGTTGTTTACGAACAAATTCGTTTTGGTCGTCGGCGTGTAAATTTATTGTTAGCATAGAAACCCTTCGTATTTGCATTTACTTGCAAATCGAACTCAAAATACTCCAGGTTTCTATAAAATGTAATTGTGTGACACAAATAAAATTACAGTAATAAAATAATAGTGTACAAAATTATAAAGTTTATTTACCAATACGGTGGCACTTGTTGTCGACGTTTTGGAACCGCTGATTTCTTCCGCTAGACACCTGTTGTCCAGTAACCTGTTGTATCATTGTACAGCTGTGCTCTTCATGAAAAAATCGAATTGAGGCTCCAAATCTTCACAACTTCTTCTTAAATATCCAGATAAGGACGATCGGTAACCGCATAATAAAGTTTATTGGCAAAACGCAACCGATTTGAACCAATCTCAAAAAATTGTAAAACTAACCTCGAAACTTAGGGAGCAAAAATTTTCAATTTAAATCTCAACGAAGTTTGAATTTATTCTTCTAAATGTTTAATTGTAGGTGCGTAATCGTTGTGATTACAAAAATCATTCGATCATTCGTCAATGGCGGAACTGACAAAATTTTCCTCCACATGTGCAATATCGAACTTTCCAAATGTGCGTTTCCAAAAACGCTGTCACTTGAAGATTCTATTTCCAAATCAATCTAAAAACACTCGTCTACGATCACAAGCCGCACGACTTACCTTCTGCGCTACGTGCTCGACCTTGTCGTTGTGGGTAAAAACATCCCTTATTTTAAAGCAAATTATTAATACGAAGCTGGATTTCAGTTTGAATCACGACAATATATGATGGGGGATCTAACGTCCCATATAAGAGCAGCTCTTGATTTTTAGCCTTTTCTTAATGTTCTTCGTTCAATCAAGGTTCATATTATTGGCAAATCAGAAATTATTAACAGTACTACAAACAATAATAATCAGTGTGGTAAAAGTAGTAATAAGAAAAATTGGTCAACTGTCCCACTTCTACACTATTATACTTTAGAAGAAAATAAATAGAAAAGTAATCAGAATTACTTTTACTGATTGGAATTAAAAACAAAACAAAACTTTAGGTTTTTCTAATTAAAAATGTATTTGTTTGGGCTAGCAATAACACTCAAAATTCTATAACTATTACTTTTTACAATATTTTTGATTACACCTGTTCCACTTTACGAAATTGATTACTTCCATTCAAATAAACGAAAATTGAAAATTTAGTTTGAATACAATATAGGTAAATGTTGCGTTGAATGGTTCTGCAATATTTTATTTAGATAACCTCGTTTCATATTGTCAATAAAAACTGCTAACTCCGATTATAATAATTAAATTTAAATTATTACCTGACAAATTTTGCTTTATAAATTAGTTATGGATCTATGCATAGCAAATCCATTCAAATTTTGCTTTATTAATTTACAGAAAAGCGTGATTCAATTATGATTATTTTAATTCTTTTGAGAACTTCGTCCTTTGTAAGATTTATTACGGGGTCACTCTATTGTAAATTAATAATGGCCTTTCAAATCCTTTCTGTTCGTATAAAATATATGCGAGCGTTTAAGGCATTTGTTTTGCTTCACTTTTGAATTATTATTAACAAAGTACTTATAACAGCTTATCCGTTTTATTCGACAATTTCAAGTTGGTAGACACCGAAAAATTGTTGATACAAAGAAGATAATCAAAAGAGGATAATAGAGAAAAACTAGGTTGATAAAGCTAAACTACAGATTGGATTCATAGCTGTAAAAGTATACACAGGTTCACCCTCACCTTGAAAAAGTGGTTTTATAACTCATAAAGTTCCAGAATTTTCTACGAAAAGCGTGCTGCTATTTGTGACGTAACATTTAAAAAGTGAAAGTGTGGACCATCAAATTTTGTAAATCTAAAACCACAATTGAAACTGTTCATCAAATTACAAGTTATTTTAACTTACCTAAAAGTTATGAAAGTAAGCTAATTCCATTCATCTGCAATATAGAAAGTCAAACAAAAGCTAATTTAAAAGCTCATTTTTAATTCGTGATTTATTTCTAAGACGGAAGTGTTTTGTTTAAAAGAAAGTAAAACTTTTTGGTGTAAAACTGTCTTTGTTGCCTGATGTTTTCATTAAAAGCAGAGATTGATGATGCAATTAAAGCACATTTTATATTTTATCAAACACCTAGTGATTCGATTTTAATACAAATAATAAAGTTAATTGTAACGCATAAAATCCTTTATTGTCCAGGATTAATCCTTATTTCCAAAAAATGGATAATTCAATAATCCTTGTTTCAAAATAATGCAATAAGTCACAAAACGCTTTTATTATCGTGAATTTAAAATCAGCACACATGAAGCTAACTAAACCTTTTGGGAAATACGTTACAATTTTACACAACATTGCTTTGTCTCGAAAAAATCAGCAAAAATAAAAGTAAATATATAAAACAACACTCGAGTTAAAGTTACAGTTTGCTCGTTCTATCATGATTCTATCCAATTTAATACAAGCAGTTAAATAAAAAAACAATTAAAACTCAACGCAACGAAATGTGTAAAGATTGTGATCAAATAATAAATTGGGTTGATAATTAGAAAATTAATTGAGTAAATAGTTTTTTTTACAATTCCATTTATTTGATAATCATTTTTTTGGAATCAAAATAGATTTTATGGAGTTAAGTTTTAATACTTGCAAACTAATTGACGGATTCGCACAGGACGAACTGCGTACCAGGATAGCCGAATGTTAAAACTGCAATAGACTTTTATACGATACGATTGTTTGGTTGTTCAATGGTGGTAATATTAATTAATTTGCTATGTAAATTTTTGTTAGAAAATATAAGTTACGCCTTTCTAAATCGTTGCGAGCCAAATAATAAGTATATTATGGGGAAAATGCTGCTTTCCTAACACAAAGTAGGTTTTTAGTAAAAGATTGAATAAGCAATTAATTATACATAAAATTAAGTTAATAGCTTGAAACGGAACTCTTGTAAATTAATAATCGTTTTAAATTCGCATTTTGCTCATTTATCAAATACTTTAATAGGCCAATGTTTTACCTACTCTTAGGGTGGTTGCTTTATTATACATGCCATATGGGTAAAATCAATAAAGTGCTTAATAATTAAGTAGACAACATAGCATCACTGTATGATATTATAATTAATTAAATGGATCAAATTTAGTGCGTGTTTGCTTCGCTAGGTTGTATTTATTAAATATGTTTCAAAATTTGGTAATAACTAATAAATAATAGGCAAAATATTTTTCGCTAATTATATCAAATACTTATAACTAGCTGCGTGCGTAAAATTTGTTCGAATAATGCATAATATAAAGTTACTCCGCTTCTTAAAGCGACGATACAGATTTGCTCGAATGGAGTAATTAAGGCGGGTTATTTTATTGGGACTGACACCCATCACGTAAACGAAAAGATGTACGTAACATATTTGATGTTACTATTATACCTACTAAAAGATGGTTATCCAAAAAGTGTAAAAATAGAAAAATCAAACTATCAGATACAATAAGTTTAGGTTTAGTAAAAGAAAATATATATTTATGTGTATTATTAACTCGTAAGAATATTTAATTATAGTTACTAAATTGTAACTTGTATTATTTTATATTCAAGTTAAGGACGAAACAGCTGTCATGGTATATATACATTCAATTTTAATTTTTATTTATCCTTAACTTGAATATAAAATAATACAAGTTACAATTTAGTAACTATAATTAAGTAAAAGAAAATAATATATTTATAATGAAAAACAGCTCAGTTCAGACGCAGCGAAATCAGATCCGCTACGGTTAATTAAAAAGTTTTACACTAAAAATAAATTTACAGAACCATTTAAACCAAAAGGTACACGTCTATGCTGAGTATTTGCAGTTTGGAAGGAACCAGAAATATTTACTGCACAAATCGTTTTCCCTATCCACAAAGTAGGTACCACTTAGATTCTCGCTTGAAATCTTCATTCAAATAAGTGCTCAAATGTGTTAACAGTTAATTAAAAGCAACTACCCATTTCACAATAATCGAATTGTGTTTTCTGCTAACTAAACTGATATGTAACTGATGCTCATCAAGAATTCTTCTCCACATCAGTCCTCCAGGGTCTCATTTGAGTATTTAGTAGTACCATTAATATAAGATGTACACCGACATCGGTGGAGATATGGCTTTGTAGCCAATTTAGACCATAACGTATAAGTTTGATTTCCAGTTTTTGTAAAAACAACGATTGTAAAATGGTTATCCTATATTTTCTTGTGCAATATTCATGAAATTCTTTCACATATTCTAATTAACTACTCAAGTACTGCACTTTAACGTCATCAAACGAGTCTAGGTAATAGTTTCATAATTTTTTTTTGTTATCCCTATAATATTTTGCGCCTCTAAAGGTAAATAGAGAGTAGAAATACGTTTCCGATTTCAGATTATGGGTACCGACAATTCCAATTAGTAGCAAAAATTGGAAGTGCTCGCAATGCAATCTGCTAAATAAGCGCCGAAGTGGTTGTAGGCGCTGGTATTTATCGGAATTAAAGCTTAATTCACAACCTCAAATTAGTACATAACTTAGTGGCGTAACTTAGTACCCGAAATTAACGCAAGTCAACTGCTCACAGAGCATTCACAACGTCTAAGTATCTTCCAAATTAACCTTAAATTAACGCAGAAATTTGCGAGGCTATCTAACGGCCATAACTGAAACTTCTAAAATCTAGAACACAGGTTTCTGTAAATAGTGATAAACAACTTCTTTGTGTTAGCGGTTTTTTTTTTAAATATTTATTTTAAAATAGTCGAACCAAAAGCACCACAAATAAAACCAACATGTGCAAATATTCGAGGTTATATATTTACCGAAATAAAAATATCCGACACGAAATTAAACGAAGTGACAGCGATGAGTGTACGCAGGTGCCAATTAGTACTTACAAGGGGTCACTACAGTGAGTATGTCGCCAATCGAGATCCCAATTTTTTTGGTGATTCTAGTTGCTAAAAAAATTATCACTTTTTCGAATTTTAGTCGATTGGCTATTGGTTCTTGAGTTATGAATTTTTAAAAATCCTACGGTGAGTTAACTGCTATTATTATTAGCTATTATTACAAAAAACCGTGGTGGTTTAGCGGTTAATAATTTGTAATGGTAATTCGTAGGTCATTAATTTTTTAATTCCGATAATAAATTACATAATTTAAAGAAAAAAAATTTGCTTGGACTGGGATTAGAACCCAGGACCTACGCGTTACAACGTCCATAATGCTAAGCTTATGGTAAAATCTGCTCTTTCAAAAATTCATAACTCAAGAACTAAGAGGCAATCGACTAAAATTCGAAAAAGTGATAATTTTTTTAGCTACTAGAATCACCAAAAAAATTTGGATCTCGATTGGCGACATACTCACTGTAGTGACCCCTTGTTAGTAGCCGAAATTAGTGCGAAAAGCTTGGACCTTGCAAGCTTTCACGTATCGCTACGTTATGCACTAATTTATACGCACTAATTTCGACGTTGTGAACAACTCCATGCTATCGCACTTGCCAAAGTTGCGTTAATTTCACGTACTAAGTTGGCCACTAATTTTACGTACTAATTTGGAGGTTGTGAATATAGCTTAAGTGTTCACGATGTAAACAGTTTCTTTAAGCGCAGATTGAAGTGCATAATTCAACGTAAGGAGATATAAGTGATCCCATGGTTACAAGCAAGGTCGAACCAAGCGGGTTACCAGTACCGGGATATTTACAAGAATGATTTGTACATCCTTCCGACAGGTTACCTGTCTAGCCTGCTACAATCAGTATATAATTAAAAATATTTAACTTTGAAACTTTATATTATACAATAATATGTACTAGATATCTATAGCTTAATTTATCATAATTGTTATTATATTCTATTAAAACCCGAAATAATAAAAAATCATTATAATGTGAGAGGACCTTGCAAAATTAATATACAAATGAGATACTGGACGCGTTGCAAATTCTACTAGTAAGTAATTTCTAAAATTTGCAATAATCATGTTTTCTATAATTATAGCGCAATGTGTAAAGACATAATTTTTATTATTCTTAAATTTAAATATTTGATATTCGGTAAACAAACGGCAGCAAGATCAAATTTCAACTAAGGCGACAGTGATGTATATAATATCATAAATGCAAATTTAAAGCAGAATGTTTGGGTTTAATTATTACCTATGCGATTTTCAATTAGGAAGTTAATGAGCAACAAACCTTAGATTGTTTTATTGTATTCTAAATATTGTAAGTAAAAAATATTAATATAATATTTGCCACTTCAAAATTATAGATTTTATGTCAGCAAAACACCTTAATTAAAGTTTTAAACGACAGTTATAGACAAGGCACAACATTTTATGCTTAGAGTGCAGTTAAATGCATAGCATAAATTTTTGATGGAAACATTATCTCATTCCGTTCGTAATTTGTTATAAAATCGATACCCTGCATATTTGGTATACAAATTGATTTTATTAAATACAAAATGAATACTAAAAGAAGAAAAATCGATATATTCACATGGAAATTAATTATTAATTCCATTTCTGAGGGTAAAAGTATACGCCAAGTTAGGAAATTGGTTAGCAGATTGATATCCTCGAAATATAGGGCAATATAATGCGATTTTCAGGTGTTTACTCAATTGTTGGAAGTACTAAAATGTTATTGATAATAATGACAACTGAGTAGTACTATTTTTTCTTCTATTAATATTTTTAATATTACGGCCTTTTTGTTAAAAGGTGTTGGCAATTAATTTTCTTAAAATTGTATTGTTCCTTGGAACAAAATCTGTAATATTGCCTTTCAAAAATGCTAATAACTTTATGCTTAATGCATATTAAATTTTAATTAATAACATAACGAGAGGCGGTCGGAGCATAGCGGTCACGCGAGTTGACTATGAACGCTAATCACCCGGTTCGAATCCGAGTGAAGTAAGAACTTTATTTCTGACCGTCTCTCCCCTCTGAACGCCTTTAACAAGCATTGTTAAAGGTCACGACGCTTCTGTCATGAAGCAATACGACGGAGAATTGCACATTAAATATAAAAAAGATATACACGTGTCTAATTATTTTTACAATAATATCTGATTATATTTACAATAATGATGTATGTACATTTTATTTTAAGCATTTAAAAAATTATTTGTATTATTGCAGATATTCTGGTGTCTGCCGTTTGATGACGCTAACACTTTTATTGTATTAGTTCCTTAATACAATGCGAAAACAAGGATATATGCTACGATACTGCTTGTTACATTTCAATATCAGTTAGAAAGACTCAGACAACACCTGATTTAACCAGAGTTTACTGTGTAGTACTTACTCTTGGATGTAAGCGCCAACTGTTGGTACCGAAGATCAGCGAGTAGGCTACCTGCTTTTACTGTGAACGAACCTAACCTTTTTATATTTTCCAGCTGTATTATTCTTACATATATATGTTTTTATAAGTGAAACTTTTGCATTATGTATTGAATATAAATATGCTGGAATAATACTCTAAAGGCAAGAATTAACTTCCAAAGTAACAATTTTTTATACAAACTTAAAAACCCACTTGTTCTTTTTAGGAACAATATTATTTTGACCATTTTTATTTACATAAACAAATAAAACTTGGCATTAATTCCGTAAACAATTATTAAATTAAATTCGGATAATAAAACTCTTTTTAAATCGTCGCTCTAATAGGTAAGTGTGATGTCATTTAGTAATATTAATTAACAGTTCAACGTTAACAAGTTTTAAAATATTTTTATGTCTTTGGTTGCAATCTTATGGAATCTGACTGTTGTCGCTAGTTGAAAAGTATTCAATTAATTTTCTTTCTTTTGATAAAAGCGATTTTCAATGCACTTTCAACTTGTTTTAATTAGGATTGATCTCTTATTAACGATTGTTTGAAATTCAATTTTAAAAAATTTAAATTAATTTATTTTAATTATAAAAATAAAATTAAAAACATAAAAGCATAGACAAGATTATATTTACATTGGTGATTATAACGAAATATCAGGAATCCACGATTTCTTCATATATGATTGGTTGCGTCGAACCGCAAATTGATCTGGCATGCTTACCGAGGTGCCTAGCCCCTCTGGAAGAAACGCCACGAAGCCATTATCATATTGATGCTGCTCACAGAGTACACCACGGAGAACAAATTCCACGGGGAAGCGAAAATCTTTTAATTAATCCATGTGATATTTTTGGAGTGGTTAAGACATTGGGAGCAGGGGTAGAAAAAGTTTTCACGAATTGGGGGGTGTGTCTGCACTGACTGAGAGTTTGTAAAGTGTTTATAAAGATATTGCTCTAGGCCGCTCGCGAATTCAATAGATCGGACCGCACTAGACCCCCCCCCCCAACTTAAAATTGAATTATCTCGAAAACTATTTGGGTACAAACGAAAATAAAACTTGCACAAACAGGTACAAACAAAGTACAAACGATTGAGACTATTTACGTCATTATCCTGTAAGTTTTTCCCAGAATCTCGTTAATCCAATCATGCGCGTCAACGTCCTTGAAAATCTCAAAAACTGTTTGGGTACAAACGAAACAAATTTTTGCACAAACGCATAAACTAAGTGCAATCGATTGAGACTATTTGGAATCCGAAATTCTAAAATAACAGTTTATGTTACCACGTGCGATGTTACCAAAATTCTCGAATATTTCAAAAACTATTTGGGTACAAACGAAACAAATGTTTGCACAAACGTGTCAAACGTTAGAGCCTCGTTAAAGCCTAAAGGCGCTTCCATCTTTTCGTTTGAGCCTCAACTGTTACGGGGTTATTCGTGAAATCTTTGGAGGGGGGGGGTCGACTTGTTTTATATTTTAGCCCTTATTTTGAATTTTGGGGTAACTTTGGTGTCAAACTTAGAGCCTCGTTAGAGCTTAATGACTTTTCATTGAGCCTCAATCATCGCGGAGTTATTCACGAAATCTTCAGGGGGGAGGTCTGTAGACATATTTGACAAAATGAATTAGGTCACGATTTGAAAAAAATTTTATTTAGAAAGATACTAAAGCAGTGAAGTTTTCCAAATTTTTAAATAGTGATAATTTTTCAATAGAATTGCAAATTATTTAAATAATTAAAGTAAAATGTTATACATTTTTTTTGTTTATCTCAAAATATAATTACATGACTTAGGTCCTTTTAAAAGTAAAGGATTCATTTATGCTAAACATAAAATGGTTAAAGATTTAGTTATTTTTAAAATCTTTAGAATATCTTAATAATTATTGATTTATAATATATAGTTGCTGTTATAATCTGAACTTGTCTAATCTGAACATAAATAAATAAAAATTACGTATTACATAGGCAACCCACGCCACTCACTACCTGCAATCTTGAGGATTTGAATTTTGAACATAGTTGCCAAAAAAATTAAAGCGAAGTTCAAAATTTCTCCACCGATGGGCAGAGCCAAATAAAACGTTAGGCAAAAATTTTCTGTGTATTGCTTTAAATCGATATCATTAAATAAAAATTTTTGTCATTTGTTTAAATTGTATTGTAAAAATTCGACTATTGCATAAATTCAAATATTTCTTTTAACAACTGCTTACATTACAACAAAAAATATCAACAAACGTTTAAATCATTACAATTAAAAGGATTCTAATTTAAGCAATACAATTTAAATTTTGTAATAAAAAGTAAAACGGCACTCTAAAATAAAATAATTCAACAATTGCATTAAATGGACATATATTTTTAAACAACTGCTTAAATTGCTAAAAAAAATTTCAAGTAACGTTCTAAAGATTAGAATAAAAGCAATTGAAATTTAAAGATATAAAAATAAAATTTTGAAGTAAAAAGTAAAATTTAGATAATGTATCGTTTTAATATCAATTGCTTTTATTCTAATCTTTAGAACGTTACTTGAAATTTTTTTTAGCAATTTAAGCAGTTGTTTAAAAATATATGTCCATTTAATGCAATTGTTGAATTATTTTATTTTAGAGTGCCGTTTTACTTTTTATTACAAAATTTAAATTGTATTGCTTAAATTAGAATCCTTTTAATTGTAATGATTTAAACGTTTGTTGATATTTTTTGTTGTAATGTAAGCAGTTGTTAAAAGAAATATTTGAATTTATGCAATAGTCGAATTTTTACAATACAATTTAAACAAATGACAAAAATTTTTATTTAATGATATCGATTTAAAGCAATAGACCATTTCACGAAAGAAAACTCTGTGGCGCATGTGTGACGTGTTTAAAATGATGTTTAAATTTGAGCTCTAATACTAGAGCGAATAGTGCCAATAATTTGTACAATTTTAACTCGATTTTTCTACCGTTAAGGGTGGAATTTTTGGAATTTTTTTGGAAGTGGGACCACCGTCGAACTGTACCCTATCCAATAAAAAAAAGAATCATCAAAATTGAACTACTCTGTAAAAATTATAACACAATATCTAAGCACGTTTTTACACGTAAAAGCATAGGGAAAGTAGCAAAAGTAGTAAGTTGGTCCGAACATCTAGCTGTCTTATTCTATTTCTCGCGTCATTCTGCTCTTCAACGGTGCTTCAACGCAAGCGCTGTAGTTTGCGTGAAATGGTCTATACACAGAAAATTTTTGCCTAACGTTTTATTTGGCTCTGCCCATCGGTAGAGAAATTTTGAACTTCGCTTTAATTTTTTTGGCAACTATGTTCAAAATTCAAATCCTCAAGATTGCAGGTAGTGAGTGGCGTGGGTTGCCTATGTAATACGTAATTTTTATTTATTTATGTTCAGATTAGACAAGTTCAGATTATAACAGCAACTATATATTATAAATCAATAATTATTAAGATATTCTAAAGATTTTAAAAATAACTAAATCTTTAACCATTTTATGTTTAGCATAAATGAATCCTTTACTTTTAAAAGGACCTAAGTCATGTAATTATATTTTGAGATAAACAAAAAAAATGTATAACATTTTACTTTAATTATTTAAATAATTTGCAATTCTATTGAAAAATTATCACTATTTAAAAATTTGGAAAACTTCACTGCTTTAGTATCTTTCTAAATAAAATTTTTTTCAAATCGTGACCTAATTCATTTTGTCAAATATGTCTACAGACCTCCCCCCTGAAGATTTCGTGAATAACTCCGCGATGATTGAGGCTCAATGAAAAGTCATTAAGCTCTAACGAGGCTCTAAGTTTGACACCAAAGTTACCCCAAAATTCAAAATAAGGGCTAAAATATAAAACAAGTCGACCCCCCCCCTCCAAAGATTTCACGAATAACCCCGTAACAGTTGAGGCTCAAACGAAAAGATGGAAGCGCCTTTAGGCTTTAACGAGGCTCTAACGTTTGACACGTTTGTGCAAACATTTGTTTCGTTTGTACCCAAATAGTTTTTGAAATATTCGAGAATTTTGGTAACATCGCACGTGGTAACATAAACTGTTATTTTAGAATTTCGGATTCCAAATAGTCTCAATCGATTGCACTTAGTTTGTGCGTTTGTGCAAAAATTTGTTTCGTTTGTACCCAAACAGTTTTTGAGATTTTCAAGGACGTTGACGCGCATGATTGGATTAACGAGATTCTGGGAAAAACTTACAGGATAATGACGTAAATAGTCTCAATCGTTTGTACTTTGTTTGTACCTGTTTGTGCAAGTTTTATTTTCGTTTGTACCCAAATAGTTTTCGAGATAATTCAATTTTAAGTTGGGGGGGGGGTCTAGTGCGGTCCGATCTATTGAATTCGCGAGCGGCCTAGAGCAATATCTTTATAAACACTTTACAAACTCTCAGTCAGTGCAGACACACCCCCCAATTCGTGAAAACTTTTTCTACCCCTGCTCCCAATGTCTTAACCACTCCAAAAATATCACATGGATTAATTAAAAGATTTTCGCTTCCCCGTGGAATTTGTTCTCCGTGGTGTACTCTGTGAGCAGCATCAATATGATAATGGCTTCGTGGCGTTTCTTCCAGAGGGGCTAGGCACCTCGGTAAGCATGCCAGATCAATTTGCGGTTCGACGCAACCAATCATATATGAAGAAATCGTGGATTCCTGATATTTTGTTATAATCACCAATGTAAATATAATCTTGTCTATGCTTTTATGTTTTTAATTTTATTTTTATAATTAAAATAAATTAATTTAAATTTTTTAATTTTGTTGTAAATTTCGGTATCAAAATCTTACACGTCGGTCAGCCCGTAGCCAGGATTTCATTTCGGGGGGGGGGGGCACTTGTAAAAAACCTTTTGTAAAATGTAAAATTTTCGGTTGTTTCCCTTCCATTTTCTTTGTCTTTTCAACATTCTTTTTTATGATTATCTCGAATACTATTTAGGTAAAAACGAAAATAATTTTTACACATATAATTTTTGTATTAATTTTATTAATAAATATTGTTAAAATCGAGTAATTTTTTTATTATTATCCATTTTTCTAATAAACAAATCTTGATAATTTTCTTATGAAAGCAATTAGCAAAATCCCCAGTCTGTTAAAAATAATATGTTCAAAAATAATTCGAATGTCAAAAAAGCATGTCTCCAGCCCCCCCCCCCCCCCAATTTAAAATTGAATTATCTCGAAAACTATTTGGGTACAAACGAAAATAAAACTTGCACAAGCAGGCACAAACGAAGTACAATCGATTGAGACTATTTTGAATCCGAAATTCGAAATTCAAAACAGCATTTCTCCAGCCCCCCCCAAACTTAAAATTGAATTATCTCGAAATCTATTTGGGTACAAACGAAAGTAAAACTTGCACAAACAGGTACAAACGAAGCACAAACGATTGAGACTATTTTGGTCTTCATGCTGTAAGTTTTTCCCAGAATCTCGTTAATCCATTCATACAGGTGCGTTTGAGACTATTTTGAATCCGAAATTATAAATAACTCTATATGTTACCATGTGCGATGTTACCGAAAATCTCGAATATTTCAAAAACTATTTGGGTACAAACAAAAAAAATGTTTGCACAAACAGGCACTAACGAAGTGCTATCGATTGAGACTATTTTGAATCCGAAATAAATAAAGCCCACTGCATATAATAAACATAGATTTTTGACAAAAAATAGTTTATGTTAGGAGGGCTTATTACCTTATTTCAAGAGGCTTCGTATTCGTATATTATGCAACTTTTGTTTTCATTCGTACCCAAATCTACAAAGTTTCCCTATATGCTGTAAAGCACATTACTTTATTTCTCCATGTAAAATTCCTATTTTTACGTTTATTAATTAATTTTTTTGGGAATTGGACCATTCAATAATATCTTAATAAAAACAGGTAATAATAATAATAAAAAAGAAATTTTGATTCTCTTGTCTAATTTAAACATAAATAAGTAAAAATTACGCATTACATAGGCAACCCACGCCACTCACTACCTGCCTTATGGATTTGAATTTTGAACATAGTTGCCAAAAAAATTAAAGCGAAGTTCAAAATTTCTCCACCGATGGGCAGAGCCAAATAAAACGTTAGGCAAAAATTTTCTGTGTATTGCTTTAAATCGATATCATTAAATAAAAATTTTTGTCATTTGTTTAAATTGTATTGTAAAAATTCGACTATTGCATAAATTCAAATATTTCTTTTAACAATTGATTAAATTAGAATAAACAATTTGAACAAACGTTTAAATGATTAGAATTAGAGCGTTTGTCATTTAAAGGATAGAAAATAAAATTTATAATTTTAAAAATGAAAAATTTTAAAAACAAAATAATTCAACAATTGTATTAAATGAACATATATTTTTAAACAACTGCTTAAATTGCGAAAAAAATTTTGAAGTAACGTCGATTTGATTTGAATTAGAACCTTAGTAATAAAACTTTGGGCAATTTAAATTTTGTAATAAAAAGTAAAACGGCGTGCCATAATTATCCCCGGTCAATTACCTGTAGCGCTTGTGATCCTCAAATAACCCCAAAAATGTTGGAGTCACATACATAATATTAAAAGGAAAGGCTTCTTCTAAAAGAAGACATTCAAAAAATAAAAATTTTTAAATTGGGTTCACCTGTTTATATGCATTTTGAGAAGTGGCATTATATTAACAAAATCAGTTATCAACTTAATTAAAAAGTTATTAAAATGTGTAAAAATATATTTTTAACGTACAAACTCTTTTTAATTAGCAGAAAAATGTATATAACACGAAATGACCTAAGGCAAATTTCAGGTTGCGCCATTGTTCCTTTATGCGCCAACATAACTTCGGCATAATATTTTCCAAGTAGGAACCTTGTAGAGCAGTAAACTTGACGTGTTTTCAACAATTTATACTCAATTTTAGAAAGATAAGAACTTGAAGCAACAAAATGTAAAGTAACTGACAGTTAAGTTAATTTATTTTCACAGTTACCTTAATGCCAAGTAATTGTTTGACTCTTCCTTCCCTTTACCGTTACTTATTAGATAAATACGCTCCGACGCGGTAGCCTGTACCTCCGTAAATAATATAACTTGAGAAGAACAAGAAATAGGTAATTTTAAATTCTAACGATGGCAGCTTATTGATCCAACACAAAATAGAGAAGCTTAACTTCCAAATGTATAAGAATAAAATCATACCATAGAATATGAAGTAGATCTGTAATATTTAAGTTCCAAACGCATCATTTTAGAAATTACCTTATAAACACATCGGGGAATTATGAAATAAAGCCGATTATATTCAGAAAATATGAATGAATTGTCATTTATTTGTTTTGAACTCATGGAACGTTGGAACAGTTTATACTTTTTCTGCTTCAATAATTCGGAAAAATTTACAGTAGAATGCTTTTTGGTACAACTTGAACGACATAAACGTACACACCAATAAGTACATAAGTTTAAACAAAGTAATAAATTCTTAGGAACAAAATAATAACAAGATTAGATAATGAAGATAAAATATCTGGGTGACTCAACAGCTTTTCATGAAATAAAGCAGTCCTATTGCACTAATTTTATAGATGCGGGTTATTTTGAAATGTAGCCTATCCGGGAAAATCTTATTACTGAGGAATACAATTTTAAATTATTATGTAACAGTAAAATGAATTTAACAAGTGAATTAATCTGAAAACCGTTAATTATTATTATTGTTTATCCAGTCAGCAATTGCAAATCAAGTAATTGTATCGTTTCAATCTTTCAAGTTCATTAGAATTTTGAGTGAATTGTAGCTAAAAATTAACAAAGATTAATTCATCTGCGGCACTTCTGCATCATCGCATTAATGTCAATATAACTTGCAAGTTTAAAACTCAGAAATATGTTGAAAATATCAACTAAAGAATTTTCAAAAAAGTGTGAGCACTTCCGCTAAATTAATATTAAAATTCATTTTAAAATCTTATTAAAAAGCTTTCAAATTTATTACTTTCAATTACCAAATTAAAAGTTATTGATTCATAATAAAATGCAAGAGTACTAAAAATTCAAGGAGCAAAATAGTTTAGTATGATCTCCAGCGAGGATTCCTTGGTGTAAATTACTGTAGGTTAATTCAATAACTAATCGCCGAGGTGGAAGTTTGAAACTGTACTCCAATGCAAATCCAACAATTTCGTGCATCGTTCGGTAAAGCAAATAGTAAATATAAATTGAAACATACGAGGAGATTGTTACAGAATATAGTTTTAAGTTACAAGCAAGAAGAAATTACCAAATTTCACTTAAAGAATTGAAGTTGCGACTCAAAATTTAAAATTTGGATCAGAAAAATCAGCAATAACTTGGTTTTCTATGTACATAAATTATTGCTTAAAAATATGAATTTAACAAAATTATGGCTATTTACTTTGAGAGAGATGTTCAACAATTAAGTAAACTATGGGCTAGTAAAATTCCCTAGGGTATTAAAACAGTTGGTAAACTATTTCGGTGTTGAATTATAATAGCTGTTGAAATTATGATATTCTTAATTAATTTATATCAAAAATTATAATTAATATTAAATTTCATAATTAGAGAATAAAATTAGGATTGCCATTATTTATTTACTACTGGGGCCTGTTGCACAATGATTATTAGATTATAATAACTTACATTTTACAAGTTACAAGTAAATAACCTAATATACTTTCAAAATAATTAGGTTTACCAGATAACTACGTAGTTCTTAGTATTTGTTAGTAAAATATTCTGGTTTCCAAGCGTAGCAAATGAGATTATAAATTATCAACACTTGTAACTTATAATTAATAACTTTTAGTTTCGCATTTATTATGCAATAGAACATCAGAAAATGCCAAGTTTATGTTATCACATTGCGACTCTTTTGTAAGTACTTGATATTAATTTTGTACTTACATCAATACAAATTGTTTTCCCTGGTCCTGCAGGACTTCGGTTTGGGATCCAGGTACCGAGAATAAACTTTTGTGAATACACTAAATATTTGGATGATGCTGAATTGTCCAGTAGTCCATAGGAAATTAACAACAATGCAATGTCCGGCTCCACTGATTATTTTAGAACAAAAAATAATAAACTTTTAAGGTAGTATACTTTGTTAAATACTTACAGTAGATCAGTCTAAAATTCTGAAGATTCCAAAATGCATTTTACTATTATTGCAAATCAACAATTTTATAAATTAAATAATTATTGTATTATTTACCAGGTAAATATTATTTTAAGTCTAATCATTTTCATACATATTTAATTGGATGTGGCTATTTATACATACAGTATGTATATGCAATTGGCTATTTATACATACAGTATGTATACGTAATTGGCTATTTATACATACAGTATGTATACGTAATTGGCTATTTATACATACAGTATGTATATGCAATTGGCTATTTATACATACAGTATGTATACGTAATTGGCTATTTATACATACAGTATGTATACGGAATTGACTATCTATACATACAGTATGTATACGTAATTTATACTATTTATACATAATTATAGTATGTACCTATACAAGTTAGCAACGAATTTGTAAATCTGTACAATACAAGTTTCTATAGGAATAAAAGATAAATATGTATCACTTGAGGAACAATTCCTTAAAAATTGGGATAGCTGTAAAGAAATGTGGGTACATTATTGTATGTATATTGTATAATCGCTGGCGGGAGCTGTGTTTTGTGTGGTCTTCCAGCAGTCGGTTGTATGTCGTGTTGTATGAAAACGCCTCTCGAATGTTATTTCGGTAGGAAAAATGTTAAGGTTCTTCATTTCAATTAAAAAACACTTTGAAATCACAAGAACAGAATTACAAACTTGAAGTGATCTGCTTGGTGGTCAGGATGCAACTTGGCCTTAAAAAACAGGGCTTACAAAAGTTGGCGACGATGGCGGTAACTCTTACAAGGAACTCGCGCTTTCTACAATGGCGCCAAATACAAATACAAAAAACACAACGAACAGAATTGAACGTTCATTTTGGACCCTTAAACAATACATGCAAACTAAATATCATATAGGTGGACATATAGGACAGGTGGCGTCAGATGGGCGGGTTAACTTCTCATCTTTTAACGTTATGGATTTATGTGATTGATAGCTCGTTTGCATTGTACCGCAAAACCAGAGTGCATCTGATGAGACTATGCCGTTTGGCTAAAGTCGAAATCAGCTGATAATGCAATGAGGTCTTTGTTGGTCGGTGTTTTCGACTTCCTTCGCATTCCATGCGTTTTTTGTTGGTGAGGTCTGGTCTATCTTGACTAATTACACTTGGTCTTACGTGTGTGTAGGTCCATTGTGGTGATGGATTTGCGTCTCGAAGAGAACCTTTTCCTAAATATCATATAGTTTGACAACAATTTATTTACCTTATGAGACGGTCATTGCCTTGCAGCTAACGCAGTTGGATGCGAATATGGGGCACCGAGTTCAAACCTGGGGAGAGTCAAACTTTCTTATGACTAGTCTCCGTGCTTCGGAAGGCACGTTAAGCCGGTGGTCCCCTGGGTTAGTGAATTGCCACCATTAACATAATATACCAAGATACAGGCACATCTGAAGGCAAGTCTAGCAAGCTACCTGGTGGATGTAAAATATTTTTATATGATCCACTACTCTCATGTTCAAAAAGAAAAATTCTATTTCTTACATTATTTTCTATTACTTTTAATGCCTCTACATATTTTTAGTATTTTTAATTATCGCCAGTGTCGCATTAAATTTTTCCCTATCGGATAACAAAAAGTATAATACAAAATCAAAAATAATATATTTTACTTTATTGGTAGTTTCAATTGATTACTATATTGAACAACATTGTAAATGAACTTTAACAAATAAAACTATAATTTTTTTTTAATAAAAATATATTGTAGTTTAGGCAAAATTCAATTTTAATAATAGTGCATACAGTCAGAATGTATGAATAGCCAATTGCGTATACATACTGTATGTATAAATAGCCAATTGCTTATACATACTGTACATGATACTGTATGTATATATAGCCAATTGCATATACATACTGTATGTATATATAGCCAATTGCATATACATACTGTATGTATAAATAGCCAATTGCGTATACATACTGTATGTATAAATAGCCACATCCTATTTAATTTTGCTTCCGGAAAATTCAACAACAACAAATTTTTTTAATTTTACTGAATTTACTTTTAAGCGTTGCAAAAAAATTAGGCGTGAATTCGATTATGGAAGGATTAAATTCATTAACAAGGGGAGCCTACAGCTGATAAGTCAATTTCAAGAATTTGTTGTTTACATTTATGTAAATCAAAACTAAATAAATAAATATCTCAGGATTTATTCTGATTCGTCCAAATTTAGAAACAAATCGCATTATTTTAAATAAATTTACTGCAATGTATTAGATGGAGAAAAAAATGGGAGTGATATTCTTGTTTCTAGAACTAATGAAAATTTCCACTGGCTATCTAAATTGAGAGCGGTCGGAGCATAAGAGAGCGGTCGGAGCATAACGGTTAAGTACGATGACTGTTGACATGAAATGCCCGGTTCAATTCCGGATAAGGTAAAAACTTTATTCTGGACGTCTCTTATGCGGAAAGGAGGGGGACCCCTACTGTATACGTACTATGTCCTAAGAAAGCAGTATTCGCAAAAATGATAAGCAATTGCTCATCATGAATGCTGTCACGACGTCCGAATTCGGGCAAAAACGACCAAGAAGAAGAAGAAGAATCTAAATGACACTGCAATAACATGAAATTTTAAGGGAATTTACGAGGGGTAATTCACTAAGGTTTAAACCGTACAATGGATTGCAGTCCCTAAAGATTGCACAGAGATTTTTATAGATTTTAGAGATTGTCAAAAGATTTAACAAGATTTTTGAGATTCATATATGTTCGCGAAGATTAGTGAAAAAAAGTAAGATTGTGTAGTTTTTGTTACGGATTTTGAGATTATTTCAATTCTAATAAGGATTGTAAGGATTTATTTTATATTTTTGAGATTTTTGGGATTAACAATGCTAAGAATTTTGGGATTGTTTCGAAGATTTTAAAAATTTGTCTGAGATTTTACAGATTTTTATTAAGATTATGAAGATTGTTCCACTAGCGACTAACCACTAACAGCGAGATCAACGGTATGACAAAAATGCAAAGATTTTTGGGATTGTTTCGAAGATTTTAAAAATTTTTCTGAGATTTTACAGATTTTATAAAGATTGTAGAAATTTTATAGATTGAAACAAGGATTGATAAGATTTCTACTGGATTGTAAAATCTATGCGATTTTTAGTGAAGATTTTATAGATTATAATCTAGATTTTGCCTTGGTGTATTATGATTTACCCCTCAGGAATTTATTTTCAAAATAGGGCACATTTGAATAAATGATGAGAAACGTTAGTTCGTTTTTTTAATTAACTTTTATTTAAAAAAACATGTTATTAAAATTAGGACCTTCTTGCAAAATTTACCTGCATGTTATACAATAAGTTAAAACTAATTTCATTACCTAATCGTTAGTTTCCTTATTAGCTTTATCATTAATTTCCAAATAAAAGCTTCTAACATTTCTTGTACATCCCTTACGTTTACGAGATATTATTAGTTAAGCACGCGACTTATTCATTCTAAATAAAATAAAATTAATAGAGAAAAATGTTGTAGTGATTTTCAGTGTTAAATTTTTTGTCACTCTTCTAAACATTTTAACAGATTACCATAAATATGAAAGAGTACGTCGTTTTGCAGAGTAAGCAAATAATTTATCAAGTATTTTTTAAAGTAAAAGAAATAACAGCAAAGAATTCTTTTGCCGTATTAATCATAATTATTTACACTAGTAAATAAAAATTAATAATCATTAAAAAAATGGAATCAAATGTCTCCTTTCCGCAAATATCCTGTACCAAAACGTACCACAAATACCCCATTACTTGTGTTACTGCCCCGATGTCCTATCTGGTTTTCATAGGTGACTAGCTAGGGTTGCGATCGCTCTCCATCACAAAAATGTTGGTTACGCGTACTTTATTTATGTATTGGAACTCAGGTAATTTTCAAGATAAAACATTAGAAGTTCGAGAGCGCGAAAGAGAACAGTGACGATTGTTTTCGTTTTTCTATTTATAAAAGATAACTACTGGAGAAACTGGTCATGAGTATAGAGCCCCCCCCCAACGCCAATAAATTTATTTCTTAATATTTCTCTTCTTGTTATTGTATTTCGGTAGACAATAGATTGCTAATATTGCTAACAGTGCTATAAAATCTTTTACGATTACACCATTGATTGAAAGTATTTGTATTCACATTTTCCAATTTATTAGTATTTGATGTTTTTTGTAATTATTATTGCAGCGGTTTTAAATCGGACTCTAATTTTAGTGTACCTACTCGAGACACAATTTGTATAAAAATTCTAAATTTTTCAATATTCTACATTACAGTAGTTGAACTTTATTATTTGTATTAATAAAATATCTAATAATTTATTAAATATAAAACGCTTTCATCTTAAGATTGCATATTTCTTATGCAACTTGCAATATTTCTTAAGCTAATTGACTTGAACATTTTAAAACGCAATTTGTTCAGTACCTACATACATCAAAGGACAACAAAATTATGTTTCGTTTATTTCGTTTTTATCTAAAGATATTAAATGCAGCAGAATCATTAGGCACAAGGCTATTATACTATTCTGCATAAAGTGGAATTTATAGTTTATATAGCTGAACTTGACGCTGGAATTGATACTGACGCTCAAGTGGAAGTATACAAATTTCCTATTTCAATAATTTATAGATATGCTGACGTTGAAATGCAGCTGTAGGACCTAGTTGACCAATTTTCAACTTGAGTCTCTACGTTACCAACCCTTCAAAAATATATATTTATGTTTTATTATAATAATAATAATAATAATTATTTGTAAGTAGCCAACTTAAAGTTTAATAATTTCAATTTTAATAAACCTATCCTATATCAAATTACAAAAGACTAATAATAAACTAATTGTTCTCGTCTACCGGACGATGAGGTTAGGAAACTCCAGGAAGTCCAACATAATACTAAACCAACGGTTACAACAATTTACTGCTGTAATCCACCAACATCTTATTAATTAAAACATCATGGTATTTAGTTTTAAAATATAAATTTTTCTCATTGAGGGCAACTTTTTGTTTGTGTAACAAATGTACTACAATCATATTTTCAAACTTACAGTTAATAAATCATAATAATATTTATTCAGATATGTTAACATTTTCAACCCCGAAGCCAAACAACAAAGTATAGCTGAGCAATTACCTCGTACAAATTTATCAAGGAAATTTTGAATATCTATTTATTTATTCATTAATTCGTTATTGATACACTTATTGCATGCAGTTTGGATGATATACTATACATAAATAAAGCTAATTCAGTTACATTTGTTTAATGTCACCACCAGAAATTCTAACAACTACATATCTACATGTTTCGATCTTATGATATCTAATTTTTGTAATACGAAAATATACCAACTCAACTAGCATTTGAATATCACATAATATACTGTACATTGTTAATGTATTTTATAACTCACTATCTACAAGAAATAGTAGGCATTGTATTTATCTGAATTGGATCAACTGGATAATATAATATGTATACCTTCCAATGTGCGTTCCATACTTAAATAGGAAATATAAATCCTAGTTAGTATTCTAATCAAATTGTGTTTGTTTATATCTCAACTCTCTGTTTATAGTTCGTATTTACAATTGAAATGAGTTAAAATAAACAGAATATTAGACTTCTCGGTGAACATTTCAGGAAAATTGCACGTCGATAGTACTTACCACTTGTGTACATCATGCAGACAACTACATAATAGCATAACTTCCTATGTTACTCATTTTTTGTACATTGTCCTATCTATTTATTCGAACATCACGTTATATTTTGTATAAAAAATTGCAAATCTACTTTTTCCGACAGCTTTTAGTGCTCTCAAGTTTGTAATCTAAAGTGATGCAGAAAAGCGCATTATAATGATTTATTTTAAATTTTACTACATTTAAATTGTATAATATGATTTTGACTAAAATATTTATTTCTCTTTCTAAGGCCTGCTTTTACAATCGTCAGTTAATGTTAATCTAGGGATAAATGTATACGCTGGATCAATCACGGTATAGGTTACCCCAGATTATAGTCTCAGTTAGTTATAACTGACATTAACCGACGATTGTAAAAGCGGGCGTTAAGCGGCGTTTACAATGAAGTAGGGTCTTGCCTTGCTTCGGTAGAAAGCTAGCAAGAGCCAATCAAAATGGATAAGTTTCTAATCATAGAAAAGGGTAGAAGAAAACACCTTAATCTAATTGGCGCTTGTCAGTTTTCTACCGAAGCAAGGCAAGACCCCACTTCATTGTGAACGCCGCTTAAGTCAACCTTTTTACTTATTTATATCAAAACTTCATCAGTAAAAATTCCAGTTCCAGTAACTCTCCAAATAGCTTACTCAAGGTAGGCCTGTACAACCATGGATATAATAATGTAAATAAAAATTGCTCTGCAACTCACTTTACCCAACCACAATATCGTTTCGATTAACCAAATCAATCTTTTAATTTTTACATGTGTTTATGCATATTTCCTCGATCAACAAAGATCAGTTACAAACTCTAAAACAGTTGACAAAATTTCTATCCAAAAGTAAACTACAACTCGATTAAAGTTGGAACAAAATCATATGGAATTTGACGTCATAAATGGAAACCACTAAAATCACCATCAATTTGTGTACATAGCAATAAGTTATTCTGGGATTCTTTTAACGTAATTAGAATTGAAATAAATAATTTCCGATTCAAATGTGTGGTTTCTAGTGAAAATCACCATTATAATAATATACAATTTGATTTGTCTTGAACGTTACATTAACCCAATTTCTTTCTATTCACTATTGAAAATGTTTCGTTTTATGTAATTACTCAAGAAAGATAAAGTAATTTTCAAGTTATATTTACGCCAACTGATTGTAAATCTAAAATTACATGTAGAATAATTATTATACTATTTATCGCAAAACGATATTTAAAAAGCGATTATTGCCTTTTGATATACGACCTTACCATAAAAACATAAGTTTATAAAACAAACAAAAGTTATAGTAGTTAGGAGAGACCGGGACTAGTTGCTGCAAATTTGTTTATAACTTTTTTCTTTACCAGAAATTGTTTTTAAACTTTTTTTATAGTATCATTAGAAACCTATACATCTCTGCCAGTAAGAGCTATTTTTGTTACAGATTAAAATTATATTTTGATATTTGAAAATAGGAAACTTACCCCGACTATAATGTAATAACTTGTTCCAAGTGAAATTTCAAATAAATTCTTTCTTAAGAAAATGCTAGGTGTAAATAATTGTAACGATACCTAGAATGGTAAGGATAAGTTAATGTAACAACCTATAACCTTGTAATAATTAGCCCCGGTTTCTCCTACAATTTTTATGTTAAAATGTAAAATGGTGAAATTTAAAAATAATGAATATGAAACTACGTACTTATATATTTAGTTCAAGCAGGTATTCTCATAAAATATAATTTATTTTAAAACCACAATGTGCTTTATCTATGTTAAATTGTTCAATGACTCGAATTTAAATTTTCTGAACTTTAATGTTTACATGCACACTTTGAAATTAAATGATATAAACTTAGGGACGTGATGGAAAAATGTTTTATATACACAAGTTAAATTTGTTGAGAGCCTCTCTTTAGCGATACACAATACCTACCTACATAATGTAAAATCAATGGTCGCTTGACATTAGCATACACTCGTGAAGGGATAGTGTATCATTAATTTTCAATTAGCTTTTTTGACAGCATATTGATTCATATCAGAGATTTCAAAAGGTGAAAGGAAATCAAACTTTTTACTTTAATTTTTAATACACATAACACAATTTTAAATATAGGAGAGCCATAAAACTATATTTAATTTTTATAGTTCAAAAATAGTTGTTGATATTTTAATTTGTTTTCATTTGTTACATTAAAAATTTTTTAGAAAATGATTTTCCATTAAATTGTTTTATGTTATTTTTCATTTCACTGACTCGTTCATCATAAATTGGAATTGATTTACCATGGACCAATCAACAAGTTTTAAATACAAAAATTGAGATAAGATCGCAACCCCTGACCGAAGCCGAAGGCCGAACAACCACATCAATCACACACTAACCTACCTATGCATTATCATTACTCTCTCTTTTCTGTGTTGATAACAACTAAGTACACTTTAATGTAAGTTTATAATGAATAATTAACTTCCACAATCCATTAACACCTAATACGGAAATGAAATTGTTGCAATGCAAAGTGAATAATTTAACAAAAGTTTTATACTTATTTAAAGCTCATGCAAGAAAGTTTAAATTGGTAGAAATTATTTGCATTGATGGCAAATTTGAATACTTATTATTCGGTAATATTCAAAAATTGATGTTTTTAGGATTATCGAGTTAGGACTCGATAAATTGTTTCTACCGAAAATTGAATTAAAGCTTTGGTTTTTATCACTTAACTCATAAAATGGATGCCGTAATTTTTCTCTTATACAAATAAATAAACCTTTCTATTGTAGAGCGACAAAAAATTAATGCTAGAGGCAAATAATGTGTATTAGGTTTATTTTTTCTGTGTTATCTCCCATTTAGTTTTATGTTTTGTACATTTTCTTAACTACCTACTAGATTCTGTAATTAAATTAATTTCTTTCTATTATTGTAACTACCAGCAATTATTGCTTATGCTTCCTTTGCAGCAAAATCGATAATGGTTATAGACACCTTAAGGTATTTACCTCATTTACCCGGTATTAGTCTTGATATTTTTAGGGCACTGGAATAATATCAACTAATAAATTAATGTAACCCAAACATAAGAAATTTTTGTTTAAAGACCTAAGTTTTAGAAATAGCTGTAGGTATATAATATATTATGTGCTAGCAATATCTCGAACTTTTTCAATGTGTTCACTAACTAAAAGCTATTCAACTAAATACGATACGCTGCTTTCATACGTAGTTAATGCAACACGTAATCAACATTATGAGCTTGAAATTTTATGAAAGGTGAAAAGCTATATTAATAATTTTTTTAATATTAAATTATATAATTACCAAACATTTACTACGTGGATGGGTGACCCTTCAGGGAACATGCTGTTGCCTTGGTCTATTTACCTTAAAATCTTACTAAAAAAAACAGCCCTCCACTATTAGTGGAGAATGTGATAAATGTACATACATACATACCTACATAATATGCAATCAAAACGTTAAAAAATTAAATTGATCGAATAAATCATTAGGGGTGCCCACCACAAGACATATTTCCTTATTTTAAGCAATATGGTATGAGAACAAAATTAGGAGAACATTTTTTAAAGTTGCTTCCGCAAAACCACAGTTCTTCGCTGCTTGTGGGTTTACAAAAACTCAAATTAAAACCAAAATATTACCGAGCACATCGATGACTGGAAAACTTATTATAACGCCGGAAGTTATATCCCATCATAACTTTTAAGTTTGATGGTTTTGATTTCAAAGAATGTTTTTGCTTTTAGCAAAAACTTCTAAAACTTGTATGTAGTATAATATTAAAATTTGCATCAAAATTAATTGAACAAACTTTTAATTTCGTACTAAGAAACTTCTTATTTTAATATTTTATAATGTGTGGAGTATTAGAGGAAAGTTAAAGCAAACCTTTTAAAAGTATACTTTACATTGTATAGAAGAGATTTCCTCGTTATGCGAGCATTAGAGCAGCATCAGGTATTTTGCAAATGCAAGATCTTTCATGAAATATATATAGGTATAGTAAAACTTTTATCCAAAGAATTATTATATCTTCTTTTGTTTTTATATTTTTTCTATAAAAAGTTTTTCAAACTGGGTTCAAAACTTACTTAGTCCGCTCTAGAAATCTTCTGAACAGCGGTTTAAGTTACTAAAAAGTTTAATTTAATTGAAGGAAAGTAAAATTTCACAAGGGCGTACCTGAACCTAGTCAAGTAAAATTGAATGACTTTATCACCCACTGATAGAGTAAATTCTAATAAATTTAGTGCTGCATTATGAAAATTAAATATAAATAATAATAACCTAGTGGATAATTTTAGTTTAAAATTTGTTTCTATATAGTCGAATATGCAATTTTAATTAATAAAACCTAATCTCAAATGAACAGAGGTAAGCTAAGGTAAGATTGCGAATAGACCTGCGGGGGTAATTTAAATTCTCAGGATCTCCTTTAAATCTGCCTTTGGCTTACGCTGTAATGTAATTTAATTTGATTTTTTTTACACTTTAAATTTATAAATTTAAATCAAAAGAAAAGTGCGTAGCGTAGCAGAGCATGATGTGTGTGAAGTTAAAATTTGAGATAGATTGCTCCTCATTGCTTTCAATTAATTGTTCATTATTTGTGTTACTGCCTCGATATCTTTCTGGTCTAGGAGTTAATCCTCTTCGGTTACGAGAGTTGAATTGCGCACACGCAGTTTGTGGATTATTGTACGTTACGTGATTGTCCTGCAACAAATGAAAAATTTACTTAATTTTACACAATGATTGGTTTTATTTATAAACAAAAGTAACCGTTGGGGTTGTTGAATTCTCCAAAATCAGGTATTCGGCACACACAAAATATAACATATAGCAGGCAAAATCCAAAATGCCCCAATTTACTCTCTTCCTTACTTATAATATACTTATCGCTTGCTGGAATTTGTAACATTTTTATTTCAGTTCTTTCGGTCCTTCATGAACATCTACGATTTGTCGTTCAAATTGCATTGCTGCTGAACTAGAAAATACAAAAACTGCATACTATTGAACAAGAATTGCATTACCTGTAAACGGTTACATTCCACATGTCCACTTGGATTTGACTCAGGATAAAAGAACTAATCTCTTGAAATTTGTGATTGAAAAATCAGAAAGGTTTGATCGATTCACGTGGCTAGTTATCTTTACTACCAGAGACGTTATAGTAAAACAAGCTCATCAAGTTTGCTAAATAAGAAGAATTACTCAGTATCAAAAATCAGCGGTTCAAAATCTTCAAATCTCAAAATAAGAGATTAAGGTGCTAACCATCTCAACCTTACCCATGGGGAATTGAGCATGCAAATTTGGCAATAAAAGTGGCTATTCGAATATAAACCTATACGATATTTCCCACCTCGCGAGTGGGAGTGCTAAATCAGATTTTACGTGTCCTTAGCAAAGTTTGAGACTAACCCGTCGTAAACTTTTTTGGTTAGTAAAATATATACGAAGCAACTAACATTTGAGTCGTCTAGTTGCAATAACTGGCCATCTCCGACGAAAACATAAAATAAATGTTTTATTGCAGTAATACATTTTAAGATTTACGATTCATTTTTCGAGATGAATCACTCCTCTTCTTCAAAACTCTAGATTTTCGTATGTGTTTTTGTTTCTCTTACTATATTTCTCTATTTTCCCACCTCTTCTTCCAGTCTGTCTCGCTCATAGCTTCGAAATCAGTTGTTACTTCATATATCCATCTTTCTCTCGTTCTTCATCCTCTATTCCTCGTTTCCGCGGGTTTCCAATCCATGATATTTTTAAGACATTGTCTGTTCCTTTTCTTGTTACATGGCTCAGCCATCCACCTCTTTGCGACTCTAATGTGTTTAACAAGATCTTCATTTCTCGACATCTTGATTAATTCCGCATCCCTTCTTACTTTTTACTCGCTTTCTCCAATCTTCTTTGGTCCGGTGATAGCTCTTAATATCTTCCTCTCAAAAACTCTCGGTCAAGTTTACGGTCTTCGCAGCATAAGTGATCACCGCTCCCATAAATGTCCTGCAAATTTTTATCTTCATTCTTTAACATCGTCCTAACATTCCACGTGCCCACAATTCAGATCATCTATTCTTTCTCTGTTTAGTTGTTTTCTCGCTATTTTTATTTAATTTTCTATTCATTACTCCTTTTCCTCGTCGGTCTATATCATAATCTCCTATTTTACATGTTTTGTTAGTTTTTTGATACCTCTTGCAGGCATCCGTGCTTTTGACAGGTTGAGAGGAAATTAATAAATTAGGTTTTGGTTTCGAAAAGGTTAGAAATTAAATTGCGAAATTATTGAAAATTTTTCGAGGTCGCCTGTGATAACAAGGCATAAGCAATACCTCTGGCTAGTCGTGGCATGTGCATGTGATAAACCCAATAATCCCGGTAGGAAATTTAAAAATTGCAGCAAATAAAACGAATTATTTTGATTATTAAAATTTAATGGAAGGTTTATTACATTGCAATATCTTCTTGTCGGCTAGCTGATTGACTTTAACCCTTATGTCAATACCCAGTCTTTATTACGTTGTTCAATACCCGGGGTACCCGGTAATTTTTTTAAAGGTAATTTTCTTAATGTTTTCTCGTATTTCGTGTTTAATATCGGTATTTTCGATTCTCACTTGTTTTATATCCATATACTAATGTTCTTCATGAACTTTCTGATTTCCTCCATCTCGTCTTTAATCGGTTTGGTATTGTCGTTGTTCTTAGTAGCAGTTCTGGTTATTATCTTGCATCTTTTAAAAACACTACCTAACTTTTCACTTTCTACTTCTTCTGGTCTTCTCTTTTTGATGTAATTGTCCAAACTTCCTGCGCTGTTTGCTCTTTGACGATTGTTTTCTTTCAGTATTTCTCTTCTCGGTTCATCTTTGCCACTCATTTAATGTGTCCGGGTTATTATTTATTACTTATTGTAAACAATTAAAACTACTCTCTCTCTATCTAAGTTCCATAACTGGCCCTATTTAGTTAAATACATAATACATACGCACGTGCTAAACCAACCATGGAATACATTAAGTTTCCTTGCGGGTTCTTCGTAAATTTCATAAAAAAAGGTCTTCCTGAAAGAGTTCGTAAATTTTGGAAAATCTATCGGAAACTCACAGTATCCTAGAAGAATTATCGAATCAAATTATCGAACGACATTAACGTTCTTTGTATTTTATGATGAATATTTGTAATGAATTTTGTTAATAATCAAGCAATAATGAAGAAAAAATACAAAATCAACAGGAACATAATCGAAAAATCGTGATGTCCATTAATTAACAGAATAATTTTGTACAAAACTATTTCTATGAACTCCGCCCCTGATTGGTTCATTGATAATCCTAAAAAATGTATTTTACTGTAGTTGAAAGCGCTACAAAAACTTTTTATAATATTATACCGACAAATATTTTAACGTCAGTATAAATTAAGTATAACGTTAACATAGACTGGCTCTTGCCTACTTAATAACTACTTATAGACTTAGTAACTAAAAGATTAAACTTTTGAGCCATCTGACCACCAGATACGTCGGTGGCATTTACATATGGGATTATAATATGTACAATAGGGATTATTATGTAACTTTTTGCAGAATTTAGACATGCAGATATTTGATCCACTTTACCTAGTATTTTGATTTTAACTTCTCGTTAATTAGACAATTGTGTGAATTTAGAATAACTTTTTTTGGCCACAAGATGTCGTTGTTCACTGTAGCTACAAAATTTTGTAAAACCCAAGGGATGAAACCCGGAATTTACAACCAGTAATCACACGGATCCACCGCTGACACTGTGGTCTTATAAATAGTAAATTTGGACTCCAAGGAATTCATTTCTGCTAAAATTTAAAAAAGAATTGTTTATGTAAAAACAATACCGGGATAATATAAAAATGTTGAAATAAAAGTTTTTCAAATTCTTCACCTGGATGTAGTAATTTATGATCCTTTTATTTTGAATTATAATAATAATTGTTTATATTCTTACCCATTAGTAGTTTTGTAACTTAACCAAACAAGTTTTTAAAATTAATTTAGGTTTTGAAATAGCAATTTTAAATGTAAATTAAATTACATTTTATATTTCCAACATATTCAAAATATGGAACCAACGTACATAAGTTTACTATGCTTTGCACAGCTTGCGTTATCTGAAACACTTCTGGAATTTCAAAAGTTTAAGATGCTTTACATACATTTGTATAATACAAAATACAACATAAGAAGGCGTTTAGCAAAAACTCTTTAGCATCGTTTTTGTAAATATTTTACAAGTGTCGCTACCGCTAACATAAATTCTAACATTTAATTTATATAACATTTAAATTGAAGTGCACTGTATGGGAATAATAAATGTAAATAAGACTCATTTGCTCCAATTTTGGAATGCAAATAATTTTGCTATTCTCCCCAAGAAATTGCGTTAGTTAAACTGTAAATATTCATCTAAGTAATTGTATTAACTGCAATACAAAATAACTGAGATATTATTATTAAATTATATTAGTAATAATAGAATTTTATAGTCGACTTACTTTCATGGTTTAAAAATTCCCAAATATAATTATCTGGAACATTACAGTTCATAAGATTTTCGCAAAAATTCGCGTTTGTCGTAAAACTATTTGTATGTTGATCATTATTGTCATGCTTAGTAAATTTAATATTTTTAAATTAAATAAGTTTTAAATGTTAAAGTTTGTGCAAATTATATACCATGGAGGTTATAATTTAAACTTTTGACGAGTATAATTACACCAACCTGAAACGCTATACGTTTGGATGAAAATTTTAACCCTTAACAGTTTAGTGCTTGTAGTCTATTTAGTAATATAAGTTGAGAGTTTATCTCTAATTTATAATTTGTTTAAATAAATTGTTTTAATTTACCTACCAGGTTGGGAGGTTACAAACAGAATTACTAATGTAGTATTTTTATTTTCGTCTTTTTCAAAGCTACACAAAATGCAATCAGATTGGTGTTAATTATTATTTCTCTCACTATGCTAATCTATCGTAAAGCAGATAATTAACTAAAAAATTCTGGAATCAGTAACTCTCAGTAATTTGCATATGCGCTTTTAGCGTGGATGAACCAGATTAACTTCGTTTACATTCAAAGCTAGTGAAAAGGTAATGCAATATTTAATAGCGAATTAGTTTTCCTTTATTTTTTGAATTACATTTTGCACCTATTTTTAAATTACTTGAAATGAAAATTCATTGCGTAATTAAATTAATTCGCTGCTGACATAAAAAGCAATTCAAATGCTAACCGTGTATAAAAGCTCCTTTCATGTCGATGCAAGTCCCATTCTACAACATCATTCAATAACGTGAACAATATAAATGAATCCACACGTCTCAGTTTAGCTGGTTTGTGCGAAAAACTTTTTGAATGGGGGTTGAACCTACTACATTCGTGCGTGTGTAAAGGACTTAATAATAAAATCTCAATAAAAGTTTCGAATAAATTGGTCCTGCCATTTACACAATTAAAAATTCTAGTTGTATCACAAATACAACAGTAAATAGTAAGTAGATAATATTGGTTTGTAAGCCTGAAGTAAAATTGTAATTAAAATTGGATAATTGAATTCCGTCTTTAATATAATTGGTTTGTATATTTTTCCAAGTCACGTAATACTATATTCTCCTTGTTTATTAGAACTCAACACGTAGAAGAGGTTTAAAGAGTCTAATTTATGCTTCTCCGACAAGGAAAACTCGAAGGGACCCAAAATAATTCAACATTATTAGTTTATCCTATGAAATTTCAATTGGACGCCATTATTAGTGTCCACTGTTTCAATTAACTTTAAATGTTCTCATTTGGTAGAAATAAAACAGTAAATTTTAATATGTTTAAAGTTTTATGGCCTTTAGGCTTAAATAAATAATAAAACTGACAGTTCCAGCACGACTATTTACTAAACTTTTATTTTCATAATATTTTTCTAACCGAAATTTACTTAATGTGGTGATCGAAGCACGTAGTTTATTCACTGTAAAGGTGGATTACATCAAAGTATTTCATGTAAATGTTTTCTTGTCCTAATATTAATTTGAAACTTGGGTATAACAAAGCACTTGATATCTTGTTTCGAAATTTATTACGAAATAAAGTTCATCTCATCATCCTTGTTCGCACGGTGTCTAATGAGAATCTTGATATTAAAACCAAGTAGTGCTTACCATAAACACTACAAAATTATTTTGATGGACAAGAATCATCTGGAATGGGAAGTTTTTGTTTGATCCGTAGTGATAATCGGTAACACAATCTTATAATATTCCTAAAAGTCTTTTGATGTTAATGGCCTGCTCAAGAACATATTTTACTTTGGTGTTTGTCTAAAACTATGATGTTGCTACATACCATCTCAAATTAATAAAACAATTACAATGAAAGAAGTTTGATTTTCTTCCTAAAAATTATTTTGGAAAAATCTACTTTATAAAGAATTTTATGCTCTTCAATTTTTGGCTTTTCAAGTTCTGGTCACATAATAAAATTTTAATGTTTAAAATTTCAACACCATTCAATTATATTAAAGTAAATCCATACGGTATCTGACGTCCGTCGGTGGGTATTCAAATTGAACGCCAATGAAAACAGAAAATTTGCGAAATAAATCATCTCAAATTTAATTTCTTTAACATGGGTTTGACACAGTATTAAGGTCCAACATTTGAATTGCATCAATATTATATTTTGCTAAAAAATTCAAAATTGACAAAAACAGCAGAAAATATAATTGCTAAGTAAAAATGACAATGACGACATGATACTCTTTAATAAGATGAATTAAATTGGATACATCAAATCATCACCAGCGTAGTTTTGTGAAACATTACCAAAAATAAAAGACAATTTTGCCTTCCAGGTTCTTGCAAGCTATTAATGTGACGTCGGCACACTATTTCATTCTAAACCACAATCCACAGAATAGACTTGGAATTTTATACATAGTAGCAGTTTATGAAATATTTCGTTAACCATTTTTGTCACATTGCTAATAAATAATTTATTTGGTGTTTTCATTTTGTAAATTTATTGCTACCTGTTTTAAGAGATATATTATTTACATTATATTTTAATCTTTAACCTTACTAATGCTTATTAATCTACTATACTTACCAGCATTGACAGAATATAATAGTGCCCTAGGATCACTCCACCAAATGAAAATATTAACTATTGACCATCGCTATCGGTGGAAATTACATACGTCCCAATAACAACAAATATGTAAATAACAACCCTCTCAGCTTGAACTAAATTGCTATCTGGTCGGTAATAAATCGTTTAACTATTTGATGAGGCAATATTTACTTACTCAACATTAAAAGGTATTCACTAAAAAAAATTCGTTTAATTCATTGTTCTTTAGAAATCTCGACTACTTTCGGATAACATAACATAACCTAATAATTAATTTCATTGCAAGTGCAGTGTCGAAAAATAATGTAAATAAAAGGGAGAAAAATCGCATTTTCGTATCGAATGAAAAATCCGAAAGCAGCTTAATTGACTTTGAATTTGGTATTTTTTATTTTTGTGGAATAATAAGCAACTTTCACAATTTTTTGTAATAATTAAGGTAATTAAGATATATAAAATTGGTTTATTATTAATTCGTGAAATTAAATATGTTTTATTTTTAATAAAATAACGAATTAAAGAAATACCATTAAAAGTTATATTTTAAGCTTTCGATCTTGCATTTAGACCTTCAGAAATTTTATTATTTGTAATTTTCTAAAGAAGGTCTAAATGCAAGATCGAAAGCTTAAAATATAACTTTTAATAGAATTTCCTTAATTCGTTATTTATTAAAAATAAAACATATTGAGATGATGTTCACCATTAAAGAATGCTCACCCCAAAAAGACCCCTAAAACTAGCTTTATGCCGGAGTAGAGTTTTTCTCTTCCTCAGAGTCAATGGATTCGACGAACGAAATAAAAGGGTAATTCAAAGAACACATAATTTATTGAAATCAAAATAATGAATCGCTAACATTTGCATCAATTATCCCTGACAATAAACTTGCCTTAAACCAAATGTGTAGTGCGTAATAATTAAGAAATCCAAAATTACATTTAATTTTGTCAATTTTAGGTGCTTAATTTGGATTTCCTATTATTTGTGTGTCGTGTAAAATCATAAATCAAATTACAACAATTTTTAATTAATCCAATGATGACACAAACAGTTCCAAACTTGGATTTACTAAAATGAAAAACAAATTTTCTACCTTATTACTATTCACTTGTCCCAGTGCATTACCAGAAAACAGTTGGTAACCATCTTTCCGTCTTGAGAGCGCCAGATGTCCCAAACTTCAGTCAATGTTCCAATTTTGAAGTCAATCTCCAACAACTTCGAAGACACGTGCAGAATTTTTATAATCACTTTTTATTTTTAGGTATTCAATTAACTAATACCTTAATTCGTCAGAAATACACAACCGCTCACTAATTATGAATCGTAATTAGCAACTACGCGAAAATTTTATTCTCGCAAATTATTCACTTTTTAGTGAAATCACGAAATTACACTTCTTTGATCCTCAAATCAACAAGAAGCCTCGCGAGTTCTTCCTTCCTTCAGGATCACCAAAGAACTTTAATTTGAGCCCTATTCAGAGACTCCTCTCTCCTTGAGTTTCACCAAGAGACTGCCGTTCTTGCTCGCCGACTTTCTGTCCCTTTCCCAGTTTTTCGAAATTGGATATTTTTGGTGGGGGTCTTTGTTCCTGGTAACTAAAATAGCCCTTCCAGCAGGTAATACAACGTCGTTAATTGCACATGCACCGAATTATTAACACTTTACTTTATTTCAGTTATTTGGCGCAATTTTCAAATAAAAATTATACACAAGGCGTGTCACAAACTTTGTACCTCACAAATGATTACAGAAATGTTATGTTTTATGTGTAATTTTGTTACAAACAATGGTTTTTATGTAATTGATGCAAATTTCACTTCCTTATCAGCCATATCAACTGATTACTGAATTTAACTCAAGAATTTTCAAATTATCTCCTTAATAATCCATCCGGATCTGTTAAACCATGAAATATCACAACAATATATAGGTAATTAAGATAATTAATGAAGTTGATAATTATTAAGGTAGGAAGTTGTTAGCTCATTTGGATAAAGCTATCTTTTTTCAAATTAGATATAGACCAAAAGTAGCTTTAGAAGCTAGCATTTTCAGCAAAACTGTAACTTGAACTATTCCATATTTCAAAATATGGTTTATACTTTTTGACAACTGCATTCTTAGTTTTGTTATTATTTAAGAATTGACTAAATCTGTACATTATTATTTTTAAATTATTTAGGTTCGACTGTAAGTGCAAACCTCTAGCACATCTCGGTTTTTATATTCCATCATGGGAAGACTACACTTTCAAAAAAAAAAAATATATGAAGGTGTATAAAATCACCTCTTGATATTATTTACAACTAATAATTTAGATATTTTAATCACTATATTTGCTTTCAAATTTAATATTGATATCGAATTGATATAGAAAAATTATTAGTTACTGAATGTAAATAGATAATATTATAATCTATATTACGTATATTTGGCATTTAGAGATATTTTATGTAGTATGTTGTATTAATATTTCTAACATATAATTTCATTGAGTATAAGATACATAAGCGACGCACGGATATATACAAATTACAATAAAAACCCAAGGAAATTAATGACCAACAAGCAAGGGTTGACATTTTACCATTATAAATATCCTTAATGTCATTAATCATAATTTTAGATTATACGGTAAATATTGATTTTTATGTAGTACTATTAAAAAAAGCAATTTAGAATTATTTTAAAACAGGAAATCGGACCTAGTATAGCGATTAAATTGGCGACTGACTTTGACTGACTTTACATAAACTATATTCTGTGAGTAGCAATATCACAGACAGTAAGTTAGTATAACAAAATATAAAATCTGTGTACTTACCTATATTGTTCGGCCCTGTAAAATGTTGTCCTAAAATATGGCTACTTAAATTTTTCTCCCTTTCGAAGGATCGGTTGGTTTTATTCACAAATTAAATATTTATACAAATGAAAGTTATAATGACTTATTATAAATTATGAACAAGGAGAAATAAAGAGCAATTAAAATAACGACACACTTTTAAAAGTAATGACAAAAATTATTTATAATTATTATAATTAAATGTCCTATATTATCGTCCTATATGTACCTTCCCAAGTAACATTTCCATCCTGATTATGGCAGACAATTGCCGTGATTTAAATGTTACTTGGGTTCTCCGCATTAAAGGTTTGTTCCAACCAGCCGTGAATTTTCTTCCTATCTATTCCTTTTTATCTATTGCGCATGAGCGTGACCGTATATTGTATTCTGTTTATTGATTTCTCGGTTAGTGGGAACAAAACTAATATAATATATCATAATAATAAAATTGATCGTTTCAATTTTTGTTGCACTTCTTTGAAAAACTTATGCTCCAAAACAGTGCACCCACCTCAAATTATCAAGTTGCTACACACAGTAACCTCTAAGGGTTACTCCAAAATTGAAACACAAAAGCCAAATCTGACATGGTGGTCAACACGAATTGGAAAGGTGACACGTACACGTTTCCAATCCCTTTCCAACGTGTGGATTCAAAATGTGAAAATCTATAACACTTATTAGTAATCTACAGGAGACACTTAATCGATGCTCGTGACAAATAGAACACTGCTCTCAGATGTAGAACGCTGGACCGTGAGAGAGACGATGATGGTGTACAAAGCAATACGTCTAATTATCAAACCTCGTAACTCCATTTTTGATCAAAAATGAGATTTTGATGCCATCTGTTAGAGAAAAAAATACTCTATAGATGGAGAAAACCTTTTGTAACTGCACATAATTTTGTTTTTATATAAGGGAAAGAATAGAAAACCTCTCAACTCCATTCCGTCTTGAGGATTCAAATGAATCTCGTAACTCCATGTTCTCTAACCTAAAATTTTATCAAATAGAATAGAATAGAATTAAATAGAAAAAATTGAACCTCGTATCTCCATTGATACGAAAATTGATTTGTTTGAATTTCTTATTTAAAATGTTTTTGTTTTTTCTGCAAAAGTAATGAATTTGGAGTTACAAGGTTTGATAATTAGGGTGACGAATACCGATCCTTGATGTTAGAATTTTGCGAAAAACGAATTTGATGTTACCAAAGAACAGAAAGTTTGTGGTTATATTGTTGAAATATACAACACCCAGACACATCGCTAAACAAATGAAGTCGGTACGATCCTATCGTACGACTTGCGCACTAAAACTGCATAGTAGAGATCGCGCATAAGAGTAACCCTATTGTTACCAGATGTTCACATTAGCAAACCAAAATCATATGCGGGAGCTGCTCCACTTGTTACCAACGACCTGGCACTAACAACAGAAGTCGTTGAACCGAAAATATTTGTAACGCAACTAATTCGGCACTCAGAATATCGTTGTAACCAAACAAAATTACGTCCACCCGGTTCTATAGTATTACGGTAGCCACAGAGTGGAGGCCGGTCGCCGAAACCTGCTTACCGGCTTGAATGTTTTTATTGAAATACGAGCTTTGTTTGTCCTCGATTACGTTAATTCATGTATTACTTATTATATTATTAATTATTATATTATATTAATTAACGTAATCGAGGACAATAGAAGCTAGTATTTCAATAAAAATATTCAAGCCGGTAAGCAAGTTTCGGCAAGCAGGCTCCACTCTGCCTTTACCTTTAGGGTATTGAATTCAACGCCGCATTTAAACCAGCACTATCAGCATTTGCACGGAAATGCCTCCTTAAAATGCCTGCACTAAAAGATTTCTGTTAAATAAAAATGCAGGTATATAGTATGCACCGGCTAAAATTAGTTGCTGGTCAACTTTTCCACAACTACTAATCTCAGGGAGATATGGCAATGCCTCTTCTGACTAGCTCTAGCAGAGAGACCCCAAAATTGGCCACCGAGTTTCTCCCAGGTGTAAATTTGCTGGTAGAGTAGATTAAAATTTGGCTTGGGCGCCACGTAATCTTGGCTACTCCTCAGCACCGATCTCTCTGAATACGAAATGGTAGAGATTTGCGGTCGAAACTCAGCAGCACCAGAGGCACAAGAATTCAAAAAATGAGTGACTTGTTAAGTTTTTAGGAGTTACCAACCATTATACTAACCAAATTAGGGCAAAACTATCATAGACTTCTGTTCTACCCAGATATTTTAAACTAGAACCTAGATGGCTAACTATCGATATTTTCTATTATGAAAAAGTGAAACTGGCGGCCATTTGTAGTTCAGGCAATATTCTAACCTCACATTTTCCTTATAGTACTGTAATGGTCTTTCTCAATGTATTTGCTCAAATAATTAACTTAAACTGTAAATAATATCCTAAGATCACCTTTTACCTTTTACCAAGGAAGCTATTAAAAAATTGTACTTGGATTGTTATTCATACTATGAATAATATTAAATTATTTTTCAAAACTACTATTTTATTACTTCTGTGGAACTGTAATTATAAATAAAATAGCTGCTTTTATAAAGTAATTAAATGATCGCAATAGTATTTTTTTGGAATTAAATATTATGATATATTCATTTATTCGTCCCTCAAGTACAATTCCGAACATTTACATACTGATTATATTATCTAAAATTACATTTGCAAAATTTGGTTAACTAAATGGTCTTTTCCCTATATATAACATGCCACATCTATTGCGTTGATTTAGCATTCCCTCTGATCATTTCTCATGCAGGTTGCGGAATAGAAGCAGCAATCAGATACTCATAGATGACATAAATTGGAACTCTCAATAATTGCAAAAATATCTGTTTGTTTTTGAAAGTTGTTCTTTGTTTTTTGTCATCACTTGGAAATCTATTTAAGTAATTTTTACGTCACCTAAACTGTACGGAAAATATTCTAACACAATGAGCCGATTCCTTTTTCCAATGGTATATCTTACCTCTCTTTGAAATGTTCCGAAGCGGTGGAAACAGATAACCTTATCATGATTTAATGCTTTTCTTGGAAGTTAACTTATATGGAGTCGATGGGTTTGGTCTTGTTCCATTTCTTCTGATTCTATACTTGCTATAACCTCCTATACCAGTTACCAAATTTTGTCAAGGAATATGGATCTCAAACTTCCTATAATGTACGACGTTTCATTAATAGCTATATCAACTTGTTTAATGGGGACAGATTTAAACCAGACTAGGCGAGCTCATTCGACAGTTGAGTATCATCAGGAAAAATTGTATGCTCTCTGTGTTTTATGTTGGAACAAAGTATACCTACCTTTGCTTAAAATAGTACTTTTTTCGTTAACTTCCTTCTATTACTCTTTACTCCGCAGCTGTAATCATTTTATCTGTGGCTTTTTGGAATCAGGCTGTAGTTTTGTATTGATATCGTAAGCAAATATGTGATAAAATGCGGTTACCTGTGGCACCAGATCATTTAGAGAGTGAAAGATAGTACGCCGCTGAAGTCGAACTTAAGAGTCTTGGGATGAAGAGGTATTCTAATCACGCGTCCATTCATTACTAACCTAAAACCCGTTTAAAAATGTGGCAAAATATGTAGCAAAAATAGCTCCAGTGCGGTTTTTAAGTCGCACAGTTTGGATAATTACATACACTACTATAATACTAATATAAGAAAATATTTCAAAGTGGGTGTTCTCAAATTGGCTAAATATTGTTTTTATAATTTGCACCTGTTGAATCCTAATCATGGCATACACTAACTTATAGTGGTAATGGATTAAATCGATGACAGCGGTCACACAGCAAGCTTCTAAAATTTTATTCTAATTTTTTATTCCAGCAACTAAAAGATTAGATAGTTGTATGGGGTATGGCGGAAATGATTTTCTTTTCTAGTGATATAATTATTCGTCTTTTGACCTCACATAATAACCAATCATAAGTGCGTTACGAAATGATAGACAGATAGGTACTGATATTGTTTTATGTGTATGAAACATATATTTTCATTAGAGTGGATATTCCGAAATTGTTGGGTATAAATTGAGTTGTCAACCATTGAAGATAGTAAAGGCTACATACTTTTTACTATTGACAGTTCTCTATTTTATTATTATATCCTGATGAAATATAAAGCTCTAAAATCGATTACTTCTGTAGTGAAATTATTGAATTTGATATTAAATAATTCATCGTTTAGTATAAATAAACTTGAAATCTACTAAACAATTTAAACAAAAACTTTTAAAAAGTAAGAAAAAGTTATATGTATCTAGGGAAGTAAGTTCTAAAATAAATGATGCTTGAAAAATTATTGAGTAGTTGAAAAGCTTACTTTGATACTTCAATAAGTTGAAAATGTATGACATAGTTTTGATAAAGACTTTCTGTGTTTTGAGTTTCAAAACTCTTTATTAATGCGATAGGTTTTAAAAAGTTGAAAACAGTACTTGAAGATTTTATCTCGAGTATTATTTAATTAAATTCATTTTGCATGAATTTCTAATTAAAACTTAATGTTAATTAAAGTACCGAGATTCGTGTGAATAATTTATGTATGAATTTGTATGGAATGAAAAGTAAATAGTAGTTATTTCCAAGCTATTGTATCTTCAATTGCATTTGCCTTTACTTTGAGGATTAAAGAAAAGTTATTTCACAAGAAAAGGGAAGCAATCTAATTACTAATACATCAGTAGTCTACATCCATTTCACTAACAATCGCAAAGAAACTAAAACACACCTTTCTGAATTCAGTGCAAACCAAGAGGAAACCCTTCCAATAACACTATTAAATTCATCAATGTTTTCTTAGATAATATAAGAAAAATGTACTTTTTGTTACTGCCATGCTTGGAGTTTCAATTTTCAGCTTTAAGGGAATAAAGAATATGACAAAATCCCGTGGCTTATAAAATTAAACTTTACTTTGAAAGTAAAGCAGTTTACAAACCCAAGTTATCTTTTTCTTGATTCGCATCACTTTTGTTTGTTATTTCATCTTATAACAATTTTCATTACGTTTTTAATTTTTAAATATAAGAAACAACTTACCTAGAGCAATGTTTTAATTTTTTTGCGATTTCATGGCATACAATATTAATTTCGAATAATTAAATTACGAATTGTTTTGTAATTATTATTAACCATGACATATTAAAGCTTAACAGTAAAGTTTGGACATGTTAAGTGTTCCAGAATTTTAGGAATATTAATTGCTGAAACAGTTTAATTTCATGAAATTGAAAAGGGAATTGTTTGTAATGCTTTATGTTAGTTATTCACATTTCAACGGCTAGCAATAAGTTAATTAATCAAAAAATAATATGCTAATTTATTATAAATAAATACATGTTTAGTTCAAAATTGTGAATTAATTATTTTTAAGTTGCTTTTATCATTTAATGAGTTCTTCTCACCTTTTAACTTAAAATTTTTAACATCACCGGGATAATGGATAATTGATATTAATTACCTACTAAGTATTTAATTAATCATTTAGGTGTAAGCAATACTAAATTATGTACCCATAGAAAAAGCTAATCGATTCTTTTTTTTATAATAAAGTACATATTTTAACAAAACCATTTTTTTCATTAATAAATTATTATTCCATTTTAATAACAAAGTTTGATGTTTAAATTTACATTAATTTATGTAATGGTTATGGCAGTGACCATCACAGGAGTGGTTTGCTGTTACCGCTACCGAATATAGAGCGGAGCGGAAATTCCGGGTTCATACATCGGGTTTCACATGCATCGACTTTTCACTGAACAGGAACATACTTTGGTCACAATAATTTATTTATATTTACCTCAACCAGGCCGAATGAGCAAGAACTCATTAGCAAAAATTTTGACAATCAAAAATATATTGGCGCAATCGATTTATAATGACTTCTTCACTTAAGCTACGTATAATAAAACTCCAGAATACACTGTAAGTATTCGTAAACGCAAACCAATATTGTAGAAAAAGTTTTTATGATGGAATTACTATTAAGTGAGTATTGATATTTAAATTGAGCAAATTTTGCTAGAAAACGGCATAGAGGCAACTTTTCGTTCATTAAAAATATTTCACAAACATTGGGGAAAAATCGTTCATTGAAAGAAATAGTTGAATAATTTAGTCTATTCATTTCTAGGGCGATACCAAGTAGTGAATTGGTGTAATTGATTGATTGGCCAAATGATTCGATGTAAATAAAAAGGGGGGCTTAGGTTACATGAGTGTAAAGATCTTTTATTCACTGGGGGGGCTGGGAAATGTTTATCAGCTTTTGCTCGGGCCCAATTTCAATGATTAGAAGAATTCGGATGGATGAAAATTCAATAAGAAATTGTACGTTTTATATTTAGCATTACAATTTCTGTTTGGTAAAAAAAATTCTATATTACTTATCCCATCGAATTTACTAGGGTAAATAATAATTTTGGAATGTTTAAGGCAAGAGGGAACTTCTATAATTATATTTAAAAGTTTTGTCAGTTAAATGGAGTTTAAAATATTTGGCGGATTATAACAAGATATTTTTTACAAAATGAAGTATTGAAACAATTTATAAATAGCGGCCCTGGTTTTAGAAGTTTTGTGTATTTGACACTTTCCGAATTGTATTTACTTCCTTATTATAACTATATTTTGTTAATGTGGTGGAAATATAATAAAAACTTAATTTAAATGATATATACAATTTAAATTAGGATGACAGTTTAATTAAATTAATTCGCAGCTCTACACATTTTGACCTGACTTACCTGGTAGTCGTAAGGTAAAGTTTTAATAATAAAATATACTACTATTAATTAATTAATAAGTAATATGTATAATTAAACAAGCAAATTGCAATAATTACTATAATACTAGTGATTAATAAGATGATGATTGGATCTACATCCATATCAAATATTATGGGCTATAAAATCAACTGAATAAAATAATTTCATTCTACTGCTTCCGGTGTTTCACAACAATTTATTGATTTTAAAATAAATTACTATCACCTTCGTTGATGCACATGACCATTATTATTTATTTGAACATAAAGAAAACTTATTTTGCAAAATTAACATGCAGTAGAACCTGTGCAAACCACTACAAAGCCGAAAACTTGTCCTACCAAGAATATTTTCATAGTCCTTGTTCTACACGAATCTAATACTTAAGCCGGAACCTATTTGAAAGGAAATATTTATTCGGTCCCTAAGGAGTCTAACTTATACAGGCTTTATTGTAATAATTGTGAATTGAATTCAAAATCGAGGAAAACGGATAAAAATAGAAATAGAATTGGCGTATTAAATTAGACAGATCGAAATTAAAAATAAATTTGTTCGAAAACATTTGCATTTTTTTGCAACAACATTGCATTTTGAAAAGAAAACTACCCTCTGAGCAGCAACCCCTAATAAGATTGTTGTCCCAAAACAGAGACCAGAGTCCATCGCAATCTGGAGAAAACCTCTCCAGTTTGTTTAGTCACGATGTTAATAGGTCTATAGGTTAATAGGGTATCTCTCGATTTGAGGGAAGGCTGAACCCTGAATTCTGAAATAAAAGGGTAACTTGAGGAAACTCAAAAAAATGCAAATAATATAAAGTACTTTAATTAACAATAGAATTTGAGAACTGCTATGATAATTCCAATAGTTGCAATGTATCGACTGTGCAAAAATATACACACAGTAGTAAATGATAAATACGGTACCACAATCAAAAAGTGTACCCTCCTCAAATTAAACAAGTATCCAAAATAAATTAGTAACCGTTAAGGGTTGCCCAAAATTGATACACAAAATCCAAATTGACACATCGGTTTGCACGAATTGGAAAAGATAAAATTTACTTACATAAGCGCTTTGGTAAGTTTATAACTTATTACGGTGACCAGGTGCTCACTTCTAATCGCTTTCCAACGTGTGGCTTCAAAAGATGAAAATCGAGAACACTACTTTTTAATTTTACACAGGAGACACTTGATCGACTTCCGCGATACAAAACATTACTTGCAGATTTGATTTTGGCCTGTGAACCGTGAGAGAAATTGAAGTAAGGATGGTAGTAAGCTCCTAATACTAAGTAATCCCTAATCGTCATCCAAAACAACAACAATGGTTTTTAACTCGAGGTTATGTTGTAAATTAACAACCTAAAACCAACCAAATAGAGTCGAATGCTATTGTACGACTTTCGCACCAAAACTGCGTAGTAGTTTGACGTTGGACCGAAACTTGTCTAACTAAATAATAATTGCCTGCACTTTCAGGCAAAATTTTGTCTGAATTACAATTCAACTGCCTCGAATTGTCCCTCCAGAGTTACTGATATTCCTACGCAAAATTCAGCCAACCGAACTTGTGCATTAAAATGCAAGCCAAATACCTGCAATACAAGACTGCATTAAATAAAATACAGAGCCGCATTTAGGAATATGTTAAATTATGATTTGAAGAGGAATCAAGTAACAAATTAAAAAATTTGTTACAATTTATTTAGAAAAATTATTCAGGATCTGATTATTATTATTATTAAACGGGTTGTGATTCTACACCCACTTGGACTGATGTGTTAGATCCATTGTACCCCGCGTTCTATGTTAAACCCATCAAGTTCGTGTCTTCAACGAAGTTAAAGACATTCAACGAAATTAAAGACATTGCTGATGGGTGCTTGGATTATATCCTCAGTTGTCGGATAAGGACAATCTAGGTGTTTTAGTATTTCTGTAAGACTCCGACGACCCCCATAATGTTGAGATGTCTGTTTAAGCAGCAGTGCCTTGTACAGTCTTACTGTTTTTCTCAGCTGTGGTTTGCTCAACTGGAGAATTTATTATGTCCTTTCTTTCCTGGAGGGACCTCCAATGAACTGCCACGACTGGTTTAGTCTCGGAAGGCCTTCCCAATTTACAGGTTTACATAACCTGTTGTTTTCATAGTAGTTCCTTAATAGTCCGTTTTGCGCTCTGATACGCTATCCCACAAGTTAGTTCTGGACCTACTGGGTGTTTTCCTGCAGCTTCCTTAGCTAGGGAGTCTGGTTTTTCATTGCACATTATGCCAACATATTCCGACACTCACTTCAGCATTAGGATGTTGCATTGTACCAGGCCATTATTGCCTGTAGACAGACAGTTCTTTAAAACTCTTAAGTGTATGTTTACTCCTTTCAAAGCTTTAAATGCAGCCTGGCTGTCGTCTATTAAGAATGCAGATCCGCTTTTATTCAGCTATTATTTCAGCCTATAAAATAGTTGTGTGGTAGTCCAAGGTAATGCTGAGAAATGAAAATATCTCCTGTTCTTTTACCACATATCCCTGCTCCAGTGCTTACTGAAGTTTTAGATCCATCTATATTTCAGATGATGTCATATCGATTCTCCAGCTCCTGTTCGGTGCCCTCCACTTCCCTTTCAGGTATTATAACCCTAAACGGGTTTTGGAAGTTCATTACAGTGCTGGTTATATCTGAATGCATATGCAAAGCTTGTTGTAACTCTTAATGGAATTGAAGATCATGGTATGATATCCCTCTCTGGGAGTTCCCCTTCCTTGTTCGTTTATTATAAGCTCATATGCCGCCATTTGAGCCTCCATTTCCACCACTAAATGTAGTGGGTCAAGCCCCAAAAGTACATCCATGACGAATCTACGTCAATTCCTCGCTGTTACTTCATCCACGACAAATTGACGGTACACCTTGTGAAGGCTACCACACCGATCTTATCTCGGTTAACCGACAATCCTTCTTTGGTTCACCACCGTTTTACAATTTTCAGGGCTTCTTGAATCAATGAAGATATAACCCATCCAAACTTCCCGACTTCCCTTCCCTGAGAACCCATGTGCATGTATGCCGTCTGTTTAAAAGCGCCTACGAGCAAATATAGGAGAACGACAAATATAACCGGGGGAACTTACAAGGAGGCCTTATCAACTCCCCCTCACCGATTTGCACAATTTTTAACACACCTTTAGGCCAATTTTAGTTATACATAAATTTAAAATCTTAGCTCCCCCAATTCAGGCAACTCGGAGAAAATCGATTTTCAAAATCCAATAAATTCGTATTATAAATTAGGTCTAATGAGAACTTTCAAACGCGTAGTTTCATTTGACATAACAACATAACCTCACAGCATTTCGTAATGACATATTAATAATTAATTAATTTAAAGAAATTTTAAAGATACAAACAATCAATTAAACTACGATGAGCAAATTACCCACGGTAAGATAATTAATGTAGTTAAGTTTATGTAGATTCATTTAGATAATTTTTATATAGGTTGAACATTGGCGTTCATTTCAACAACTGTCCATTGCACTTCATTCCGAACATCAAGAATTATCAAATTCTCAACAATATTTGTATAGTAATTAATTGATTATAATATAATTTAATAAATAATTAATAGTAGATATAACAATTTATTACAAGTCTGTTGTAGCTGTACAGAAATACATATTTCGATAAAAATTATTATAATAATTCCTTTGTCGACACCAACGAACAGTAAGTACTAGGTAACTCTAGTTGCACGTAGACTTTAATTTGCATTATGAAGATACGATTTAATTGTGTCGTTTAACACATTGCATGCCACGTCCTACACATGAATGACAATTGTACTGCAGTATTTATTGTCCTGTTCAATGAGAGCAGTGTCATCTTCATATACTGTTGGGCCTTTCATATTTGCTAGGAGGTCGTTGATGTAAACCACACCGATTAATCGCTCTACTAATATTGTAGAAGATGGTGTTTCTACTTATAAAAATAATAACTTCGAATGTGTTTCAGATATTTATTTACACTAAAAATTAACACTTAAAATAAAGAATTAATAATACAGGTTCTATAATAAATCGTATGAGTGGTAAATCGTTAGTCGCTTATGCTCAGCAATCGTACGCTGGACAAAGACTCCTAAGACTACCTTCTTGTTCTTCGTTTTGCATCCCTCAAGATGCAAAACAACCCCACTTATTTATGACTTCACCAATAGGTGACCTATACTTTAGGAGTAGGTTTGTCTTCGTCTTTCCCACAATATGTAACATTGTAAATCGTTTCTAACTTTGTTACTGTTCAGTGCTAACTGCAATGAGAAGATCCATGTTGAAATGGCTGGAATCGGGGAGCAGCTGAAAAAAGTAGTACAATGAGCTTGATTGCCTAATTAATGCATGTGAATTTAACTTACCGTCCACTACTATTAATTATTTATTATATTATACAAATATTGTTGAGAATTTGATAATTCTTGATGTTCGGAATGAAGTGCAATGGACAGTTGTTGAAATGAACGCCAATGTTCAACCTATATAAAAATTATCTAAATGAATCTACATAAACTTAACTACATTAATTATCTTACCGTGGGTAATTTGCTCATCGTAGTTTAATTGATTGTTTGTATCTTTAAAATTTCTTTAAATTAATTAATTATTAATATGTCATTACGAAATGCTGTGAGGTTATGTTATTATGTCAAATGAAACTACGTATTTGAAAGTTCTCATTAGACCTAATTTATAATACGAATTTATTGGATTTTGAAAATCGATTTTCTCCGAGTTGCCTGAATTGGGGGAGCTAAGATTTTAAATTTATGTATAACTAAATATGGCCTAAAGGTGTGTTAAAAATTGTGCAAATCGGTGAGGGGGAGTTGATAAGGCCTCCTTGTTAGTGCATATTTTGTTTCGTGAAATAAAATGTAATTCCTGTAGCAATTCCAATGTTTTAGCTTCGTCGCGTTCGAAAATTCTCACCAAATATCTAAAAAGTTTGATATGTTCATGATTATTGCAAGTGCATTGCTAAAGGCAACCTAAAAATTGTACTGAACTGGGGGGGGGGGGAACTAAACTTATACCGAGAGCCAATAATAATACTCGTAAATTATCTTTATTGATTTTGGCTTCATTTAGCCTCAATTTCGAATGATCTGGAAATTTCTGAGTTTTTAAATTTATTCCTATTGCGTCTAAACTTATATGAATATTATCCTGTTGCAAACTTCCTTGTAAAATATTTCAGTTTCTTTCAAATTGTGTTTAAATGTAATATTTTCGTGTTCATTGTGTTTTTCGCAGCGCGTGCATTGTAAGATCGCGCCATGTAATTTTTTAGGTTTCACTAGAGTTCTTATGTTATTTTCAATAACAAAATTAACTTACTAATTATGACTTATGAGTGTAAGCTGAGAATCTCTAGACTAGACTATCTTGAAATGGGTAAAAAAAAGACTCAAACTCAAAAGAACAAATCAATGTCCCATGCGGTTGCAATGCAACTATTCCTTGTTAGATATAGCGCACGGTAACGAAATGAAGTTGAAATTAATTAATTAAACGGAATTACTATGAAATGAAACAATACAAGGTTTTACAAAAAGACAAAACCTGCAGCATGGAAACTAGTAAATATATATTCGGTTTATACCGCAATACGCAGCTTCCCGGTTCTCAAACGCCAAATCGGCTTTTGGATTTTGTTAGCATTTTACATTTTTTACCTACGACGGCGACGAGGAGCAAGCCCGACGTAGAACCCCAACCTGGAGGACCAAAGAAGAGGCCAGAATAAAGTTCTTACTTCGCTCGGATTCGAACCGGGTATTTAGCGTTCATAGTCAACTCGCGTGACCACTATGCTCCGACCGCCTATACAAACTAGTAAATGCTGCTAACAAAATAGAAATCTGATTGGATTGCTAAAGTACCTGATGGTTTATTGAATAAAATGGTTAATTTATTAAATTTAAAGATCTTTTCGAATAGTTGGAGTATCGGTGCTATTTTATTCAAGGAGACAGACTCGGACAAGTGAATTATAAATTGTTATTTCTGGTACATACTCGAGAAGGATTTATTTTAAAACTTTCAGCTAGAAAACGCAAGGGCTATTTATGAACTGAAATCTTATTAGATGTTTTCTAAATAATTTTTTAGCTTTGAATAAAGTAGGCTTAGTCGGAAGTTCGGACAGGAAATCTCAACAACAGCAATCAGAAGAGTACATTTTCAGTTTCGGATGGTCAAGATAGCAGATGTTATTAGGAATAATTGAAAATTGAGCATTCGGCATTTAAGATCGCAAACTATCGAAATAATTTTAGTATTAAAAATAAAATGTGAAGTACTTTTAGGAAAATTCAATAAGTGAAAAGGGGTGAAATGAATAATTCGTGAATTTTCGGATTATTATGAAAAATATAAATATAGTTTTGATTACCTGATGCCTGACTCATCAAAATAATAATAATCGATACTTCGATTAAGCTACATAATATATTTTAATTCATAAAACGTATTAATATTTAAATTATCAATATTGAAAAAAGCTTTTTTAGAATCTTGTTAAACCTGAAAGAATCCGGAGGATTCTTATCAATATCGACGTATGTCGAATTTTTAAGGTATAAGATATTCATCATCTTGATCAAATATTCCGAACTCCTAATCAAATTTCTTTAAAGAAACCAGGCCATTGCTAACGCATAATGTAGAATATAAATCTTGCATTGAATAAGCTTATTTTTCATATTTTTTTTATTTAATATGTAATTTTACAATTTATCATAATCTGCTGCTTATAAATCATTTAGTTATGTTTTCAAATTTATTTGTAAGAAAATATAAAATTACAAATTTTAGAAGCATTCTCAAAATTTAATAATTCAGCATCAAGTGTTTTTTTGCAAAATAATGCAAACTTTTTTTGTATAAAAGCGTCAGTCCTCCAGTGATGCTTTAACTCCAAAATAGCAGTAACATGTTGTGCTCCAGTGTTTCGGTCAGTAGAAGATGAATGATTGCCTTAATGATTAATATAAAACAATTTGTCAATTTGGACCCTCATATTTGTTACACTCGAGTTAAAATCGAATTGAAAAATTCGGTAATAGATACAATGATGGTGCAAATAAACGTTACAGTTACATTAACAGAATCGTAAATTTTGAATAAATTTCAAACATTTCGGTAAAATTACTGAACCCTTAATAATGACGTATACAGAATAACCCCGAGATCCACAACGCTACATAAATTCAGAGTATATAGCTCTGTAAATCCCCTAGTATTTTTTAAATCTTTCTCTTTTTCCGATCATAATTTATATTAAAAATCCTTTAACCTCGGTTTATTTCCATTATATCGATTTTATTATTCTTATAGAACCGTTTAAACTAATAAACTTATGTTTTTCAGGTTCGTTAGCGTCAATTGATCAATTAGAACTTCTAATGCCGAAATTCGCCACGAGAGGTGGAGATGCAATTTTAAAATGTGACCACAGTGTGCCCCTAGAACAGTTGCATAAAGTTGAATGGAAAAAAGGAGGAATAAAAATTTTTCAATATATAAAAGGTCGAACGCCTCCTTTTCGATATTTTCCTATGGTCGGAGCAGAATTAAACGTAAGTAACTTTCTATTTTATTTCACTATTTGTGCAAAAAAAATATACAGCTGTAATCGTCTTACATTATTTATTTGAAACTTAATTAAAAATGTAAACGTTCCGCTATTTAAGATACAAGCACTGATAAATTATTTAAGAGAACAAAAAATAGAATTAGCTAAAAAAAATTCCTTTTGGTGAAATATAAGGAAAAGCTGTTGCTGTTGAATTATGGAGTATTATTTAATATTGCTCCATTTTAAAAATGTATCTAAAAATAAAATTTGTTCTGAACTTATTAACATTATATTTTTATTAACAAGCAGACTGTGTTTTATAAAAGTTTTAATTCATAAAGCTTATAAAATATTAAAAATTTTCCAAGCTATGTCACATATTTTCCTGAACCAATTATTCCCGAAATGTTATTGAGATGCGTTGGTTTAACAATTTTGTTCATTTTGTTTTACTTTTTTGTTTCATTTTCGTGTCAAATTTTTTTCCTGTCAGACCCGTGAAAATCTAACATCCGTTGAGGAATCTGTGTCATCCCACATTTTCCTGTGAATGCTTATTTATTAATTTATATGTAGTGTATTATAGTCACACCTCTCATTTCTGTTGTTTCTGTTGAAAAATTTGAATTTCAAATCTCCCTCTCTCATTTTACAAGAATCAAGCACCAAGAAAATACGAATTTGTAATTTTCGAGTAAAGTTTCTACGTTATAAATTAAACCGCGGTAATAACTTTTTCGGTGCTGTGTACGACGAAAAAATTCGATAACCATAATTGTTAAACTTGTTAAATTGAAGCATTTTGCTATTCTCTAAATATTGTTAAAGTAACAAGTAACCTGGAAACAATTTTTACTATTCTGGACTACTCTTATAAGAAATCTGGCTTAAAGTAATCGCATGTATGAGATAATCTAAATATATGAAGTGAAGAGTCCTCTCTCACTGCATTGAGTACTGACTCATCCAAAATAAGGATTAGTTTATAAAGCTTCAATTGCTTGTTCTGTACAGTATGTACATCCGGACATTATCTGATGCCGAAGACTAAACAACTATGGTCTACACGTATGATCGCATTTTACTGAATGAGGCCAAAGACCGAACAAGTACTACATGATCATACACTAAACTAAATGACTAAATGCGGCCAAAAGCAGACTGTGCTAGCTAATAAGCCTTTACATTGAAAAATAAACTCTTAACCTAGTAATCAGATAATGCAATTTTCCACTGGAAATGATGGCTATAAGAATGGCCCTTTGCCAATTTGTGGATTCTAAAATTAAATTTTCCTGTTATAAAATTTTGTTCATATATTTTAATATAATTATTGTTTACGCTCAAATCAGGCTTTTGTTTTCGCTTAACAATCTTGTTTCTCATATTTACAAAAGAAATGAAAAAGTTATTTTTATTATCTAAAAATTTACATTAAAATTTAAAATTCAGAGGTACAAAATAATTAGTTCACGAAATTTAAATATCGATTTGGTTACTTTTAATCGACGTTTCTTGCACTTCTGGCAGTTTGTCGCTAGTTACAAAGTTTTGGTTACGGCTAATAATTAGTATTTGCAATATAGGGTTTGAGGTGTCAATCAGAAATTTGTTAATTTAGTGAATTTAAACTATTCTTTCTGACAATTATGGTATTAGACATGAAAATCGATTAGTAGAAAAAAAATAGGCTACCACCAACGAATTTTCATTGATTTATCGAAACTATGAGATATCCAACTTCGAGATATCAAAGTTTGACTGTGTTTTATATTACTGTTGAAAAGTTTGAGCAATAAGAAAAGTGAATGTTTAAAAAGTAGTTTATTTAATGTGTAAGGATGCCGACAAGAGGGCGAAAATAAAATATTAGGTTGAAAATTCAAGAAGATTTAAAATATGTACATTAATTTGTAAAGAAAACTTTGTAACTTTGATTAGTGCGGAGGTCAGGCTATGGATTTCTGAAAAAGATCGGTAGCTTAGGGAAACACAAAAAACGCAAATAATAAACAAATGCTTTAATTGACACACAGAATTTGAGAGCTGCTATCACAGTTACAATAATTGCAATGTATAGTATTACTGTGGTAAACAGACACACAGTAGCAATAAATGATTACGGTGTTATAATCAAAAAATGCACCCAATTCAAATTTACAAGCACCAAGACACACAGCGACCGCTATGGATTACCAGTAATTAAAATACAAAAGCAAAAAATGCACATCGGTCAGACGAGTAAGAAAGAACTAATTTTACTTACATAAAACGTTCTTGTAAGTTTACAACTTATCTGGTGACAAACGTCTCCTTCCACTCGACGGCTGGCTTAAAAGATGGAAATCTGTAACTTGTCAATTTACACAGGAAAACATATGATTGGCATTCGCGACAAAACACTGCTTGCAGATTTGTATCTGGAACTTGAGAGAGATATAGTTGGAGATGTTATGCAACGCTGAACTATCCAGATGACAAAGGAATTTCCCGAGTGATCATCCCAAAACAATAACAATAAGACGTTACCAACTGGAGGAAATCCAAAATGGTTCCACAACTTGCGCACCAAAAATTTCGTAGTAGGTTGCGCATTAAAAGCCATAATGTTTACAAATAAGAGCCAAAACCATCATACGACAACTATACTAATGTTTCATACGATAAGGCACAAATAAATACTTGTGTTGGACCAAAAAATACTTGTCCACGTTTGCAAGACTGAATGTATTCATACGCCAGAACCCGCATTCCATTGCAAGCCAAATGTTTGCAATATAAAATTAAAAATCTGCATAGACCATACTTAATAAATATTGAAATTAAAGAGAAAGTAAATAGTACCACCTAACGAAGTGCAACAATTCGTTACAGCAGCCCTCGGTGCTATTTATAGACACGCCTCTGATTATGTCGTTCAGTCTAGAAGAGACCACATCTGTTCTATGGTGACCATATAGAAATGATGATATGTGGAATATCCATTCTTGTGAGATTAGGCAATTGTGTGAGAAGGGGAAAACGAGAGAGTTTAATGAGATATTTAAATGCCAAAGATTAGTAGCGATCGGTCGGCACATAAACTTTCTTTTTAGTGTTCGGACCTTAACAATGATAGGACATATTATGTACACTATGTTGTTGTGGGTTTCTTAATATTCATAAATACTATACAGAGCATTACCAAAACATTGTAATATATCTATGCTTGTAATTCCTCTAGTGAAACCGAAAACCGAACAATTATTACCAGGCCCGAACTGGCTCCTTTGGGGCCCTCGGCTAGAGACTAAGGAGGGCCCCCTTAACGAGAGAGGAGATTTTTGAAAATCATATTTTCCGCTATTTTGACACTAGAGTATATAAAAAATACAAACCAATTTTACTCCAAATATAAACCACTTTTTTGAGACTCTTTCGGGGCCCCCTTAGGTCTGGGGCCCTCGGCGATCGCCGACTAGCCGACCTAGCCAGTCCGGGCCTGATTATTACTTACACGTATGGCCACGTGTAAAAACCCACCCCGCGCTGGAGAAGATAAACAGAATCCTTAGACCATTTAAATAATTTAAATGTCTATAAATTATTTATAGACACACTCCTCTCTATGTCTCCTTGAATACAAACTGAAGCAAACGTGTGAGACGTCACTGGTGGGATTGTATCGAGCTTGATGTTTATTAGCATTTAACCAAATACTTTAATGCCCGTATTCACAAACGTTCGTAACTGAATTTAACAGTCCGTTAAACGTTACGGACCGTCAAATAGTGATATTTGGTATTCATAAACGATCGTTATGTAAAATCTAACGTTAAATATTAACGAACGTTCGTAACTAAATTTAACCGTTAAATAGTTATAGTTTGGTATTCATAAACGATCGTTATGTAAAATCTACCGTTAAATCAACCATAATAATAACGAGAGCTTTTGGGTCCTAATAAAAATAACGGTTCGTTGAAACACTATCATGTGATGACTTTAGTATGAAAAGTATGGTTCAATCGACGGTTCGATTGCGGTTTCAATGAAATTTGTTTTTACTACAAATTTGTATTATCACTAGCAGTTGATGAGCTTACTAAAAATATCCAAAAGACGGCTTTGACTGCCACCCCCAAAAACAACGCGACTCATGAAGTAGAAACAATCCCACTTACAATTCAGCAAAAGATCTCCGAAAAGAGAAAACTAAAAAAGGAATGGCAACAAATGCGAACGACAGCTAACAAATCTAAATTGAACAAGTCGTCTAAAGAATTGAAGGACATGCTAGCTGAAATAAAAAATCAGAGAATCCAAGGTTACTTAGAGAGCCTATCACCAACGGAGGCCACAGATTACTCTCTCTGGAGAGCAACCAGAAAGCTTAAAAGGCCACAAGCACAGAATCCACCAATTAAAGATAGTAATGGGAAATGGGCAAGAAGTGACAAGGAGAAAGGAGAAGTATTTGCCAAGCATTTAGAAAAAGTATTCCAGCCGTACCCTACAATGTCTACACCAGCAGAAGATAGAGAAGTGACAAAATATCTTGAGACTCCCTTCCAACTGGATTTCCCATAACAAAAATTAAAATTAAAGAAGTTCGCAATGTTATCCGAAAAGAAATCAAAGCTAAAAAGGCGCCTGGCTTTGATTTAATCACAGGAAAAGTGCTTCAAGAACTACCAGAAAAAAAGCTTAAAACTAAGGTACAAAATAAATAATATACAATATTAATTTTTTTTTTTTTTTTTATTTTAACTCCTCGGTTACAGCGATCTATCTACAAGATAATAAGCTTATGTTTTGACAAGATGTGCTTACGCCAGGTAAGCCGCCTATCGAGATGTATTCCGAGGTACTTAACATCCTCAGCTTGTGGAATCAGATGATCATTAATTTTGACGGGTGGGCAGGTGTCTCTTCTCATGGTGAAAGTTACATGCACTGATTTGGATTCATTGGCTTTAATGCGCCACTTTTTGAGCCAATTTTGGATTTCAGTTAAGTTGATCTGTAAGTTTCGAGATGCAATTGCAGGATCATCATGAGAAGAGAGAATCGCAGTGTCATCAGCGAAAGTCGCAACTAATGTAAGTCTTGTTGTTTGCAGATCGTGAGTATACAGTAAGTATAGGACTGGACCCAGAACACTACCCTGGGGTACACCCGCGAGGATATCATGTAGATCGGTATATTCATTTCCATGTTTAACAATGAAACTTCTGTTACTTAGGAAGGATTTTAAAATTTGGTAGAGTTCATGTGGAATCGCTTTCTTTATTTTGTAGAACAGGCCATCGTGCCACACATTATCGAAGGCTTGACTGATGTCAAGGAAGGCCGCTGAACAGTAACGCTTGCCTTCCAAGTCTCTATTAATTTGTTTAGCTATCCGGTGCACCTGCTCAACTGTCCCGTGCTGGTTACGGAATCCAAATTGGTGGTCAGGAATTAGTGTCCGTTGCTTTATTATGGGCATTAGCCGATTTAACAGTAGTTTTTCAAAGACTTTAGATAGTAATGGAAGCAGGCTGATAGGTCTATAAGATTTGACTTCTTCGGATTTTTTACCTGGTTTTAGAATCATTATGATTTGTGCCACCTTCCACTGGTTAGGGACAATATTAATAGAGGAGATTTTGTAAGTTACATTTTGTAAGATTGTGTAAGTTAAGTGTAAAATGAAAATTAAAGTTTCCTCATAGGCATTACAAACAGATATTTCCAGATTGCGATAATTAGCGATTTTTTTTATTTTTATAATTTTTCATAATATTATAATAAAATTTAACTTCATTAGTCCATTTAATTTGGAAATTTTTATCTATCTCATTTTAAAAATGTTTTCATTAGTATTTTATAAATAATGAAAATATTATTTGTAAATATATTACATTACACGCTTTTATTTCATAACAAAAAATGTTGTTGTACCTATAATATAATAATAAACCAGCAGGATTATAAAATTTTCCTACAAAAAGAGCCATATTTGAGTATACGATTCTGAAACAACTTTATTATACATTTATACATTATAAGAATATATTATTTTTATATGGGAAATTATTCGAATTTTCCAAAGCAATAATCTAAATGATTAAGGCTTTAAAAATATTTTAATATTTGTCTCAGTGGTACTGAAAATGTTATAAAAAATATTTATGTGGGTTTTCTTTCGTTGTCTAGGGTTTGACTTAAGAAAAACACACCGGTCAAACAATTTTAACGTTTTAATAAACATAAATATCAATTATTACAGAGCACATAAAATACGTCATACGTCGGGGTCAAGAAACATTACTCGACTGGTGATTCGCGGCTTCTCGTCGTGTAGCTCGGATTTTCTCCCACATCTCGGCCCTCCTGGGATGAATCCGACTCGGATTCATTATCTTCTTGGATGGTGATCCATGGCTTCATGTACTCAGCGCACGTGGTGGTCTTGTGCGGTCCTTCATGTTGGCCTTCTCTCACGACGTCGTAGGTGGCCTTGGGTTTCTTCTTCGTAACCACATAGGGTCCCAAATATTTTTCCTTTAACTTTAGACCCGGTCCAAATTGTGTTCTTTTGATAGCAACTAAGCTACCTACTTCGTACGGATTTGGTGGTCGTCTTCTCAGATTATAACCATGGCGATTTTCGGCCTGAATCTTCTGAATCTGACTCTTCGCTGCTTCTCTCAGGTCGCCTCGTCCTTCTTCAAATTCTTTTTTGGTTTCCTCATCTAGTTCGGATTCTAAAACTTCTTTCATTCGTAGGACTTCTTTATTTTTCATCTTAACTCCCAACATTAATTCGAATGGCGTGGTGTTTATGCTTCGCTGATACGTAGAATTAATCATTCGCTGCAAATGATCTACGTGCTTGTACCATTTGGTTGGGTCATTGCTTGATAACTTTGAAAGAACCGGAATTATTATTGAATTTATTCTTTCAACTTGTCCGTTGGCTCTCGGTAAACCGGTGGTCACTTTGTGGTGTACGATGCCTTCATCCAGACAATAATTCCCGAACTCCCCGGCTGTAAATGCTGTTCCTCGGTCGGAGATGATGCAGCTTGGGTTTCCAAACACCTTTTTCTGGTTTTCCAATCTCTCTACGACTTCTTTGGCGGTTGTGGACTTTGTTGGATATAGCCATACAAACTTGGTAAATGCGTCGACTACTACCAGGATATGTTTGTAATTCTTGTTGGTCGATTCTAACGGCCCCAAATGGTCGATGTGGTAGGTTTGAAGAGGAACGTCACTCTTCGGCAATGGATGTAAGAACCCCTCCATCTTTCCACGCTTCCTGTTAAACAAAATACATTTCACACAGTTGGCAATACATTTATCAATTTTTTGTTTTAATTTTGGTATGAAATACTCGCGATTCACTATTTCTTCCGTCTTTTTTGCACCAAAATGTCCGTTTTCGTGCGCACTTAATATTATATTAGTCTGCATACCGCTAGGAATCACAATTAATTCACGCCCGTCTTTATATTTATACAAAATGTCATGTTTCAAAAAATAGTCCTTGTATTCGCCCGTCTTTAAAACTGTTTTTACACTTTCGATTAATTCGTCTTTTTGCTGCATAGCTTTAATTTGCGCACTTATACTGTTCGTCTCGATTATCATTACGGGATATCTGCTCAATGCATCAACATGTTTCATGCGTTCTCCCGGTCGATGTTCGATTTTATACTCAAATTCTTCTAACATCATTGCCCATCTGGCAACTCTAGTCGTCAAACTCTTCTTGTCCATAGTTTTCTGAAATGCCGAACAATCTGTCACAATCTTAAACTCGAGTCCAAGCAGATACACTCGGAATTTTTCTAACGATCTCACGATTGCTAGTACCTCTAGTTCATAGCTGTGGTATTTCTCTTCAGCTGGGGTAGTCTTTTTACTCATATAGTAAACAGGATGAAGTTTACCATCATTGTCCGATTTTTGAAGCAACACAGATCCGTATCCGTGCTTACTTGCGTCAGTATGCAATTCGGTCTCGACATCTCGTTGGTAAATCTGTAAAACTGGTTCACGACTCAGCAAACGCTTCAAATCTACAAAGGCTTCTTCTTCTCTTAATCCAAATACGAAATCATTTTCCTTCTTCAACAGGTCGCTCAAAGGCTTTGCTATCGTCGCATATGATGGCATAAATTTTCGAAAGTAGCCTGTTAAGCCCAGGAAACTTTGTACTTGTTTGGTTGTCGTTGGCTTCGGAAAATTCTTGACTGCAACTGTCTTAAGTGGGGACGGCTGGATAGTTCCGTTTTCTATTATATGTCCCAGAAATTCTACTCGCTTCTTCAGGAACTGGCACTTTTTCTTCCTTATTTCTAGCCCGTACTCTCTAGCAACATCTAAAACTTGCTTTAAATTTCGGATACCTTCAGCTTCATCTTCCGATGGTATGATTATATCATCGATGTATAAAATAACGATTCCTTTGTTTGTTAACGGCCTAAATATATGGTAGACGAATCTTTGGAATACCGGTGGCGAATTGCACAATCCAAAGGGTACCTTCAGAAACCAGTACTGCCCTCGATGAGTCACGAATGAGGTAAATTTTTGACTCTCTTTATCCACCGTCACGTGAAAAAATCCGTTCTTTAAATCGATGGTGCTAAAAATTTTCGCCTTCTGCAATTCGTCCAGTTGTTCCTCTATCAATGGTAAGGGGAAACGATCTTTTACTATTAATTTGTTGATTCTTCTATAGTCGATGCAAATTCGCGGAGTGCCGTCCTTTTTTTTTGCAACTACCACTTGACTCGCATATTCTGATTCGCACGGCTCTACGACGCCATCTCTTATCCATTCCTCTACTTGGTCGTCAACTATATCTCGATCAGCAAAAGGTAATCGTCTAGGCGTGCTATATATTGGTTCGTCGTCTTTAACTAATATCTTCATTGTCACATTCGTTGATTTGGTCTTTTCTGGTTGATATTCTTTCAACATTTGGTTGATCTCTGTTCGGTCGCGCTTCTCTAATATATGGCTTAAGTCTGGCATTTCCTCTGCTTCTAAATTTGAGATCTGCATCACTAGGTGGTTAATCTCTTCTTTGTGGATCACGACGCCATCTTGATTGATATGCACCTCAGCTTGCCGCAAAATTTCATTTCCCACCACAGCCTCATACTGACTGGCATCATCTGGCACGATATGGAATGTAAGTTCGAACTCTTCGCCATTAACCGTAACTATTTCTGTAAACTGGCCCAACGTCCTAGTAGTTTTGTTGCCCAACCCATTCAAAGTAGTCTTGGACTTTGCAACATCGGGTTTTGATTGGCATCTTTCGATCAACCTCTTTGCTATCAAGTTTACGTCGCTACCGGTGTCAAAAAGGGCTGATGTTTCAATGTCTCTTATTTTCAAATTTATTCTGTTGGTAATCTTGGTCGTCGCTACTGTAACGGTGTTCACTCCTTTGGTTGGACAGCCTGTAGCTATGTGGCCAAACTCGTTACATTTGAAACATCTGGTTCCCTTTTCTTTGGAACGACAGTTCATTGATTTATGGCCTTTACCGCCACAATTATAGCAGCGAATCTGAAGTGCCATTTTCGAAGAATTCGTCGATGGTTCATCTTTGGGTTTCGCTTCAACATGGTCGGCTTTTCTTGTGGTACGCGCTTCATTCTTTGATTGGAATTTTTCGTAAGCTTTTATCTTTTCTTTAAATTCTACAAATGTTACCGCTCCATATAGCGCGATTTTGGCGGCTGTCTCGTCGGTCACTCCATCAATAATATACTGGATTACGGATTCAGTTTCAATTCTAGTTCTACTAGCAATTTCTCTCATCACCAAGACATATTCTTGCATGGATTCATCTTTTTTCTTCTTTCTTGCTATTAGCATCTTATGGATTTCTGCGCTACTGATTTTTTCATCGAATTCTTCTCTCAGCGCTTTCTTGAGCTTTTTCCACGTCGTAACTCCATGTTCGGCTTGCACTAACGACTTTGCTGCACCTCTCAGTGACTTTTTTCCAAATATTAGTTTTTGAAGGTCATTCCACTTCGTCAATAAGGCCAATTCTTCAAAATCGTCAATCCATTTTCTAATGGGATAATCGTCTTTTCCGCTAAAAGGTCTAATTGAGTCCTCTACGTCTCGGAACGTCAACGCAAACGACCTCTCATTTTTTCTCTTACCTCTGTAAACATATTCTTCGTCTTCGTTCTCGTCATCGTCTTCTTCTTCGATTTCGTCTTCCTCATTCTCTTCATCGTCGTTCTCTTCGTCTTTATTTATTTCATCGTCTTCTTTACTCGCTAAGTCGGCGTCGTCTCGTTCAAATTTATTCAGGAACGAACAAATTTTTTCCACCATAACCTCTTCTGGTCCGCTATATTCCAAATTAAGAACTTTACTCATTGCCTTTAAATCAATCGTCTCCAATCGCGAACAAATCTTATTAATTTTGGTGTTCAATCCGTCTTCACTTTCGTCAAATTTAAATCCTGTGAATGATTTTAAGTTTCGTCTAACTCGACGTGCCTGTCCTTCATTTTCAAAAATTACCACATGCAATTCCTTGACGACTCTGAAAGAGCTGTCGCTTATATTTTGACAAATGATTCTATCGTCTTCTAACTTTTCCATTTTTAAAATTTGAGTATAATCTCTCGTCGACAAAATAATGAAACAGTTAAGTGAATCCAATTTGATATTTAATAAAATTTTACGAACGTCTTTCAAAAAATTAATTATTAATATAAATTTCATACGACCTGTAAGTACTGCACTGCTTTTTTACGCCACTAAAGATTAAATAAATTTTTTAAGGTCCTTAATCGCACTAATCACTTAAAATTTAGTATAGTTTTTAATAAAAGTACGATTTCACTGGTTAAGTTTTTAAACCGACGCTTTGTTATGCAAAAATAACCTTTATTGTCTTGATTCGGCGCGAACTCACTAACGCTCGATTTGGGAAAGTAGCCTCTATTGTACTGCATTCAATTCTAGTCTTTATTGTAATAGCGATTACCGTCTTAACTATATTACACTCGTGCACGTAATTTTTTATTTGATGTTTAGCTAATTATTTCGGAGGAGTCCCCAAAATTGTGGGTTTTCTTTCGTTGTCTAGGGTTTGACTTAAGAAAAACACACCGGTCAAACAATTTTAACGTTTTAATAAACATAAATATCAATTATTACAGAGCACATAAAATACGTCATACGTCGGGGTCAAGAAACATTACTCGACTGGTGATTCGCGGCTTCTCGTCGTGTAGCTCGGATTTTCTCCCACATTTATATTCATCATATAATAATGGCGAAATACCTCATAAAACAAACTTTATTAGAAGATATATTGTTAAAAACCACTTTTACTAAAATGAAGTTATCAATAAATGAGTATGCACCTAATAATTAATTCATCCCAATCTAACGAACGTTGGAAGAGGAGGTTCGACAAGCTATTTTGATGGAGATTGGGGTTTTTAGGTTCATTAAAAATTAAATAGTCTGATACGAGGAATTGATATTAATTCAAATATAACCTTAAATTTATGGATTTTCAAATTTCGTTCCATTATAATAACATAAAGACCATAACAGGTAGCGACAAAATTAAATTTTTGGTAATATATTTCCTCAGCGCGCATAAATTCGTTTCGCCTGCATTCTCTTTCGTTTGTAATTTCTCTGAATTCAAATTTGTAAACATCACCTGCAGGAGCTCAGCTGAAGTAATTGGATAAAGGATAAAGGAGTATGTGACTGTTTCTAAAGCTCACTTTGATATACAGTTGGTTGCAATTTCCAATATGAGCAGTTCCTACACATAACAACAGATTGCTTTAATTAACTTTGTTTAACGTCCATCTCGATATGTTATACTTTCCTGTGAATTTTCATTGATTAATTTAAAGTAGGAAAATAGAGGCGCACCTAAATTAATTATAATAGTCTCGAACGGGGTTGAAAGTAATTAATTTCTTGCAAACCAACGCCCAGACGTAATAAAGTGTAGTTATAGGGATAGATGAAGATTTACAATGCAAATGTTAATTTTTAAACTTTTCACCTCAATGTTCCAAACGATAAGTTGAAACTGCAATTTAACAGTGCAAAACATGGAAAATTCATTTGCTTTAATCATGATATTAGTTTTTATATTGCATTATGTAACGTTAAATTATAGCTTCAAAGGTTTAAACGACAGTTTTAGTTTTTATAAATTGGGATTATTATTGTTAAACATGCAAATTTTATTGTTTGCGCGATATTTTTCATTTTTTATCACTCACACCTGCATTATAGAATTTTATTGACGTCACAAGAAAATTTTATATTACATTTTCGACTAAACAATTTCTTCTAGCCAAAGAAGCTTCTTGGCCTTCTTCACTCGCAACCAGCAATCCCACCGGATTACTTTTAGATATGTAAAGAGTGAAAGATATTCCGTACAAGTGGTATGTTTCCAAAAATAAAAGAAAAAGTATGATTCAAATGTAGCATCTGATATATCCCTCAGAGATGTCATAGTCCTACATTTTTAAGCACTTTAACTAAGAAAATTACTCAAAAATCTCTAAAAGAATTAAATTATTTTACACATTTCATTAGAGTTTCTATTTTTTTATTTATAGCGCACACGGAAGAGCCGTTCCAAGTGGTAGAAAGAATGGAAAAATAAAAGTATAAATTAAATTGATTTACGAGAGGTAAAATTGAACAATGCTATTACTTCCATTTGTTCGTTTTTGCAATAAGTACTTCGGATATAATGGATTATTCTAAATACTTATAACAGCAAAAAAATAATTTTGATTTATAGGAGTTTGCTTTAATTCGCAATTTCTCGTTAATTTCATATAAATAATTATCCTTGTAGCGAATCCTGCATTTCTACATTGCATAATTGTCGAATAATAAAATTTATATCTCCAAGTGTCTCACATAAAACTAACATTTATATTGCTAAAACTTATAATTAGATATCCTTTTAAGTACTTGAATTAATTTTAAAGTACTTTGTAACACTTGTTAAAGTTTAATTCAGTTAAATCAAATTAGTATCAACTTTATTGAAAAGCTTTCTCTTCTTTTTTGTAAGTGGAAAACAAATTTAGAAGTTTATCGCTTGGTGATTTTATGTTTAACGTATTCATACGGTTTTTGATATGATCTTGAAAAAACTGTGATATATTGACACGACGCGTTTTCTCTGTCGGCATGACGTAATCAAGAATATGGAAAGTGGAAACAACCAAAAGATAAGGGAAAGCAAATATTTTTTGGTAGATAAGCGTTTCAATTTATCACCTTTCATATGCATCAACAAGATATATTTTATTTTAACTGCTTTTCACCAAATTTGTATGCTTTTGTTTATTAACACCTTTCAGTTTATGTTATCCAAGTAAATTAACACAATCAAAAGTGAGGTTGCATGCAACGAAACAGAGTTCCACTATATTGGAAAATAGTTGGTGTAAGCGTGTCAGAAATTGAGCATTAAATTTCTAAACTGGAAACACCACATTTATTTTAGTGGTTATATTGCACTATTAATACAGAACAACTGTGAAGTCATGCACAGTAAACGACAAATTTGAGACATTAAAATAATTGCTTCAAACAGAAAATGTAACATTATCGGCGGTCTATGCTAAAACGAAGAGCCTTAAGTTTCACTAAACGGCTAAAAGAACATCTAATAATTTATTCCTATTAGAGTCGTACCAAGCAGGATACATTTATGAAGATGTAAACTAATAGTTTAACGTGAGATCCAAACCGCGACATAAAAATCATGTAACCACAGTGGAGCTGCGTTTAACATTAACATTAGATCCCAATTTTCTTCTAAAATTGTAATATTTTTTCTATTTGTTCAGGGAGTTTCTCTAGAACATCTTTAATAATTCGATAAATCATTACCTACTTAATTATATTTCAAGTTAAAGTTTGTACAACTTTAAAGCTTTTAACGCCAGTTGTAAAGTTACCTTTAAATAGATCTTAGAACGAAAGTTTTAGCTTTAAAAGTTCATTGTAAAAAATTCGAAATCGTGAGCTCAATCTGGTTAGAAGTTAAACATTGTACAGAATATAGTTCAAATTATAGCTTTTATCGTCCCAAATCTTAAAACACTAAGCCGCTAGCTTAAACCATTTAGAAATTGTGGTTTGTAATTCCAACACGGCTAACTTTGGTGGCATTCTGATTAGTAGATAGAGAAGTTTAGCCGTTCCAAGTCTATTAATGAAAATCCTAACCTTAAAACTCAAACCGTTTGGAAGTTATGCATTATACAGGTCTGTAGCTAGGCGTTAGCCATGGGGGGATATAATAATAAAATTTATAATAATAATTCTTTAGAATTACTTATGCCATGGGGGGTTGAAAGACGGAAGCTGCCGTAGGAAAACGGATCACTTGGGAAATTCTTTCATCATCTGGATGGTCCAGGGTTACGTAACATCTCCAACACCATCTCTTACTGCTCCAGTTCCAGCTACAGATCTGCAAGCAGTGTTTTAGTGTCGTGAATGTCGATAAAGTGTTTTCCTGTGTAAATTGCAAGTTACAGATTTTCATCTTTTAAGTCGCATGTTGCGCAGCGATTGGACACGGAACATACATAGAGCGCTGGAGTACTGAATCAAGAGTTAGTCTATTAACATCGTGGCGAAAGAAACTGGAGAGGTTATCTCCGGATTGTGACAGACTCTGGTCTCTGTTAAGGTTTAAGGTTAAGGTTAACCCTCTCATTGGGGGGTTCGATTCAGAGGGTATCTTTTGTTACAACTGATGGTTTAGAATTACTTTTTTGACATATAAATATGGACTTTAATCTCTTCAGGGGTAATTTTTTGAATTCTTTCGATATAATTGGAAATATTCTGATCGGCCTAATGAACTTATTGGAAACTTTTACTTGTGGACTAACGGTGACTATAATATTTAATTATAAAATAGTCACAAATCATGAATAATAATTTCCCCTGGAAACTATTTGGTTTGAACTACCTTTCCTTGGAGAGTATCAATCTCAATACTCAGTTTGTTAGACCTTTGGAACCAAAGAAAGCAGCTGCGTTGTAGCAAGACAATGAGCGACAAAAGTTTTCAAAGCTTTACGCCTTTATTTACACAATCGTAAAGGTTTATATACACAATTTTAACTTATTTGTCAATTAATAAAAATTTATGTTACAAATTTTTTGAATAATAGCAAAACTTATATTACAAATTTTATGAATAAGTGCAATAACTTCTATTTGAATAATTCACATTTCCTGCATGTAGTTCAATAAACTCTCCCTTAAGTGCAAATGTACTCACAAATTTAAATTGTGTTAGGATTTTATGATAATTATTATTGTAAATTAAATAATTTGTTATAAAGCAAACAGCAAACACAAAAAAAACAAAAACCAAAAAAATGGAAATACAAAACAACAACGAAACATAATATCCAAAATTTTAAACGGCCAGCACGCTGTACCTGCTCCAGCGTCTCATATTTTTTGGACATGCAACGTACTTTGATTGGTTGTTGTCGTACTTACTTAAAATTATATCGCTTGGGTTCGAATTGCACAGCAATCGAGTTTCCAACTTTGGAGTGCTGCCCGTCCTTGGATGGGCCTTCCAACTATAATATTGTGGTGATATTTTCATCATTTAAGGGTGCCAGCAAACAAATAAGGGAGTAATTTAATTTTATTTGATTTTTGATTCAGTAATCAGTTGATTTGGCTGATATGAGAATAGAATTTGCATCAAATTTACAAAACCATTATTTGTAACAATTTTACACATAAAACAAAACATTTCTGTATTTATTTGTGAGGTACAAAGTTTGTGACACGCCTTGTGTATGATTTTCATTTGAAATTAGCGCCAAAGTCCTAGAAAATGTAAAATGTGAATAACAATTTAGTGCGTACACGATAAACGACGTCATGTTGCCTGTCAGTAGAATCAATTTAGCTAACCAGGATGAAAAAACTCCCACTACATAAAATCCAAAGAATGAAGGCAGTTCCTGGGTGAAACTCAAGCAGGGAACACGTGAAGTTCCTTTGTGAAGACCAAAGCAGGAACACGTGCTTGCCAGTTCTTTGGTGATCTTCAAAGGAAGTACTCATAAAAACTTCTTGTTGATCCGAGGATCAAAGAAGTGAGATTTCGTAGTTTCACTAAAAAGTGAATAATTTGCGAGGATCGAGTTTTCGCGTAGTTACTAATTATTATCCATAATTAGTGAAAAGTTGTGAATTTCAAACGTAATGAGGTATTACCTAATTGAATACCTGCAAATGAAAAGTGATTATAAAATTTTACACGTGGTCCTGAAATTGGAGATTGACTTCAAATTTGGAACATAGCCGGAGTCTGGAACATCTGCTGCTCTCAAGACATAAGAACAGGAGGAGATTACTGACGACTCGACATGTAGTGACACAAAGAAGCAAATGAAAATTTACCAGTTTATAACAAGGTAGAAAATTTGTCCTTTATTTTTAATGAATCCTAATAAGAACAACGATTTGTGTTGTCATTGGATTAGTTAAAAAATTATTGTTAATTTGATTTATAATTTTACACGACACACAAATAATGAGAAATCCAAATTTAGCACCTGAATTTGACAAATTAAATGTAATTTCGGATTTCTTGATTATTACACCCTACACATTTGGTTTAAGACAAATTTATTGCCTTTAGAAAATTGATGCAAAATTTCACAATTCATTTTTTTGGTTTAATAAATTATGTGGTTTTCGAATTACTCTCTTTTTATTTTGTCTGTTGAATCCATCGACTCTGTACAAGAGAAAAACTCTACTCCGGCATAACGTTAGTTTTTGGGGTCTTTTTGGGGTGAGTATTCGTTTAAGGGCGAATATCATTGCAATATATAAAGCCAGAATTCTGATTCACCTGTTTTAATATGTCTGATCTGATAACCTAATTGTTCCAACTTTTTACCAACTTAAAATCACCGCCAGGCCCCTGTGATCGAGCTGCACACCAAGTCAGCTTTAACTGGCATATTTATAAGAAGCCAGGACGCTTATCCACCTGTATTAATCTGTTTCACACGATGGAGTTTCACACCAAGTATGTTTTGACTGGTATACCAATATATAAACACCCAGGATGCTGATCCATCAATAATCTGTCCGACAATCTAATTGATCCAACTTTACCACCATTAATCCGATGATAATCTATCCAGAAAATCGACTTTTACATTTTCAATAAAAAATGTATTAAATTATTATCATCAATTTTGTACATGAAGACGTTTGAATGTGAACAACTAAAATTTTCGGTATTAGTGGACTTTTCTTTCTTAATGAAAATTATTTCTTTCTTAATTATTTTTAATGAAACCCATTAAAAATGAGATCCACCAGTTGAGCTTGGCATATAACACAGTTTGGTTGAAGCTGAACCATATATCGTCCAACGCTAACCGGCGGCACTTTTGGACAAAACTGTGCACAACTCAAAACTCAACTCTTTTCGTTAAAAATCACTAAAAATTACTACCCAGTCGATCATGTATTGTAATTACAATGCCAAATTCCTGCAATATTTCTATTAGATAGCATTAAATACAATGCATGAGCTGTACCTAGGAATATTGAAATGGGAAAGTTATAAGGTAATATGCTTGATAGTTGCTAATTGTTGCGCATGATCTCACGTGAAAACCATAAATCTACTTAATATGATCATATTTTGAACCAATTAGGTATCTATAATGATACTAAGCACAAAAAATATAATATGCGATTATAACAAATTTTGGCTACAAATAATCCACAGTTTTCTAGCTACAATTTTGAAATTCTGAACTTAAATTTTGTATTTAGAAAAGTACAGAATGCAGGGGAGTATCTAGCAACTTTTTCAAGAGGGGCAATTTCATAGATTGAAAAGAAAAATATCGACCCCATCGTCCCCCCCCCCCACCTGGATCCGCCCTGACAGAACGACATCTCTTTCGATAAAATCCTTTAATGGTTTTTGTTAAAATTTTTGTTTATTTACTAGCTGGTGTTTTCAAAAATATTTAAAATTTAGTAAATTTATATGAATTAATATATCTTGGTAGAAAGATTTTCATCCACAAAAGTAACTTGTTTTTATTGTTGTCGTGCCACCTATTGACGACATACTAATCGAAAATCACTCTTAAATAATTTTGAGGCAATCAGCTCTTAAAAGGCCCTATAAAAAGGGTTAAAACATAATATTTGTAACGCTTTGCATGATGATCCTTCATAAATAATTTATTAATGGTCATAATAAAGTAATTTTAATGGAGCAAGTTATTAATGAGTTTTCAATAGAACCAGGAAATATTAAATTTCCGTTTTCTGAACAAGGAAAAAATTTGAAAATGTATTGCTTTATGAATTTGTGCCAGCGAATGCAAACAAAAATTTGAAGTACAAATAATTTTTAACTTCTATTTCACCCCTCTCACATCTCAATAATCTCTAGTTTCCTACTTGCTTTATTTTAATGTTTTGCAGAATTTTAACATGCGGTACTTAAATTTTAAAGTGCATAAAGATAGTTCGCGATGTCCAAAATGTTTAGAAATGTCATCTAGGTTAATATTATGTAAGTTAAATTATAGTAACAAGCTCCACCCCCTTCATCGTCGGTGATTGGTGGTTGTAAAACTTGTAATCAAAAACTTAACTACTTGTTAACTATTATATTATCACCATCAATAATTTTATAGAAATTATATTTAACTATAGAAAAAATTCCTCTCCGCTTACCAGACAACGCTTTCTTAAAATAATAATTGTTGGCAATGTCAGACCTTTTCGATCGCTCCAAGATAATTTACAATTTAACTAAGCAAGTAAAATATGATTTTCCTATAACATTTACATACATAATGAATATAATTAATAGCAAACGTGGTATTGCATACACGAGTATATTAATTGTAAAGCCGGAAATTTTATTAAAAGGGCAGAGCAGAATAGTAATTAAATTGCTTAGAGGAATCTAGTTAATGGAAGGATAATTATATATTACTCTCAGTGTAATATGTGTATTATAAAGGTTTAAACAAAAACCTTTTATTTACAAACGCAAAGTTAACTGTGCAAATAGCAAGACATGTAACTTATTATACACTTTACGCCCATTAAATAATCTTCTTGTTTAACTAGACAATTTAACACTCGTATTAAATCTTCTCCACATTTATATTTATTTTTATTATAAAAAGTATTACTTTCTGTGGTACCTACTATGCATGTATATGAGCATGGAGGTAACATATATTTTTGTCGGGGCCTAACGTACACACAAGAGAATAATTTAGATTTAATTCCCCTACCACATTTTTCTTAATGAATGTTATTTTAACTCAGAATTTTCACTCAAATGTGGTTAATTTATTTTATCATCTTGTAATTAACCTTTTTAAATTGTATATGGATGTTGCTGACACACGAAAAAGGCAATTTAGTTATTAAGTAAATATGAGCAATGTAACTACAGCACATAAACGAAATTAATTTTTGCTTCCAGTATTTTGTATTATGAACAGCACAGTTTTAAAAAACTCAACATGTAAATTTCAATTTGTACATAATAGAACCTATAACTTAACGTGAAATCCAAACCACGACACACATTATAACAGGAGCGACCGAGACCTTCAAATCCGCAGTTCATCTACTAGCTCATTCAAGTTTTTTCTCTGGCAGCAGCTTTTCTTGACCCTTAAGCTGGGTTGACATGGGAAGTGAGCCACGGCCGTGAGCCACGTTTTCATAAAATACGCACCTTGTAAACTGCTGTTTCATGAAATACGAATCGTAATTTCTTGCCACAAACTGATAAAACTGCGTTCGTGGTGAGATCAAACGTGTTTAAAAACAGTTTACACGGTTTTAAGTTTAAGTTTACGCGGAAAGTATTTTACTAAAAGGTGGCTCACGGCCGTGGCTCACATCCCATGTCAACCCAGCTTTATTTTCAGAAATTTCCTATAAATTTATAATAAACTCTTAAACATACATTTTGGACCCCAATGTTTCGATGTCCATAATTGAATGTCTTCAATTTGATCTCGGAAATTATCTTCCTTACTCCAATTTCTTTAAGAACATATTATAGGAACAGGAAAGTTTATCGAAAACAATTGATCCAATACAAGTTATCGAAAAACAATACATCTAAAAAGCAATTGCTCGAAGCAGAAATTTGAGAACGAACAGAAAAGAGCTATAAATTGCAAATAAATTATCGAATTGCAATTTTTTGAAAAACAATTAAACCATACATTTTATGGGTACATACGAGTTTGTGTTAGGCAATTATTCAATTCAATTTACGGATAAACCATTTTACAATCGGAGAACCCTTTAACGCATAAATTTTAGATTAATTTATTTTTCACTAATACTTTTGTACTAAAACAATTCTTTATAACAGTCGGTCCTTCCTGTGCCTATATCACCACCATCCACACATCTAAATGGTGCATGTTATTTTGTGTTATTCTATACCTACTTATGAAATATATACCAGTTTCCACCGTGCAGGAAAACAGACGCAATTAGAACTGCACGTTCGAATCACGCACGACTGACGTGTACTCGTATGAATAAAAAATGTAAAGTTAGTACAAATTTGCAACATGTTGACGGATTCAACGAATTGACTTGCGATTCAGGCTCGAGGTAGACCTTTTACAAAGGCGCTTCAGCTTTTTAAAGTTTATTGTTACTGTTACAACAGTATTCTACTTTCATGCCTTTATAATGTTATGATTTTGTAAAAAGAATAAGATATTGTTTCTTCTCATAGTAAGAAATGGATCGATTTGTCCGTAGCATTTAGTCTTTGAGGTTTCAATCCATTCCAATGCGGCCGTTAGGCCGCACACCTTGGTTAATTTCGCTTAAAAGTCATTTACCGTTCAATATTATTGTGAGATGCAGAATTAACTTTAAAAAACATGATAAATAATAAAGGTTGTAAGCATATAATCACGAAAAATTATATAATTATCAAGAAATGGAATTCAACAATTCGATAAAGTTATTACCGACGTTATATCTTGTTTAATTTCAACTGAATTTATGAAGCTCTTTACTAAGCGTCTCAAACCACTTACCGACGAGATTGCCGTTCTAAAAGCTAAAATAACTAATCAATCCAATGTAATTGCGATTCTAATATTTTCAACAAGCAGTAAGACTGCTTTTGCTACAGATTTGAGAAGATGATCAATTTTAAAAGAAATCTGATGAAAATAACTTCGTAATAGAAAGATTATACTAATAAGAAGACTGCAAAGGTTATTACGTCGGCTATTGTAGTCAAATTATCAATTAATTATTTTAGTTGGTATAATACACCGTGTATTCAAAAAGTTCTAGGACTGATCGCGCACAGACCACACAATACAGGGAAAACATGTATATTTAATATCAGGCTTCTGCATAGTCTTCTCGCAAGTAGATACAACCTTTAGAACAAGTGAAAAGGTCCGTCATAGCTTTCTGGAACGCCTCAACATCAACACTATTCAGCTCCCTTGTCACCGCCTTTTAATCGCCTCGATCGACTCGTACCGCTGGCTCTTCATCTTCAATTTAAGTTTCGAAAACAAAAAATAGTATGGGGAGTACAGATCAGGTGAGTACGGGGGGTGGTCAATACCATAACCAAAAATTCCTGCACAATTATGGACTTGTGCGTCAGTGCATTATCGCGCAAGAGTCTAAATTTTAGACTGTCCAACAATTCTGGTCTCACACGCCGCATTTGTTTCAACAGTCGATTCAAAACATCTTTGTAGTATGGTCCGGTCACAATGGAACCTTGACGAAGAAATTCTTCAACAGTTTTCATCAGTCCGACACGAATGAGGTCGCTCTGCTCTATCATCATCTTCTGTCGGATCTCTTCCCTCTTGAACCTCGAAAACCACTCAAACACTCGTAAACGACTAATTGAATCCTCGCCATACACTTTTTTAATCATTTCGTAAGCTTCTGTGGCCGATTTGCTCAATTTAAAACAAAATGTAATTCTTTGCTCCATTTCTTTCACGATGACAATAGCATGCCAACTCGCTTTATACAAATGAACAGCGACAAGTCAGAACTTGTTATAAATGAATGAAACTTGGTATGGGTATGGTCTAATGTTACTGCTACGTGATGCCGTTTGTCGCACAGAGATAGCGCCACTTGTACTGTCTTACCAACAGTAGTCCTGGAACTTTTTGAATACACCGTGTATAACCAATAAAGTTTCTTCAAATTCCTCACCTTTAGGCGTCAATTAATTATGCTATGAAATTTCCTTTAAAATTAAATTTATATTAGTTCCTTACCAATGCCCGCTCAGAAGTTTGTAACTTTTTAGGGATTTTCTGTTTCCGAGGTAAAATATACCTTTGTCGGTGTCTACGTACACACACGAGAATAATTTAAATTTAATTCCCTTGCCCCTTTTTACCCTTATAAATAATGTTATTTTAACCCAGAATTTTCTCTACAATGTGGTTTTTTTATTAATTGTAATTAACTTTTTTCAAATTGTATATAGATCTAACACAGAGAAAAGATAATTTAGTTTTTCAGTGTTACCACAGTTGACAAAGAAAATTAATTTTTGTTTTAATCATTTTGCATAATAAGCAGCACAGGGAAGTTATTGTGTCTCCTAAAATAACTCAACTTTTTTTTAATTGATAAAATATTGTGTCACTACTCTCTAATCATACATAATAGAAACTGTAAATTAACGTGAAATACGAACCATGTCACAAATAATTCAGGAGCGGCTTAGATTCGAACCAATATTTTTCAAGTCAGCAGTTGATATCCTTTGATCCTTGACCAAATTACATGTACAAATGAGGTTTATGGTTGCGCAAAAAAATTGGTAGAGTGAGAATCTCGTAAATCCATCCATACGCGTTAATTATAATTTTATTCTACTAATTCTAGAAAGACTATAATAACTACCTTTGATATTTAGGGGCTAGCTGGTGCTAGGTTCATAGATTCTGAGCTATACCTTACTTAAAAGCTATGAAAATATCAACATGTCACTACCAAGTTAACGGACTATCGTTACTTTTCTTTTTTCTTCCCGCTAGAACTTTTTTTTAATAGAAATTTAACTCAAATCCCTCTTCTATGTGGGGTCTTAGGGCCGTTCCTCACGGGTCTGTCCGAAAGCAGCAGCGGTACGACAACGACACAATATTTTTTGTTGGAACGATGCTGGACAGCATTGCAAAACTGCATGCTGCAAAGAGGCTACAAACATTGTATTTGTTATTTTATTTAATAACTAGCTAGAAATCCCGTCCACGGACGGCTAGCTATCCAGTGGATCTCTTTTGTAGTGGCTTTTAACGGTCTTAATTTAAAATAAAAGTCATTTCCTAACACTAATCTAAGCTGGACCGGTAGATCTCATTTAACGGGCTTCATTAAAAAAAATAGTTTACTAATACTAACAATTTTAATTGTTTGCGTTCAAATAACGTTCTCACCTTCAGAAAGGATGATGATAATTTAATACATTTATTGAAAATGTAAAAGTTGAATATTAAATTTTCTGGTTGATGATCTACGGATGAACGGAGATAAAGTTGGACCAATAAGGTTGTCGGACAGATTAATATAGCTAGAAGGCTCATCCATGGATGGGCAGCTCGACAAGGTTGGAAACTTGCTTGGTGTGCAACTCGGTACCAGAGGAGGTGTCTTTAAGTTGGGACGACCAACGACAACGACCAATCGTAACTAGTGCGTTGCGTGTACTAAATAAATGACATGTTGGAGGCGGAGGAGGTGCGTGCTGACTTTTTATTTTGAAATACATCTGTAATGTACGCGTGTTCTGGGAAAGGCATCTGAACAACAAACAATTCGATGCCATAGATGCCAACAATGGTGTCATGCCGCTCAAAACTGTCGAGATGCACCAAAGTGTCTTAAGTGTGAGTTGGGGCACTTCACGAAGGAATTCAAAATGCCACCTGGTACCCCAGCTAAATGCGCCAACTGCGGAGAAAGTCACCCGGCAAATAGAGCATCAACTGTTCTGCAGATATGTATTGCAAAACTGACACAAATACGCGAAGGAAAGGAGCAAAGGACAACCACCCGGGTGGGGTGTGTCCCTATTAAAAACAGATTTCTGCTTTTCATTCAGAATAATTGTACTCCTGCACCATTACCAACGACGAACTCATGGACGGCACGTTTTGCTAATTTAATGGAAGTGATCCAAGAACTGAATGCCAACATAAACATGAGTGAGATGCTTAGAGGCTTTAGCAACTATAACAACTTACTAATCGTTGGAAAATTATGATATGTTTACTATCAAATTGCACTACTTAGACCACGCTACTCTAGATTACCTTGCTTGCAGATTGAACTAACTACTAAATTTGTTGTTAAAAAATAAAATTGTTAACAACTGATCTTAAGTTGAAAATGGATGCTTGCAATGCCACATAAACAACAAAAGTTCTTAAAATATCATCATTATAGGCTTCTACTGTTTTCACAATGACTTCTGGAATTTCCTACTGAATAATTTTCAGACAAATATTATTCTAGTGCGTTAGACAGTTGCTAGAGAAGTCAGCCTTGGTGGTAGTAGTTAACACAAGAGAATCTGGTCAAATACATATTTTATTTATACATTTACATCGTTTATATACAAATATTTCGCAGATTTTAAAATTTTAAGTTCATTACATTACCGGACATATTTTTATTGCAAATTTTATGATATTTCTTTTCGGATTTAATTGGCAAAATTAGAAATGATTCATAATACACTTTTTAAGTTCGATAACTTGACTTACCGTAACCAAAATATTTTTGTTTTTGACGAAATGACTCATATTTGCTTTAGTTGTAAGTTCAATGTTTGACCTAAATATTTTATACACTTGCATTTCAGTTATAGTAAATTTAATTAAAAATGCACTTAGAATGTTTAGTTATCGTGAATGATTGCATATAAGTAATTTCCTTCTTAAGAAATTTAAAAATTCAATTTTGTATACAAAATTAAACTTTATATGGTTAAAATTAAAATAATAATTTTTTAATTTTAATAAAATTAAAATAAAATTTTTTTTAATTTTAAGCACCTGCAGAGTTTTTAAATATAAATTTTCGGCAATGACATTTTATTTTTATTTAAATAATTATTATATTGTATTTAAATTATTTTTAAAAATTTATTTTTTCAAATGCGTGCAAATTTTATTCTGTTCAAAAATTCATTTTGAATAAAATCGAGATCTGGTCTTTCCCTGCAGCTTTGTGTTTAAATCATTTAAGTGAGTTAAAATATCAGATGAAACATTTAAGTTAAGATATAATTGATAGCTGTTGAAGTCAGCATAGTCTTTGTTGAGAAATTTACCGTGAAGCTTTTCCAGTTCAACTACAAAACTTTATTACATAGCGGTAAATGGCCATATTTCGATTACATTTCTTCTAGAAATAATTAAAATTTTCTGTAGTTAAAATAAAAATGTCTTTGATTAAAATAGAAATAAATTCAATAAACCTCAAATTTATGTAGTTAAGAATATCTAAAATTAAGTGCCTTAGAAAAGGATTTCTACAAAAAAATGTCTAGTGCATTGAGTGAACCAGAAAAATTTCATTAAAGTGGAGATCACACTAAAATGACAACAAATACCTGATAGTATATCGTGGAATTTGAAGCACGGCACAAATAATTTGCCGGCCAATGGGATTCAATCTTATGAGTCGATGCTGTACACCAACTGCTGTATGGTAGAAAATTGAAAAGAGAGAACATAAAATATGAATACAATAATTTGAACTAATAAGCTGAATAGCGTAGAAGAAGAATAACAAACATTGTCTAAATTCAATTAAATGATTTTATTTGGAATTATGGATTTTTTAATTTAATCTTATTCCAATTCTCCTGTGTATTTAAATAAATACCACTTGTTACTTGCATAGTAAAATGGAGAAAAGTTATTGGCAACTTGTTGAAAAGTTATTTCTTAATTTTGTTTTGAATTAAATCTCGGATGAAAATTACGTTATTCAAATTTCTAAATGATTTTATGGCATTAAAAGTTGCGAATTTATTTATCCTGGGATTACTTAGCTTCAGTATATTAAAACTGCCTGACATGAGGCTTAGACTAATTTTTGGTTATAAATTAAATAGTTTGCATGTTTTCCAAAAAAAAAATTGTCCTTTTAAAAAAACTTTTATTTTATCAGCTACATTTTCGGTTGGAACAAAATCTATTCGTATAAGTAAATATAGGGTGTTTTTTTAGCTGCATGAGAACTTTGAATAGGGATAACAATTGAATCAAGATTGCTATGGAAACAGTTTTTTGACATTTGTGTTTAGCAAGGTTTGGCATTTGATAATGCATAGATTGACCATTGAACAACGCTACCAAATTGGGCTCACAACCAATTGGAAGTGGATCCATTTTTTTACCGTAAAATTTTGTTCAGTGACGAGGCACATTTCTGGTTAAATGGGTATGTGAACAAACAAAATTGCCGTATATGGAGTGAGACCAATCCGGGACATTATCTTGAGACTCCATTGCATCCATTAAAATTGACTGTTTGGTGTGGAATACACGCCAACGGCATCATTGGTCCATATGTCTTTCGAAATGAGGAAGGAGCTACCGTTACGGTGAATGGTGTGAGATATCGACACATGCTCAATACATTTTGTTTCCAAAACTTCAAGAGCTAAACATTGACAACTTATGGTTCCAACAGGATGGTGCTACGTGCCACACAGCCAACGAAACCATCAATTTATTGAAAGGACAATTTGGTGACAACATTATTTCAAAACGTGGTCCTATCAATTGGCCTCCAAGATCGTGTGATTTGACACCTCCAGATTATTTTCTGTGGGGGTATGTTAAATCCATGGTTTATGCTAACAAACCAACAACTCTAGAAGCATTGGAGGCTAATATTCAGCAAGCCATTTATGAAATAAAGCGAGAAATATTGGAAAAAGTGGTCAAAAATTGGACTGAACGGATGCGCTTCGTAACCATTAGTCGTGGTGGTCACATGCCGGAAGTCATGTTCAAATCATAAATGCCATTAACTGTACTTTCATAAAAAAATTATAACCAAAACATTCCGTCAGGTTTTTAATGTTTTATTTCATTTTGAAGTTCTCATGCAGCTAAAAAAACACCCTATAGAAGGAACCCGTATACATAAAGTTTTATTTGGCATCATTACAAATTTCAAATACTTGTACTTCTTTCTTCTACTGCGTTACTTTCTTTCCTTTTTTATATTTTTTATCATCTAATTTTAAAAAGTTAAGTTAAATTATTTAATTGTTAAAAGTAAGGAATAAAATTAAAAAACGAAAAGTAAATCAAGTTAAACTGTACATAAATTAAAAAATGTACACGGTGTTTGATTTTTAGATGCATTTTGGACAAGCGTTTGCAGTAGCAGGTAATATTTGAATTGCAAATACAAGCCCTTATTTGATTACTCGTGTCCTATGTCGTAGAAATTTAATTCAAAGTTAACCAACTTTGTGTTTTGGCTAAAACAGAAGCGACCACAATATAAGCTTTGTTTTAGTACCCCATTTAATTATGAACTTAAAACCGATTATTCTTGAAAACAAAAGAGTACTAAACTTATAAAATAATTTAAAGCTTTCGAATGTTTTGAAACTTAATTTTGCTGTAAAATTGGCTAAACTTTTAAATTCATAAATGGAAAAGGCGTTGCAAACTTTGTTATATTATTGCGTTTTTATAAGCAGTCATTTTTTTAATGTGAAAATTTTAATTTTCAGAAAGAACACAGTAGTGAAAAACAGATTCAATTGTCAAAATTAGATTTTCCTGCCTCTGGTTCGTACTCATGCATTGTTTCTATGGAAACTCCGATATTTAGTAAAGAGACCGAAAGCCATGAACTCACAGTCATAGGTACGTATGTATGCATAATATCACATAATCAAGCAATCTGTTTGTTTCTCTGACTACCTTTAGTTTTCTTCGGTCTGGAAAACCGCAAAGTTTTCTTTCGTCACCTATTATTTTGTATAAAGTTTCAACTGTCTGAATTGTTTGTTAACTTCAGTTGCACCTGTTTATTAAATATTCCTAATTGGCCTAATTAGAACTTTTTTGCAACGACCGCTGAACTTGCGCTCTCCGTTTTTAAATAATATAAAATTTAAAATTATGTCATAAGCAGTTGCGATTGAAAAATCGTTCTTTCCAGTCACACAGCTTCATAAACTAATCTTAACTTTTTCCTTTTGCTTTTTTCATCAGATATCAAACTTGCCGGAGTTGTATAATTTTCTCTAGAGCGATATTAAAATTCAAAAAATGAAAATCAAGAATAATTTGCTTTTACGTTTTACCTCATAGAAGTTTTTGAAAAGCCAATTTGAATAATTGGTTTAATTATTTTTTTAATTGAAATGATTTATAATATAGGCGATCTAGTTATTGACTTTTCATACCCTTCGTATCTAAAAGTTTCGAAAAATTTTTTTTAGAACCACAGGAGAGCGATCCCGTAATTACTTTTAATAAGGAAACGTATGAAATTGGAGAAATTTTGGAAGCAAATTGTACCACAAGTCCCGCACGTCCACCACCACACATTACGTGGCTACTGAATAAAGAACGAGTAAGTGCTTTTTTACCTTTTTTACAAAAATTTACATATTTAATATTTTTGTGTACATTCAAGTGCAAATGAAGTTCAATATTACTTAAAAGTGGTGCAAAATCAATTTGAATTGAAATTTTCTATTCCGATTGAAATTCTCGCATGAAATAATTTTTCAATTTATTGAACTGAAAATTAACGATCATTCTATCGTTTGGTGCAGTAAAATTATTACCGCCACAAATTAACACCTTCAAAATAGGAAATATAACTCAAATGTTTATTTTATATGTTAAAACACCAATAAATATAAAAATTGGATTGGTTTCATGTTTTTTCTTATGTAAAAAATATGGTAATCACTTTTATGTGGAAAGCCGTTTCTCATCTTTTGGGCGTCGAAAGCTTTTGTATATCTATTAATAAGCAAAAATAGCATGAGTCTGTTCTTTAGCATCGTTTGATACCACAAGTCTTAAAATATTTATAAATTTGCCCCGAATCTGCCTTCAGCTTTTGAGTTTGGCAGGAGTTTGTATTTTATTGGAACGTTTCCGGAGTTATCTTCCGCTTTGAGAGACTTCCTGCTTTACATTTTAAGATTTTTGTAAGTTTTTGTAGCTTATTCCTTACACTCCATGTAAAGCTTCTTTTTTAAAATTAAAATCAAATTTAAATTAATACTTAAAATTTTGTTTAATCAAAATCACACAAATACTAAATAAAATTTAAATGAATTATTTATTAGGCAGAGAAAATAGGCGGAAAATTATCTCATAAGAATTATTTTTTAAATTTATAGTTACAAATTAAAAGTAAAATAATTTAATGGATTCTGTTATTTCTTTTTTGAGACGTAGAATAAAATTTAGGTTACCCAAGGGAGTTCTATATAATTCACCACAACTGAAAAACCACCGATAATAAATAGTACAAATGGATACCCCACTTACATTTTTCAAAAGGTGCTTTTTGTCCTTTAAATTTTTTAATTTTGTTTAAATAAATTAAATTTAATTTAAAAACCGGAAACTGTTACCGTTGCTTTAGGAAAAATCTTTACTTCCCTACATAATATAGGTAGTATTCCATCAGAATTTTTGTATAAAACGTGCTACATTTATGTTCTCTATAAGTAGGTGTGTAAAAGACGAAAAGTTCTTTAAAAAAATACTTCAAATATAAACAGATTTTCCAGAAGTGTTTACGAATTTTAGATGTTGGATAAGCTTTAGAGCAGTGCTTCTCAAATATTTTTAAATAAGATATCGAGTTATAAAGAAATAATTACTATCTTGTTAATTTATTATCACGAGTTAATAACTTAATAATTTAAATATTTTTTAAACGTTTTTGCAATTCAATTCTAAGTTACACTATTTGATATTTACAAATATGATCATAATTGAATTTCTTCTTTTTTTCTTCAAAGAACAAATAAATCGGGAACGACAAAACTGGATGTTGAATATTTCAAATGGCCACCTATAATTCAACTTACAATCCCTACACCTACTTCTTCTCTATTCGGCTTCTTTTCTAGAAAAACTATACTCTATTCGGCGGTCTCTATGAGCGCGAGTTCACTATGTAGGCTTACCCGGTTCGAATCCGAGTGAAGTAAGAACTTTATTCTGACCGTCTCCCCTCAGAAGGCAATGGCAAACCACCGAGGGTGATATGGCAAGCGAATCCTTTAATGTTAATCCAGCAGTTATGTGCTGTGATCTAAAAAGTCACCTGGCACCTGATCACTGTGATCATTAGACATTTTGCTGTCCAAGATAATAAAGCTTGAAAGTTCCAGGCACCATATTTGAAATTCAAATTAAATGACGTAAGTAGCGTGGCTTTACAAAAGTAACAAAGAAAATATCAACTGTGAAAATTTATTTAATTTTCCTTAGATTAATCAGGTAGCAGAATATGTAATAACCACGTACATTTTTCATCTTTTCGTGATGATAAAACTAATCATGGGGAAACAAAATAAAAACAACGTCCTGACGTGATAGCTTAAAGACGTCATTTAATTACATGAAAATGTCGTTTCACTATGTCATCATTATTTGTTTGTAATTTCTAGAGGTAAACATTACATTTTCGACGTTAAACTACATCATAGATGCAACGTAACAAATTAATCATAAACATAGAATTTTTCTAGGTAGAAAAATGTTTAAAATCATCAAAATTTTTATTTTTTAATTTTAACCATGGAATATAATTCGAATACGAAATTAGTATATTTTTGTCTTATATTATTTGTAATCAATATCAATATTTGCAACGTAGGATTGATAACAATTTAAATGCAAGTATGTAATTTAATTAAAACTCAAAGTAATATGAATTGCGACTTGCATTCAAAGGAAGATGCCGCGGAAGTATAAAATAACAATTATGCTTAGTTTAAAGTTTTTTAATGACTAAAATATTTTATAACAATTCTAAAGCGTTATAGTACTAAACTTGCATAATTAACATTTATAACCTGGCTTCCCGATATTGTAATATCGCGTTTTATCTTTTATTAATTTCTTTAAGCAGTCGTAATTTTGTTCCTTTTTAAAATTATGTTATTTTAATTGAGAAATTTTTATATTATAAAGTTATACTGCATACACAGTAAAGTTTTTTTAATTCAGTATAATAACGAGGAAGCCGTATTTTATCTTCTTGCTTAATAATTCAAAATATATTATTTACTATGACCCAGTGGCGATAGTAAAATGCAATTTGATTAAATGTTTTGTGCGTGTCTAGAAAATCTTTTAAATACTTGATGCTACGCCTCTGCTTTTGTACTGGATTTGGGAGGTCAAGCATGGTTGGTTGGCACGCTAAAATTATGGAACCGTAGAGTCAAGTTTAATTTTTTATAAATTTTAAAACAATTTAAAGTATTGCAAATTGAAGCTTATTATAGCAAATTTGATAATGTATTATTAAAAAGAATTGGAAAGTGAATATTAATAATAATTATTGAGTGATCCATGATTTCCAGACTAGAAAATTATGTTGTGCTAACTTTCTTGGCGGTGTCAGTCTCAATATCTTGTAGAATAGACTTGGACTACCAAATAAGCTAATTTTTTAAAACAACAGACACGCGATCTGAATCAATACTGATTTCGTTAAAAAAAATGTACACTGTTTATATCATTTACAATTTAAAAATTTATTATAAACACTTGTGGATATGCTGGCAGATGATCTGGTACTTTAAATTAATAAAAAATTATTTTTGAGTTGAAAAAGTTAAAAGGTAAAACATAAAAATTAAACATAATTTAAATAACCAATGTTCAATAATTAATAATAAGTAAATTAACAGTAAACTGAAAAATAAATAATATTAATTAAAATTACAAATACCGTAACATGCTACAACTTGGGACACTATCACAACTTGGGACAGTTTGCACACTATTCAGAAAACTCAATCTGGCAAAGTTGTATCTAGGTTTTTTGATTCAATGTGCGTAATACCTGTTTATTATGCGTATTTCAGAGGTCTTTGATTAAGTCACGTGTGATCATTTGAGAAGAATGCATCGGTGTGTTGAAAAATGTTATTGAAAAATATTACGTAAATTTTATACCTTGGAAAACTTCTGCTGGGGCGGTGTGGCTGTAAATTGTTGTAAGTTCGTATTTGGAATGTTTATAGCAAATGTTATTGTTAATTGAATGGTTTAATTAGAACTTTTATATTTTAAACCCCTTTTTTTATTAATTTGTTTTTTTTTAAAAACTCCCTGCGTTTACAACTTGGGACACCTATCATCTGATGTAAATGTTCTGATGTAAAAGTGTGTTCTTATCAAATAGGAAGATATCAGTTTGTTGACATTAACTTGATTATTTTTAAAGTATTTTAAAACATTTTAAAGGGTTATAAGGATTTTTTACGTAACTTTTAAACGAATACCCGATTTTACATATATCTAAGAAATGCAGATCGTATTAGTGACTTTTTAGATTATGGATACTTTTTTTATATGCTACTATGTGGTTTTTCCCTTTTTTAAAAAGAATATACTTGTTCCATGTTGTGAACGGCTCAAACAATTTGATTTTTTTGAATGTTTCAATAACTGTCCCAAGTTGTAACACCCGTGAGGTAACTTGGGACACCTAGTTTTTTTTTAAAAAAAAGGGCTGAAATATGCAATATTTTCAAAATGTCAGAACGTATCATTACAGTACTCAAAGAGACCGGAAAAATGGCTATCTCCGATAACTGAAGGGAAGACAAAAAGAATGGCACATCGTTGAATGTCAAAAGTGTCCCAAGTTGTAGCATGTTACGGTAATTTAAAGGTGGAACTTATTTCACAACATTACTAACAATAGATTAAGATAAAAACAATTGACAAATCAAACTGTAGTATAATAGACAATTTTAAAATTTTAATGTTATACGCTATTAAATTTTTCATGGACTTGTTTTTCCGTTATAAAATTTACAGATAAATTTTGAAATTATTAGACGCCAAAATCAGAGCTGAAAACTTTATAAATCAATAGTAGTTTCGGCTATAAACAGCCATCAACGGAAAACTAAACAGGAAAAGAAAAATTATTTAAACTTCTATAAAAATTGGTGACAGAAAATGATATAAACGAATCAGCCTCCCAAGTTATCAACCTTTTCCAACAATAGAGTAGTTAAAAGGTTCGGTTGTTATTTTAACAACAATTTATTGTCTATAGAACTCTTGAATCTTTTATCTTGTCTACTAATTTTAAGGGCTTCTAACAAATCCAATTTATATCCCTTTTTGTTTTCGTAAACAATTTTGTAGTATCTTCATGTAATCGCTGTTTATTTAATTTCATATTATGAGAGTATATAAACTTTAGATCTAGGATCTATTTATGTTTTGAGGTTCTAACATTAGCAAGTTTTGGATTGGGACAGTTTGACAAAAGAGTTAGTAAACCTCACTTCTGTCTTTTAAATTTGTTCTATTATTTTCATTAAACCTGTTGATGAGTATAACATTAAAATCTCTCTCGGAATGATAAATAAAAAATTCAGCCAAACCTTTAACTAAATCTTTTTTCAAAATGAGAGGTAGTACACTGTCCGAGTCAACGTTGAACAGTAGGTCCCCTATTATTAAAACACATCACAGCCGTATTTGAAAGAGCGTCATAACAATCAATAATCAAATAATATAATATAAAAACTGAAATGCGTTATTGCTTTAGTGACGTTAAAATATTTCTAGGTTGATGATGGTCTCACAAAAGCATTTTCAAATGGAAGATTACACGGACATGGCCATTTTGAAAGAAAATCAGCCTCAACTACCCAATTGTCCATAGAAGTTTCAGATCTTCATGTAGGAGAAGATGGAGTTTTACGCCTCACTTGTATGTCGACCATACCTGGATACATTAGCAGTAACGAAAACTTCGCCGACATAAAGCAACATTCAGTTATAAGTAAGTAATTCATATTCTCGAAAAGTTTTCGTTTCGTCATGAATAAAACATTCAAAATTTTGTCGGAACTACTTCTCTAACACGTCAATTTAGTTAGAACATCCATGTTGGGTTATCATACCATTTGCACTACATTAGAAGCGGCACATCCAAAAAATATCAAAGAAGCAGGTGCATTTGTAATGTATTTGTCCTACCCTAACTTGGTGCTTGCCATAAACTGTCACAAAATTTAACTTGACGAGCTTACGCCATCGTTTTTTGTTAAGAAATATTTTCTAGGTTATGCTATACGGCGAATTTAAATTTAAAAAAATCGTTTTCTATTTCAGTTGACATTATTATGAAAGAAACTACTCCAGCTGAAGTAATTTTAGAATCCAACTTCAGCCATCGTCTTACATATTCCACATCGTCGTTCTTGGTAATATTATCTACAATATTATGGATTTAGACATTTGAATGTAAGTAAATGTATTAAAGCGTAATAAAATTAGACTAATTTATATTAGGTTTTCATATAGAAAATTGTTTACAAACCTCGATATACAAATATGACTCATTCATTTCCTAATTACTCAAGAAAATATTCTACGAAAATATGTTCATTCTTATCCTCTTATATTATTATTTGTGAGAATTTCCATCTGCAACACAGTGATTACGTGATTAGCTATCAACTATCACAATTGCATATAATTATGGTGAGTTATATTCGTACTTCAGGTTTTGAAATTATTCTATCGAATTCTTTTATCGCTTAAAGTTTTAAGACCAATGGTTTTCTTTCGCTATTATAATATTAGCTTAATGGTGCTGTTAAATTTGATTAAGAATTAAGTTAACTGTGTATATTTTCCTACGGACCGAATCAAAGCTTTGAGGCGCTCGAAGTGAGATTTAAAGATTGCACCTTGTCAATTTTTGTAAGTTAATCGAAAAACGTGTGTGTTTTATATTTTTTTTACGTCCTGCGATCGAGGCACATGTTTCACTCGCCGCACCTTTGAGTCGGTCCCGATTATGCTAATTAAATGAAATTTAGATTTTTACAAGCTTCCGTCACTATTGTGATGAACTGGAAAAATGATGTTACTAAAATCGAAAAGCAATGTTAATAACGCACTTAGAATTGAAATACACTTCTTAAAAATATGGTATAATTCTTCGAACCAGGGTGCTACGTCATCCTGAGCTCCAATAGCGACGCTTACGTATGATGACGTAACACTCCAGTTCGAAAAATTCTACTATATCATTAAAATTAACCATTGTCATTACATTAGCGTTACTAATTTACTCAAAAAACAGTTTTATAATAAATAATCGGAAGCTATAATACATCTATGTGTAAATGAATGATAAGAATGCTGATAGGTTCTTAAATAGGGGAACAAAAAATAATTATTATTGAAAAAGTTGTGATAATAGTTTAAATAATTTTAAGTCCAGGTTAGAGTTAAAATAAATTAAAATGTAAATTATCTTAATAAATCTTAAGAAAGTGAACTCAAAAATGGAGTCAATTTGGCAAAGCCGTAAATTTTTTATTCTTGATTGTTTGTTTGTCCGATATAAAATCTATTACAAATTAAATCGTTTAAGATTAGTATTTTTCTTTTTGGTTTCAAGAAAATTTTAAAACCACGCGTTGGAAAATGAGACTAATGGAATTTTTTGCAATTTTCTAATAGTGGCAATAAAATTAAGCTCATAAGGAATGTACGTTTCGAAATCGGTACAATAAAGCATTACAAAAAATCTCATACATTATAAAGAAAATGAAATAGCTCAACCGAGTATTTATAGTCCTATTAAACAGTAACCTACTTTTTCTATTTTCAAAATTAAATATTATCCTTTTTCTTTTCAAATTTCACCGAGCTAATGTAATGACAATAAATAGCAATTATGTAATTTGCTTTGTTAAGTGTGCAAAAATACAGGAACAAATTTAAATTCAAAGCACGTGGATTAAGCTCTCGGCTCCTGTGGGGCTTTATTGTGTTGTATTTATGATACACAAATTTCTTTTCACAATTTTAAGTGTTTTATTTACATTAAATAAATGTTAACGTATAATTTTGTAATCAACCAAGTGCAGGGTAAAATTATAATATGTTTTACCAAGTAACGCAAAGTAAGCTCTTCATATTTTTTTAACTGTACAATCGAAATGTGAAGCCCCTTACAATTTAATTTATTGATAATACTAAAAAAATGTATAAAATTTTTTAGATGGTTACGTCGAATAGCTGTTTATAAATATTTTAAAAATTTATTGCTGTTTTGTAAATAAAATGAAATTTAAAATGATGATGTTACTTGAAAAATTTATGCATGCTTTGTGTTTTCGTCATGCAATATATCGAATCAAGTTAAGGTTTTAACGCTTCACCAGTATTCCCAATTAATATGTTCATAAATAAATTATTTTTTACAAATCTTATTGTAACTTATCTGAAAATGTACATGATTTGTAAGTTACTTTGATTAAATATTGAACGAATAATGTCACAGAATCGAATTTTATGTTAGTTTCTTTTATAATATTGTACAGCAGTTCCTCACATGTTTTGCATTTTTTAATTACGCGGTATAATTGTTTGCTTAATAATTAATACACTATGTAAAACAATCACATAAACAATCAATTTTATAAGTCTCATTTTGTTTAAATTGGTATCGATCTTTTTTAGCACTAAGCGCAATATAAGCAGTGCAGTTATTGACACATTTATTGGAGCTCAAGTTTATGAAGTAGAAAAGGGATATAAAAATAAATTTTGAATTGATTAAACGAATAATGGCATCATCTTTAGCCTTAACGTAAAAGAAGGGCATCGTCGATTTTTTAAATAAAACTACAGGTCACATTGGCATAAACGTGACGCGCGCCAATAAAAGTTGATATAATTTCAAGCCGACAGTTTCTTGAAAATGTTCTTATGAATCTATTACGTTTTTATAAAGTTAAATAATTAGCATTTCAATAATAATTATATTCAACTTTTCCTCGGTTTTCATTTAAAAACTCTTACGATGCCCTCAAATGGAGGAAGTGGAAAAACTATTTTTGCTCCCAAAATGTATCTATACTAAAATTTAAAAATCGAGGTTTTTCTTTAAATATTATCTACAATACAAAACAAATTTGTATGAGACTTTATTTACATAACAACAAACTCGAATTTCATTTGCGTAATTGACAACCCTCCCACCTATGTCGATGACTACACAAAATTTTCCATTTCTTAGTTATTTACATAATTAGAATTCCAAAGCGTGTCTTTTCATTACATTTTGAAAGATAATTTTAATAAATAATAAATCTAGGTTCTTTAATTAAAAAAAAGTTGTAAAGTATCAAAAATCATTGTAATTATATTATATTAATTTGTTTTGTCATAAATAGAATATATCGACTAATTTTTATCGATTCAAAGTACAGTGATGCCCTAATTAATTTATGTATTAATGTTAACAACTGCATCACTTGCCATAATTTATATATATTTTAGTAGCCTAATAATAATTTATACATATCTAAATGCAAGCAATAAAATCATATGATAATTTTGATCACGATGTTACTATTAATAATTTAAAGTTTATATGTTAATGTGTAAGTTGTTATGTAATTATTAATAATAGCCATTATTGGTCATCAAGGGATTAAATATTCTGAAGGAATGAATATGCAATGTGAAATGCTGAACTAAATATTTAGCACTGTGATAAACTGAAAATTTTAATTCAAATAAATAATAATTTACAAGAAAACTAAAATAATTTTGGAAATTTCCAAAACTTGGAAAAAAAAATAGGTAAAACAGAAAAACTGATACGCAATAAATTTGGGTTTGAAATGAATGAATGGCCGAACAGTTAGCGCTTAAAATCGCTATTTCTGTGGTTGAAATCCACGTTAAACTGTGGGTCCCCTGTGCCTACTGGACATATTATTAAACATACAACGGACATAGGGAGGAAACCCGGAAACTTTGTAAACGATAGAAACCCATGCGATGCAACGTAATTATTGAGATTATTATTCATAACCTTGCAACGAACAAAATAAAAATGGAGAGAAAGTGCGGAACAAGATAATACGATTTCTTCCAAAATATTCACCTTACCCATGGATGATATACTAGAATCGCTAGATTAGGAACAAGTAGATAATAATATATTGAATATTATGAACAGTTAGTAGATCAAATGGCTTCTGGTATCAATAACTCAAATCATGCTTACATATTTAACTAGGCAGTCATTGAAGGTCGATTTCAAGATGAACACACAAAAAAACAAAAATTAAGGACAACACCACCAACTTATTCACATATTACCTAAGCATAGATTTGATAGGAATCTTTTGCCAAATTGAACCATAATAATTCTGAATTATGGAATTGCTATAACATAGTCCTAGGATCAAACCCCCGACAAATATTGTACATCAGAATTATCACGGCCGTGTTTCCTCATAAGATGCTGACAACATCTTTGCGAGCATCAAATATGAAACGTCTGATGTTTGGAACTAATTTACAAGACAGAAGAGTGAGTCTACCAAAACATTAGATCAACGAAATTTTTGTGACAAAATGAAAAGTTGGTAACAGTAAGTTTAGGCCAGAATATGTGGAAAATATTGAAGGTAGCCTATATCCTGAGAGCATCGGGACAGCCTAAAATTGAATAGATGAGTAGAGCTCGGAGTTCAGAAAATTAATTACATCTTTTTTTCATAATAATAATGAGAAACAATTAGTTCTAGCCTTGACGCTTGATCGACACCATCGGGATTGGTTGGCAATTATTGGCAACCAAAAAATAGTTCTAAGGCAGCCTTTAGACTTTTTTTTTACCCTGCGTGAACGTCAGGACCCGACCGAAGCGTTGGAGAGTTGAGCGTCACCAATCTGGACGATTTTTATTATACCTAAGTGATAAAAGGTTCCGGACGGTCGCCGTCATCTTCTAGTTCGTAATTACTATGATTATTCCGTGTTCGGCTTGACGGAGTGGAGATTGGAGTTTAACTTTTCACCCTATGTGAATCTCACAAACCCGAGCGTTACTGACAGATTTAGGCGCCCTGAGATACTATCTCTTGACACATCGACCTCAAAATCGGGATAATCCCGGTTTTCATCAGGGATGTCTGAGATCCCTTTAATATATTCAGACAACAAAGAAGAAGAAAAGAAGACATAACTAGAAATTGAATGAAAAAATTGTAAATTTTGAAAGAGTTCTATATTGGAATAGATCGAGTAATTTAAAATTTTAATTTGTCAATAAAATTAAAATAAGAATTACCCACCGCATTTAAACCTTGTTAAAAAATTGGTCAATGGGGTCAATGAGATATTAGAATTACTTGAAAATGATAAAAAGGAAATAAGAATGCATAATTTTGTTTGGAGTCACAGCGTAACAAGTGGTCTATACTGCCTGGTGCTTTGATGTTGTTGTTGATAATATGCAAAAATATTAACTTTTCAATACTTACAATAAAATGAGGTATACATCAGAGAGGATACTGTCAGTAATTTTCTTTTCTATTCTGTTTTATTACCTTACCCTTACAGCATTCAAACAACCAATGTTTTTTTTTTCTTTGATTTTTCTTTTCAGTCTTTCTAAATATTTGACCCTAATGTTTTAAATTCTTTCGTGGTTTTTCTTTTGCTTTTAGAGGTAATCTTTATTAATATTAATAATTAGAATCATTACCATAAATTTATTTGTATTGAATGGGATTATTTTATTTTTAGTATAGGGCTGATACAGTATTCCGCTGTCTGTAGTTAGTGAAAGGATTAAATTGTAATAATTCATCAGACCTAACAATCAAGGAAGTGATTTACATATGTCTAATAAGTTGAATGATTGTGATGGTCGGCGTTCCGACTGGACTTGATATCCAACTATTAAATTTAGTTGGAAAATTGGCAATTCTCCAATATTGTTAAACGTTCAACAGGTAACTTTTAAATCCTTTAATTATTTGAATTAAACTTTCCTTTATATCTCTCACTATTATAGTAGGTAGTGTAGAAAAATGAGTGATATTGAAAAATATGGTGGGGATAGTATTTATTATAATATTTTCAAAACCTAGATTAAATATTCTGCCATTGCATTTTACAAAGTTTGTAGTACATCCTTTTTTGATTTTTAGACACTTCAAGTTCGTAATTAAATCACTCGAAATTAAACATCAAAGGTTATCAAGTCTCCAAATGAAAATACTTGCTTTGTAATGTAACTGCAAAAGTGCACTTATTATTTTTTAAGAACTTTCACCTTTATATTCCTGCTTCATAATTAAACGCACTTGGCATAATTCAACAGAATTAAAAAACTTTTGATATACAAGGATTTGCTCGACTATTCGAAGCATAAGATCGATTGATACCACTTTAAACAATAAACTAATTTTTAAAATAATTGTGATTTATTTTTATAACCTTAGACAACTTTTTAACTAAATTAAATAAATTAAATAAAAAATCTAATTATATGCATGAAAGAGTTGATGAGTAGCTCTATTTTAACGAGTACGTTAGGTAGTTATATTTTTGTAAAAGAATGGAGAAAACTTGCTAAGAAGTAATTATTTGGGTATTTCTCTAATTAGTAGCTGTTTAGCTTAAAATAAAAAATAAACTGTTAATAGAAAATATTCGCAGGCTATTTAGCCAAAAAATGTCTTCCTTATCGCTACCATGTCTATTATAATATTATAATTATTAAGGGAGCAAATTGTCATTCGAGCTAGTTTATTATACGTAAATTACAATTACGTTTTAGTTTTTCTTCAAATAATTATTGAAATTAGAATTAGATTTGAGAAAAATTACGATATTAAAAAATAACAAATTACATTGTAAATATGAAGGAATGATTGCGAAATATTTAGGCTTTTAATTTACCAATATATTACTTTTAAAAATTTTTAATATGCTATAAGCTCGAAGATATGACAATAAATTGCTTTAACACATTATACATTAAAAACAAAAATTTTGTTGAGGTTTATGTCAAATTTTGTAGTGCGTACTAAAATTATTGTAAACGGCGTGCAGGTCATGTGCTTTTTGTAAATATACTTTACACGTTTACCATTATTTTGTTAGATTTAATTATAATTTTAGTTACTTCATAAATCTAAACAAAATTTTTCAAAAAAAAACAAAAACAAATGACCGATGTAAATATTTATGTAAATTATTGTAATATGTTAAATTCTTATATGTTTATTGACGGATATGTAAAAATAAAAAGTAATTATGTATATCTTTCTTTCTTTCTTCTTTTTCTGTTTTTTCCATTGTCTACCATTTATTTGTTTTACATGTAGAATGAAAATAATAGGGGCTGGACGAGCGGATGCAACGTGCAAGCACAGTCTTGAAGAACGAATGTTAAGGGTAGCTGGTGAACGATGCAATTATGTATTTTGATGAATAAGTTGATCGAACGGTGACCGGCAGCTTAACGAGTAATTATTATATTTATTGATTCCAGTAACGATTTAAATCATATGGGTGAACGGTGCCCCATATGGATTTTACATTTGCAACTATTGTGTGTAAACGATTTATTCGATGTATTGTTTATAGTTTGTAAATAAATATTTTAGTAAATTCATCAGTTTATCATTTAATTAATTCAATTAATTAAATTACATAAATGATTAAAGCTAGTGGAAATATTTAATTCTTATAGAGATGAACGATTTAAGGATAGAATTGTTCATTTCCCCGGTACTTTCAATTTGGTCAAATCAACATCAAAATTAAAATTAAAGTAGAAAAGTGTAATCATGCAATGTTTGGTAGCATTTCAGGATAGCCACACATATAACTGAAAAAGAAAATGAAAGAGTTAAATAAGAGTAAACAAACAATATTACTAGGATTAAGCTTTTTTAAAAGGCGATGCAAGTGTTGAAACAAGGAAAGCTGTTAATCAAGGGAATCAATCTGGTTTAACATCAGTCCACCAAGAAAAATAATAAAAGGCAGCTAAAAATATGTAATTTAGTGAAATTCAATGGAACCCAATTAGAAGAATTTTATTGGTGGAATGCTAAACCAAGAATGGCAATACGGTTTTTAAAGGACTACAAAAAATGGTGATTATGATGTAAACGTAATATTTTAATTAAAATAAAACGATTAGCAGTATTGGTGAGTTTTTCAATCGCTTACTTTTCTAAACTTCTCTAATTCGTTTCAATTTCAGATTTTTAAATTGTTTTTTTTTTTTTTAGAAATTAGTAGGATCTGTGGAAATTTAATCGAAATCACGGAAAATTCAAATAAAAAATATGTTTTTTATTTTATGTACATTTAATTAAAAAAAATCATGATAATATGCTTCCAGTGTATAAATCTGGGGCGTAAATTAATTAATTCAAGTTACAATAATCATCAATTAAGTGAACCTTATAATGCTCCGTCTTTTCTCCAAAAAATCCATCGAATAGGCAAATCTCCATTATGATCCCCAATTTTACGTCTGAAGAAGTTTTAGAATTATATTAAAGATGAAAATTTTATGATTACATGCATAGCTTATTATAAAAATATTTTTACATTATTTTGCCTGATAATTACATTGTTTTGTAAAAATGATTAATATTAATGAGTCAATGAGTCATCCAGTTACTACAGATATATTTTAAAAAATTCTTTGGATTAGTTTTTGGACATATCCAAGAACTTCAGTTATCAAGACACTCGCAATACCTACAAATATTATAATTGAACTGTAGATATACCATTTGTTCTGTTGCTTTTTAGCTTTATAAATGCGTTGTTTCTTGTTTTGTTTTTTTGCTTTTAATACATCCGATTTTGATGGTCGAAAAGTTGTTTTCCTAAATATTACGGGGGATTTATCTATTTCAGAGTTATCGACATTCAAAACTTCTATTGATGGATTGCTAATTACAACTTCATCTGAGTCACTTTCACATACTTCCACAATTCCATAATAATTGTCGCTTAAATCGTCACTTAATTCACTACCACTAGACGAAATTTCGTCAATTTCAGAATTTAATTGATTGTCATAACTTTTTGTTGATGTTGCTGATGATGTGCTTGCTGTTCTTAATAAAATTTTTAATGGAGATGAACTGCTGGTTGATACGTTTTCCTCATTTGATGCAAACTGATTTGCTTTAATAACTACAATATTACGGTTTAAATAATCTGCTGAAACAGGCGGCCTGTTGTTAAAATACTCTTCATCAAAATCACTTTTACTGCTTTCGCTGTTTCCTGATGACTCTAAGAAATCGGCATTCACAATTTCACGAATCTAAAGTTAGGGATTATTATTTTTTAGAACTTCTAAAATGGTAAGCAATTACTTACATTGCTATTAATACGTTCCATATCACCGAATTTCTTCTCTGAGCTAAATATTTACAGTTTTTAAAATTATCATAAAAAATGTTTCAATTAATTCCAAATAACCATGATACCATCGAAATCGTTAGTTTGAATTTTTATCAATGTAATACTCGAATTAAATTTATAATTTTTAAGTTAAAATTTAAAAAAACTGTTTGCCCATACATCTACGAATATATTTTATTACAAAGTTTTCCACATAAAGTTGAAAAATTCGCTAAAACTTAACAATAAGTGATAGTAAGGCCTTACTAATCCCACTTGCAAGTTTTCGAACTATAATATTGATGGACATCAGCTGTTCAGACTTTTCTACAAAAATTTAATATTTTGTTTTACTTTTAAATTTTAAAATACTATAATATTTTATTATCGTTCGGCAATTCATTTAATTTGATTATTTCTATTTTGCAAAATTAATTCTTAGTTCGGTTTCTATTTCATGATACAATTTTCACCGTATTATATTTTAAATTTTTAAAAATGTAAATGTTATCTTAATATGAATATGACTCTTTTAAATTGAATACAACAAACAGTAATTTAATCAGAAGATAATTTATAATAAATAATAATAGGTCAAATAACTAAAATAAAATATGTAATCAAACTAATTATGTATAATATCTACCTAATTAATTTAAGATTTATTTTGCAAGTTAGTAAAGTCCATTCTCCAAAAACTTCACCTCCGGTGCTCTTTTATTTGCAGAATATATTATTAGTTCCCACCAAAATAAAATTCTGACTATGCCACAACCCCCTCTCCCTAAAACGAAAACCTGGCTATGGGCCTGCTAAAAACATTAATAAGAGATTAAAAGTGAATTTGATTACAATCAAGGTCGAGTTCGAGCAAATCAATCTTCTTCTTTCTAGAAGTAATTCTCTAATCTAAACAATTCTCCAAAGTAATTCTCTAAATAATTCTCTTCTAGTAGGCCAAGGCCTGTTATTTCCCAACACATGAGTCGTTTCCTTGGCAGTGTTAAAAACTTTGAGCATATAAATATTTTACATCATCAGGTAGCTTGCTAGACTTGCCTTCAGATGTGCCTGTATCATGGTTTATTATGTTAATGGTGGCAATTCACTAACCCAGGGGACCACCGGCTTAACGTGCCTTCCGAAGTACGGAGACTAGTCATAAGAAAGTTTGACTCTCCCTAGGTTTGAATCCGATGCCCCATATTCGCATCCAACTGCGTTAGCTACAAGGCAATGACCGTCTCTCAAATCAATCAAACTAAGTAATATCACACCAAGAGAGTGAATTACATTATGAAAGATATCTAACGTAAGAGGAAACTAATTCATTCATTATGAACAATAGGTTCTTTATTTTAAGAAGCGACGCTCATATAAACGCTCGCACTCAGGTTCACCCTTAACAGGTTGTGACACCTCCTTCCCCATGAAATTTTTATTGGATGAAACTGGATAATTGATGACGTAAACAGGAATAAGCAATATTCCCTTCAAAATTTTCCAGAAATGTGCAAAGCGTTTATTGCTTATAACTACCTACTAGGTATAAGTTTGAAATATTCGATAGAGTTTAAGTAACATTTGAGAAATCCTAACTTATGATTATGAAGCAAATATTATCTATAAATTATAAAAAATATGGATGTAATATTTTATTAAGTCAAAAATACCTTTAAAATATTATTAATTTCACAATTAATCGATAGTGCACTGCAGTGTGAAGATAAGTACATACTAATATTTTATAATACCTAGTACTGGTTGGTACATTCATATTGTATTACTCATATGTCATCAGTATTGTGCTGATATTTTAACCTTTAATAATAAATTATTAATCTGAATAGTTATCAATACCATAAGAAAGGATACTTTTCAAGGTTTACAAAAGCAAACTTTCAAACAAATGAAATAATAAACACAACAAAACTATTTTATAATCGGGAAAAACCGAGGGGAAAAGTCGCAAAACCAAATGATCTCGTCCGTAAAGGGTTAACAAATTGACGTCGAATTCGAACCACGACACAAATAATTTTATAGCAATTGATGAGAATCGAACCTATGATCTATGAATGCGAAATCTAACTCCCTACAAATTTATCTGTACAATAATGATTATTGTATGCCGTAAGAGGTACAAAAATATTTTAGCCAAGAAAATACCTACCATTTTAACCAAATTGAAACTTAATTTTACTTTATTCTGTAAGAAACCACTTGCATTTATCTATTGTTAAGTACATGACATTTGAACGCAAGGACATTTGGACGCGGTTTCAAGTTCCATTTACTTACTAACGGTATTTTTATAGCGGTGTAATTACACGCAACTCCAAATCCAAAATCTTTAAACCCAATCACTTGAGAAAACTTTTCTAAAGCCAATCACAAATTCAAAAACAACTGCTTTTGTCCACAAACTTCCAACGTCCAAATAATAGATAAAGCCAGCATTTTGTTGTTGGGGATAGCAAAAACTATCACAAAATTGCAGCAGAAACTGATTGATAAATATATTAGGGTTTCGGGACGATATTTTGACACTGTAGTGACTATATCGACACTAATATGCATACCAATCAGGAAAATCAAAAAAGAGCATACAGGTGCTTGAAAGCTTAATCAAAAATTGTTTAAAATATACCAATTATTAATTTATTGTCACGAGTTGTCACAACTAACCAATTTGTATTAAGTATAGACAAGCTAACTCTGGGGACAGTAGAGAGGGATTTCGTCGGTTAGAAAATTGCCCTGAAAGCATTCTTAAACATAAAAGGGGAGTTCGAAAAACGTCCTTTAATTCAATAAAAGATGTTCTTATGAGATAGGGAGCGAACCTATTCGTTGTTGAATGGATAAGCTCTACTCTGAGAAGCACGGAGATTTCTGCTACGCGAGGATGTCCGCAGGGTTCAGTTCTCTCCCCCTCCTATGGTTCCTGGTTGTAGATGGTCTTCTAGGGGAATTGAAACAGAGCAGCATATATGTGCAAGTGTTTGCAGACGATATTGCAATCCTCATCCGCGGGAATTTTGGTGGTGGGAAGGTTGCGACATCATTTATGCAGCAGGCCTAAGGATCGTTGAACGACGGTATACTAAGGAAGGATTGTCGATTAACCCAGACAACCCCTATTACGTTGTCGAAATGGAGGCTCAAGTGGCGGCATACAGGGTAACAATAAATGGTCAAGGAAGAGTAACTCCCAGAGAGGGCTATCATACATGAACTTTAACTCCATCAAGCATTGAACCAACACTAAGAAACTTCCAAAAACCGTTTCAAAAATGAGAGAGGGGGGTCATCAAGCAGGAACCGGGGGCTTGATATCTTTGGTGTCGTCGAAGATGCTACATGTAGAATATGTGAGGAGGCTAAAACTCCGTAACACATACTATGTGTATATCCTGCCGTAAGCGGGGAGATAACTCAAACACCCATCGCCTGTGTTCTCCATTTTGTTGAAGATGCAAAGCTGATGGGTTCGACACCATAAAGATTCTGTTCAAGTGAGTCTAGAACCACAACCTGTTCAATAATAATAATAATAACTTAAGTCACAAAATTGTTGATTTTGGTCGGAGGAATTAAGGAATTAGAAAGAAAATATACGTTTTAGCACAGTAACACATAAACTAAAGTCTTTTTAATTAGCAAAATCTTTATCCATCATAATACAATTTGTATATTATGTAAAATATACTATCAAATATATTTAAATTTATAAAAAGCACAAAAGTAAACAATTTATTTTCATCGATAAACTACCTAATAAATATGTTGAGTTTTAACAAGAATTAATGAGGAAGGAACTGTCCTAATCTACATACCTACATATGTCTTTTGAGCAAAGGTGCTCATTATTCAACCGTTCTTGAACCAACACATCCAACATTCTTGAAAAATTGTTTCAATTGGTTTCAGTTCAAAAATTATCACTTCAATTATTGCCTGAAGTAAAATATTTCGAATATAATATTTTGAATCAATAGATTCACTTTCATTTAGGCCACTATTATTACTTATGGGTGGTTTCAATGAATTGTTCTTCATCGAGTTTAAACTACTTCTGTCACAATCTTTGGATAAATATTTTGACATATTATGTTCTTCTCGAATAACGTTTCTTACTAAATTAGAATCTTTTTTAACAGTCTCCCTAAAATAATCGTTACTTTGTGAGACGTTTTCTTCCTTCTTTCTTCCTTTTATAATTCTTTCGGTTTTATTTGTATTGTTTACTGTTAAGTTAGAATTATCCACTATTCTTTTATCAGTACAGCTGGATAGATCGTTAGAACAAATCTGATCTGGAAGAAAATTGGATTTATATGGAGAAACTTGAACTGCTTTTAATTTATTATTTTTGCTTCTTCTTTTCTTAATTTTATTTGTATCATTTACGATAGAATTCGAATTTTTAACCATTTCCATATTACTGCTACTAGTAGATAGATTATTTGAAGAAACTTCTTCTAACCCAACATTCGGTTTACTTGTAGAAGCTTGGCTAGTTTTTACGTTAGTTTCCCCATTACCCGAAAATTGGTTAGGCTTAATTGTAACAATTTTACAGTTTTTATATTCATTTTGATTAAAAGGTGGCCTTAACTTATAATATTCTTCATCAAAGTCACTTTTACCGCTATCACTTGATTCAGGACTTGTATAATATCCAATACTTCTCAATTGGTTTTTGTCGATATCCATCATGCTTCCAATCTGAAGTAAAAACAAGTATTATTTATTGCAAATACAATATACAAAACTATTAAAATGTTATAATATTTATAATCAGAAAGTGGAAGAAAAATGTTGAATCAGTGCTTCTCAACCTTGTTTCTATTTACGCCCCCCTTTGCCATATAAAATTTTTATTGAGCTCTCATTGTATTTTATATTTTTGTGTTTATATTATTTTTATTCCAATAGATAGAAGTTAAACTAGTTTAAAAATAGAAAACAAAAACTTTCCTTCGATTTCTACTTTTATCCCGTCCCCTAAGTATTTTGCGCTTCCCAAGTTGAGAATCACTGGCCTAAATGTGGTAATAGAAAGTATACTAGTATCAAAATTAAGTACCTACTTAAATAAAAAATATTTGCTTATCTGAGTAATAATAATTATGATATTTAATTTAATATAATACAGGGTGAATGAGAACACCCGTATCGGTAATTTTTTTCAAAAACGGCTAGTCGTAGAGAGTCGGGTTAAAAATATTTATTATAAAAGCCATAATAAAGAATCGAATGGTGATATTATTATTTCTCGGAAAGGTCGGCGTCCCGAGTAGTTTGCTCCAGAAACTCCAGAATTCCATAATTTTAAATGGCACCATAGGTCGAAAATGGTATCGTTAAAAAGATCTTGCAAAAATAAGCAAGTTTTGTAGGAAAAATTATTTTATTACTCCCACCCTTTTTAAGTAATATTCGATTGAATATTATGGGTGAATGCGACCACCCGTATCAGTCATTTTTTTCAAAAACGGTAAGTCGTAGAGAGTTGGGTAAAAAAAAATATTATAAAAGCCATAATAAAGAATCGAATGGTGATATTATTATTTCTGGGAAAGGTCGGCATCCCGAGTAGTTTGCTCCAGAAACTCCAGAACTCCAGAATTTTAAATGGCACCATAGGTCGAAAATGGTATCGTTAAAAAATCTTTAAGAAATAAGCAAGTTTTGTAGGAAAAATTATTTTATTACTCCCTCCCCTTTTCAGTAATATTCGATTGCATATGGGTGAATGAGACTACCATTACTTAAAAGGGGTGGTAGTAATAAAATAATTTTTCCCACAAAACTTGCTTATTTCTTAAAGATATTTTCAACAATACCACTTTCGACCTATAAAATTTAAAATTCTGGAGTTCAGGAGTTTCTGGAGCAAACTACTCGGGATGCCGACCTTTCCCAGAAATAATTATATCACCATTCGATTCTTTATTATGGCTTTTATAATAATTTTTTTTACCCAACTCTCTACGACTTACCGTTTTTGAAAAAAAATGACTGATACGGGTGGTCGCATTCACCCATAATATTCAATCGAATATCACTTAAAAAGGGTGGGAGTAATAAAATAATTTTTCCTACAAAACTTGCTTATTTTTGCAAGATCTTTTTAACGATACCATTTTCGACCTATGGTGCCATTTAAAATTATGGAGTTCTGGAGTTTCTGGAACAATCTACTCGGGACGCCGACCTTTCCAAGAAATAATAATATCACCATTCGATTCTTTATTATGGCTTTTATAATAAATATTTTTAACCCGACTCTCTACGACTAGCCGGTTTTGAAAAAAATGACTGATACGGGTGCTCTCATTCACCCTGTATAATAGAAGAAAAACCTTTTAATTTAATTATTATTTTCGATTTTAATTTTAATAAATACCTATAAGATAAATATATTTATGCCGATATAGAAGATTTATTGTAACAACCGGGGGTGCGTTATTAAAATTAATTATAAAATTTTCTCTTAAAATTTTGATAATAATTTCAGAAAACACAAGAACCTTTTTACTTGGCCTAAATAAAAAGTCACCCCAGAATGTTCTCTTAATTTATTTGGTTTTCCCAAAAATTTCTCGAGTTTTGAGATACTCCTGAATCTTTGGGAATATCGACGAAGGTTCCACGGTAACAAAGGACAGTCTATTTTTAGTTTTTACGCTGCCACCCGACAAAATTCTCTTTGTTAGTTGTCCTGGACCTCTTCGATACTTTTTGGTAGCTCTGGTTTGGTTTCCCAATCTTCACGAAATGACGTAAATATCGCTGGCTAATGTAGGGTGAAAGGTGCCCTGTGCAGTGATTTTGGGAAAACGTAGGAATCGTTAACTTTTGAAAAACTTCCACCTTTATTTTATGGGGTTCTTTTAAATTCAAAATAAAAGAAGTAATATTTCCCAAATATAACAATTTATTAAATTAAACTGAATTATTTACAAAGATTTACAAAATAATTAACTCGAAATTATAATATGACAACACTTTTGCCACAGTATAATCAACAAAATAACTTTTGAAAGTAATAATTGACGAAACATTCAACCAACTACAAATTGTTTCCGTCGCTGAATATCAAATATTCAGATTTCCAAAATAAACATAAAACAGATTAACTTATCAAACCTTACTTTAACGATTAAATAATATTGGCTAAACTTATATGCAGCCAAAACTATCAACAAACGAGGAAACAATCGTCTCGCGATTATCCTTTTACATTAAGTATCAATAACCTGATGAGCGAATCTCACTCCAATCAATTATTATAATATAAAAAAACCCAAATACATTTCCTTAACAACTCGTTAGAAATACAAAAATTTGCGTTCTCAAATTATGATTTCACAAACGCGCACACAAAATAAAATCATTTATCAGTAAACAATAAATTTTACCTTTAGTTGTTTCAGCAAAACCACAAAAACTTAACTTTTTAAGTCGAGAAAATTAATTAAATTATTTAATTTAATTGATTACCACTAACTTATTTATTCAAACAATGGTTTGATAAATAGTTGCAAACAAAATTACTAATTGAGCTTTTGTACTGTACAAAACTCAAAACCCAAATCGCACTTGGAGTCTTCGACTTCAGCTTTGTTTTTCGAAATTTGCTTCCAAAATGGCCAGCAAGTTTCTTAGCAACAGGTGAAGGAGGACTCTCTATTTAATTCACAAAAATTAACCCGCGCACTCGAGTCTACAAATATGTACCCTTATCAAAAAGCGTCTATGATCACTCCCCTGGAGCAACGCAGTTTGATGCAGGTAACGGCCGGACTCTCCCTTATCAGTACAGTTACCCATATTTATAACTTCTGACCCACTTCTCTTTCAAAGTGAATCTTTTTATTTTTTATATTAAAATCCATGTGAGTAAAAGACGTCCTTCCGCAATTAGAGGAAGATACATTTTTTTTCTGCGCGTAGAAATAGCCGACTTAGCAATTCCCACACGCGTCTACTGGTAATTGAAAATTTAATTCCAATTTCTACATTTCTTGACTTTTCCAACTTATTTTTAGATATTTGGAATCGTTATCTCTTAAACGTTACAAATATACAATTCATTTCTCTGTAGGACCAAAATTAAGAAATGACCTAAAATCTTGTCATTGAGACGGGAAGCGTAATCCTTATCTAAACGGAAATGGTCATCAAATTCGCTTCGTATCTCCGCCCGTCGCACACCTGCAATACGTAGGTATATTTTCTACATTACAATGTAGTAATTATACTTTGTTGCAAAGTTAAATTTGAATTTTTTTACTCAAAGTAATTTTGACTCGACCCTGTCGATATTTTTACTTTGAACGAAATTTTACGCTGATTCCAAAGATATAAGAATCGAAAATTTTTTATAAAATGTCAGCTCAATTTGAATTACTATATTTCCATAGGCGTACACAAATTATTTTCTTTTACATCTAAAATTGCATTTTAATTTTTAAATCATTTAAAAATCATAACTAGAAAAATAAACAAACAACCCGAAATTAACCCTTAATTTCCGGGGTGTTACATTATGATAAAAAAAAGGCGTTTTAGTTTAATTTTTTTTTTTTTAATTCCAAAAAACAACTTCGATATCACAAAACAAACTAATGAAATAAGTGAGGGTGAGGGTACAACAAAATTTTGTCTACGGCGCCGGCGCCGCAAAATCAGGCTGTGACGCTACAAAGCTTTACAAAAAAAATATTTTGTATAATGTATTTAAAAGGGGAACGCAATGTAAGTTACCGCAAAAATCCTGCAGAGGCGCTACAATCGAAAATTTGTAATTAAAATATTAATTTTTAATACTCCAAGTAGTGGATAATGCAGTTGGTGTTAGCTGGTGTTAGCATTCCATTTGTTGGTGATTCAGGCTATTGAAGAATAGGTGGCGCGCTATAACGACTCTATTATCAGTAATAAGTAGACGAATGCTTAATCAGCAGGTGCATATTACTAGTTTGTTGATAATATGATCTTTATGACGTTGCAATAACAACTAACGGATGTCTGGTACATTTTAACAAAAATTCTAATTAATTTTTTTTAAATAATACTACCACTTTACAATATTAATTTGATAACAATTTTAAATTGTATATTATATTGTCATAAATTAATCCAGACCACAAACTTTCCAAAATAACAACTTTCTAAAATAAAATATGGACCATTAAAGTTTGCAAAATTCCATCGGCCGGATTAATTTTATACACAATTATACCAAGCCAACCCAGTCGGAAATGTCCTTATGGCCCGTACGGCGGTTATCCTACAACCTTGCAATTTCTATCCAAAATGTACTTCAACGAATCCAATAAATTTCGAAATCGTTCTAAATTTCTTTTTTAAATGCTTTCTAAAAGAAATAGAACACTCTTTTTTTTCACTAACCTTTGCTTTTTATTCATTCGCAAAATTCTTGATACAAGCCAATAATTTATACGCTTAAATTTTCACAGCCGCTCGCGACTTCCCGTCGGCGCGGCGTAAGTCTCCTTTCTTTCTCTCTCTGCCGAAATCTTCCCGCAGAGTTCCACCTAATATAATAACCCGGGCACCTAATACTAAAATTGCAATCTTTCCCACATAATTCAATTATTTGAAAAGAAAACTCTGGTTTTATTAACAATTTGGTTCATGTTCTCCTTAGGTCACGGAAAACAAAAAAAGTTTGAAAAAATATGGTTACAAATAGAAATTTTTGAAACGGTCATTGCCTTGCAGCTAACGCAGTTGGATGCGAATGCGGGGTACCGGGTTCAAACTCGGGGAGTCAAACTTTCTTATGACCAAGTCTCCGTGCTTCGGAGGGCACGTTAAGCCGGCGGTCCCCCTGAGTTGACGAATTGCTACCGTTAACAAAAAACAGGGCTACAGGCACATCTGAATGGTAGGCTAGCAAGCTGCTAACACCCCTCTTTTCCTAAAATTGTCAAACAAAGAGCAATTAAAGAAATATGACGTAGTTCAACTGGGTTGAACCATTGGTTGAACACAACACCCATATGAAAAGTTATCGATCACACATGGGTCGAATTTACAAGGAAGATTGTAAAGAAAATAATTAACAAAGTTTTTAATTAATTAGTTTCTCACACATTAACCTTCGCATAGCATACTTATATTTTAGTTACTTAGATGGCATACTGGGGTCCTGTGGACCCCAACGGTAAAAGGGATTAAATCAAGAGAGAAAATAAAATTTTAAGACTGATTTTTGTAAGAAACACTAAACTAGTGTATTTGTCACTGAAAAGTATAAATAATCCACCTAAAAAAGAAAAACTTTTAATTATATTCGACATTTAGTAAAATATGGCAAATTTCATCAATCAAAAGCAACCTTTTAGTATATAATTTATTTACACAAAAATGAAAAAGAATTTAACCGAAAATTATTTTATACTATAAACTAGACATATGGTTCTATAAAATAAAAAAAAAATCATCATAATGTTATCACAAAAGTCTTATATGACATTTTTAAAATTGCGATTTATTCAATGTAATCATCGCACTCCGCACGTATGTAAATGAAATATAAACTCTTATATTTTGAAATATCTTATTAATTAATTATCTGAAGTTAAAAACTTAGCAATTTAGGTAATATTAATTCACTAAATTATGGTTATCAAAGACCAAAATGACTAAAAAAAATATTTCCATATTAACAAAATAGTTACGTAAATGGCATACTGGGGTCCCACGGACCCCAAGCTCGCTTAAATCATATAAAACTTTAAGGGCATACCACAACTAACAGTAGCATAGTGTGTAAAATGTCGAGAGGGTTATGATGCTAAATTACAAAGGTGTCGATTTGCCAAAAAAAAAAATATTAGAACATTCTACAGGCTTTTTAAGATATCGTGGGGTCCCAGGGACCCCAGTATGCCATGCGAAGGTTAAAACAACGGCGCATATACAGTGACTCCCATAATAACCCGGGCACCTAATAAAATTGTAATCTTTTTCACGTAATTCAATTATTTAAAAAGAAAACAGTGGTCTTAACTTATCATTATCAGAACTACCCCTTTATAAGAGGAATGAGTTGTTTTGATAAAGATTTTTTGAAAAAAATTATTTCTAATATGCCCAAACGTTTGAGTGATGCTATCAAACAAAATGGGTATCCCACAAAATATTAAACAATGTGCCTAATCGGTCAAATTATTAAAACGTTAAAATTTCTATTTGCGACCATATTTTTTCAAACTTTTTTTGTGTTTTCCGTGACCTAAGCTGTTTTCTTTTCAAATAATTGAATTACGTGGAAAAGATTACAATTCCATTAGGTGCCCGGGTTATTATGGGAGTCACTTTTACAGTCAATTGGGGTGGAATTGATCATTATGGGGGTGAGATTGATCACTCTTTATATTTTTAATTTAGCGCCAAAATCAAATTTCTGAGCTCGCTCTTGGAGTTTACTAGTAGTGTACTCACAGTCGATATGAACGAGCTAGATTAGCAACTTTGACGCTAAATTCAAATATATTATACAGATGATTTTTGATAAATCTCACCCCCAGTATGATCAATTCCACCCCAAATGACGGTACTAATAAGTAATAACTCACTCCCCCGGTCTACATTCTACATTGGGCTTGTTAAATTATAGAAATTTGGAAAAATAAAAATAATAATTTTATTTATTTTTGATATTATTTTGGAATTACCATTGTTTCGGCCATCTTGTACAAAATTATTAAAATTAAAATCAATTTAGAAATAAATACTTTTTGTGTTGTAGTACCTACCTACATTATAAAAGATTATAATATAAATGCAGTTATGTTCTTTACAATTATGACGACATTCTGTTACTAGGCGATAATCGCGATATATTTTTGCAACTCTGCAAGTATAGCAAACTGACTTCTCAAGAAGTAGCGTCAGTATTATGTACAATAAAAGTTATAATAAAATTAAACTATAATATAAATTTTACTGTATTTAAAAAATACCCTTTATGGAAAATCGAAAACGTAATAAAAATTTATTAACTATAAAATTATAAGATATTTTTGAAACATCTCATGTGTAGTTTTCATTGCATTTTAAGGGCCAATTTATTCATCTCTTCGTCAAGTACATTATCTAATAGCGTTACGGGTAAGGTAGCTGCAATACCCCAATAGCCACTATTGCATTGTAAATATGGGTTTACGGCTAACACAAATTTAAGAGCCAAATATGTTTTACAAATCAGATTTTAACTTAAAATTTCTAGAATTGTGAGTGTTGTACCTATTTATGAGATATTTAATTTTTGATAAATAATTGATCAAAACGAATCTTTTAGATGACTCCTAGCGATCTGTTTGGGTAGTTGCGTTGTAGATGGTAACAAAGTTACCATTTTTATTTGTAATTAAAATAAATTATAAATTTTTCGTTGAAGCTTCAGCGCCAACACTCGGATACTTGCCACACTTCTCCACCCACGCTTTTCTATTGTAATGGATGGCCCGCCAATTTTATGTAAAAGTTGTTATTTGTATGGAACGTCCTGTCGTTATTATTGACAATTTCTACTTGGTACTAAGTATATTTGTTTCTTTTCATGCTGGTTTGGTATTGAATATCTTAAATTGCATCCACATTGAAAAAAATTATCAATCTGTAATTTCGAAATTTTTTTTATAAATTGAAATTATGAACCCAAAAAAGCTTAATACCAAGAATATTGTTTATAGAATAGTATTATCTCAACGAATTTGCTATATTTTAAATATTAAAGCCGGGCGGTTCCATGTAAAAATAATTAATTGAGAATCATCAGCGCCATCTTTTGAGATTTTTTTAGGCGCTGCCCTTTTAAGTATATACATTTTTATACATACATACCTACCTACATACGGTATACTTTTACTTCGGGATAGCCACTAAAATTTCAACACACAGCACTGTAATAATTTCTTTAATATTATAATTGTTATTAAGCAAACTAATAATAATTTCTATTTTTTACATAGTATATTTGATTAATTATACTACTCTTATGGTCTTATGTTATTTAGTTATTTTATACAAGTCAAACTGTTGCACACCTGAACATTATATGATAACGAAGCCGTTGTTGGAAATAAAACTGCATAAAATTAAGTATAATGCCGGTCCCAGACGATGTTTATTTGAGTACAAGCGTTTTCGCACACCCCAAGAGCAGAGGCGAATCTAGTCGGAAATGCACGAAACGTTGTTATGCTTTTGACAACCTAATATTTCTATGGTTTTGACATGCAGCTTTTGAGTTTTTGACAAGTCGACAAGTGTGCTTTTGTGTGATTATTCGTTTTTGTATTTAAGTGTTGTAAACAAGTGTATAATCTTATTGAATTTTATTATTATAATAATAATGTATATTAATTAATGGTAAGTAAAAATCACGCTACTTTTAATTACTTCTAATAATAATTAATCTATATATTTGTATTAGATGGAAAGTAAAATGGTACCTACAAAGACGTGCCCTGTTTGCAAAAAGGAATTTTCAACGAGACATTTGCAAAGCAATGTACATAACAAAACACCTTTGTCGAAAACTTTCAAGTGCCCCCTGCGATTTTATTGCTGAGAGCAAAGTTGTTATCTTACAGCATTATGGTAATTCGCATGGATTCAATTTGGAACCTACAAATTTAACTTTTACCAACACGGAAGCATTTTATGAATGGAAAGAAAAATTAGAGAGTAGTACCAATGCCCAATTTGTGAACTCAAAAGGAAGTAAAATAAGCAAAACTGGAACATTAATTCATTATGTTTGTCATAGAGATGGTAATTTTGTTTCTAGGAGCAAGAATTTAAAGCATCTTAAAATACAAGGCTCAAATAAAATAAATGCTCATTGTCCAGCTAGAATTGATTGTCGTATAACCGAGAAATGTGTTGAAGTGGATTATGTTGATATTCACATTGGACATGAGATGGATTTAGGTCGCTTGTACATAACAGAGGCAGAGAAAAAGGAAATTGCTAGAAAGTTGGTAGCAAATATACCTTTCCAAGAAATTTTAAACGATATTTGGGATTCAATTACCAACAGTGAACTAAAACGGATTCACTTGTTAACAAGAATGGATTTGTGGAACATTGTTCATTCGTATCATTTAAATCATGAAGCTATTTTACACAAAAATGATTACCTTAGTGTAGATGCTTGGGTGTCACATATGATGTCAAGTTCAAATACGGTGAGGTTCTATAAACCACAAGGTATAGAATCCGAAAAATTTCCCCACCTGAAAAGTGAAGACTTCTTTCTGATCATAATAAATGATGCCCAACTGGAAATTTTACAGAAATATGGGGATAATTGCATCTGTATCGATGGGACTCATGGCTTAAATGCATATGATTTTCAGTTATTCACTGTAATGGTACTCGACGATATGGGACAAGGATTTCCTTGTTAACTCCAGAGATCAGAAGATTGAAGCGCTACAAAACAGTCGATCTAGCGATGCGTTTTAAATGAATAGATATTTATTTACTGTTTTATGTCAATTGTATATTTTTCACCATTAGAACAATTTTGAGTTGTTTAAATTGAAGGCATTCAGTGGAATGATTTCTTATGTCATCTAATTAGTCATATGATTTACTTAATGTTTAAATTTATTAAATAATTAAAAAAAAAACTTCAGCTTTCACGCAAGTAACATGAGGTGTTAATTTTGTAAATAAGTTGGCTATGGCAATAAAATTGTAAATATAAATTTATAATATTTTACCATTATTTGTGTTGTATTTTATATTTTTTATTGTATGTATTATGTTGTTATTAGGTTTGTTCGTTTGTATGAACTAACTTGAACTGGGTTATCTTTCGAGACAAAATACTCCCACCACAAAAGTTAGATAGTGTTCTAACTTGCACTGCCTACTCCTCCTATGGAGGTCGAGCAAGAAATTAATGTTTGGTCATGAACTGAGAAGCCAAACGAAAACAGTACATTGCACTAACTTGAACCGAGCAAGTTAGTTCATACAAACGAACAAACCTATAGTGTCAGTATTCTAAGGCTACGTACAGAGTGGACGCTTTACCAGCTTTGTTTCTCCTCGATTGCATTAATTAATATAAAATAATTAATAATATAATATAAATATAAATTAAACAAAAACTTAACTGAATGTTAAAATATTAGGATTTTAACTTTAAGCAAAGAACACAATACGAGAAATTTTATTTACTAAACACTTTAAAAACGTCTTTTATTCCAAATGATAAAGTAGAACCAGAAAATAGTTTGAAAATCTGACAAAGAATGCAAATATAGGGGGGGTGCAAAAACGTGGAGTTTTTACGAAAAATTTTGCGACTGATGATGGGCAATAACCTTGAAATAAAGATCTTTATATCGCAATAACATTAATTTTTACTTAAAATTTGCTATATTTTTCAACTTTTTCGTAAAAACTCCACGTTTTTGCACCCCCCCCTAGATAAGATTTACTTCTCTAATAATATAATAAGTAATTAATTAATGTAAACGAGGACAAACAGAGCTGGTATTAGGCTGTACGTAGCCTAAGGTCATTTGTTACGACGTCTGCAATAAACAAATTGTAGCTCACATAATTGAATCGTTTGTTGCAAAAAGGAAAGTACCTACTACTACAAATTCAATTTGTCGATATACTCGATTTAAAGTGTCTGCTGTGTGTAAAATTAATCACTAAATTGTATATTTTTTTTCACAATCCTTCAGAAATATGTTTGCTTTATATGAAATGGCAAAAAAAAATACAATTTTGACAACAATAATTTTACACACAACAGACACTTTAAATCGAGTATCTCGACAAATTGAATTTGTAGTAATACTTACCTTTTTGCAACAAACGATTCAATTATAGTGCAGTTTGTTTATATTAAAGATCCTCAAATCAACTTGCTAAATTGTATGTAATAGTAATAGCTTTTAGTTTTAGTTAATTAGTACCTAATAATTAAGTAATAGTTTTATTTTTTTTATTATCCATCTTATGTTGTAATAAAGTGCAATATTATAAATTTAAAATAATGTTAAAATTAGTAATGATTCCTAACAATGTTTATTTTGTTAATATGTTGTTTGTACTTGTATTTTTTTATTTAATAAATTTATAAATATTCACGTAAATGGATTCTTTCACTTTACTAGTTTTACCTGTACAAAGATTGCAAAAAGCTCAACACGACTGTATATTTAATTAATATTTAACTAATTTTTTAAAAATTTTGCTTTGATACTCTTCTAGCAATATTATCTACTACCTAATTGTTTTAGGTTAAGTTTTATTATTTTAATAAAATAATCTAATGTTTTAACTCAGTTTTGAAAATTTTGCATTGGCACAGTTCTCGAAATATTATCTACCGATTTGAAGTCTTAACGCAAGATACAATTTAAAATTACCGCGCTTGTGACAGTTTACAGCTGTGTTCGGCTTTGGCTCTTGGGGTGTGCGAAAACGCTTGTTATTTGAGTAGGGCGAATGTTTGAGTGCAAGGTATAGACCTTATAATAATTAATATAAGACCTTATAATTTATTACAAGATATGATCAAAGAATATTATACTCGCTCGCCGTTAAAAATAGATTTCTATTGGTTTGTTAGAGTTAATGGACATATTCTATTGGTTAACTTTTAATTAGGACCTTTTAGTTAAGTGGACATTAAGGCTTATAATTATTATGAAATCGGCCCTTATGCCCGTATTAATAGTCAAGGATTGATTCGAGATTCAGGATTAAATCTAGATGACTGCAATAGTCGCAATAATCCTAGATTCTAACTTATCCTACCCAATGCCAGAATTGAACCTCAGATCTAAGATTATATTTGTTTGCGCATGCTTTCATCATCACGATTTTGCATCACGATTTCAAATTATAAATCCAAAATAGTCTAATTTGTTTATGCATTTTCGTTTGTACCCAAATAGTTTTTAATTTTAAGTAAAATCAAGCAAAATGGTGACCGACCATTTCGAAGAAATTGTGTTCATTCAAATTGTTACATCTGCTATATCACAGGTTTGTCCCCCTCCCTTTCTAATTTTGAATCCAAAGTAGTCTAAAATCGTTTTTGTGCTTCTTGTTTTCTTGTTTGATGAGATATTTAAGAAAAGCATCACAAACAGACACAAACGAAATGGCGGTCGGGGGTAACGATATTCACCTTGCTATATTATATAAGTCATAATTTTTAAATTCTACTCGCATTTTGAATCTCATTAACTCATATTTTTCTAACTATTGGTTTGGCAACTCTCGTACTGAACCACTCAATTGTAGGTTTTATTATTACTACCATTATAATCTTAATTGCGCATTTTCTTAATTAAAGTTGCTAAAGTTCGACGCCCGGAGCCCAAACGGCGGCGCCCAAATGTCCTGGCGCCCAAACATCCTGCTCCGAGATTGAGAAAAACATACACATCATGTAATTGTAGTTCATGTATTTTCATAAAAAGAAATTTTATGGTCAACAATTTGTGTTGATCAATTTTTCTCAAATTTGCACTGGAAACGAGAACCCGCGGGATACAAAACGTAATCTCTATCTCGGTATCTAATAGAGATAGAAGAAAATTTTTAAGAATAGAAGTTGTAGAAAATTTTATGCTCTATAAAATTTGTTAGATTTTGCTGTAATTTCCTAAGAATTTTTCAAGATATCGGCGCACGCTCAGCAGCGCAAGGTCGAAAACTTGGAGTTTACATCATTTTATAAAACATAGGTATTAAAAAATTGAAACTACCGGAATAATTACGATCGGATGCCCAATGCCCAGTTTAAAGCACTATACCGCTCTTTCAATTTATTCTTAACCTGATTTTGGTGGATTACAGCATTGATATGATAAGTAATATAATATATGATAAGTAAATAAAGATAATAACACAAAACATACGTGTCTTCTTTAAAATTTTATGCTCCACAAAACTGATGATAATAATTTTTCTCCAAATTGCGCTGCAAACGAAATTCTCACGAAAAATCGAACCTATAGTCTGTTTTTTTAAGAAACGAGTAAAAAATTTCTATTCCACGTGGATAACGTGAATGTTAACCAATGAAATTGGTTGAAATTAAATTTCAAGCAAGGTTGTACCCTATTCAAGGTTGAAATTAAATTTCAAGCAATTTCAATGGTTAACATTCAAGTTATCCACGTGGAATAGAAATTTTGTACTCGTTTCTTAAAAAACAGACATAGAACGATTTTTCTAAGTGATTATTTTTATATGGCATAATATAAGGTATAAAAAGTAAATCAAAATTTTAAATGTGAACAATATTTTTTATAATTTATTAGAAAATAATTTCGGAATAATTTTTTTTGCTTTTTTTATATTATAATAATTTTGTGATCAAACAAGTTTTAGTGTACACATTATTATTGTAATAATATTGAATAATAATCACGTTATTCAACTTATACGTTTTTATATTGATAGATAACTGATAAGAAATAATATAAGCTATATCATATGTTTAGATATCTCATTACTAGAGCACGGATTCTAGGCAATTTGCCTTTTTGTCCTTTATTTAGGCAATTCAAAATTATAAAGATAGAAATGCCGTTCAAACGATTTTGAAAATTTTGAACCCTACTTTTATTTGCCTAAATGCCTATTTTCGATGTTACTGACCTAAAATAGATTTTTAATGCCTAAAAAGCCTAAAACAATGATTTACCCCGTTTATGTTACTAAAAGTTAAACAAAAATAGTTTTTTATGTTTTTTAAAATTTGTTTCTCGGTGAAGTCAACATAGACAGAACTTACAGTGGTCGTTGAGTCAGCGCTTCGTATCCATGCGTATTAATAAAACCTTAATAAAACTGTGGAAGTTACTTTAGTCCAAGAGGTGGCAACAGATTTCAGAAATCCTGAATGGCTTTAAGTTAGATAGGTACCCTCTAAACACAGAACACAAAAAATGGCAGAGGTTCTCCAGGTCTGATAGGGGGGGAAGGAGGTAAATTTTTCAAAAACTCAAAAAAATCGTAAATTTATTTGTTAACGTAAAAAACATAGTAACCCCCCCCCCCCAAATTAGAAGCACCATTTGCAAATAGAGGATAAAATTAATAACACCATCATCTATTTAGGAGGGCAAAAAGCTTGCATAAAAATTTGTAAGTATTTTCCATCCATAGTATAGCTCTTATATTATGGTAATTAAAAAATTTTTAACTAATTTTTTTAAATATTATGTTTATAAGTTCCTGTAATGAATAATATATATTGCCTAAAAACCCCCGAAATTCTTAATTATTGCGCCTATTTCAATGATTTTTATAGCCTAAAATTGTGCCTTTTTTAGCATTTTTTACGTCCTAAAATCCGTGCTCTACTCATTACCTTTCTAGATAAATATTATAAAACTCGCCCACACAGCCTACAGTGGAATGAGAATAGTGCACTTCCCCTAACATCCTTTGGTGGGTAAAAGTACAGTGTACTATGAAAGTACTATGAAAGGATATTCCTGTTCCATCTACTAGCCAGAAAACAAACGCGATTAGAAATTTGTCGATATAGCAGAGTTCTGTTTTTAATTTGGATACGACAACACTTCTACAAGTTTAGGTTAGAAGTTTTATGTTAATTTTTTTATTATTTACTTTTTAATCTCAAAATTTTAAACACACAAGTGCCAATAAAGTATTATTGTTGTAAAACCGCCTACCGAATTATTCCAGCAGTATTCAAAATTTGCTATACTAAACAAAGGATAATTTCTTTGTTTCACTTTTACTTAAAAGAAAAAAAAAGGTTAATAAAGTTTATAGATACACAGGTATGACTAATCTTTTTGTTATTTACTACCTTACAGGTAACAAATATTTTTATAGATTTACTCAGTGACGATTGCCTGTTCCATTGCATTAAATCGAAATGCCGATTCAACTAGCAAATGATAATAACGTTCACGAGATTCGTGCAAAAATTGCATATAATGGGGAAGTTTTGATTACATACATCGATCAACAAATATCGTTGGATAGATTATGCAATGAAATGCGTGAAATTTGTAGATTTACACACGATCAGGTCTTCACCATGAAATGGGTTGACGAGGAAGGAGATCCTTGTATAATTTCCACTCAGTTTGAATTGGATGAAGCTATCAGGTTATATGAAGTCAATCGTGATTCGGAATTAACTGTTCATGGTAAGTATTTTTATTTTTGTTACATTTTATAGGTATAGACTTTTCTCATTTTTATTATCTTTTCAAATGGCATTTCTAACAAGTAGTTGCAATATTTATGTTATGCACGAATATTAAAGCATTTATAATACTACAAATGTACATGTAAGGATAAATGCAAACTCTCCAGAGAAAATTACTTTTATTATTCATCGGCGGTGGCACTGCATAAAAATAGTTGCTTTTGTATTGTTATCAGGCCCGCACTGCCTAGGTCGGCGATCGCCGAGGGCCCCAAAGGGGCCTCGAAAAATATGCTTTATACTTGGGGTAAAAGTGGTTTGTATTTTTTATATACCTTGCTAGTGTCAAAATATATTATATTTTATATTATATAAAAAATAGCGGAAAATGTGATTTTCAAAAATCTCCCCTCTTGGTAAGGGGGTCCCTCCTCACACTCTAGCCGAGGGCCCCCAGAGAACCCAGTTGGGGCCTGATTGTTATGTTGTACTTGAAAGATAATCTTGAAGAATAAGCAGTTCATAGTAAAGTAGGAAAGGTCTTGAAGAATTGGGTTCAAAGTTTGTGTTATAGTTGTTGAATTTATAAAACAATTTAATATTGTAATTTTATACAGATTATACCTAATGTGAAATTGAAATTTTTGATTCAGTAAGTAGTACTAAGTATATTTACTTGTTTAAATATTGAAATAATCTTAGATCATATGAGGGTGTGAGTTACAAAACTTGCCTTATCCATATTTTTAATTTTGGCGGAAAATTCGTTTCTTAAAAGTATTGGTAGGTTTGTATCGAGATATAAAATAATTGTGTAACAAAATTAATTTTATCCCATATTTTCAACATAGCAAAGTTGTACAGTACAGCCTCGTTATTCCGGACAAATATAGTTTTGGGTTTGTTCGGATAATCGAGTATTCCGGATTAGCGAGGTATTTTTTTTTACTTATTTTATTGAATAAAAACCGTTAATATGCATTATTGAATTATTTTATTTTATATATACGAGTAGTTTACATTAATAAAACTAAACTAAATAAAATTAACAAATAAAAAGGTAAAAATAAAACTTTCATCAAACAATCATGCTATGATTTTTTTAAAAAACAGTTAATTTTTGATTGAGTTAATTTTTTTTTACTACGAAATCTCGAGCCATATTTTTCATTCTTCTTAATAAGAATAGATCCTGTGATAACAGATTATTTTCCTCAGCCCATTGGATGCATGTTGAAAAAGCTTCTATTGCATCATTATGCTTTATTACTGGAGTGTCCAAATTAAAGTGTGTCCGGATAAGCGAGGCTGTACTATGTTGTTTTCAAAACTCATATTATCCACGTCAACTTTGGTAGCAAAACTCGTTATATCCTTATTTCCAACTAACAAGACTTCCATCCCAAGTTCCAGTGAAGGTAGAAAAGCTGAAGGATGTTAATAAACTGTTAAAAAACATTTTGGAAACAACTGGGAAGAACAGACTAGCAAACCCACAGATTTTAGAATTATTAATGAGAATGTGGCTATTACCTTATTAGTAAGGCTGGGATTATATGCAAATACATATTTTTAACTATTGATATGAGAACGTCGATTTTTTGATATCTTTGCGAATCACATAAATTAGAGTAATTTAAACCAAATTTTTTTAGGCATATTTTGCATATTTTCCACTTTTGGTTCATATTTTAGTAAAGTTAGCATATTAATGCATAAATACTCGTTTTATTTCAACTCGTGAAATTATAATATACCTACGTATGAATATTCTTGAATTTCCAAATGATTCTGCTGCTATTCGTGAGGCAAAAAGATGATCAACAATTGCCTCAGAATCTAGCATTTATAAAATCAAATTACGCCTTTATTGCAAAGGCAATCAAAACTCTCGAGACACAATGTATGAAACTTGTAGATTCCATTGAGTTCCTGAATCAAACTGAAAATTCGATTCAACAGATAAAGGGGATGTAGGGATGCGTATTGGCCAAAAATTTACAGATGTGATTAGAAAAAATGAAGGATTCGAGGTTCTTAAAAAAATTTCAAATATACTAGAAGGTTAATATGAAGAATCGGTAACAATGGAACCTCAAAGATGTGCAAGTTTAAATTCGCTCCAATAACATCAGTCGACGTTGAAAGAATTTTCTCAACGTACAAGAACATATTAATATTGAGTGACAAAAGATAATCTTTTTATTTTAGATAATTTAGAAAAACATATTATAATAATATTTATTATCAAGTGAAAAACAGTAGTAATTAAATGCGTTCTCAATAAAAAAAAGTGCTAAATGTTTTTTTTTTGCAAAAATTTTATTGCATATTTTGAACTTTTATTCAGCACATCTCACTGCATATTTTATATTTTAACTTGCATATTTTTATGAAAATTGGAGCATATACTTATATGAGCATATTTAAAATTTTTTATGCATATAAATCCCAGCTCTACTTATTAGAAAAGAAAGCTGATGTTATATCCATTCATTCTTTGGTGTCAGTGTCGTAGCAAGTCAAGACCGGGCCCTGGTGCAAGATCCTCAGCGGACCCCTTCATTATTCTATAAAAAAAATTATTTTTTTAATAACTATTTTATTACACAAAAAACATGTAAATGATAAAAAGTCATCATAGATTTCACAAAATTTCAATATATTTAAAAAAAGTTTTGCACAATGTACAAACCTTCAAAGATTATTTTTACAAAAAAGTCTATAAATAATAGAAATCAATTTTGTGTGTGTATCAGGCCCCTACAGAGTACGGAACCCAGGCCCTGGTGCCTGGAACCACCTGTTGCTACGTCACTGCTTGGTGCTTCACGAGATGGTTTAGTTGGAGAAGACAGGATAGAAGTGATAAGTGTCTTTCAAAAGTTTACAGCTTAAACATTAGCTTACAAGGGAAAGGCGAGACATTGGGGAAACAGATCTTTTTAATTTTAATAATACTTAAACATCACTACTCCGACTTGACTTTGTAATACGTAGTAGTAAAGTGAACATTATTGCAGCCATTTTCGAGAAAAAAGCGTATCGTTGCCTAACGAGCTACACTCGGAAGATAATCCGCGCGGATTCTAGAATGTGGATCCAATCCTGTGTTCGATATTTTTTTATTATCTGCGTATATAATATTAAATACTGCGATGTTATGGTCTTTCGGCCTCAACAACCCATCTTATATTGATTTATCGCTACTAATAAGCGAATTTAACTTATAAATCTTCTTTATTTCCGACCACAATCTAAAAGTTGACCACGTTCTGCAACGATCTCAAAAACAAGCACCAAGATTGTATCCTCCTGATCCAATGCAAACAATATTTCAAATTGATCGATAACGAAGCTTGATTGAATAACAATTGTAAATTTTTTTAACTCAATAATTTATTTTATAAATTTCAATTAATCGCCTATCAATGTACAAAAGTTTTTCCCAAAACTTAAAATTAATAACAAAATTTCAACAACACACAAATAATAATTATTAAAAATATAATAACCTGTTATCCCGAATGGGTTAGGTGTTCATTCCGCACAGATCCTCCAATGATTTTTGATTCCAGCTTCTTTCGCCCCTACTTTGGTCCATTCATTTCCATTTGTTGTTTCGCACACACCACTAAATTTGATATGCTTTTTTATTCTTTGTTAACACTTCCATTCTTCAATTTTATGTACACTTGCAATTTCGACCTCTTATGCAAATTTATATTCCATCATAGCTTGAAATTTGAGTAAATCTATCTGATGCATGTCTACGATTTTGGTTGTGGCACATTTGGTGTACGCCATTCACTCGATTGATATCTGGATTGCGTGTCATACTTATAAACCCACGTCTCGTCACCAGTAATGATGCGTTTGATTAACGTTGGATTAGATTCAACCTCGAAAATCATATCTTTGCGAACTGTTTTGCATGGAATTCAACTCTTTCGGCACCAGCTTTGCAGCGATACGTCTGAGGGCCAAATCATTAATGAAATATCTTTAATGGATCCATAAGCAATATTCGAATACTCTGCTAGCTCTCTGATGGTCAATTTGATGTTTTCAGCCAGCATTTGATTTTATCAATATTTTTGTCGGTTTTTGATGTTAATTCGATAGAGTTATCATGGCCGAAACACTTCTGAAACATTTTTTAGGTTTTTGCACCATTTTTAACACAAAATTTAATGTAAACGTGTTGATGCCAAGTTGGTTCCATTTCTAAAATCGTAAGAAATCGTGAAAATGCATCAAATAGATTTACTCAAGACGGCGTAACTTTTACAAATTTCAAGCTATGGCGCTGAAATTTGGTGGAAATATTAATAACAGATGCGGCAGCATAAAAATCAAATCAAGTGACTGAGAACGCTACATGGTGGTTATTCCTAAAACTTGCCCGAATTCAACTCTTGGTCATAAAAATCAGGAAAATGAAACTACTTATTCTATAAGTAATTATATTATACTTTGGTGCAATCCTGTGATGTTTATTTTTATAAGCAAATTAAGAACTTTATTAAACGACTACAAAATTGTGCTTATTTAATTAAAAATAATCGAGAGGAGGGTTGTATAAAGATACACTCGACTCGATCGTGCATCGTTAATTTTCCTCTCCAATATTTTCACCTATCATACAATGCAATGCGCGTGGTTTGCTGCGTAGTTATGCGATAAAAAAAATTTGTTCGCCCGTTTTCCTTCTGTTCGAGTAAACAATCCCCTTATTGCAACTTATTTATCTACTATAACATGTACACATGAAGTTTTACATGCAACATTTTAAAATGTAAAATCTGTAGACTTGGTGGAACTTTCTATGAAGTCGCTAGTGTTAATTTAAAAAATAATTGATTATCTCCTTTTCAAGTAGTCAACAGTAAATCTTTGAAAAGCTGTATCTTAGTTTATCCCATTGTATCTTTTTATTTTTCGTTATTTCTTTCTTGAAGATTTAAAGAAAATAAGGAGAGTATAAACTACTATTGAATTTCTTTAAAATTCTACATTATATTCTGTACTATGTTAACCAATTACGAATTACATCAGTTGCATTTCACAAATCTTAATTTATGTTTTAATGTGAATTTTTCTTTTTGATTCCATAATTATAATGCCGTCGGTCATTCTCTTACATAATTTTAGTAATGTTCCATCATTTCAATGGCTTTTCAATTTTGATTGTAAAATTAATAATAATTAGGTTAAACTGAATACAAATTGTCTTCTGAGCAATTACCATATCATTATTTAGGAAATATTACCTGTTGCAAATGCTTTTGTATCTATTTTCTATATAAATCAATATATAGGTAGATTAATTCTGTAACATATAGAAGATATTTAGCAGCTGTAAAATTAGGTGTTAAATATTATTTAGGCTATTATTATTTCCGAAGTAACATTAAGGGCCTATTTCACCAAGGTAATTTAAAATTGCCCTTAAAAATCATTTAAATAAATTCATATTAAAATCTTAAATGACGGTGGTGTAATCGGCCCTTTACTAAATCGATGACTATCTTTAAATTCATAAACTTTATCATTTTTCTGGTTAATATACTTGAAAGTACTATTTTTAAATTTTCTCTACATTTCCCACAAGTAATAGAGACTACATATTTGAAGGTTTTTGAAGTTAAATGATGATTTAGTACTACTTTGGGTGACATAAAATATCCACGTGACACTTATTATATTAGAGGACGTTCTTTATATTTCAGTTTCTTATAACAACAACCTGAGGTTGATCATGATTGACTTTTTATTTTATCAATTGTTCAAGTTTCTATACTTTGTGAAGGTAGATAATAGAAATTAATACTGGTTCGCTAATGGAATACTCAAGTTTTCTTAACCGAGGTTATCGATCAAGATTTTCAGACGTTTGTTATTGTATATGTCTGTTATATTGAGTGCAATTTTTCCTTTGGCTATGCTTAACATAAATTTTCGTTATTAAATTACGTTAAGTCTCGAGAGCATTTCACTCACGTTAATCATTAATTACTCGTAGCACATTGTGAACTAATAAAGTTGTTGCTTTCAACAACTTGACAATTACTAATGAAACAAATTTGACACGAGCTTATTACTGCCAATTTTAGTTCTTTGTATAAAATTCTCTTGCAGAACTTTGAAGCATTTTGCTCTTTTATACGATTCCTAATTCAAAGTAGCTTCAATTCGACTTTCAGTCTGCTCAAACCAAGATAGTTTTTCATTTTCAACAATTCGCATGTTTTACAAAATAAACATGAAAAGTTTATTCTAATACTAGGTACTCGGGCAGATTGGACTTCTCTATTATTTGTAATGTTGAATTTTTTAACATCGGAAGTTTTTCAAATTCGACTATGCGATGATCAATAATTTGATTTGAACAAAACACGTTATTAAATTTATAGTTATTTATTAACGTTTGAAAGCTTAATTAAAATATATTCAATAATTTAATTAGTATTTATATATGAACACGAGTTTAAAAACTTAACAATTTAAATTTATTTTGTAAACGTACATGCAATAATTTATTTGCTTTTCATCCTGTAACTAAAATTACAATTCGTGCTATAGCAGAATTCGTTTTTTATTTAAATTTAATTTACAATGGCATATAATAATAGAAGAAACGATACCTAGACAGGTTTTTAAATTAAATTAAAATGATCCATTTTTTGTTTTACTTCATAATTGAAGATTTTAAAAATGTCATAATGTAATATAAAAATGTCTAAAGATAATGGATGAATAATGTCTGAATATCAGAAAATTTAAATAAAATCTTCGGGTACTTGTCTGATATAAGAAAATTCGAAAATTCTGACAAGTTAATCTATAATTCAAATTTAAAATTCATTTACTGTTATAATTTTCCGAGACGATGTTTAACTACACTACACAGTAATAGATCTTCAATTATACAAACCAATTATAATTAGTTCCTACCGAACAAACTTGTTCGGGAAAGTTTGGTATTATTTTCTACAATTAGCGTATAGTACAAATGATTAAAATTTACTCCTGAAATTGTTTTAGACGATTAAATAGCGAAATTGGCCACTAAACCAAAATACTACCTAATTTATATAAATATATTATGTTATTATGTTTGACAAGGACAGCTTTAGCAGGTGTCAGGAATTTTTTGTCGGGTTAGGTAGAACTCATTTTTGTTATGTTAATAAAAATTAAAAGGAACATAAATAATTATCCATGCAATAAGGAGAACATAAATAAATTGGCACCCAACGTGGGGCATATAAATAGTTCAGCAAATGTATGACGAATTGCAAATAATGGAAGAAGAGTTAGAGCAAATGCCAAATGAGCAAGAATAATGATGGAAGTAATGGAAACCGAAATATAAAAAAATAGTCGTACTCTTGAATCTTGACATGAGCGGGTAACCACTCGATTCACTCACAATACTAATATTTTATAATAAAATATAATTTGGTAGTACCCTGTATGGCAGACAAATACTTACAATGTGTTTAATTAATCACTACATTGAACAGTACGTCATGAACACGGTCATGAGTGAAGAATAACAATTTTGATTTATTTGTGGTTTTTTGTACTATTAGGAAATGGATTTCTGATTTAAAGATTCATCCAAATAATATCAACATTTTGTTATTCGACTTTTTACTACTCAAACATGTCAGTTGCATGAAATCAATGATATAAAATGCTCATCATTTATGTTATTATGGTCCTCGTTACTGGAAAGACAAATTTATGAAATGTTCTAGATTAGCGGATATATTCGTTGTATTATTTATTATTGGGGAACCTCGTTATTGCCATTTGCATTAGAATGGATTTTAGGATTACAAATTATAACACTACAAAATTCGATGTAAATGACACCAAATTTTATTCTAAACAGAAGGAGAATAAGGACTTTTTATTCGTGTATAACTTTTGAAGTAATTTATGTTCAATTTCTTATTTCAAAACGTTTAAAATTAATGCAAATCTTTGAGATTTTCCAATTTAAATCTTTAGAGTAGTACTAGATTCTTTACCTTGTAGAAATTAATAATCTGGAATTAATTCAAATTGGGAAGCTTTTCAAATTAAAAATAAACATACTTCCACTTTGTAAAACTTTTGACATTATGGGAAACTACTAAATCCTCCCTTTATGCGCACTTTACGCTTCTTATAAACCTCAAATCTCCTAAAAGTTTAATTAATTCTCGAGATACTTGCGATTTCATTTTTATGAATCACAACCACAACCCTTGTAACTGACAGATTGTGGTGAAAATTTTCCTTCATGTTGTTTATATTCTATCCTATAATATTTCGTAAAGTATACAATTTTATTTGTTGTGTATGACGTATAAAAATCGATTTTTATATTAGTTTTTAAAGCAAATTTGATGATACTTTGTTTTATGTAAAAGTTACAATGTTTTGGAGCAGTTTTATTACAAATTACAGTAAATGACAAAAACCGGCACTATTTTTTATTATGCTATACTCGTAAGCTCTCTCAAGCTGACGGGATCAAATCAGCAAAATCAAATCCGAATTAATGGATTATTTAGTACCTACTTTGTACCACAAAAATACATTTTACATCTTGTCGTTTTTAGGAGGAAATTGGAACAAAAACACATTGTTCTGACGCATAAAATTGATTAACGAGATTCTCAGTTTCCCCATTTGAAGCGAATGATTGAACTTTTGAATATTTTTTTGGAACAAAGTAACCCCATCCTAAGTTATTAATTTTATCCAGGCATAAAAAGTTGTCGTTATGAATAAAAATACACATTCGCACTATAGTCATCAAGTCAAATAAGTACAATACTTGATTTTTACTTACCACTCTGGTACTTCTTCTTCAGCCTATCCCCATCCAGTCCTGGAACGTAGACCTCTCCAATAATGGAGGTTGTTTGGCCATAACTCACCAAGCTGGCCAGACGGGTTGGCAAGTATAGTCCGCAGATCGATTTTGGACTATAGTAGTTGTTTTACATGCAGTAGGCGGCTTGCTATTAGGGCTGGGCGATTGTTAAATTTAACAATCGAAAATCGATTGTGTAAAAACAATCGATTATATCGATCAATCGATTAATCGATTAATCAAACAATCGAACAATCGATTAATCGAAAACAATCGATTAATCGAAAACAATCGAATAATCGAACAATCGATTAATCGAAAACAATCGATTAATCGAACAATCGATTAATCGATTTTTCGATTAATCGATTATTTCAAAAATATTAATCGATCATCGATTAATCGATTAAATAATCGATTAATCGAAATAAATTCCCAGCCCTACTTGCTATGCTAACCTTCAGATGTGCCTGTAGCCCTGTATTTTTGTTAACGATGGCAATTCATCAACTCAGGGGGGGCCCCGGCTTAACGTGCCCTCCGAAGCAGGTAAACTTGGTCATAAGAAAGTTTGACTTTCCCCAGGTTTGAACCCGGTATCCCGCATTCCAAGTCCAATTCCTGATTTAAATTTCCTCAGGGCGTCTGGAAAATCTGGGAATCATCATCTAAATTGTGATGCCATGTTATTCGAAACTGAAAAAGATCAGGAAGTTTCAGTTTCAAATAACATGGTAACGTTAATGGGGAGGGGCTCATTTAAACATTTTTTAGAGTTGCGGTACTGGAAGAAAGAAAGTCGTAGCCAAAATCCGGCGCAGTAGCGACTGCGTGACACCCAATTCCACCAATTGAAGCCAACATAAGCACATCTATACGAGTTTTCGTTACTGCACATTAGCCCCGCCTATCTTTCTTCCAGAACCGCTACTCTACTATTTTAATTAAAAAATATCAACTGAAAGCGAAAAACAAGCTCTATAGAGTGCATTCCACTTATTGCCCACGGGACCACACTGCGGTCGTCGCGTCGCACAGTGGTTTAAAATGCCAAAAACCTGGCCATAATATGAAGGCGTTCTTCAATTTGAATGAAATTTGGTAAACTAAGGTTTTAGAGGTCGCTGATTACGAATAAAAAGTCTAAATTACAAAAAACAAAATGGCGGATTCAATATGGCGGACTTTGTATTTCAAAATTATCAGATATAGCCAAAATTTGGTAACTGGGAGTTTTTAAGGTCGCTGATAACGAATTCAAGATTATAGTGACAAATAACAAAATGGCGGATCCAATATGGCGGACGTATGTATTTAAAAATTTTCAGATATAGCCAAAATTTGGTGACTGGGTGTTTTTGAGGTCGCTGATAACGAATTCAAGATCATAGTGACAAATAACAGAATGGCGGATCCAATTATGGCGGATATATGTATTTAAATATTATCAAATATAGCTTAAATTTGGTGACTGGGTGTTCTTAAGGTCGCTGATAACGAATCCAAGATCAAAATGACAAATAACAAAATGGCGGATTCAATTTCGCGGTTATGAATGTTAAAAAATCGAATAAATAGGAAAAATCGGAAAAATAGATAAATTTTTGTTAAAAAATTCGAAAATAAGTCAATTATACCCAAAATACAATAACGACAGACATGTTTCCATCTTATTAGATCTCATCAGTGACGTAAAGCTGTAAATTTGGTTACAATTGACTTTTATGTTTTACCTATATAGCATTTTATTAATAAGATTAAATGGATTATCCGATATTAAGAGATATCCAAAAAATTAAATTAATAATTCGCGCAATGATAATTGGTATAAAACGACCCGTTTATATAATAAAATAAACACACGGATGTGTTGTAATAATAATAATAACAAAAATAAAATTACCGTTAAATTAACCGTTAATAATTATACCCGTTAAACAATAATTTATTATACACCTTATATAAAATACTACTCGGAAAATGCCTTGCGACAACATTTTTTAAAAGGCAATAAAGTAATTTCTCATCACAAAAAAACCGGAGGGGCAGCTAGGGGCACCTGGTTTTTAATTATTTTATTGAGCAACAGTATAGGCTACAATGTACAATAAGATTTTTGGTGGAACTCTACAGATTTCATAACATTTTTTCTAAATTTCTATACGTGTCTAATGCAGTTTTTGCATTTTTCATCACAAAAAAATGCAAAAAAACCGGAGGGGCAGCTAGGGGCACCTGGTTTTTAATTATTTTATTAAGCAACAGTATAGGCTACAATGTACAATATGATTTTTGGTGGAACTCTACAGATTTCATAACATTTTTTCTAAATTTCTATACGTGTCTAATGCAATTTTTGCATTTTTCATCACAAAAAAATGCAAAAAAAACGGAAGGGCAGCTATGGGCAGCTGGTTCTTGTTTATTTTATTAAACAACAGTATAGGCTACAATGTAGATTAATATTTTTGGTGGAACTCTACGGAACTCATCAACTTTTCTCTAAATTTCTATAAGTGTCTCATATAATTTTAGATAAATTTTAACAAATTAAATGTATTATATCTTAATTTATATATTATAAAAAAAATATTTTAAATAAATGATCATATTCTATGAACTTTCAACTAAACGATCCATTTTATAAAATTCAAATAGGTAAAACGTGCAAATTTTGGTATGCTTCTAAACACAATGATGTTTTATCCTTGCGTGCATCCTAGATGCTACTGGTTCGACAGTTACTTTGTGCTGGTTGTATAAAAGTAAATATAAACAATTCTTCCTACCTAACATCGTTTAATGACATTTCAATCTTCCCTCTACACTACCCAACAGTCAAAATTCCTTAAATTGAAACTTTATTTCTGGACTTTTGGCCAGGTTTTTGCCATTTTAAACCACTGTGCGTCGGATAGATAAAATTGAAAGGTTCTACCATATTGGTAGAAATCTCATCTTTCGTGCCAGATATGGATAATTCTATCTACAAGGGCAGACTTAAAATCAGTCCGCCCCTGTCGAGAAGAGTTTATACGCGGTGCAGAAGTAATTTTGCTCTATATAAATTTTAAAGCACCGTAGGACACACAATACAGCCCTGTAAAATATAAAAACGCGTAATTTTGCTTTATAACATTTTTTTTATTACAAACCGTTTTTGTCATAAATCTTATAGTTATATGAAATTTTTATTGTACAATATCACTTTGAAATTCTTCGGAAATTCTTTATATCAAATTAAGTCTTCATATTACGAAAAAAAATTGAAATCCAAATCGAAGCTTCGATTATAATCTAAACATCTTTTGTATTATCTGAATAAATCTTCGTTTTATTATAAGATTAAAGAAATGTTTTTGGAAATTTTATGCAGGTATCGTAAAGTTGAGATTGGTTATCGGAAAATTCAATTTACAACGGAATAGTTTTTTGTTATTCAAAATTTGTTGATACACGTAATTTTAAATTGAATTTATTGAAATTTTTATTTTGGCGGTATTAAAGAGGTGCAGGTGGTATTAGAATATTTTTATTGAAATTTCCTTTTTAAATATGAATGGAGAATATTTAAATTATATAGAAACCTACACTACTGTAATACATTTTTACTAAATCCTTAAACGTTTTTGAAAGGACGATAAAAAATTTGTCTTTTATGGAACGTACCCTCATTATAATATTAAGCAAATAGTGTTAATATCATTAGATAATCAAGGGGCAAAATTTAGAGGCCGTTGTTGTAAAGTAGCATCGTTACGTATACTACTTTTTTAGGCATTATTATGCAAAACTTAAGTGCCGTTTTAAATTTTGCTTTTACCTACCGGTGTGATTAATTCATGCATCGATTTATACCTTGCATTTCTCCACCTTAGCAGATAACAAATCTATAAATTAAACGCTAATTGTTTTTAAATTTATTTTTAACTTTTGATAAAACCGGAAATTTCCTGCGCCATATCGAGATGAAAATATTTTCAGGAAACGGAAACTTATCTTTAGTATGTACAAAAGTTGCAAATACTCGTATGTTTGGTTTAAAATGAATATTGTTTGAATAAAACAAACATCAATTATTATTTTTGGAATGGTTTCTATTATAATTTGCCTACAGGCTACAGCATAGTTTTTCTGAATGTAAAATTAAACCACTGTCGGAACTCATAACTTAATGTTATTTGTAATTGGAAGAAAATATAAAAAAAAAATTCAAAAACTTAAACTGAAACCGAGAACTTTTGATAGCTTCGTTCGATCTCATTATAATTTGTGTGGCCTCCGCTTAAAAATCCTTTGAAACGGAGTAAAGTTTGTAAGTGTCGTTAATTCAGAAAAATCACTATAAGTTAAACAAAATGTTATCTTTATTACCCTTGTTTTATGGGTGTTATAATATAACTGTTTATAATTTATATTAATGAGTACGACAATATTTATTAACCCTGTCACCGCGGGGGAATAATTTTTCAGAACGCCGTTAAGTAGGAAAGTTGGATATGCAGATAACTCTTGTTTCTCTTAGAAATGACGGTTTCTAATTGAAATGCATTAAAAGTCGATTTTATAAATTTATTGTTAGGAAAGTTTGCTCGCTTGATACCCGATGGAAGGGTTGTAAAATGACGAGATCATGTTTTTGTCTTTTAGAGTTATAAATAATTTATTTGTCAAATTTAATTTTTGATCAAATAGTTTCCAGCTACTTGAGATCGCAAAGTTAATTATTCATTCTTCCTTAATTTTTAAAACTTCTAGAAATTTAAAACTGTATTATGCATGAGCTTCTTTACTTTTATGAGGAAAGTGTTATTGCAATATAGGGAATGAAACGTTCTTCGAAGTTGAGAATACTATCGATTTATGGCGCCACCATCGCCATCCCAGCGTTTTCCACTCCATGTTGCCTACGTAGCTTTTGTTTCCTTCATTTACCGACATTTCCCGGAGTTTTCCGGGCGACCCTCTAATTTTCAAACGTTTTCCGGCAACATTGCTTTCAGTATCGTTCGCTATCGTTCAGTTTCACCACCTGCCCGCTTAAAACTAGCCTGAAATCCTAAATTGACCTTAACACCCTTTTCAGTTTTAGTATTGCATAAGCGTAATCGAAATATTGCTGCTTTCCGTGACTTTTTTGTGGGTGTTGTGTTAGTCGAGTGATTTTTTTTCAGTTTATGCATCAACAAACTAAGTGATTTTCATTATGAATTAATTGTCAAAAATTTTAAATTAATTTTTAATCATTTTATTACTCCGATCCGGCTTGGAGATTAGCTAATTGGTTTGGTTAATTTTCTTTTAACAAAAGTAATATAATTAAGTGATTGATAAAATTTTAAAATGAAACAACGATATAATTATGTATGTTCTAAAAAAATTACCTCACCTAACAAGTAGGTACTAAATATTCGGGTTAAATGAAAATTTGTGAAATTTTCTATGATTTCGTAAAATATTATTTAAATAATTACGTCACGTCGTAATGTATCGTACGTTTTATAACCAAACTTGTAGTAGTATGATAATAATGTAAATTAACGTTGTAATATCACTTTTAAGTATTCGAGTTGCACCTTAAGTAATTAGAAAATTTATTAATAATAAAATGGCATGGGGTTATTGGAGTGCAACGGCAGTTTCTGCCACAGACCGTGGACGTAGTCCTAGAAGGAATCAAAACGGTTCCACGGGTAGTCATACGCTTCAAACAGTTCCTACAACCGTAGAAGAGAGACCGGCAGTTAGTACTCATAACACGAATGTAAATTCCAACAACAACGCCCAAATATCGGAGTTTGATGTAGCTGCTAGTTTTTCAAGAAGACCCTCTTTAGATCTTGGCCATGTTGGTCCCCAGGGAACCTTGGCTAACATTTTATGTGCAGCTCACGGAAGTCGACCACAAAGTGGTACTTTGTCGGCCGGAAATACTTTGACTCGTTTGGGAAGTAGACATGCAGCGTCTAGTGGCGTAGAATACGCCGTTCCTCATCATTTTCATCATCACCATCACGCGGCCTATGTTGAATATCATCAATCACAGTTATCATTTTCCGACGACGATTCGAGTTCTGAGCCTGGATACGCCACAGGTACGCCTTTTGGTAAGGATTACTAAATGTTAATCCATTTTTTTAAGTGTTTGTCTGCCTAATTATATACCATCCGACGATGACCTAATTTACTATGCTTCAAGTCGACGCCTGCTTTGTTTTGCTTGTTTGATATTGACTAAGTACTTAACATGGTTAAATTTTACATACACACTTGGAAAAAGAAAAATTTTGTAATTTTAACCTTTCATATTTACCATACAATTGACTTGTAAGTATTATTTCTCCAAATTGTTGACTTACGTCTTATGTTTAATCTAAAGTAATCCTTCTTTGAGAACACAATTTGATCTGTAATTCTTAGAAGACAATGAAGTATTGATTCAACATGAAAGTTCCGTATAATTCAATAGATATCCTCGTATTTAACGTTTAAGAGATCAGATAGCTTGGGCTAAGTTAGCCTAAGCTTGGCGTTAGAAACCCACACCTTCATTTTTTATTGCTAAAAATTTAAATTAACCATTAATTTTAATATTATCTAATTTCTCTTCATTAAGTTTCTGTATACCTGCCTGTTTGGATCCTGACAACAAAGTTGTTAATGTTAATTTGCGACGTTCATACCAAGGTACCTTACATATATCTTCTAAGGTTTAATATTGTTTGAAACACTAATGAAGTTAGTTTACTACCTTAATGCAAGTGATGATAGCAATCTAGAACGAGTAGATTACTAAGATTTTGCGAGCAATTTATTTATTTCTGACCCAAATTACATTAGCTAAGGCGGCATAACCAATAACAAAAGGGAATCTGAAGTTGCTTTTGCCTTTCTTTAATGTTGAAATTGCGTTTGATGTCAATATCAGTTTTGTTTCGGCTTAGTCATGTGCATGCACATTATTTGTTGATTAAACTATCACTCAGAATTGTAAATCTCAAGATTCTCTGAAAGTTTTCTACAGTAAAATTTCACTTTCCCAAATTATCTTTCATATAATGGACAATAAGACTTGAAATCTCTTTCTCTAAATCGGATAGAGCTTTATAAGGCATAAATGCTCTTTTAAGATGGGATTGAATGCACATACTCGTGCTGGCTAATGCAGCATTTTTCTTGTTCAATGAGGCGTTATGTTCCAAAAGCTTTATTCCTGTATTCGTCATTAGCAAAGCTCTTTAGATTTTAAATAATCCTGTTATTCGGTTACAATGCGAGTTTATATGTTTATTTCTATTAAATGGTAGGAAATTCACACTCTGCAGATCTCGCCATCAACATAACTGCGCAACTACTCGATAAAATTTATTAGTTATAGTATTTATTAGAGTTTTGCTTGCGCTAATCACATGAAACATGTGTTCACTATCATAATAATTATGTTCTGCTTTTATTTATAAAAACACACATGCGAGGAAGTACGTACCAATCATCATTTATCCAATAGAAGTTTGCCTATTCTCATCTGACTAAGATTTATTTGATAGTTGGGAAAAAACCAATTGAACTATAAAACTAGTCGAGTTTTAGATCTTTTAAGAGGATTGTTTCTTTCACGTCGAATTTTTCCAACTTGAAGGCAGCGATTAGGAACATGGTTTTAAAATGTCTAGAAAAATACCCAGACATATGTAACGTAGGTACATATTTTCCTTGATTATAAAAACATATTTTATGTATGCTGTAAATTTTCCACGCGAGCTTGAAGTTACAATGCGTTATTTATGATAGTTTTCCTGAGTTTTATTTTAAAATTTATAAAAAATGTAATTGTATTTTCTTTGTTATTAGATTTTTTGCTTGATTTATCGTTGTCGATCTCTTTTTAATTGAACAATTTTTATGTTTGAAAAAATACTGTTCAGGGTTTTGTTATCACTTTTCTTTATATACCTACGATTGTGCCGAATATAGGTCATTTATTACATTTTAAAAGCGTGTGCTTATCTACCTTTTTGATAAAAGGTGATTTAGTACTTACAAAAATTTTGAGTATGAATTTTGAACGCGAATTCTGCTTGCTAGAATAATATTAGTCATACATATTTACACATACGTTACCACCCAAGAAAGCATAATTTTCTTAGATAAAATCGTGAAAAGTGCGAAAACTTGCTTCGTAAATCATTTGGTTCCATACAAAGAAAGGTTTTCTTTTAAGTCCATTAGTAGCTTTTGAATTTCTTCGTGTGACTGATTTAAAGTATGATCAATTTCCACTGATTTTTATATTTTTAATTAATTTAATTTTAATTAAAGCACTTGACGAGAAAGTGTTAACTTAATTAAGAAAATTGAAAAATTGATGAAAGTTTTTTTCATCAAACTTCCAACTTGGCCCGTTGCTATTGCCGGCTTTATTTTTAACGATACTAATTAAGCATATTAGAACCGTATTTCTAACTTTTTAAATTTCCTTTTTTAAATTGTGATGGGTGTAATATCGTTATATTTTTATGGCTCGAAGTTAAATTTCGTTTGAAAACTTGAATGGAAAGCATAAATAAAAGTTAAGGTAATGGTGTTACCTTGCAAATTCAAAAAATGTTTGATGAAATATTCAGCAATCTGCAGTCGACATTTGGCAAGTTTCCACGACGAAGAATTTTCAGTCTTCATTTGAACAACGCTGTTATCTTTACGGCTAACTTGTCCCGGAATTCTACGAGTTTTGAGGTCGGTTTATATGCGGTAGATATATTAGATTTTCCTGGTGCATTGAAAGAAAACTTGGAAGAAAATTTAGTTATAGGTCATTTTTGTGTCGAATAATTTTCTTGGAAAATTTTGGTAACTAAGTTACCGCAGTTCTTCAAGTTTCTCCCCAAAAAATGTGATATATTGCATAACATTCAACCTGCAATTATTATCCTGTCGGTTCACTTATCACGATTTAATTATACTCGTGGCTTAATAATATAACATACATTCTAATTTGCAAATTTTAACTAGAAAATTATAAAGCACATCCAAGCCTATTATCGATCCACATGTTTAATCCCAATATTTATTCACCGCAATACTTTGTTTAATGGAAAACTGCATACGTACCTGCAGGTATTAGTAATCCATCGGATTAAAAATGCTATTTCAAATTTTAGCTCTAAATTTTAAACGAAACAATTTTGCAACAACAGTAAAATTTTAATCACTTATTTTGCACGAATAAGTGAACTTGGTGTACTTTTTTAATTAAGATTTTGTAAATCATAATTACAGCTATAAAGTAGATTTAGTCGAGTCTTTTATTTGCTCGAAACATTGTAAATTAGGGTCTGAAAATTGCTATTATGAACTTCTTTTAATTTAATGGCGCAGAAACCGAAGATAAAATGCAACCAAAATATTTTTATTTATTATTAAAAAAACGTCGATATTTTTCAGCTTTTTGTCGCCCTTTTGGCAAGGTTGTTCCATCGACTTTATTGCTTTTATTTATATTATACGAAATGACTCATGAGAATTCTTTCTTATAACGTTATAAGATTCTCCCCGATGTTATCTAAAATCGAACACAATGAAAAATTGACCATGGGAATTTTTTATTTCATTATAAACGTCATAAATCGATACATAAAATAGGAGCAGTATTTTAAATTGGAAATATTCAAAATGAACTAAGTTTTTAGTTTATCTGGCTTTCTGCCCATTCGATGTTGAATTTTAATTTTTTTTTCCTAAACGAGAAGATCTTCCAACTGCAGAAGGATCATTCATTTCTTGTTCGGTCTTGCGACAACGGTTCTACACATTTTCATCTAACCAAGTAGGCCATACACATAAATGTCACAACATATCCAACAAAAATAAATTCTAAAAGCCTCATTTAACTATTTCTCAGTGCTAATGTTTTTTTTGCTTTACTATGTGGTTTAGGATAGGATAGTTTTCATGTAAATTTTTCTATACATTTTAAAATATATTTAAATTAAATATATAACATAATATTATTATGGCAGACCTATGCAACTCCAGACATCTTAACTAGACAACCCAAACTCTAGACGTTTTTATGTGGCTCACTCACTACTGCTTTTTCCTTACTTCTTCTTAAATTCCAGAGAACTGTCACGTTTTATTACACTACAACTTTTATTGCAAATATTACTTATTTCGCTAGGTCATATAATGTAACAGCCATGGTTGTTCGGTCTAACAGTAACAGATCAGTTACTTTTTTTCAACAAAAACTTAGAATATAATCAGTTGAACAGTTAATCTGATCGGTTTTTTATAGGTTTATATAAAATTAAATTCTACATGTAGAATTTAATACATTATTTAAGGATGCAACCTGCAATTCATACCTGTATTTTTGTAAAACAAGAGCATTTTACTTAACATTCTTCAACTTACTTCTTCCGTTTCCAACAGACAGACAGAGCCAGTAATATAATGATATAGTTAGGACGATCACCAAGAGCTAATTATCAAATTTGATGATAATTCAACCCAAGAAAATTTTATTTTATTATCTCAAGTCAATTTATTTTAGTGCATTGTTTCCCAAATTTAAATTATTTAATTTATCCTTTGTTAATTTAATTTAATTACGTTTTATATAATGTATTCAATTCCTATAGGAACAATTTGTGTTATCTGGCCCGCGTACAGATGTACAAATTTACCTTGATTTATAATTATCCTTCTAATTGCTTTTCTTTCACTACACTTAAATAATTTTGTATAATATAAGTACTCGAATCTCACCCTTCAATAATTACAACTTCTTACTTAGATTTTCGTTTATTTCATTCAAACTTACAAATTTCTATTTATCATCTAATAATAATGACGTTATGCTCTTTAAATTTAAATCGCAAGTGATTAATGTTTACCATTCGGTTTGCTTCACCATGCAAACGCCTAGGCGATGATACAGGCTGACTTTATGACTAAATTAGGGCTGTAATTTTCCTCGTATATTCAAGGTGACATTTTAAATGTCCCATGTTGCTTTTCACGTCCCTAACCTACAAATGGACTCTACGTTCCGAGGCTTATTCGCTTGGGGACAACATTTATATTTTTAAAATAATTGTTTTAAAAAATTTGAATTTTGAAATTGAGTAGATTCCAGTGGTAAACTAGCTTAATCGGTTCTATGGGTCACATATGATCTCTTTTCCAACTTATTATAATTTGTAACGTCAAACTCAGATAAAAATGCTCTCAAAGGAAAAATTAATAGAACAAACTGACATCTAATGATTGCATAAAACGTGGAATACGCAGTTTCCAAAATAAATATCAAAAATAATTTTCTCTCTTTCAAATCAACTGCGTATTGTAGACGATTAGGTTTTTTATGAACAAATAAAATTGATAAAATATTTACAAAATAAAAAATCTAATAGTTTCGTGGTGCGCCACTGAGTTTATTTGCCGTACTGCCAAAAATTACAAAAAGAAAGAGAAAAGTATTTTACTGCAAATGTTCATGTAAGACGTCGCGTCGGTTGCACAAACTTTTATGATGAATTGTTTTAAAAAACTTGAATAAAATAAAATCGAGCCTTCGTATGTGCTGGCGATTCAGGAATCTTAAGAAAGTGTTTTTCCAATTGATTTTCATGTACTTACAAGATTGTCACTCACTAATTGACACCATTTTTAATGTCATAATTAGTTATACATCAGGTGAAAATTTAAAATTCCATAACGCAGCCAATTTGGAGAAAAGCGATTTTGAAAAACGAATTCGTATGATTACTGTATATTTGCATTATGCCAAGGTTTACAATGTAAATTTTATAGGAGCATCATGGTCTGCATAATCGTAATGCATAATTATGTTACGTTATAAAATATTACTCGCGATGTATGCATTGTAATTACCTGCAATTTTCGTGTGCCGAATGAACTTCGGTGATTGACATTTTTAGTTTCTTGGCCATTTCTGCCATAAGTTATTGGCATCGTAGTCCAAATTGGCTCATGGAGTTGAGTTTGTAAAAAAAATTAAATAAGGATGCGTTCATTGTTTGATCCCCTAAAAATGAAATTTATCATTTTTGATGTATGAAATCTGCATGAGTTCATTAGAAATACAAAGAGTTGAGTCTCTTTATTTTCCAATTGAATTAATTTTATACATTGGCACTGACTGTGTTTTGAGAAGATGCGATTTTGTGTATCAAGACAAAAATTCCAGGAGTTAGGTCGACTTCAATTTAGGGAATTGTTAATTGCATTAATTTAAATCAGTGAAAAATTGTAAAAAAAATGAAGCACTTACATTTTCAAATCTTGAATACGCCGGAAATGGCTCAAATATTCTACATGGCAACTTGCAGAGAAGAGATCGAGGATTTTTGGTGGTTAACCAACCAAGAAACGCCTGCAAGAGTTTGCTGATCCCTGATAATTTTTGGAATTAGAGTGACTTTGTTTCCAATTGATGGTGAATTAAACAATTAAAGCAAGTAACGGCTACTTTGTTTAGCTGCCGTGTTTAAAATCGTCGGCGAGGCGTATACTCGCGATTTAATTTAATTTTTTAGTTGAGGCTGATGTGCGATATATTAGGCATACAAAAAATTATGCAATTTTGAAAATTATAATTGATTCAAATAATTGGTGAAAACCTGGCATGGTTGGTGGAAAGAGATTTGAAGATTTCTTGAATGTGCGGGTGTAAGCCATACTTTTTATAAACAGTGCAAAAAGTAATGCAGTGAAACCTTTGTAAGGCAAAAAAAAAGATCCGCAATTTTGTGCATACTATAAACAGCACTGAGTACATAAAAGTGCTTAAACGTCCATTTTGGCTTTCATAATTTAAGTCCGGACCCGTTACTTAAGTTAACTGCTTAAAACGGAATATTTTCTATCCCAAACGTTGTCAGCTTTTACAAGTTTTACTCCAATTGACCAAGAACTAATTAATGTGGCACGTTCAAATTTTTACGGCGCTATTCATTTACTTGTAAATATAGCAGTGTCTCGATTTGCGTCACATCAAGAAACATAAGACCGAAAATCTTATCTGTATCGATGTGATTCAATTAGTGTCCTTTCAATCTGGTAATATTTCATCGGATGTACAATTAAACAACTGTAATTTAATATTATCAGGAAATAGTATTGATCTCATCAAGAATTATTGATCTTCCACCTAATAGTTAAGTATACAAGTAGGTATACATTTTTCATCGCATCGCAGTTTCCTTTTTCATACTAACAGTAAAGTTTTTATTTAGTAATAAAGCAAGTAATACCTGAGATATAAAGTTTGTGAGTTATTCGTAGTATTTTATTTTAATTAAAAGTTATCAAGTTTCTCAAGTCAGAATTAAATTTAAATATTGACATTATACCCTAGATCGTGATTATACCAGTAATTTTTTTTAGTAAATTAAAAATGTATTTTGGTAGCATAATATTGTGGCTAGCTTTTTACATTTGATTAAAAATACATGACAAATCAGATCACGGAACGAATGGTAATCTCTTAAATTAGCATTGGATCTTATGAAAATATTTTGATTCAATTTGTGTTGTTTCGATGTGCGTCGCTCTCATACTTTTTCTGGACGTAACCCGGACGCAAATCGAGAACTTTGTTTAATTAAATGTAGGAAAAGGTTCTCGTCGAGACACATATCCATCACCACAATGGACCTACACACACGTAAGACAAAGTGTAATTAGTCAAGATAGACCAGACTTCACCAACAAAAAACGCATGAAATGCGAAAGAAGTCGAAAACACCGACCAGCAAAGACCTCATTGCATTATCAGCTGATTTCGACTTTAGCCAAACGGCATAGTCTCATCAGATGCACCCTGGTTTTGCGGTACAATGCAAACGAGGTATCCATCACATAAATTCATAACGTTAGAAGTTGGAAAGGTACCCCGGTCACTCTTTGTTTAATTAAATTCAAACTTAAAAAATCGCAGGAAAACATTGCCTAACGTCAAACGTAAATACAACTGCTAAGACACCAAGCGAAAATAAAATCCATTTTACTCATCAGTCTTGCAACCAAACTCTTTAAAAGGAATCAGTTTAAGGCGGCATGACGACTGATATATCGACAAAAACAGAAAAAGAACTGATCGATTTGTTCAAAGGCATCGTTAAAATTTAATTTCAACTGCAGAAAATTTACTCTACTCTGATTAGTCGTTAAATAAACGCATCCAATTCTATCTATTGTAGCTTTGATGATATATTCTTTCCATTCTCATCTTTCTTAGTATGCAAACACAGCAAATGCAGGTTTTATGCGTCGGCTAACCATCGTCATCTCCCTCTAATGTTAATTAAAAATGTAACCAGGTAAATTTGAACACAAATAACAAAGTAAGCAACCGGGTAGATATTTGATAGTAGCAGGGGTGGGCAAAATACATGAAAATATGTATTTGAAATACAAATTACAAAATACATTTGTTTTGGGTATTTGAAATTCAAAATACAAAATACATTTGTTTCGAGTATTTGAAATACAAAATACAAGATACTGTATTTCAAATACAAGATACAGTATTTCAAATACAAAATACATTACATTTTCAGATTTTTATGTTTTTGAGGTATTTACGAACAAGAGCAATTCTTTATTAAACATGATTATGTATTTCAAATACATTATATTGGAGTATTAAATTATATTTCTTAAATATAAAAAAAATTTGAAAAATTTTCCGCTAAATTTGCACGTGTTTTAAACTGCCTCTGCGCAGGTCTGTTTTTTTTAAGTATCTTGATAAATCGATTTAGATTTACAGTTTAATTAATAATGACGTCTTTCATTGGTTGAAAAGAATGAAAAAAAATTTTCATTGGTTTCATAAATCATGCAAATTATGGTCGAAGCGAGACTTCATTTATAACACTTACAATTCTTTAAATTTGAACAATTTCAATTAAATGCGCGTTTTTGATATAAAATCGCTAATTAACATAATCAAAATGTTAACCCGTTATCAAAATTAAATGGAAATTTTTTTCAAAAGTCAGTAACCTTTATCGATTTTAAAGTATTTTGTATTTTGTACAGTATTTTTTAAATTGTATTTGAAATCGAAAATACAAAATACATTTGTTTTGGGTATTTGAAATACAAAATACAAATACATTGAAAATATGTATTTGAAATACAAATTACAAAATACAAAATGTATTTCAAATACGTATTTCAAATACATGTATTTGAGATACTGCCCAGCCCTGGATAGTAGATATTAGATTTGACAGAAGAAGAAAAAATTTTTAAGTGCAAACTTAAAGTGCTATACTAATAAATTATATTCCTACAAACAAGCAATTTTAAAAACAGTTTTTAGTCCCTCTCCCTTAAATATTGGGCCTGGTTTCATATTAACATGTTTATGAAATGGCCAACCACAAATTGTTGAGGTTAGATTACTGACTGGTGCGTTTAAAGTCAAGTGACCGAAACGAGAAAATACTTATTTAAATTTAGGAATATCTACAATAGAGAATAAATAGATGCAAATTTTATTGTATTCGAGTAAAATGTGTATAATACACTAGAATTTACGAGCGTTTGCTTACAAATAAAAACGGTTACAAGTTCCCTATTAACAAGAAGCCATTTGTTTTCTGTAGTACCTACTTATACTACATTTAATAGTTGGCCAAGTCATGAACTTGCCATGTCCCAATATTTAAATAAGTTTAATTCCAAATTTATTACGGATAGCCGTAAATTTATTTAAGCAAGTAAGTCGCTATTAAGCACGTTTCGGTATTAATAGACGTTATCAGAAACAAATATATTATACAAACTTTTGAAAAATGTTATTTACATTTTTTTTATTTCAGATGTTGTTATTTGCAAGAAATTAAGCGAACAAAATTAAACATTTACATTTTTACAAGTTTTTTATTCATCTGTATCCCAAATGACCCTTAAATAATTAATTTTAGGAGAGTCTCTTTAAAGCATAATCCAAAATCGATCTTGTATAATTTATTACCCTCACTCATCTAGGAGACTCGGTCATTTTAAATAAGTATGAAAATACGCTGGTACTAATTTATTTGGGAAGGGAAATTTTTCAGAACTTAATTATTTACGAATCACTTTTAGGTAAAACTACCACCGATTTTTATCAGCTTTGTCTGAAAGGCAAAACTAGAAGAGAAAATGTAACGCATTAATTCCTTGAAAATTTGTCAAGCTTTTATCTCGGTCGTCCTTTTTTTATGTCTGTGGTTTTCGTAATTTTTAAAGCAGGTTTACAAAATCCTTTAAATACTCGCAATTTGTTTGGTTGTTCTTGATCTAATTTATTGCGCAAGTACTGGTAATTCATTTCCTCCAAGTTTTGATTCATTTGCCAAGTGAAGGTTTGTTTTTGTTCCCATTTAGTTCGAGTTTACTTTAAGTTTTCCACGACTAGCTGGCGTCCAATGTTATTAACGAAAGCAAATTTCATGCGACACAATAAGTCCGCAGTAAAAGAAAACTTAATATATTTTCTTGGTCTTTTCGTGTTTAGAGTTTATTAGTTAAACTTCAAACAATTAAATTATGCTTGTTTTTTATTTATATTTTGTATTGAAACTAATAATCTTATACCTCCTTTTCCCCACCGTTATGGTGGTCCAGGAAGCGATTACTGCTCACCAGGTAGAGAGCTACCTGTTAAAATGTTGCCCTTTTTGACAGCTAAGCTCCGACGGTAGGCTAGGGGGTGAATTACCCTGAAAATTGACTTCAAAGAAAACACTTGAAAATCAAACCACCAATCAACGTTAATAACAATATAATAAATACTTATTACAAAATAAAACTATTTTGGTACAGGCTTCAACTCACGACGGTTCTGGACGATGTAAATAAAAATGAAGAATCAGTCAAAGGACTGCACTCGCCAGTCGAAACTATCCAGTTAAAATATAGGGCAAATACCTTCCACGAAAATTTAAAATCTTAGCAACTTGCAGAAAGACGCAATTAAATACTAATAAAAATCTTACCTTCACTTCCAAAGATCTTTGTTGGAGGAGGTTTACAAACTTGTACCTTATACAATGCTTAGTAAGTAAATTGTCAACTGCAGTCGCTCTGGAGATGTTGATCAGTAAATATCCGGAACTGGTGGTAACGCTACTGGGGTGAAATCCGACTTCCGGAACCAAAAAAAACTATCCAGTACAGACTTGTATAATTGCAGGATGCACTAATAGATAAGGCACCATTTGATAATGGGTTGAATAAGATGCTGATAACCACCAAACAATAAGTTGTACGAGCAATATGGCGATATTGATAAGGCACTGGTAATAAATAATGGTACGCACAATCAAACGATGTTAGTAAAAATTGCTTGCTATGACAGGAACTCACAACGACCAGCCAAAAAGAATTTCCAAGCGTAGTAGACGTCGTTACTATTGTGAATAGTTAGATTCTGGTGTAATTAACACGATTCTAATAAAGTAATTGGTAAATAATTACCGATGTTCGAAAACACGTCGTACTCGCTCAAAAATGGCGTACCCGTCCTTCTTATCAAACGTGCGCTGTAAAACGTCGCAAGTCTGCGTCGTACCTATTGCTAAATGCAAATATATACACGGTGCTGCAAAATTTAAGTAACGAATAAAAAATTCGTTACACAGCCCCCCCCTGAAAGATCTAACCGGGGTTAAGATGGAATAAAAAAGTATACATGCGCAGAACTAAGCGTGGACCCGTGCTTAAGTAGGCGTAGAATTAGCATAACCGTTACAAATGGTAGGAACGTAACCAAGATTACTATAAAAATCTAAAAACTAAAAGAATAAATGTGGGTATTCTCCCTAGTAACGATTCGTTACCATAAAATGTGCATAAAGCAAGAACCCATTGGCAGAGCGCGTAGCGCTTCGTCAAGCCAAAAAAAACAAAGAATGCAATCCACACCCGGATAACCAACGGTATGGGATTACAAAGGAGATCGTACAGCCCCCATAGGACCTATACCTAAATAATGACGTTACAAGTGACTTCCACTTGCAAAACTACAAGGGAATGGACCACATAGGACCCATTCACGACGGCTCGTAAGTGAATCGCATAGGACTCACCCAGCGCAAAAGGTTGTTTCAGTATAAGGCAGTCATTGTCCTTAACACATAGAAACAAAAATAAAAAAATAAATAGAATCTGTTCCAGCCAAAATGACCGAAATAAATAAGGAGTCCTACCATAAGTGTTAGCTACGCAATCTAAATATGTAGAGGCAAGCCTCTGATGTTAAAAAACTAGGAAACCGAGATGGAATGGTTTCAAAGTTTACTGATCTAAGGTGAAATTAGGCCAGTTAGTGACTACATTACCCAACCAACCTCCCATTGTATATGTTACACTGAGGACAGATGGTCGTCCTCGTCGTTGTGATGCGGTTTTAAATCCTTGACATGAAAGATACCGACGTATTTACCCTGCTCATCAGCTAAACGATATGTTAATGGGCCGTTGACTTCTCGAACCTTACAACGGACGTATTTTGGAGCAAGTTTGCTATTAAAGTGCTTACTAGCATCAGACAATGCAAAGTTTCGACGCCAAACGACATCTCCTACTTTAAATTGGATGCTCCGTTTCCGTAAGTTGTAATGTGAGGCATTGCGACGATAGGCCTCTTGAAGTCGAGTGGTTACGTCCACAAACAAGTCGTTTAACCGATTCATATCCTGAGCCACGCGTTCACGATTCTCCAGGGTCAAATCCTCCTCATTGAATTCCGAGACGCGACCGTAATAATCTCCCCTAACGGGAACGGTTCGACCAAGATTCAAAAAGGACGGGGTATACCCAGTAACATCATGAGTTGCGGAGCGAATCGCATGTGCTATCTTATGGATCTCTAAATCCCAACTCCTGTGGTCATCTTTAATATATGCCCGTATCGCTGTACCCACCACACGGTTAACTCTCTCAACAAAATTTATTTGAGGATGGTAAACCGCGCTGTACCATAAGTGTGTTACGTTGTAGTCATTCATGAGTTTCCGAAAGTGAGCGCTAATAAACTGTGGACCGTTATCCACCATGCAAATTTGGGGTACTCCAAACAACAAGAAAACTTGGTTTTCCAAAAATTCACACACGGTCTTAGATGTGGCTTTGCGCAGTGGTTGAACTAAAACAAATTTCGAAAACCAGTCGCAGACTACAACTAACATGGTATTACCCTTAGCTGAGCGTGGAAATGGACCCATCAGGTCAACGGAAATGCATTGAAAAGGAAAGCGAACTTTCTTTTCCTTGCCCATCAAGCCGTATCGCCCACCTTGGCAAGCCTTTGATGATAAACACGCGGTGCACCGCCGCACATAACGAGCAATGTCAGATCGCATCCTTGGCCAGTAATAAAGTTCTCTTACTTTGTTGTAAGTCTTCAAGGTACCTAAGTGAGCCGAGGTCGGGTCATCGTGACATTGTTTTAAAACATCATTCCGACGCGACTTGGGTACAACTTGCTTCCATTCCACGAAATTAGATGTTATACCGTGGGGGTTTGTGATGAGTTTGTACAATAACCCAGACTCAACACGCCAATCAGGGAACTGCGCAGGGTTTTCAATAACATTGGCCAAAATGCGGCTGTACCACGGATCAAAGTCGCCAACCGATAAGTTAAGTGAGGACACTTCAAGAGGAGCCCGAGATAATGCGTCCGGTACGACGTTTAAATGACCTTTTCTATGCTTAATCTCAAAGGAGTGCTGAGAGAGACGGACACTCCAACGCGCAAGACGTCCCGCCGGATCTTTCATACTCTTAAGCCACAAAAGCGAATAATGGTCAGTTATAACCGTAAACTCTGTACCTTCCACATAGGGTCTGAATTTCTCGATGCCAAATATAACTGCAAGGCATTCTCTTTCCGTGACCGAATAGTTCCGCTCAGCCTTGTTGAGGGTACGCGACGCATAAGCTATAACTCGCTCATCTGAACCTTCACCTTGGGTTAAAATACAGCCCAAACCGTAGTTGGAAGCATCACATTGAATGAAAAAGCGTTTATCAAAATCTGGGCTGGCTAGAATGGGCGCTGAAACTAATAACTGTTTTAAACGTTCAAATGACTCAATGGCGTTAGGAGTCCAAGTAATGGTTTGTCGCTTAACACGACCCTTAGTAAGCTCAGTTATTGGAGCTGAAAGTGACGAAAAATCGGGTACAAATCGTCTGTACCACCCAATCATCCCTATAAAACGTTTAACGCCAGTAACGGTTGTAGGTCTAGCCAGCTTTGTGATAGCTTCAACCTTATCTGGGTCCGTGTGTAACCCTGTTTTGTCGATAACATGACCTAAAAATGTCAAGCTAGGACGGCAAAACTTGCACTTGTCCAGATTCACGGTAAGGTTGGCATCCTTTAAGCACGAGTAGACTTGCTTGAGTAGTTCGATATGTTCACTGAAGGTGTTAGAAATTACAATAACATCATCCAAATAAACAAAAATTTTCTCGCCAAGAAGTGGTCCGAAAATGTTATCCATTAGACGCTGTAGGGTGCTAGGCGCATTGGAGATACCAAAAGGCATAACTACGTACTCAAACAAACCACGACCGGGGACAGTGAAAGCGGTCTTTTCACAGGAAGATGGAGACAAGGGAATCTGCCAAAAAGCTTTCTTGAGATCGATTGATGTAAGAAATCGAGCATCTTGTAAACGCGTAAGGATGTCGTCGAGCCTAGGTAATGGATAAGCATCCTTCTTGGTCACCTGGTTTAGTTTACGCCCGTCAAAACAAAGGCGATGAGAATCGTCAGCCTTTTTGACTAACAACATAGGTGAAGACCAAGGGGATTTGCTAGGGCGTACGACATCCATGTCCAGCATCTTGTCAAGCTCGGCATGGGCAATTTTCCGCATAGCTGGAGAAAGAGCAAAATATCTTTGCTTGATCGGAAGCGCATCACCAGTGTTAATATCATGAGTAACCTTAAAAGTTCGCGTCAACCCATCGTGAGCAAGGTCTTCATATTGCTCAATAACCGCAGAGAGGGCAACCTGTTGCTCAAGGCTAAGATCGTCGGCAGTACGGATTAAATTGAGAGAGTGAACTTCTTCCACATCAAATCGATCTGAGCCGAAATCTGCCTTAACACCAAAAAGTTTGCAAAAATCAATCCCCAGGGTTAAACTGGTACGGATACTTTGGCAAACTAAAAATTTTAAAGCTTTGGTGACCCCGCAGAGAGAAATAGGTAGCTCAACAACTCCTAAAATATCCTGGGGAGTCCCATCTGCAGAACGTAAATTTACCCGAGGGTCACGTACCAACCCTAAGTCAAACCGATCAATTAAATAATGGCCCTCTGTACCTAAAATAGAAACCGAGGCACCAGAGTCCAATAGAGCAACTAGGTGGATCCCTTTAATGGTCAAATTCACGAATGGACGACAATCAGTAGTGGGGTGGGTGAATGCAGTGGAAGAAATGGTTTGAGGTGGTAAACAAAAGGATCTTATTTTTGCTAGCCATTCCTTCCAAGACGCTGAGTCGGCTTTCATTGTAGATTTGAGGAAGTCGCCGAGCCTCTTCCTCGTCCTCTCGCGTTTTTTGAATGATTACGGGGGCATTTTAATGTAGTGGTCCCCTTCTGACCACAAACAAAACAAAATGAGTTAAATGGCTGTGGGCAAAACCGATAGCTATGATCAGCGGCCGAACAATTCCAGCAGGTACCCTTCTGTTTTGCAAGAGAGACGGTAGGCAAGGGGTTGACTTCAAGGGTTTTATGCGTCAGGGTAGCGGTAGTATTAACTAGAGGCGTGGTATCTCGGACAAGTTCTTCTGCTGCCCGAGCACTCTCTATAAATGCAGCCAGGGTAAATAAAGGTGCAGTACCCATAGCTAATGAAATACTTGGAGACAAATTTTTTCTTATGATCTTAAGTCTGATCGTCTCAGGCGGCACGGGGTTCATCCGAGAAAACATCTCCAACATGGCATCGATAAAGGATCGCGCGGATTCCCCCTTATTTTGCTTACGAGCCCTGATAATGTCCAAGTACTCAAAATTGAAATCTCTGGGCAAAAAGCGCAATTTAAGTAACTCCTCCAAGGATTTCCACGTATGAACCGTTTCCCGCACTCCCCTGAACCATCTGAGCGCGTCTCCCGTAAATAATTCTACCGCCTTATCAATGAGGTCGTTCTCCCTAATCCCTCTGGACAACGCCAACTCTCTCGTCCGCTCGAGGAATTCGAAGAGTTGTTGCGGACCCTCTTGTCCATCAAACTTGATGTCCCACTTACGCACATCAAACCTAACCTTTGACTTGCTCTCAATTAATTGAGTACAAGCATTAATCAGATCTGAAGTGTCAGGTATAATTTGGGTTGAAGACGTAGGAGGAGGCGTTTGAAATAAATTTCCTACTATATTGCTACTAGCCTGCCGATTTTCCAAGGTTTGTACTCTTACAATCAATTGTTTAAACCCATCTACCAACTTCTCCCTATCCTCATCGCGAAAACCAACTCCCTCCATGATATTTAATCTATTACTGTAATGTGCTAGTCTGTCGAAAATCACCTCGAAACCCCGTCTATCAAAAGAGCGCTCCAACGAGTCTACTTCCGCTGTAAAGGTCGCTAGCATCTCGGTGCAAACTTTCAACTCAGCTAGCACATCAGTAGGCTTATAGGCATGGAGTGCCAAGAGAGAATTACACCTCTCTTCCCGGATAAGCTGCGTTAAACTATTGATCTTCGAAGCAAGATCAGGAAAAGTGGTGATGTCCGCACCCCGCATCATTAATTCTACATCCACCTCAACTTCTGCTAAGGATTTCACAAATTGCATCGTACTCATTATCGTTCGTGGTAGCACTGATTATAATAAGCAAAAAAAAGCGCAAATTGCAATAACAAATCTGTATGCCGCGTGAGAATGACCTGCACCAAAAAACTGGATGATTTCCAAAACTCAAGTGTTTCCTTAATAATAAAAATTGTCAAAAGGGCCCCACGTTGGGCGCCAGTGAAACTAATTATCTTATACCTCCTTTTCCCCACCGTTATGGTGGTCCAGGAAGCGATTACTGCTCACCAGGTAGAGAGCTACCTGTTAAAATGTTGCCCTTTTTGACAGCTAAGCTCCGACGGTAGGCTAGGGGGTGAATTACCCTGAAAATTGACTTCAAAGAAAACACTTGAAAATCAAACCACCAATCAACGTTAATAACAATATAATAAATACTTATTACAAAATAAAACTATTTTGGTACAGGCTTCAACTCACGACGGTTCTGGACGATGTAAATAAAAATGAAGAATCAGTCAAAGGACTGCACTCGCCAGTCGAAACTATCCAGTTAAAATATAGGGCAAATACCTTCCACGAAAATTTAAAATCTTAGCAACTTGCAGAAAGACGCAATTAAATACTAATAAAAATCTTACCTTCACTTCCAAAGATCTTTGTTGGAGGAGGTTTACAAACTTGTACCTTATACAATGCTTAGTAAGTAAATTGTCAACTGCAGTCGCTCTGGAGATGTTGATCAGTAAATATCCGGAACTGGTGGTAACGCTACTGGGGTGAAATCCGACTTCCGGAACCAAAAAAAACTATCCAGTACAGACTTGTATAATTGCAGGATGCACTAATAGATAAGGCACCATTTGATAATGGGTTGAATAAGATGCTGATAACCACCAAACAATAAGTTGTACGAGCAATATGGCGATATTGATAAGGCACTGGTAATAAATAATGGTACGCACAATCAAACGATGTTAGTAAAAATTGCTTGCTATGACAGGAACTCACAACGACCAGCCAAAAAGAATTTCCAAGCGTAGTAGACGTCGTTACTATTGTGAATAGTTAGATTCTGGTGTAATTAACACGATTCTAATAAAGTAATTGGTAAATAATTACCGATGTTCGAAAACACGTCGTACTCGCTCAAAAATGGCGTACCCGTCCTTCTTATCAAACGTGCGCTGTAAAACGTCGCAAGTCTGCGTCGTACCTATTGCTAAATGCAAATATATACACGGTGCTGCAAAATTTAAGTAACGAATAAAAAATTCGTTACAGTATTAGTTTTTAAAATATGTTTTCGTGATTGCACTAATAATTCATTTTAAGATTGAAGAAGCAGGAAACGTTAAAATATTTGTACGTTTCCGACTGCATTACGAATACTAATGCGGAAAATGGAATAAATTGGTTAGTTTCAATCTTTGCATTTAAATCTCGGTTTATTTTTCATATTTGCCATTATCTCTATTTAATTAAGAAAACGTAATACTTGTGAAATTTTTTACCCAGTAAGCGTGTTTCCAATAGGTTTGTTCGAACATAATGTATTTTACGATCCTTTTCCGATTCCACCTAGATCTAATACCCTCAAAATCGATTCGTTTATTACTCACATTTTGCTATCAGACAAATCTTATTTTGCGGCAGAGAACATTGCATGTTAGTATATTGAAGTCGGGGTATTTCGGTCAAATCACCTTTGGTATTACTACGGTTTCATTTAATTCTTTTATCCTACTCATTAATTTATCGATACAATTAATAATATAATCTTATCTGTTATTAACGAAATGATAACATTTATTTATCTGATATTTTTTTTTAGTACAAATTTTAAGTTTGCTTGTGTTCTGACAGCTATTTCATACATGAGGTATTTTTGGTATGACATAAAATAATATAACTTTGACAAAGAATGACGACATGTATTGGATTTGTAACGGAATAATAAATAATTCAAATGTTTAAAAAGAATTGGGAAAAACTAAAATCAGCTTGTGACAGGCAAATGTGGAATGATATGTGCGAAGCTGCTGTTTTAAATGGATTTCATCCTTCCATGTACATTGACACCGTCACGGTTGTTTCCACATTTCCTCGAGGTTTGAATATTTAAATTAAAATTATTTTCTGTTCGTTGGCAAGACTAATTTAATTTTTCTTCTTGTTGATCGGACATATGCGATATCGCAACGTATATTATTGTGAATCATATTTTGAAGCTTGAACTTTATGCTGATTTGATAAATTGGAATTTTTGAATAAAAATCTTAAATTTAAATGAGCAGCTTCGTTTCAATAAATTTCTCTCCGTAACTTTTCTTGATATCGATTAATAATGTATGATACATTTGACAATAATTTTGGAACTTTAGTTTCAGCTTATTCTAACTTTCTCAAGTCATATTTAATAATTTAATAACAAAGTTGGTAAATTTATAAACTTTGTATTGCAATACATTAATATTATTGAATTTATGGAATTGTTTCGCAGAGAGGGGATGGGGAAATGCTGAAGGTGAAAAAAATTAGAAGGAAAATCTGCTGTTTTCAGCATTTCTTGACAACTCAAGTTTTCAAGTTTAATAAATTTTGCTCCGATTTGATTCGCATTTTAGTGTTGACTCATTATAGCGTAGTGCGTCATGTGGAATTTCACTAATTTGTTGTATTAGTTAATAGCAAAATGATTAATTAGTAGGTGTTCATATCTCTCCTGATTAATGGTGTTTTAGTGGAACATCGAGGGGTATTGTAAACTTAGAAAATGTGTTTATCCATGAAAGGTTTCATTAAAAGCTGTTTAAAAAATCACATTTTCCTCGGAGAGGAAAATTAGTTTTATAACAAAAACAATTTGTATTCAAGCACAAATTCTTTCCATTCATCAATTCTCTCTTTTTCGATAGCATTGGTCATCCAATATTGTCAATTGTAAATGATGCGGTCATCATCATATTTTTTCATGAAAAATTCAGTCTCGTTTTCTTTCACTGATCCGTTGAAAAATTGATTAAGTCGTAACTGCGATCAATCGCTTCACGTTTAAAACCCATGAGTAATGAAAATATTGCATCAATAAAAGAAAACAATCATTCTTGACTTACCTATTTACTAAAATATATTTTAGCCAAGGGACACTTTTAGAAAGGCCTCTGGGGTTATATACGTGGAATGTTATAATGAATAATTCCTGACACTTGAAAATGACGCCTTTAGATTAACGTAGAAATGTTTCAAAAGCTACTTTGACGAAAATATTCAAGTTTGCACTGTCTAATTAACACTTTCTCATTTTCATTATTGGAGTATTTATTACTGTTAAATCGAAGCAAATATTCTGGCATTCCTACTGCTTGAATAATAGCTTTCCTCTTATCAAATAATCGACTCATAATTTACTTCTTTATTGAATAAATAAGCGATAGAACAAAAAAATGCGAGCGCTCATGTTGATCTTGCTTAAATATAAATCTAAAAAGTCAATAATAACTGGGACCAATTTCGTTGCATACAGAATCTCCACAACGATTTTCAATTTTATGTTCAATGTTATAAACTGAATGAAATCATCATGTAATGTAATGTGTAGAGTGAAGTTCGTTAATCTCTAATTTATTTCTCATTTTCGTTGACCGTGAACTCACTTTCGTGAAGTTTTGAGAAAACCTCAAAGGAAGGTACGAATTTCAACGAATTTTTACTTACAAGGAGAAGGCCAACATTGCTCATGAATTACGACCGATTTCCACCATGATCATAATTAAATAAAGATAATAATTAAAATTTTATCAGGTGAAAATTTAAAATCCCCTTATTCGGCCAATTTGGAGAAAATCTAATTGAAGAACGAATTGGTACTTTTATATAAATTCAATACAAATTACGTCATGTTTTCTAACTTTATGATTCAGCCACGATACACGATTCAGCTATATAATGATCAAATCCATATTATGATTTGTATATGAGTAACATAGGTTGCATACACTTACTGCACAATGTAACGTTAAAAAGTATTATTTGCTGATACAGAAGGTAAAATTTCCTACATTTTTCGTTCTTCAAAATCGATTTCCTCCAAATTGCCTATATAATGGGATTTTAAATTTTCACCTGATGAAGTTTTAATTATTATCTTTATTTAATCATAACTATGGTATAAGCAGGTGATGAGTAATGTCGGCCTTCTCCTTGTTAGTTAGGATTTATTTTCTTATAATGGCATGATTTATCCAGAAATACCTTACAAACTTACAATACAAAAATATTAAATTCCCTACTGTTGAATGGGTATAACTACTGATCCTACTCTTTAACGTGAATGAAAGAAATTTCTGAAGATAGTATTTTATACTTTCAAGATTCAAACATTTATATTAATTAATTGTAATAGAAGTTTTTCAAGTTTAATTAGAATAAAAAAAAATTAAAAACCTATCCTGACAGTTTTCCACATCTAACAAAAAGTCCATTTTTCAACAAACGCGGGGATTATATTTTATTATCTCTTAGCTTACTTTAAAGATATCATCTTTTCTGTGTTTGCGGCCCAATGAGAATTCTTATAAATTGAAAAGCACTTTTCTCAATATACTACTAAATATTATATATTGTGAATATATCTAAGATATCATTTTTCTTCAACACTTGCCTAATATTTTATCAATGTGACTATAAACAGCATTTCTTATCGGAAAGTACTTATACGAATTTAGTTTCAATGAAATGGAAATCGTGCCTATTTTAGATTCAACAAAAAATACAGTGAATATTAATTTTACAACTGAGATTTTTTAAACATTGCATGTAGAAAGAAATACGAATATATTAGTAATATGGATATGAATATGTTAGTTAACTGTCTCGAAGGGTGAGATCTTCAGAAAGGTCGAGTTAGGTAGGGTAGAGGAACGAATAATATCGACCATTGACGGTGCCATGGTCGAATATTGTAACGAGTAATTAATAGAATATGTTTTAATCTGTATATTTTATTAATTACTTGTTTTTAAATTTTACTGGAGAAAGAGAAGGCGGATTTTGGGTAATTTTTGTAACAAAGTGGACTTACTATTCTATTGGTTGGGAGGGGAGGCTGAGTTATTATCTATTCATTATGTTTAACAATGGTGAATTATTAGATCATAATTTCAAGTTTTCTATAATACAGGACATGGAAAACTTAAGTTGAGTTAGGTTATCGATACTGATACAAAAAATCAGTATCTAAAATCAGTTCTAAAATACTTAAAAATTAACAAGGAAAACTATTGAATTGATTTGCAACTCAAGTTTCTCCTTGACATAGTCCTAGACCCTACACTGACAAGGGGTCACTACAGTGAGTATGTCGCCAATCGAGATCCCAATTTTTTTGGTGATTCTAGTAGCTAAAAAAATTATCACTTTTTCGAATTTTAGTCGATTGCCTCTTAGTTCTTGAGTTATGAATTTTTGAAAAGGCAGATTTTACCATAAGCTTAGCATTATGGACGTTGTAACGCGTAGGTACTGGGTTCTAATCCCAGTCCCGGCAAATTTTTTTTCTTTAAATTATGTAATTTATTATCGGAATTAAAAAATTAATGACCTACGAATTACCATTACAAATTATTAACCGCTAGACCACCATGGTTTTTTGTAATAATAGCAGTTAACCCACCATAGTATTTTTAAAAATTCATAACTAAAGAACTAAGGGCCAATCGACTAAAATTCGAAAAAGTGATAATTTTTTTAGCAACTAAAATCACCAAAAAAATTGGGATCTCGATTGGCGACATACTCACTGTAGTGACCCCTTGTGAGTATCTTTTAAAATTTTAATAATCATAATACGAAACATCCGTAGATTGTCTGTAACTCGTGGTCCGTGACATTTGGTTCGTTTCATTTTCCCAACTTAAAAATAGTTCTAGTGCGGTCTTGAGGCCGCAAAACCTAAACAGTTTAGTAAAAATATTATTGAATAGCATGGAATTGCACATCATTTCAAAATACTCTCTAGTAAAACTAATGACTATTAGGTTTTTGGGCTTAGAGGTCGAGTAGAGACCTGGAAAGAATGTATGTACAAGCCCTAGGCAGAAGCTAGCTGCTTTTGTTATAATTTACGGTTGGTTATTAGGGAAACAGTTAATCTTGGTATTTTGCTTCTTCTCATGTATTACTTACTTCTCCAGTCTCCCCGACTTTCGTCTTAACCTTCATTTACATTGACAGTAATATCACACACACACATATGGACCTACAGTTACTGAAATCACTGGAAGTACAATACAGTTTATTTTGACCAGATTTACTAGGTCATAGGGATATGATCAGAATAGTCAGAACTAGCTGTCTCATCTCGTATTGATACAATAGTCAGTTGCATGAATCTCTTTAGAAATGAATGGGAAATTATAACAGTTTTCTCTGTTTTTACTTATCAGTTGTTAATGCTAGGAGTAGATTCAGTTATCTGGAAATTAATTTATATTACACACAATAATAATTTTTTGACTTCAATTTAATGTGTTTGTGAGGCGCTTGAGAAAAGCGTCTCCTCAAAACAGTAGGTAAGTCAAAAAAATTTTATAAAGAGTTTTCCATTAAAATCTTTTTAAGAAAACCTCTATATTTTCTTTGAAATACCAATTTTTTAAACAAGAAAATGGTTACATGTAAGAATGTCCGAGGTAGTCATGTTATTTTTAATTTATAAATTGCCAAATTCTGAACTTTCATATAAAGGTATTTGAAAGAAAATTTTAACAAATAAAAACGTTCGTAATGGAAACCTTTTAATTTCATCAATATATTCGCCATAAAACATATTTTTATTGTATCCACTATAAATTTTTCTTCCTTTTTTTTTAGAAAATTCCGCATTAATACATCAAAAATTGTAAATCTGATAGAATCGCGAAAATATTTTTGATATTAAAAATAAAGTGATTGGATTTGTTGCACACGCGATCACGTGGGGTCTGGGCACCTTGCGGTTAATACTCTTACCCCCTTAAATAAACCCCGGAAGAAATACAGAATCATGCTGCTTGGACTAATTGGAACTACCAAGTTTATTTTTGATTTATATTGCAGTATCATACTAGTTCATATTTTAGTTTTGTTAAAAAACAAATTTAATTAGCGGTCAACTAGGAAATTTAATTAAATTTTAAAAAGTAAACGTACAATGAACGAATGGCTCTATTCATTTAACTTTTCGCGCTGTATGAAATAAATGTAATTTATTGCTATTTAACTTTCTCGTACGTGAGAGAACTTTCGGTTAACTTTTTGTCTGTATATTAGGTAGTTCACACTTTTTGTTTTAAAAATTGCTAGGATTAAACGATAAATTAACTGCTGTATTCTATAACATATTTTTTTCCTCTCATTGAAAACTACTATTTTTCGACTTTTTGCGTTGCATTCCCTTTTTACGTTTTGTCGACATGCAAAATGTAATTCCGTGTAGTTTTTTCCAGGCCAAATTTAATTATCCTTAAGTTTGCCTTTGTGGTAAAATTTTTTGTTCTCTGTGAAGGAAATTACTTTTGCATTAACATTTTTTAAAGGCATGTTGGCTGCCGGTTATTTGCATTACGCTTAGTACTTACTTTATGAAATTTTTCTATCCTTTTATGTTTTTTTTATTTCGTACGCGAGTGCTTTTTTGCATACTATACTTTTCAAGCATCTTGTATGAAATGCTCCTAATATCTTTAATTGATGACTGAATAATGTCAGAGATCTGGAGTTGAACTATGGACCTGCACTTAAATAGCAATTATTTTCTATTGGCTTTCTTTTCTTCCAAAGCTTTAAAATTATCAATACGTTTTACCGAGCACCGCACTACGAAGTGTTTTAATGGCAATTTTAGTGTTTTCTTATAGAAATATTCAACAAGTGTTAGGTATGCAATAATCTAGTAAGTAGGATTGACTAACGATAAGCTCCCATTTTACGCAAATTTGTTTCTTTGATCTCCACTTGTATCATTAAAACCCTGAATAATGAAAACAACATTACTTGCTTAATAAATTTAGGAATAAAAAAAATCTTACACTATTTGATATTTGCGAAGCATCAAGTATGCGTCAAAAGTTGGGTTATCAATCAATGATTCTGTATTAATTGACGGCGGATCTACATTTGGAATCCCGATGCCAAAAGGGGCCCAATGTCATTCATTTGTACCATATTTAGAATTTAGGCCCCAAAGAAGCTAGATGCTCCACTTGAAGCACAAGGGAAAGCTGAATAAAAGATGTTCTTCAATTTCGATGTAAAAATTTATAAAATTATCGGTTCAGCTTACTTAATAACCCAAATCTTTTTATCGGTTCTTTCATTTATGATATTGTTTTTCATTTAACTTTTAAAATATTGCACTAAAGAAATTGGTTGAGATATTTCCGTCCAACGTTGTTCAATTTCTAAGCCCAAATTGTGACAAGACTGAAGAATTGTTTTGAATATTTAAACCTTATCTTCGACATTCTAAAGTTAAAGATTTTATTTAACTTTTTAAACAATTCGGAAAGTATACTAAATAAAATTGTGATACATCTAACTGGAATTCTTTAATCTTGTATAAATATATAATATATATTTGACAATATGGAATCGTAGAATCTTATTTTTTCGGCGTTTCTTTGATTTTAATGCTTTTGTAATTTTTAAAATTTATGGTTTTATTGAACTAAAATATTTTCATTCTCGGTACTGTAATTTGCGACATAAAATAAAGTATATAAATAAAATTTAGCGGTTATAGTAATACTTTGGTTAATATTTCAATTTCATTGTGTTGGGTATCTTTAGACAGACCAGCAGTCTGGCGTAAATCAAACACGGGTTGATTACGGATCCGGAAGCCGCGGTTCTAATCCTGATTGAGTCGGATATCTGCTGTGATCTAAAAAGTCCAAAATCGATCTGTGGACTATGCGGAAGACAAAGGGAAACCACCCTATTAACATTTCCCTAGTACAGTCTTCTTGGTTTATCCAGTAGGATCGCCAACATTCTGAATCGGATAAGGTACCTGAAGAAGAAGATCTTCGACACAGAAAGCATCGCTTTTGATGGATAGAAACCATTTGACATGTTATGTTTCTAATACTCGGGATTAAGATTTGCCACCAATTATAATAGAAAGGATTTTTCTATTCTTATTATTTTAATAAAATTAAAATAAATAAAATATTCTTAAAATAAATTAAAAAGTAGGATTTCTGTAGTATGTTAGGTGTACAAATAGTATATTATAGGCCAAGGTTGTGAAGACATGCATTATAGCCCTAGCGCCAAGATTATATTCCGAGGTGCGAAGCACCGAGGAATATAAGGCGCGGGGGCTATAATGGTCTTCACAACCGTGGTTATATATACGATTTTTTCCACTACTAGGTTTATTACAATTCTTTTAATTGTTGTTAATACAAAATATTCTAATTTAAAATATTTATTTTAAATAAATTATAAAACAAATGGCAGTCTTTTGTTTTCTTGATTTGACATTCTTGAAAATTTTAAATTAATTGTGATTAAAAGTTGAAATTTGAAGTTTATGAGCCGTTTAGTGAGTTTTTTTAACTGTTTTGTAATAGAAAATCTACTACCGGAAAATCCTTTGTGTTTTCGCATTGAATTTTATTAGTAAATTAAATACATCGTGGTTCGTCAAATTAACAAAAGATGGCGCTGTCACTATCTGTCACATTAATTCGAATTTAATAAAAATTTTAAAATTCAATTAATCTGTTAATAAAGCGTTTTTAATAGTTTAAATACAATTAAATAACATCTCTTGATTATTCTAAATCATCTTATAACAACATTTTTCTTTAAAATAGTCCCCAAATTATCGAAAAATATCATTTTGTTCATTATTAACTAGTAGTTAATAATGGAAAAATGGTTGACCACTAGTCTATAACATGTCACTTCTGGAGCTTCATACCTAAGTAAAAATGATAGCCTATATGACTAGTAGTGGAAAAAATAATAAATCGACTTCATAGGGTAGGATGATTACATTACCATTAAAAGTAGAACAATTTATGTCTAAAGTATTAAGTGACAATTACGCTAGAAATAAGTAAAATTGTACTAAAAAATAGTACAATTTTTAATAGTGTAATTAAATTTTACTGAATTTTTTTTGTTTTAGTCCACATAGTATAAATTGTACTTAAAAGTAGCACAATTTGTGTCTAGATTGTCAACTAGTACAAATTGTGTAGATATTTAGTACAATAATTATTGTACTCTTTTTTACCACAATTTTACTTATTTCTAACGCAATTGTAGTAATTTCAACATAAATTGTAGGTATCTACCTACTAAATTTTCACACAATTTGTACTTGTAGACAATCTAGACACATATTGTTCAACTTTTAAGTGCAATTTTGTCACTAAAACAAAAAGGAATCTATAAAATTTAATTCAACACAATTAAAAATCAAAATTAGATATAAATTTAGGTATGTTATAATATTTGCTATAAATAAATTTACAGAGAAATATTCTTTTCTGGAAATATACAATATTTTTTTTATTTTAAACTCAATTTTGAGATAATATTATTCTATACAAAATTTGTACCATAAAAATACCCAAATTGGGTTATTTAACTGAATGAAATTGTTGACCAAACGTTTACCTTCTTATAACACAATATTGGACTTCGAAACTATCCAGATCTAAATTATATTGAAATATTGCACAATTGTGTAACTTAGCACAATTTTTTCATTGAACGAATTCAGTAATAGAAACAATTAAGTTTCCTACTCAAAAATCGTGTACTCTCTCTTTCTCTCTCACCAGTTCTGTGGAAAAAATAAGGTTTACCATTTTAAAATCAAATCGATAACGTCATTACTTAAAAACAAATCCCAATGGAAATTTGAATTTGATATAAATATGTGTATTTTTATAATATAAATTCCAAGTGTCCGAGCATTTTCTGTAAAAGCCTTTCTAAAAATTTTAACGATTGATTGATTGATTAATTTTTAAATGTTACAAAATGTTGTTAAAGGTTACCACATGTCGAGCTTAGGTTAGTGTTAGAAAATTTTTAACGGCATTTTTAAATTTTTGGCGAAATATTTCAGGAAATATTTTATAAAGTGACCAAAATTGTCACGAAATCATTTCGTGCGAAATCTTGTGTACAAAATTTTCAAAGGAGATTTACCTCTCGGATTTAAACAAAACCAAGTCATTTCCTGCGTTATATGGAACACGAAATCAATTTCGGGGTTATAATTACAATGTTTTTGATGAAATCTACTGAATTTACTACCAGTAAGTAGAAGGTTGCTTTGTAGTTAGGCCGGAAATGACATAGTTTTTTTTTTTAAATCGGTTACAAACGCTGCATATTTACATGCTTGTGTTGATTATTTTGTAATGATCATTAATCGCCTATTTATATGACTTCTATAAATTTATATAAATTCTATCTTGGTAAAAAGATTATTGTCATCCACCAAAGTTGTTTGTTTATCTTTGTAGTTTCTGTATTATGGTGCCATCTGTTGACGATATGTCGTGTGGCTTTCCTTCTTAAAAGGATATTGTACTTTTATAAACTGGATTAAATCGGCGTAATGTCGTTTCATGAATCTACCATAACGCGTTCGTGGTCATTTTTAGAGTCACCCTGTATATTGGAACTTCCTCAATAATATAATCTGTTTGCTTCAATTTAATTGAATTAGGATGGTACGTCAACATAAACCGCTTCATCTGTACGTGCCCTTAAACGGTTTATAAGAAGAAGGATAATATAATATCTTGACAGTAATTAAAAATTTAATAACCACTAGAACAGCGGTCGTGCCAAAAGTGGTACCCCAGAAGATTTAGTCGACCCATAAAAGAAACATGGGCATATGTAATCTCCCCTAATCCAGCAGGTAGAATTTAAAAAAAGTGGTGAACTCCCCTAATTTTGAAGATTTCACCAATAATCCTAGTTGTAAACTCCCCGAATGTAATACATTTTAAGTAGGATAATTAAGAAGGACTTAACTAAATTATACATAATAACTAACAGAAAATTTTGAATTTATTTAAACTTTAAAGTTTAAAATATACACAAAATTCTTAATGAAAACCAATCACCTATAAAACTGTGATGCCGACATGCCCTTCAAGTGAAATTTTGGGGTGAAATTGGTGTCAAACGTTTGAGTATCAATGAGCTTCCAAATTTTTTGTTTGAGCCTCAACCGTCGCGGAGTTATTCGCGAAATATTTGGGGGGTGGGGCTGGAGACATGTTTTCCTATTTTCATTATTATTACGAATTTTTCTGCGAAATCGATGTCTATCGATAGAGCTTCGTTTGAGCTTGAATGAGCTTCCATTCCCATAATTGTGTTTTCTTTTTCTGCAAAGTTAATAGTATTTCAAATTTCGAGTACTCCGAGCAAGTTCTTTTTAAACTTTTTGGTTGAAATAGGTGTCAAACATTTCAGTATAGTTTTTTGCATATTTGATAATAATAATTAATGATGTTTCTCGTCAAATAATTGAGTTAATTTCTATCTCTCAATGGTTATTGTTCACTGTTGGAAGTTTGATCACAGCATCTCCACTTTTTAATGCACGATTAAAATAAAATTTATAATCCTCATAAATTAACAATTTGTTACCACATTGACCAGTAGTCCAATAATTATTTCAGACCAATATATTTGAAAGTACGCAAAAATTAAAGCGGCGTTCACAATGAAGTGGGGTCTTGCATTGTAGAGAGCTGGCAAGCGCCAATTAGATTAGAGTATTTTCGTCTATCCTTTTCTATGATTAAAAAATTGTTCATTCTGATTGGCTCTTGTTAACTTTCTGCCGAAGCAAGGCAAGACCCCACTTTATTGTGAACGCCGCTTAAGAATAACTTGAAATAATAACTTCCCTGAAGTAATAATTATAAAAACAATTTTTATATAGCAAACATAACAAGCCACAAATGTATAAAAACTAGAGCAAATTTCAATAAATAACCTAAGCTCTGATGTGCCAAACTCATCTGTGTATGGATTTCATATTGACAAGAAGTTTTTGTTAAAACAATAATTTGTTTATTAAAAAATAATTTTAATAAGAACATAGAAAGCTTCTTGAAACAACTACAGATCAATATGTTTGAAAATAAAAAAATTTTTATATGGCACACATTTTGTGACCCTCCAGCCTAGACGTAGATGTTTTTTTTTATGGACGACCCCAAAGCTCTGATGTTCTAAACCTGTCTGTACAGATTGCATATTGGCCACACATTTATAAAAAAAGAGCGAATTTCAAAAAATAACCTAAGCTCTGGTGTGCTATGATTTTCTAGCTATGGATTTCACATTGACAAGAAGTTTCTATTGACCTTTTATTTAAAATTAAAAAAGTGGTCTAAAAAGTGAAAAATAATTTTAATAAAAACAAAGAAAGCTGCGTGAAACAACTATAGGCCAATATGTTTGAAAGTATTTACATAAAAAATAAGAGCAACTTGAGATAATAAACCCCTGAAGCAGTAACTTATGGATACCCAACATTTTTACATTTGAAACAACGTTAAAAATATTTTTCATAATTACAAACAACCAAACGTGATAAATGCAAAATAATGTTGTGTAGCATTATTTTGCATTTATTGCCAATAATGAACTCAAAAACTAAAACTTACATAATGTAACAATTTATTGTAGAAAAACGAACCACAACTACACCAATTATTAACATTTTAATTAATTGACTTATTTTTTCTAATTACATTTATTTGATTAGTAATCAAATAAATGATTGATTACTTATATTCATCAAAGTTGGTAGCAATATAATTATCCCTAAAGCCTATCTATAAGCTTTATAATCTTATTGCCTAGTAATCCCTCAACGTTAGGGGAGTTTACAACCAGGATTATAAAAAAAATAAGCCCCATCTTAAGGTGGGTCGAAATTAGCGGAGTTTACAAAACCCCTATTTTATACATAAAATTAAATTACCACTATTTTACATTTTTTTCTAACTTATCGTGTGAATCCCCAGAGTTGCAGATAATTTGTAATTCTAGCTGTGTATGTATTTGGGAGTCAGGTGGCAAAAGCGTTAAAATAATTTTGTATTCTTGTTGAAAAAAATTTTCCACCATCTAACTCATTTTCTCCATATGATACACAAGAACAAAAAGGTTTGCCACCACTGCCCTATAAAAACGTTTTATTATCTCTATTCTTATAAACATTTATTAGATTTTTCTCTTTGTATTCTTTTAACAAATCCATATATTTGCCATTTGGCAAATGTATTCGTATTAAAAATAAAGTATTGTGTATTTAAATTTTCATTACTTATACTTAGATTTTGTAGATAATATTTGAGTGCTTTAAATTTTCCTATGTCTCATCCTAAATTGTTATCTATTGTAATTACTTTCTCTAGGAATGCCAATAAAATTTCAGCAATCTGTTTTACCAACTTTGAAGCTTATCTAATCTTGAAACTGAATTTATCATTTTTTTAATCGCCGCAGTATACAGGTACACAATTATCAATTAGGTTATTTGTTCTATTTTTTTTGTAAAAGTACGTAGCTTAAGAAATGTAATGTAGTAATGTAGAAAAAAATATTTAATTTCAAAAAATGGAAGATATTAGGTATTTATTTGAATCTCTATTGTCTCTAGTTTTCCCAAATGTTCCGTCTCAACCTGGAATGCCATGTCAGGGCGAGGATAGTAAGTATTTTTACTCCACATAAAATCTTATCACAACAAATATTTAAAATATCCAATATTACGTTATATAAAAAAAAAATCAAAACAAAAATCAACATATATATACATAATAAATTATTTATAAAGTACCTACTATATTTGCCTTTTTGTTATTATAATAACCATTGATATTGTTCTTATAAACTTAAAACAAATTTTATATTTTTAGTTCTAAGTATATCATTTTATCTCCTTAGAAAGTTTGTTTTCGACCTTCAAGTTACATTTAATGCGAGCGCTTGGTAGGTAAAATAATGCGTTAATTTGTTTTGCAAAAATTTTGGTGATATTTAAGATGTTATTACAAAAATGAATTTGAAAACTTTTGTCAAGTGTTACAAATTTCTCTATGTATCACGACACAAACGAAAAACAACAGATGGTAAATGGTTTTTGTTTGAAGTTTTTTTATTATAACCTAATACTTACTTTCTTATATTGAGTTTTCACGAATTTATTTATTGTTTTTCTTAAGGGAGTATCTACAGACGTGGTGCAAGACGCTGGAGGAAGCTTTATCGAGTAAATGGCCACATTTTTCAAGCTAAACGTTTTAACAGGGTGAGTTAATCTTTGCTTTACTAATAATAATTAAACAACAATTAACTCTTTTGATTATTGTAAACAGAGGGCTTTTTGTGCATTCTGCCATGACCGGATTTGGGGTTTGGGCCGTCAAGGCTTCAAGTGCATACAATGTAAGCTTCTGGTACATAAGAAGTGCCATAAAATGGTTCAAATCCCGTGCACCAACGAACATATCGAGCCAATTATCAAGGAAGATCATAATGGAGAAGCACAAGCTATTGCCGCTACCAATAATGAATTAATTTCGGAACTTCGGGACTTTCCTGACCCACCTCTCGATGTTACTGGTAATTAAACTTCACTTTAAACATTTTTGATTAATTCTATTACTATATTCCTTTCTGATTGATTTTCGTTTGAACACAAAATTTTGTTTTCAAACTAAAATTAATAGAAACCTTATTGGACGGCTAAAAGCTAAATTATGTAATGAACCTGGAAAGTTTATAAATTTAATTGGATTTAAATGGAACTATACATTTTGCACGTCACTTTTAGTTTGTAGGTAATTTGCAAAAGCGTTGATTCAATGGAAATATGTTTATATTACGTTTTCAAAAAGCTTTTGGTGCTTTTAATATTATTTGGATTATAACACACAATGATAGCATTTTACAATTTTTTTCGAAATATTTACGAAAACTATTTTTGAAACTTCAGGTGATTCGGTGCCAGTGGAAGTTCCATCAAGACAATCAGCAGACGATCTCGAACCCGGTTCCCAAAGTCAATATTCACTGAACGACTTTGATTTAATTCGCGTAATTGGTCGAGGTTCTTACGCGAAAGTTTTGATGGTGGAGTTAAAGAAAACCGGGCGTATATATGCGATGAAAGTGATAAAAAAAGATTTAGTAACTGATGACGAAGATATCGATTGGGTTCAAACTGAAAAACACGTTTTCGAAACCGCATCCAATCATCCATTTTTAGTCGGACTTCATTCCTGTTTTCAAACACCGTCGCGACTTTTCTTCGTAATTGAATTTGTGCGTGGTGGTGATTTAATGTTCCACATGCAAAGACAAAGACGTTTACCAGAAGAGCATGCTCGATTTTATGCCGCCGAAATTTCGCTCGCATTGAATTTTTTGCACTGTAAGGGAATTATTTATAGAGATTTAAAACTGGATAACGTACTTTTGGATCACGAAGGACACATTAAGTTAACTGATTATGGTATGTGTAAGGAAGGTATACGACCTGGCGATACAACTTCCACGTTTTGTGGAACCCCAAATTATATTGCGCCTGAAATACTTCGAGGAGAAGACTACGGATTTTCAGTGGATTGGTGGGCACTTGGTAAGTTGACTTGAATGTTGTTTTAACCATTTTATTCAACTGAATGTTTTGTTACTAGGCGTTTTGCTGTACGAAATGTTGGCAGGTCGTTCTCCGTTTGATATAGCAGGTGCTTCGGAAAATCCTGATCAAAACACGGAAGACTATTTGTTTCAAGTTATTCTTGAAAAACCAATTCGTATTCCAAGGTCACTTAGCGTTAAAGCTGCTAACGTACTTAAAGGTTTTCTAAACAAGAATCCAGCTGATCGTTTGGGTTGCCATAACACGGACTCTTTTGTGGAAATTACCGGTCATCCATTTTTCAAAAGTGTTGACTGGGATATGTTGGAGCAAAAACAAGTGCCACCTCCTTATAAGCCTCGCTTAGATTCAGATCGAGATCTGGCTAACTTCCCACCTGAATTTACAGACGAACCGGTACTTCTCACTCCCGATGATCCGTAAGTTAACCTAATTTGGAGGTTTTCGTTTTTTTAATTGAATTTTTTTTATTTTCAGGCGTGTCATAGAAAAAATAGATCAGTCCGAATTTGAAGGTTTTGAATACGTGAATCCCTTATTAATGTCTCTAGAAGACTGCGTGTGACATCACGAGTTATGTGCTTTACATCCTAAAAATTTACCTCCTCCTCCAATACACCGTTTTCCACCGCCTGTATTTCCTCCACCACCCCCACCTGACCTAGAAAATTACGACGCCAGCTTAATTCAAATTGATATAAGGCCAAGTAAGTCGATTTTACAAAATATTTTTTGCCTTCCCCTAAATTAATTGATCTAAAATTTTGATGTTATGTCTTATGCAAATTGTTGTTTCATATTTTGAATCTATTGCGGAAAGATTCAAATAGACTGAGCTAAAGCTTACACATTCCAATTAAACTTTTCTTGCAAATTTTGTATAATTCAGGAGTACTGGAGCTGGGCTCTTCTGTAACTTTTATTTCAGTATTGGGCCAACATTTTATCGGCAGAAATATTATTTTATTGGTTTTTCTTGAACGAAATATTCTAAAAGTGGTGATGTAACGTAGATAAAAATTTGCTGTTTGAAATTTTTAAAAATGCACGATTGTGACATACTTTTATATGTATAAAGATAGGGAGGAATGAATATCTAGGAATTGGTTATTTTTAAATTTTAAAAAGGCGAAGGTTTAACGCAATCTGATAGATATTTTACAAAAATATGTTATTCAATTATATCTACATGTAATATAAACATACAAATAGCTTTTTCTGCAACTGTACTTATATAATATACATATAAACAAAAACGGCAGCTAGAAAAGTTTCAAATTTGAATTTATTAGGCAAAAAGAGAAAAAAAAAAGTATATTACAAAATATGAGCATTAACATTGAAAAAAGTGATGTTATATTATTTTTTAAGTCTAAATTAATTTATTTAATTTATGTTTTATATTTTATTCAGAAGATAGAATTTGATTTTATTTTGTCTGTAAGTTAATTTAGACTTAAAAGGAGTTTTGGTGTCTGTCTTGCAAAATAATTATATGCTTACAACCAATTGTTAAAAAAATTATGTTTTTGTCATTTTAAGACAGATACAAAGTTTAAAAGTTTGTTTTGAGATGTATGTTGCTTTTATATATTTATGGTCAATTAACTTTGTTGGCAGAATTGAATGTAGATAAATATTATGTACGTGTAAGTTTTTATTTCTCGCATTATTACTTAATTATATACATTCCAAGTATTTCTGAACTTTTCAGTATTTATATGGTTTTTTAGTATTCTTAATAATAATAATATTTTGTGAATGCTACTTCTACATTTAATTTACTTTAGTAATAAATAAATTGCATTGTTTAATCTGTTGTTTTATTTTTACTAAGCAACAAGTAAATTTTCTACCTTCAACATTCTAAATTTTAGAATTTGTAGATTAGATTTTACTCTCTTTTTGTAAACACCTACAATTTTGAACATTTTTCATTCCTAGCCATAGCTAAACCATAATATATCCACCAACCTTTGAATGACCAAGTTTTTTAAGCCTTTGTCCCACTGTGCAAGAGAAAAAAGCAAAACAGTGAACAGATGTAAAGAGAAAATTGTCAAAATAATACAACCTTTTGGTTATCATTTATCAGAAAAAGGTTATACTAGCATCAGTGTCAGATCAGCCATATAGCAGAAGTAGCAAATGCTACGGACGCCGCAGTATAAAACAATAAAGATATTATTTAGCAAAGAAAAGGTAAAGAAAGTCATTCAAAATATATTCTTGCATTCTTGATGATGCTGGCTTAATCCGGCACTGACTATACTTTGTTTACCCAGCATATGCACTTAAGCTCCTCCTAAAAAATAGAATAGAAGTTTTCTATTGCTCGAATTTTGAAACTTCTGTTTACAATTATTGGTTTAAATACAATTTGGGGAGGAGCATAGGTGCATATGTTGGGTAAATAATGTATAGCATACCATGTATCTAGCCAGGATGCGCCTTGACTCTAAACGGAACTTATATGTGTCCACAATTGACGCACATGAATTGATTTACGAGATTCCCGCCACTGACCGCTCACTCGCTGAAATATTGAACAATATTCCAAACATATTATCCGTATGGATTGCATATTGACCACAAATTTATTGTAAAAAAAATAAATAAAATAACCTAAGCTCTTACTTTTCCATATCTCTCAGAGCTTATGTGATTTGCTAAACTGTGCTTTTCTTTTAACATAAATTTGTGATCAATGGGTGATACTTGGTTTTCTGAACCTCATTAACAAACAAATAATTTTTATGGATAGAAATTGAAATTTAAAAGGGCTAAAGCCCCATCATGAAAATGTAAATGTTTAAAAATTAACATAGAAATTATAAATTATTGAAATAATAATGTTATATTTGAAGGGGTTAGAGCAAGAAGGGTATAAGTACATCCCAGGTAGTTTGAGATATTTGCCTCCAAAGTTAATTGGTCTTTCAAAATTCTGTAAAAACGACAAACTGTTTTTGTATGTCGAATTGAAATGAAATTTAATGCACAATTTTAATAGTAAAGTCATTATATTCAAAAAGCGTACACTTATTTAAAAAAGTGAATTTGATGTATTTGAAAATGTCACTTATACCCTTTTTGCTCTAACCCCTTCATTTTGATCTATCAAGTTTTATTACACTTTCATCAAAATATGCATGGAAACAGAATAACAATGTATTATCATTTGAATGATAGTGTAATTATTATAGGTCTTTGTCTTAAATAGTAATTGGCTGTAGATGTTACTCAAACCTTCAATATCAGTTTTTCAGTTCACAGAATTTTTTTCTTTCTTAATACAAATCATTTCAACTGCTATGATGATTTTGGCTTTGCTAGTCTTCATCACGCCCATCCATTAAGATAGCAGTAGTTTCTAGTTTATTACATCTAATAGTTGAAATATGTCCACTTATTCTTTTCCTCAGCCACATTGCTTGGTTTTCCAATATAAATTAACTTGCAGTTTTTACATTTGACTTTGTATACTATAGTCTATTTATTTATCGCATGCAGTGGAGAATAACAAATACATGCAGTTTGCACGTGATTTATGGGGAGGAGTTTGTCATTGCGCAGGGACACATCTATTTTGACCTTGCAAACACCGAATCGCAATTACAGGTGCAATAAACATAATACAATCACGTGCATGTCACGCGTTGATCATTAGGTTTGTTCGTTTGTATGAACTAACTTGAACTGGGTTATCTTTCGAGACAAAATACTCCCACCACAAAAGTTAGATAGTGTTCTAACTTGCACTGCCTACTCCTCCTATGGAGGTCGAGCAAGAAGTTTATGTTCGGTTATGAACTGAGCAGCCAAACGAATACAGTACATTGCACTAACTTGAACCGAGCAAGTTAGTTCATACAAACGAACAAACCTACTGTTTACATCCACTGCATGCGATAAATAAATAGACTATAGGTCCGATTTCTTCTCATCTGGTTAGGGTCTTTCATTCAGTGTAGAGCGACCGCAAAGTAAGATGAGAGGGCGTAGACAAATTCCGGCGCAGTAGACATCGCGTGACACTCAATTCCACCAATTGACACCAACATAAACACGATTGTACGAGTTTTGGTTTCTACGCATTAGCTCCACCCTCTCATCTTTCTTTGCGCTTTCTCTACAGTTTGTCCAATATTATTTAAAAATTACTATATCCTTCTCTTCAATGAATTTCCATTATATAACCTCTTACCATAATTTTTAAGTTTTCAAGGTATCTTCTATATTCTCAGTCCTATCGTTGTACCAATTATTTAACTGTTGTGGTGGTATGAGTTATAGTTCAAATATCTACTAGACTAGTTCGGTTTTTGGATCCATTTGTATTTTTACATTAGTAGGATATCAAAAATGGTCATATTTTATGTGATTCTTTTTCAATAATAAATTGTTAACTGGGAATAAAGTTATTGAAGAGTTCAAATATAGAAAATCTTCATTATCTTTGTAACTCCTTTCGTCAAGGCTCTAGAGTCTAGATGCACTCCTCAAATAGTACTCCCTAAAACTGCGCACTTGCAGATGGGTACAAGAAACTGCATGCAACCAAGCAAGAGCTGCTTCTTGGAAACATGCGAAATACTATCTGAATCTATCTAGAGTCAATCTGCATACAATTACAGGGATCTTAAGTGCACACTGCAGATTAAATAAATACCTTCACACGATGGGGTATGCAGATGACTATATGTCGTAGATGCACCGAAAAGGAGGAAACAGCTGAACATGTACTTTGTTACTGTTCGACGTTCACTTCAATAAGAAGATCTGTGTTGGGAGACTTCTGGCTCAACATGGTCAGAATCAGTAACACTCCGCTTGTCAAAATCTTCGAGTTCATTCTACAGCTGGAGTGGCCTGGGAAGTGACAGGATCGGGATGAAGCTGAAAACCGGAGATAATACAATGAGCCCCAATTTAGAGGCCTAAGTGCGTGTGAGTTTATCTTACACTCCACAATAAATTCAGAATCCCCAGAATCTTGATGCATTACACAATTTACTTATTTAATTGTCGTGTTATTTGAAAATTAGAATTTGGGAATCTCCGAATCTTAGTTTAGGATTTACACGATATTCAAATGAGTATATAAATCAATTTCTTTTTCATCTTGGTCGGTACGCCCGAATACGGGCCATCGTGGCAACATTCATGACGAACAATTGCTTATCATTTTGCGAATACTGCTCTCTTGGGACGAGGTATGTATGCAGTGCGGGTTCCTCTCCCATCTACATAGTGACGGCCACAATAAAGTTCTTAGTTCATCTGGAATCGAATCGGGCATTTCGAGTCAAGGCACTGAACTGTTTGCATTTTGCAACTGTTGCTAATTTGCAAAAGAAATGTTGAAAAATTGTAGGAAACAAGGGATTATTTAAATTTACGCATCTGGAAATAAACTTTCTTTATCAATCTTTTTTATAATAAAGGGTCCTGACATGACATGACTTTTTTCCTGTTCCAAATGAAGTAGAATATGTCATTAGAAATACAAAAGATGATAGTAAACGGTCCAAAAAGCAATTGCAAATTGGCCCTAAAATTTACCAAAAACTGAAAAATCATAAACTGACATTTAACGACATTGAATTGGCCGTAGCCATAAAGTTAAGGCCTACGTCAACCGAGAGGGAACTGAAAGTGTTCCGCTAACTGGAGCGAACACTGACATGTTGTACCCCACAAGACCCTGCTTAATCAAACATGAAAAAGTTATCGTTCAAGTACTTCATAGTAATGTTGCAATCTTTTTAATGCACGGAACTAATTAACTGGGATCTCTGAGACAGTCCACCCATTAAAAATATCCCTCGAAGTCCACGAAAATCATCAACCGGAATCACTTAATATTTAATAGAGGCTTAAGGGTAACTCACCAATAGTGGTAGTTTAATTACGCGTAAAGTTTTACTTACCCAAAGATGAACTAAAAAGTTCGAAACACGTCGAAAACATTCATTTCAGTTTTATTAAATTTTTTTATAAATTAACATCCTGTCCCCTTTTAATAATTCATTATTTTCGTTGATCCAACTTATATTATTTTTACCTACTATTAGGTAAGGTATTGTTGTTGGAAGAAATTTAACCCTTTACTTTTTACACAGATTCTCGTGTTTTGAGGTTCCCTGAATCCACTGTATCTATTTTCAAAAGGATATATGTATGTATGTTTATGAACACAAAAGCCTTTAAATGAAGTAACAAAATTGCTCAAAATTTTGAACTTGAGTTTGTGTCTACCATAGCAGAAAGCCAAATGGAAATTAATGGATTCCTGGCCTTGACGGAAAAAATTTTACTTTCAGAATCGAAGCTTCCAGGTACATTACTTTTTACTTTCCGTATTCTTCCAAGTAATTTTACGAGTACGGAAAGTCCTATGTGGAGATTTTCTGGGATCTTTCTAATCAAATTTTGTTTTAGTTAATAAATTTATTTGCTTTTGAAGTGTTGCTATTAAAATTAGTTATTTTAAGCTTTTATTTAAAACTAGAAATTAGATCTGGTAATTCTTTTCCATATTGTTAATCAAAAGGAGCATCATGTAAATTCGCAGGTAGATAATTTTTTTAATCTTTTTGTAATAATAGAAGGTATAAATATAAATCATAATTTTGTAGTGGTATTGGTTTAGTTTAATGTAAACAAAATAATAAAAATAAAATTTGAAAATTACAACAATTTAAAATTGCAACATTATTTACAAATGACTTTATTTTGGGTTTTATTCTTCTTTTACTTTAAATTTGTTGAGAATGTTTTGAATAAAGAGCAATTTGTAGCAGTAGACTGAGGCTATAGATCCTACAGTGGCACCTACCCAATAAACAACCATATGCTCCGCAAAAGTATGACCTTCACATCCAAATTTTAATGAAGTTGCCAAGGCTGGATTAAAATAACCACCAGAATAATTGAAAGCTGCAATAAAATTTGCTGTAGTATAAAATTTAAATTAGCGACAACTTTTTTACCCGCTACTACTAAAGCTGTTGCCAGAAATGCATCCACAATATTTGAACCACGGAAATTAATATCGCCTAGAATTCTTGATATCATCCTACATAGAAATGTTGCGCCTCCTTCTATTACTGCGCCTAATGCCATAGGTACCTGGAGAACAATACGAATTAGTCTGAATCAGTGATTCAATTCAAATATTTATAAATACCGCTAAATCTGCAACACAGTCTTCATCGGCTCGTCCTATATGAGTTTCTGCAAATTCTACACTCCATATAAGTTCTATATATCGAAAAATCACAATTCCTCCCAATATTTGTGAAACTATTATCAGCCCAGCTTGGTAAATAGCTTTTGAACCTTCAAGAACATCTTCCACGGGATTGTATGGACACGCCGTTGCATTTTCCCAAACTTTTGACCACCAAACAGTCAAGAGGAATAAATAAATTGCGTAGGCTGACACTCCATAATTATCAGCAACTGAAATTGTTTGCAATGTTTCACATTTCTTGTAAAGGCAAGAAAATGTTGTTCACATAGAGATTAGTATAGATATGTAGATACTTCATTTTGATTGGTTCTTCCAACCTTCTAATCTGTATGTCAACAGCAGTTTATTGTTTTTATTTCTGAATTATTGTTATGCAGCAGATTTTTTCACAATAAAATAGGAAGAACAAAAATTAATAATAGTTAGTTTTTGAAGTAGAAAATTTTTCTTTATTGGGTTTAGCCCAATTGGATACCTTTTGTATTTTCAAACCAGACCAAGGTGGCTCATGCACAGTGGAAATATGTTGAGACTTTTCATAAATGTATTTAAAATTCTTAATTATTTAACAATAAGTTGTTAAGTAATCCTTACTTTTAAATATTAATTTAGGGCTAAAATTGTAAAAATGTGCAGAATATGGAGTAATCTTGACATTTTATAGTTATTTCAGCCCAAATAGACAAATGTATTCACACGTAGATACATACCTATAATTAGTTCAAAACAGCATGCACATAATTCAGCTGTAGCAATGAATTCTAAAATAATTTCTCTAACAATGCCTTCATTTAGAACAAGTTTTACTAATTTTCTTAAAACATTGGCTAATAATAAAGTTATTCCTATAATAATAGTTGAAATAATTAATGGATGCAATCCATAAATATTCTTTTCTCCACTATAAAACAATTTTATAACACATTTATTAGTTGGAACATTTTTTTTACCTATAACGCACTATTCCAATTTTTTGCAATAGTTTGTAAAATTTATTGGATGCACTTTTCTTCGTTTTAGTTTTAGTTTTCATTTTCTTTATTATTTCTACATTTATTTATCAAAGCAAATCTACCACACACTAACTAATCGCAACTACTTACAAATTATGCCTAGGGCTTCTATATTTAGAAAACTTGGGCTCTTGTCTACGCTGTGACATAATAATATACTGAAAACTATTTATAATTTTGTCCAACATAATAAATCCGGAAGAAAAATTAAAAACATTTGTAAGTTAAAAATTTAGTGATTTTTGAATATATTTTTAAGTTTCACTTTTAGATTTTGAAGTTTTTTAACAACTTTGAATTTCCAAAATATTAATTCCATAAAGAAAGCTACAGTTGCAACGATATACCCAAAAATGAGCAGATTAAATGCACCATTGAAGTGAGTTAGAGTTAATGCTCCATATTCTTCATGGTCTTCAGATAATGTATCATTTTGGTGATTAAAGTAAACATTTACTTTATTTTCATATTCCGAAGCCCAGTGTTGAATAATACCACCATTGATCAAGTAACTAATTACTTTATTAAATTTTCCTTCCAACGGAAATCCGTTTGGTAATAGCATTCTGATGGAATAGGAAAAAACAATATCTTTCAGCATAAATACACTAGGTTTACCATGTGCATCAACAACTGAGCGATCGTCTTGCGAAATTAAGTATTTCACATAGAAGTGACTCATTAATGTGCACGTATCTCGATCAACAGAAACAGTTAGGAGCCATTGTTCTGCTGTATCATTAGAAACGTCATAGATTTCAAACATATTATATATTTTCATCGCGTTAGGATCTAATGGGTCGTCAAAAATATCTTTAAAACTCGACATACCGCCAATCCCCATTTCAGGATCTGATAATATATCTTCAAGCGAAGAAATTTGCTTTTCATGAGCATGGTTAGTTAAAGAAGTCATCAACACACTTTGGTATAAAATTACCAATATCATGCTGAAAGCTGCTAACAAAATGAAGAAAGTGCGAACCATCAAAGTTTTGGGTTGTACGCAACACGTAAATCCAATTAAAAGTGATAAAGATGCCAATACATTTTTTCCAAACGATCTGAAATATCTAACTTCTTCCCTATTAGCAAAAAATTGAAACAGTACTGCTGTGAGCATAAAGTAAACTAAACAAACAATCCAAACTTCAAACTTAAAAATTATAAAAATATTTTTCCATAACGGAATTTCAGCAGCAATTGGAACAATCCACACCATATGTTCTTCAAAATATTGAGTTGTTAAGGAAAAATCCGATGCTAAGTCTGGTTTTGCCACTATATTGCCCACTGCAACTGCCGACTCATCTATAACTTTTTGTAACAATCCCGTCCAACTACCGGATGAATTTCTTTCTCCCCAATCAACTGCATCCTCGAAGGTAATATTAAAAAGTATGTGTAATATATTTCCAATTTCTTTCAAAACTTTTATTTCAAATCCATTTCCTTCATCAATTACAAAAGGAGGATACTTCACCGCAATTGCGTTTATCGAGCAATTGTTAAAATTCCGTGGCAACTTTTCACCAAAAAGTTGAGTATGCCTACGAATTTTCCCTTTCTTACATGTATCCTTCAATATTAATCTAGGTGATCCTCCACAAATTTTGGAATTGGAATATACATTGGAACTATACACATTAAAAAAACTTAAACTATTTTTTGGAATAAGTACAGCCGCATGAAAAATTTTTTGCTTCCACAAATACTTTAACGTTATGTCAGCTATATATTCGTACTTGTGAGTTACCAGTGGAATATAAATTAAAAATTTAGCGAGAACATTGTAACTCTTCGTGTTAGCAAAATTTTTAAAATTATAAAGAAAATCTTCTTCATTTTCCACGATCATGAAACAAAATTGTGTTTTAAAAACTGGTTGAAAAGAAGTTTTGTATATTTTTTGGATTTCTTCAGGAGTGTCACAATTATGTATGCAAGAACTGCCCGATTCAAATTCTGTACGTTCTTCACTTAGGATTTCAATCGACCAGTTTTGTTTTTGATTAATTCTTTCGATTACCTTATTTTGTATTCCAAATCCTGCTGCTGACATATTATCATGTCCAATTAAAATTGTTAGTAGCCGATTTTCAAAAATGGAATCACTCTCATTTTTGTTACGTTTTTGATTGCCTCTTTGTTGGACTTCGTCAACAAATTGCTCTTCGACGATTTCTAAAATGCAACTTGTAGCATACTCTTGATGAATTGGTCCATTTGGATTTAATGGTAGGGTTTTAACTGGCGTCACTAGAAATATTAAAAAACTTATCAACTTAATTATTTGAACCATTTTTTGTTTTGTAGCTGCAGATTTAAATGTTTATTCCACGAAGTAGTTTTACATTTTAAATAAAATATCTACTCAATGTTATTGCATGTTTTATATCATCTGAGATAAAATCGTACAGGTTTATTCGTTTAAATTGATTGCGATAAGATTTTTATGCATTTTAGCAATTCATCAGAATAACATGATTTTTGTATTATACTCTAATAAACTCTTTTTAATTAATTTTAATGTTTGTTTTAATCGGGTTGGGTCATCAAAATCGATTAGAACTATTTTTTAGTTAAAAGCATTCTTAAATCTTGCTCCCATAGAGCGGAGTAGTGCACAGTGAGACGAGGTAATTTTAATGTTGCCACTTTTATCAAACATCAGAAACTTGAAGAGAAAAGTTGGGTTTAGTCTCGAATCACCCCATATGAGGAAGAATTGAGACAATAACTGCTAGGGAGGTATTAGATAGTCATCACATCACCAATTAAATCAGAAATATAACGAACTAATTCAAAAATTACATCCTCTTCCATCAGCATTGCAAATATTTTTTGTAGTAGATAAAATTTCACAGTGGTTTCCTGTATCAAACAAAATTTCAAATCGTACTTTTGATTTTTGCTTAGGATTGGCTACACAATCCTCATAATACACAATTGAAGATTTTGTAATAAACTAATAAACCCCAACAAAGTCTCTATAAAGTTAAACTTTAAATTAAAAGTCTCCCGACTTTTCGTCTTCTAAAATTAATAATCCAGAACCGAATATGGCTAGACCACGTAGTTTTTCTTTGTATGAACTATGAAGCTCAATTTTATCGATTTCCTGACTCCCGGCACATGACCTAACGACGACCCGAGATGACACTTTTATGATTAATTTTACAACTTTAAACAATAAATTTGTTGACAGAGGAAAAGCTCTCAAGCTGCGCTTACTAATCATTATCTAACATCAACATCTAAAGTGACATCTAAAGCATCCCTGCTGGTAATTTCCTATCTTTTTTTCTACATATTCTTGCAGTCTTGTATACTATTTAATCTAATTAAAATTAATCGGTGGTGGGTACGTAACCCGAACTGCGATTAAAATGTGACTCTTCCGCGCCTCCGCTTCGCTCCGGTCGCTCCAAAGTCCTTTTGACAACACTTTACCAGTTAAAAATATCTCCTAGGGCCGTTCATCTCGGCAAATTGTTCTACTGGGAAGGGGTGGATCTCTCTTTTTTTGCTGCAAATTTAAGCCAAAAATACCCCCAAAAAGTGAAATTAGCTCGATGTTAACCGGTGCACTCGAACTGCAGTGCGGTTAATCCCTCTCCTAATTTTTACCCATGGTCCCTATAATCTGACCCTCGAACTGCAGTGCGGTTTGAATTTTAAGGATTATTTATTAATTCTTTTAATCCTTGTAATTCAAAGGATTACTAAATTAATCCATAAATACATTACTAAATTAATCCACAAATTATATTACTAAATTATTCCACAAATACATTACTGAATTTTTTCGATGTGCACTTTAAAAAATCGACAATTAATATTTCGCCGTGTTGAAGTTGACGTATTTTCACATCAATTTTAAACCCATTTATAACGCCTTTGGATTTCTTTGGTGTCTCTTCGCAAATTGCTGTTGTTCTTTTTATTTCCAGTTGCATTCCCATTAAAGCTTCAATAAATATTCCTATATTTGGGTGCGGAATCTGAACATATTTTTTGAATTTTGAGTGAAATGATTCACAACAATTCGTGGTGCGAATTATATCTGCAGTATCGGCTGCCCAAATGTGTGGTGGAAATAATGAATCCTTCTTAATGTACGTTTTTTCAAAATAATTTATAAATTCCCGTAATCTATCATCATTGGGCTTCAAAGGCAACACCGTGTTCACAAATGTAGCTTCCACTAACTCAGGTTTTAAAAACGTCAACCCAAATATGAGATGTAGCCACTCTCCGATTAACGACGATGTTTCTTTGTACTCTTTTGTCAATCCAAGATGCTGTATTTTGCGAAACCTGTAAATATAATTGAAACATATTGAACAATATTAATTTTTGTGATTGTATATTAAATTCTTACCATGACTGTGAGAGATGAAACCTACATCCAACAATATTAATATCTGTAAAGCATTCGCGCAATGCATTACTTATCGATATTTCAAAATCTAAAACAGCGTCTTGAGGTTTCCACGTTAATTTGAATTCGGTGCAGTTTTATCTACAATTTTTATCTACAATATTTTTATGTACAAATCAGTATCCGTGATTTGTTAGGTTACATTAAGTGTAATTTTCTTTTAAATTAGGTTAAATTAGATTCAAAAAATTGCATTCGTGATTGGCTAAGTTGCAGTTATTAAGTTTTAAGAATTTAAACCAATCTAAATTGATTTTAATATTTATATAATTATAATACGAATTTTATCGTTAGGTTAGGTTAAATTAGGTGTAATTTTCTTTTAAATTAGGTTAAATTAAATTCAAAAAATTGCATCCGTGATTGGCTAAGTAGCTAAGTTGTATTAAGTTTTAAAAATTTAAACCAATCTAAATTGATTTTAATATTTATATAATTATATACGAATTTTATCGTTAGGTTAGGTTAAATTAGGTGTAATTTTCTTTTAATTAAAGAAAAATTATATTAAAAATAAAAAAAAAATTTCTTAAATTAGATTCAAAAAATTGCATTCGTGATTGGCTAAGTTGTATTAAGTTTTAAGAATTTAAACCAATCTAAATTGATTTTAATATTTATATAATTATATACGAATTTTATCGTTAGGTTAGGTTAAATTAGGTGTAATTTTCTTTTAAATTAGGTTAAATTAGATTCAAAAAATTATGGTCAATACTTAAGGTTGCACTGCAGTTCGAGGGTCGGATTAGACTTGAGGATTAACCGTACTGCAGTTCGAGTGTCTCCATGTTAACTGTACGATGGTGTAGGTACAACTTAAAATCGATTTAATTTTAATGTTATCTATCTAATACCGTTAACCCTCCAGTGGTCGCGTGATCTACCACCGTAGATCATGCTTTTTAAGCCTTCTTTAAACCGCTATAGCTCGTAACAGTTCGAATTATATCGGTTGCATCTTTGAGTAGCTGACAAAAATTAGTCAATCTTTCGGATCCAGTAGTTTTTGAACTTTTAAAAGTGGTAAATTATTGGTTTTATTAGTTCTGAAACAGGGCTTGTCTACAAGCGTAAATCACGCGCCTACTGGAGGGTTAATATTACCCTAACTCGTCATTGTATGTCAAGGGGTTAAACCCCAATAGAATTCTTCATACTCTGGTTCCTTTATGGATTCTTTTTGATTTCGGTTTGATGTTCTCTCATCTATTGTACTTTTCTCTTAACTCTTCAGTGAGCAAATCTTTAAAATACTCCATCCATAATATGTTGTTAATCTCCATTTCTTCACACCTAGTATTTTCCTCTTTATCTTTCATTCCTCTCACTTCTGCTTTGTTGTTGATTCTCTGAATTTTTATTTTTTTAGAAAAATTTTTACAAATTATTGACATACAGGCACTTGATCCATACAGACTTGATCCTGGTCGCAAGGCCGCGATACTTTCTTCGCCCTGATGGGGTTGGTTGTTGACCGCTGATGTATTGTTGTATATTGAACTCGTTCATATACTGTTCTTTCTTTAAGACATAGATAAACTTCAAAATTGAAGGGTGGTTGCCCACTATCAAAAAAGAGAAATGGTTAGTTTCGTTTCCTCTACTTCTCAGCGATAGTCAAATCCTTAAGATTTGTAGAGTTGGTGAGTTTTTTTCTCGTCATAAGAGAAACTGGAGGAAGTGCCCCAGCCACACAGCTGAGGGCAGAATATCGATATCTGAACCGGAATATCAATCACAGATTCACCATTGTGTTTGATTTCTTCAAGAATTTTAAAGATAAAGGAGATTCATTGTCATTTATCTGCTCATTGGGATTTAGAGCTGTCTTTACATGTCTTACATGTCTTTAAGTGGAACGCACCCATGGGGTGCGTTCCACTTAAAGCCCACGACGACCACGGTCGATCGTCAGTCCAATCAAATAACAGTGTTCGATCTTTAGTCCAATCAAAGAACCACCGGATCACGCCGCGGTCGTCGTGGGCTTTAAGTGGAACGTTGAGCACGACCATCTGTTTTCTGTATTTAAATAATATTTTTGGATATTCACATAATTAATTTATAAGGATTTAAGTTCTCTTTCTTTTTATTACAATAACAAATAATTGCTATAAAATACAAAGCAAAAATTCCAAGTTGCGGGAAAATAATAAGGATTTTATTGTGTGCCTAATAAGATAATTATGGTGGATTTCTCTCAAAAATTGTCACATCAAAATTAACTTTCTCCTCACAAGAAAAGTAAAAATTATCATTTTAGTTATTCATTTGTTTTTTATTAAATTTAATAATAAATTCATGATTATTTATTGATTACGCATCACCTGAATAGTTAAATATTTTAATCGAAAATTTGTCATCATCACACAATAACCTATAAGGGAATGAAAAGTGACCTTTCCACGAAAGCAATTTTTGGATTATTGCCGAAGTGTTAAAAATATTACTTAATATTATTATTATCACCGCTTCTTTTCAGATTTATTGCTAACTGTAATTTGACTTTTAAAAGAGTTGGTGTTCAAGGAGGGAACAAATGAGAGTGCGAGTGGGAGAGCTAGACGAGCGTTGGCATCGCTTTTTTCAACGGCGATCCACATCACTAAAATTTGTTATGTCTTAAAAAAATGTTGTTGCGTTTTATAAACCTTTTATTATTGTAAATATTGGCCAAAATGTTATTTTCCAGTTAATTTTTTATATTTGTTAAGTTTAGTATGTTTTAAAATTAACGTAAGTACCAATTTCGTGTTTGTCTTTAAATAAGTTTGTTGTTGGCAACTTTATTCATTCACCTGCTTTGATTATATGGAAATTGTGCAATTTTAGTGTTTATCTTCACGAAATTTTATAAAAATTAACCAATTTTGTATTCTACAAAGTGGAACATTTTAATTGAGGAAGCGGTACTGCTTAACTCGACGAGAAAAAATGAGAACTTTCTAAATCATTGAATAATAATATTTCTTAGCTTTTATGGCTTTTAACTATGGCTTCAAGCACTGATGGTAGTGGAAGTAATGGTAAGTTTGTCATCTCCAACATTTTATTCTTTTTAACCTAATTAACCGACTTTGCAGGAACTCTTAGTCGAAATTATTCGCTTAATTCGGGCTCACCGAGAGATTACGAAACTTTAAAACAGCAGTACGACAAGGCTAACAATGAGTTGAATACTTTGAGAAGACGGTGTGACCATGCCATGAAGGTACCACTTTTTTTTTAATATTAGAACCTTTAATTAACTTGTTAAATCAGCTAAAGGTCAAAAAACCCATATCACTAACCATCACAAAATATTTATTTACTTTTTATTACAATCAGGAACAAAAGTCGCTTTAAGTAGAATTTAACTACTAACTCAAAAGGGGTGAATATTCATACTTCTTTCAGACTTCTAATTATTTTATTACAATTAAGGTCCATTGGGTTGAAAATTTTGCACCTAAGGGCACAGGTTGTGGGTACATCAAGACCTGAAATAAAACCTTATCAGTGCCAATATTTACCTACTTTTGTCTAAAGATAAGAAGACCTTGACTCAGAAGTTTGTTTAAACTATAAAATTGACCTTTCCTCCAATTATTTTTAATTAATTGAATTACTATCATTTTATACCTAATCAAAATTTTCATTGTGGTTATTCTTTCACGGGGTAATAATATAATCACAATGATATTCTGATACTCAAAAATGCCCTCCTTTATATCTACTCATTTTATGTTTTTATGTAGTATGTAATTGTTAGAAATCAATAAACTCAAGTAGTTTTTATAGCTTAGTAATCCGGCAATCTATAATCATGTATGTGCATTTTGTTATTACTAAATGTCAGTTTGACAGTTTGTGAAAATATTTTGTTTTGATGCAACTGTCGACAAGAAAATCGGGAGGAGTGGCCTATATAGATACCTTTTTGTAATTGGATTACTGAATTGTACGTCATTTACTTACCGCATTTTATTTTTATTCAAATTTTTTAACTTCAGTACAATGAATTAAATTGCCAAAAGAAAGTTTGAATACGCCAGGGATTATAGTTAAAGATTTCAATGATAAAAAAATTAAAGGGATTGGTTCATTTTTATCATTATAAAAATTTCCAATTAGAAAACAAATTACACTTTTTTCACCACAAAAACCTTTTCTATAAATTGGTAATTCAATAATCATTAAATTGATATATCTCTTGGTGAAAGTACTTACCTTGATTTACCCTCTATTTTTACTGCAATGACTAATTTTTTATTAGTACTAAGTTGTCTGGAATTTTCAAGGACTAGCTTTTTTTTTTTTAATTAAAATAGGAATTGGATTATTATAGAAGCCAGCATAGAGCAGCAATGAATCAATTGGAGGTGTCTTCACAGGATTCAGCTACTCTACGCACAAAATATGGTGATGTGCTGGGCGAAAATCAAAGATTAGAGCAGGATATTCAATCATTACGCACCGAATTATCTGAAATGCATCGGCAGCAAGAAGTAAATTTGTGTTTTTAGTGCTTTTGTGTTTATGAACGTTGTGGTTAGGTTTTAGTGTCTGAAAATGGAAATTCTGAATCGTTGTATATGCTGGCTAGAAGGGGTGACGATTGTGATGCTTTGAGAAAGAGATACGACGAAATTTTGGCTTCACATTCACAAGCAATCACAAAGTTAGAACTTGCTCAAGATGAAACCAATAGATTGAATAAGCAATGTGATGATCTCAACCAAGAAAGAAATAATTTGGTAAGTGCAACTCACAATTTTATTTTGAGATTCAATAAAAACACTGAACCCTTTCTAGTTTAACCACATTGTGGGTAAAAGTAATGTGGGTTAATTATGTCAAGTGAATACGAATTTTATGCAATTTATGTTAATTAGTGTGATTAGTTAGCTGATTTTCTATTTGTAATTTGAATTGTTTCCAATTTAATTTCTTCTACTAATATGTAGAAAACTGGTATTTAATTTATCAATATTGGTTTGTTTTTACGAAAATCGGTTTTATGACACAATATGATTTCATAAATAAATTAAAGTAAATTATCACATCAGTTTATGCAGGTGTATTCTTATAACAAAAAATACATTAAAATTTAAATTTGTTATTTTTCAATAAATTTCTAATCATCCTCGTCATATTATTTTTACTTAGAAATTGAAATGCAATCTGCAATAATAACAAGGTTTATTTGCTTTCACAATATACAGGTAGAATTTAATTACACAAGTTCAAACATTCTTCTATCAAGTAGTAAACAGCATTTTCAAATTGATTAATTTATTTTCTGATTAGCAAAAGGTTTAGAACCGCTGGTTATAAATTTCACACATATTGAAATTAATTCAAATTTGTACAGGTAATTAAAATTTGCATAATAAAAGTTTTAATTCCTTTGATAAAAATTAAAGGTCAACTTAATTTTTATTGTTAATGTAATATTTTTAACATAATAAAAATATAACAAAAACTTAACTAATAAACGTTAAAATATTAGATTTTAACTGTAAGTAAAGAACAACATACAAGAAATTTCATTTCAAAACACTTTAAAAAACATTTTAACCTTTTGTGACAAGATACAAACAGATAATATTTGAAAATATGAAAATAAAACTGTAAATACGGGGGGGGGGGTGTTAAAAAACGTGGTGTTTTTTTACAAAAGTTGAAAAATATAGCAAAATTATTGAAGATATAGCAACGGTAAAACAGTGACGTTCAGTGATGGTGGCAGAAAATGGTTAAAAAATACAAGTTTTTGTTTGTTTAAATTTTAATAGTTTTATCCCATTTCATAGGTATAAGATGTTTTGAAAAGTCTTGTCGAACTTGGAAGCCTAGTTTCATAAAACATTCATCAACGCGTTAAATTTAACTGACCAATAGAATTTATCTGTTAACCGTTGTTAAAGCTTGTTAAAAGTTTTATGAAATTGAAGGTGAGGTACAAATATCTGATTTTGATTATGTCAGTGGTTTGGTTTTTTTTTTCATAAAATACTTAATGCACCCTTTTTTAACAACAAAATTTCTCGCCTTTTTTTACACCAGTCTGTGCCTCCCAGTTTGGAAATCACTGCCTAGCAACTAATTTTTTTTTGCTATTTCTATTCGCTATGTGCGTGGGTAGAGAGGGGATACGAAAACCGATCGAACCGATTTTTAATTTTAATTAATTGTGCGTGTTTGATATAAAATTGCTAATTAACATAATCAAAATATTAATTCTTTATCAAAACCGATTAAAAATTATATCATGACCTTCAGAAAATTCTCCTCTTTCCGTTAAAAAAAATCATTGCAGTATTTATAACCAACTTTGAGCTGTAAATGAAGATTTGAAACATTCCTTAAAATCGCACCCTTAGGCGGCCTAAATGCAAATTCTTACACAGGAATGCCTAGTTACGGCACTGGTTGGCCCCCCAAAAGTCACTTCTTGCGATTAGAATTTTTTGCTATTTTTTTTAGTGCTCAAAGATTTAACTATTTTACATTAGGGGAGAAGGGGGTAATGGCGGTCACTTAAGCAATAAATTTAATAAAACCAAAATATGAGATTAAATATTTAATACATGTTACAAGTTACAAACTTACACTATTTAGCTACACAATGGAATAACAAAAATAACCAAATTTCTACCACTTATTTAATAAAAAATTAACAAACAAAAAAACACTTTTGACCGCCATAACCCACACTGCTGGGTAATGGCAGTCAATTTATGAAACAGTTTTCACACAAATACCCAAAGGCCGAATCCCATTCTGAGTGAGCCCACAGGCCGCATGAGGTGCACCTGTACCACATTTCATTATTTTGTCCAAATTCGTCACAGATAATACACCTGTTTCCAGCATCTTTCATATCATCATCTTCGCTGCCACCACACTGATCAGCAGAGTTAACATCGGATTCATTACCCGCATGACCGGCATTACCCGCAATTACGTCAATTAGGAAAAATGAATATCGATTATTTAAACAATGTATATTTAGGTTTGATTTAGCAATAACACTTTCCCTTATAGCTAAGTTATATTTTAATAACGTTAAACAGTTAAAAAAGCTTTTAAAAAACTACTAATCTCTTACGTTGTGCACGTGTAATATAACATCAGATATGCAAAAAACAAAGTCACATCCAGCACAAACTGATACCAAGCGACGACTGAACCGAGTTCACTCTAGGCGGTAAGGTGCGGTATTCTGATATGTATAAAACTGTTCTTACACTTCTAAGACGTTTACTTCCATAGTTACAATGGTGACCGGCATTACCCACTGACCGCCATTACCCCTTTCTCCCCTACAATTAACAAATTTATAGTTTCAATAATTTTAAGTAAAATGCTACAGTTTAATCCCCTCAATAACTACCTCATTTCCGCTCAAAATTTTTTACTATTTTTGTAGTATTAGCAAGTTTAACAGTAATAATATGTTTACCAAGTTTCAAAAATTGTAAACAAAACTTTTATCTCTTACCCCCTTAACGCCGCCCCCTAAGTACTTAATCAAAAGTCGCCCCCTTATCATTATAATTTTTGCAATATTTACAAATTTAACATTAATTAATCGACAGTTTCAAAAATTTTAGACAAAATGTTACAATTTAATCCCTTCAAAAACTACCCCCTTTTCGTTTAGAACAGTGTTTCTCAAACTTTCTACATAATATGTGTACCCCTTCTGTAATTTTCGTTAGATGTAATTTTATCATTAGTGGTTGGGAATGGATAATGTGCAGAAACGAATATTCGTCATTTCGGTTCTATGTTGGAGTCAATTGGTAGAATTTGGGTGTCACGCGTTCTCCCTCAACATTTGGCGCTCAATAACCCCAGTCACGTGCCAGTCACTAAAGATAAGATTCACTCCAACACTGAGTACCCTTCGTAAAAATAAAATTTTTAATGACCTTTTTTTAACCCCAGATCCATGGATGTCTCTTTTTTAATATCTTTCTTTGGTCTCCTTAAATATACGAAAAATAAAATGTTTTGACCAAAGCCCTGTGCAGCGCGTACCCCGCCCCCCAAACTCTTCCCGTACTCCACTTCGAGAAACACTGGTTTAGAATGTTTTCACACATTTTGCAGTGTTCACAGACGCTAATATATTTACCAAGTTCAAAACTTTTTGTTATTTTGCTCTTAAAAATCACCACTTACTGTTATCGCAGTGATTTCCAAACTTTATGTTACTATGCCCCCCTTGAAAAAATGTTATTATATTGGGAACCACAGCTTTGAAAAGATTAGCATATTTCTGGGTTTTCAAATAATTCTCATTAAAAGGATTTTGAAAAAGACGAAATTTTGAGACCGTACCCACATTCTAAGAAATTAGCCAAATTAAATTACACAAAGAATAAAATATAGGAATTTAAAACCTTGCCAAATATGAGCATAAACTGATAGGTACGAAATCACAGTGTATTCTTCCTCTTAAGTATTTGGGGAAGCAAAAAAGTTATAATAAATTATATAACATCTGTTTACGTTGCATCAACAATATAAGTCCAAAAGTTTGATATGAGTTGGTATGATTCAATTTGCGTCCTTTTAGATAAAATTAAGCTGATGGTTTTCCATCGTAAATAAAATTTACAATGGCAATTCAATATTTTAATATGCAAATAATATCATCAAGAACTGATACTGATACCCAAACTGAAAATTACTAACGGGGCACAGACTGGACAATTTAGTTTGTTGTCAATGGGCATTTGTTTGGGAAACTGAGAATAAAATATACAGCCGTGACATAATCAAGTTTTGTATAGATAAGCTGTACTGACATAGCTAGGGAGACTTGGGTCAAATCTCGTTGATCTATTCATGGGCATCATTTCCATTATCCGTAAAAATAACATAAAAATTAAAAATGTGGGACTCTACTCTTGTTAAGTTTAGCTGGATGGACATATTGTGGTTAAAAGATTCCTTTCCAAAGGTTATTTTTAAATAACCTGAGTTTGTTTATTTATAATAGTTATTAACATCCAAGTGTTAATTAATTTTTGTGTGCTTTTATTTCAGATGAGAGAAATAGTTAATTTGCGTCAACAAATTAGTATAGTGCATGGAAAATATGATAAAGCAGCAAGAGATTGTTCAAAATATCGCGAGGCATATCAAAAGATTCAACAACAATATGAAGAAGCAGTTAAAGAAGTTAATCAGGCAATGTCGTTTCGGATGAAAGCAAACAAAGAAGTTAAAAGGTTAACAGATGAACGAAATGCTGCAATGGCTGAATACAATCTTATAATGAGCGAAAGGTAATCCTAATTAGTCATCTCCTTTTTGTCTTTTTCCAATAACCTTCCATTCATAAATGTGTTAATTAAATTATAAATACATTGTTAATTTTATTTGATTATCACTGCGTGGTTAGCACTTACTCATGTTGTTTATTTAATAGGGATACGGTGCATAAGGAAATGGAGAAATTGAGTGACGATTTGTCGCAATCCTTCAAAAAATCTAAATTACTTGAAGCCGATAATAAAGAACTGCTAGAAGAAAAGAAACAATTAAATTATCAAATGGAAACTTTAAGGCGGGAAATAGCAAGTGCCCTACACGATCGGGACAAAGCTCTTAAAGAGTGCAACGATTTGCGAGAAAAATTTGGAGAATATAATGCATCTAAAGAAGATAACCGTGATTTAATCAAAAGCAGACTGGATAGTATTACATTTTTAGGAGAAAATTCGACGAGAAAAGAGGTGCAAGCTGATTCGCGTAGTTTAAGTCAACGACAAAGATTAGATAATTTAGATCAAGCTAATCAAGAACTGGAATCTCTAAGAAAAAGTTTGGATAAGGCGCAAACTGAGTTATTGGAAGCTATTCAAGAAGCGGAGGTCTCCAAAGGCAGAAGAGACTGGGCTTTTTCAGAAAGAGATAAAATTGTTTTAGAACGTGAGAGTATCAGGACGTTATGTGATAATATGAGAAAAGAACGTGATCGTGCCGTTTCGGAACTTGCAGAAGCTCTTCGGGAGTCTGATGCTATCAAAAAACAACGAAATGAATTAGTGAAAGAGGTCAAAATGTTAAAGGAAGCTTTGGAGGTTCATATGGAAAAAGAAGCTCAATTTAATCAGTTTCGTGGTTTAGAACATAACAATTCGCACGACAGTGCAATTGATAGTGATATGCAGGCAAGTTATTCATATTAAATAGTGAAAACTTACAAAATTACCTTTATATTTTATAAATAAAATTCTTGTTTTAGGAGTGGGAGACAGAAATTTTGGAAATGGATCTTTCGGGTTTATCCAGTGATATTGATCTTGGTATTGAATTAATTGGAGGTCGCGAGGACCCTCAGTATCAAAATGACAGTGGAATTTATGTGGCATCTATTATGAAGGGTTCAGTAGCAGAGGGAAAGTTAAGAGTGCACGATTGTATATCACGAGTGAATAATTTAGACTGTACATCGGTTTCGAAAAGAATGGTTATGGAGACATTAAGATCGAGTCTCCCAGTGGCTCATATGGTAATAAAACGACGGAGATCTCCGGCATGGTCGTCACAAAATTCAAGGAGTTTACAAAATGTTGTTCGATCTCCTCTAAATTTCCAGAACAATTCAAGAGTTGCTAGATGGATTTACACTGCTCGATTGGCTTCTGGATGTCACGGTTTAACTTTAGAGTCAGGAGTTTACATTGGAAAAATTAGTGAAGGAAGTTTGGCTGCAAAGGATAATAGTTTGGTTGTTGGTGATAGAGTTTTAAGTGTAAGTCACTACTAAAATTTGAATCAACTTGAAATTCTTAAATTCAGATCTTTAAGTTATAAACTTTAAATTGCCAAACTATATTTTTTTTAATTTTCAGATTAATAATAAATCTATGGACAGTCTGGATAGTATTCATGAAGCGATGTCGGTTCTTAATGACGATAGAAGTGATATTATCACCATAACAACATTAAAAACGAGTTATTTAGATCCTGATTGTTCTACAAATGTTTTCTTGCCTACACAAAGATATAAGAAAGAAAACCGAAGTTCTCAGACTGACCATCATGACTTTATGCACAGTAATATTGATCGTAGATATTTATCACCTGATTATCGTTTAAATAAAAGTGGAAGTCAAGAAAAGAATAGTGGAGCTTGGTTAAGAGAAAAATTAGATATGGTTCGAGGGCGACGCCATTTAAAAGATCGAAGTAGAATTGAAGAAAAGAAAAAGTACCGGAACAGTTCCCCGAATACATTAGATCTTAGCAATACATTTGAACATGAACAAGCAATAGCCGAGCTGGATTTGGTTATTGATAGTTATCATGGCGATAATAAAAACAAATCAAAATGTAACAGTAGACACGAAAACGAAATGTCTGTTCAAGAAAAAAATGGTGGCACTTGGCCTAAAGTTAGAGCAACAAATGTCTTGCAAAATGCGACAGGCACAATTGTAGAACGAAAAAAGGAGAGGCCACCTCTAAGTTTACTTTTAACCGATCACAGCAATCCCGTACAAAATTATTGTTGTTCAAATAACCCTAACAGAAATTCGACTCCAATTCCGCTTTCGGTTGTTCAAAATTTAAACAGACACACCATGTTTAAAAGTATGGATAACAGTTCACAATTTCCCAAAAATTTTAGTACAGTTAATGATTCGTTCGAAAAGTTAAGATCGAATAAGATGTCGCAGTTCGAATCATCGCGAGAAGCCAACAATCGCCTTAGTATTAATTCCGACAATAGCTTGGATTTTCCTGTTAGTAAACCAATGCTTATTAGCGAAGATTATTTAAATTTTTATCGAAAGAACAAAACGGGTGGAATAAAATACAATTCGGATTCAGAACGCGATAGCAATTTGAGCCACGATTTACCGATCTGCAGTGCACCAAATTCTCACACTCGAATTCATTCACAACTGTTTGGTCCACATCCTCGAATACCATTTCCTTTCCATCCTCACCCTCACCCACATTTAACTTCATCACCTGTCAATTACACCAGCAGCAACTCACGAGAAAGTTTTTGTTTTGAACCGCCTTACTCCTCTTTTCACTCACACAGTCCTTCGGTAGATGTGAACTATTCAAAAAAACTCGGCATGAGCAACATTCCACCTCATTCTCACGTGCCTTACCGCGATTCCGATATGATTCCAATTAATTACACTCCCGGATACGAAGGAGGGACATTTCCACGCAAAAAGGAAAATCCGAGGTTTCGAATTCCTTCCAATCCCAGCGTTACGTCAAAAAATTCGACCGGAAAAATAAGTACTGGTAGTATCGAACGTACGTCGGAACGTGGGAGTCCCATGCCTATTTTTCAAGTTGAAGTTTTAAGCCCAGGTAATCGTGATAAGCGTAACAGCGTGCCGGATTACTGTTGGCCTCAGAAACCTCTACCTGGTGAACTGAGGCGCGTTCACATCGATAAATCAAACGAACCGTTAGGAATTCAAATTAATTGTCCCGAAAGTGGAGGAATTTTTGTTTCGACAGTTAATGTTAACAGTTTGGCTAGTCGGGTGGGGTTGCAAATTGGAGATCAGTTGTTGGAAGTTTGTGGTATCAATATGAGGAACGCTACATATAATTTAGCAGCTAGTGTATTGCGGCAGTGTGGAAATTCGATCACGATGCTTGTACAATACAGTCCTGATAGTAAGTAAATTTGAAATGACGTATTTTAGTTTATTTTGAATATTTTAATTTAGAATACAACGAATTACAAGATTCGGGTTCTTGTAGTGGATCAAGTTCAAATGACGAAGGAGATGGAGAGCCGACGCCTTGTAATACACCCAAAGGCGTAAGAAAATTGCACCCGAACTCTCACACTCTTCCGTTAACTAGTCTCGGTAACCAAAACACTTTAAATCGTAATTCTCAAACACCATCTACTTTACAACGGCAAAGTAGTAAACAGTAAGTGCCTTTGTTAACATTGATCAATCTCACAATTAATTACACGGTTTTTAGAAACGAAAACGAACCTCGTTATTTGTATTTAGAAACTATGAAAACGTCAAATTTGGGTATTTCTTTGGTGGGTGGAAATGCAGTTGGAATATTTATACATTCGGTTCACACGGATTCGCTGGCTTATCAAGCCGGACTTAGAACAGGTGATCAAATTTTAGAATTTAATGGCAGCGACTTGAGGCAAGCAACTGCCGAAGAAGCAGCATACGAATTAGCTAAACCAGCAAATAAAGTAGCCGTGTTGGCCCATTACAGAATTGACCGTAAGTTTTTTAATTTTCAATTCTGTCTCGATGTTACAACTTTTATGTGTTGTAGGTTACAATGAAATTAAGGAAAAACCTGGTGATTCCTTCTATGTTAGGTGTTTGTTTGGTCGTAGTGTTACAGAATTAACTGAAGCAAATCAGTTGAGTTTTAAGAAGGACGACATTTTGTACATTGATAATACAATGTATAATGGGGCTCCTGGTTCGTGGAGAGCTTGGAGAGTCGATTGTGAAACACATAGGCAACAATGCGGTATAATTCCAAGCAAATATAAGTGAGTAATTTTCTAATAATTATTTTTGACGGGTTCAGCTATTGCATAATGTTGTTTTTATTAAAAGTTAATAAGTATGAATCATATATCGTTGAGAGGTTGCAGGATGTAATAAATTTTGTGAGTTGTTAGTGGGTTGATCCATGGGAAGTCATCCAATGCTGGTTTATATTAATATATTGTTACTGTATATACCACATTAACAAAATCGCGAATAAAATTTTTTTTTGGACCTCTCATTTGTCCTTAGCGGCCATTTTTCAATTTTTGTTGAAATATTTTGAAAAATTGTAAATATTCTAATACTCTTTTAAAACTGGAAAAAAAAGAAAAAACACTGAAGAAATTGTAATTGTCCAGGACGTAAAAATAATACATTTTTGTTAATTTTAACAAACAAATCGGAAAATGATTTTTTAAATTTCTCAGAAAGTTTTTCAAATGTCATTAGATTTTCTTCTATTCAGAAGCAATCCAGAGTTTGGAAAAAATTAATTTTAGAGCTCCGATTTGTTCAAAATTTAAAGAAGAATTAGATTTAATTCTGATTTTTGTAAAATTCTCAATAAAATTGTGATTAAATATTCTGAAAAATTGTAAATATCCTAATATTCTTTTAAAAATGGAAAAAAACACTGAAGAAATTGTAATTGTCCAGATCGTAAAACTAATACATTTTTGTTAATTTTAACAAACAAATCGGGAAATGTTTTTTTAAATTTCTCACAAAGTTTTTCAAATGTCATTAGATTTTCTTCTATTCAGAAGATAATCCAGAAATATCAATCAAAGTAATAAATTAACTTTTCACCTTGAAAACTACGTTCAATAGATGGCGTCACTGCTATAAACTACCTAGTGAAGTTATGAAGACTGCTTTAGATAAGAGAAAAAAACAAAATTTTTAATCAAGATCATACTTCACAGGATCATTTCTGTAGTATATCTTCACATACTCAGTATTCATTTATTGAGTAGTAGCAACCATGATGAGGAGTTGAAACTTCACATTCTGAGCGTGAGACGGATCAAAGATGCTCAAATATGAGCACCTGAGATTAACGATGATCGTTCGTCTTTCAGTTCATCTGAAAGATTTGAATGTGGGGTATTCTGAGTGGTTTTTCAATTTTAACTAAAAATAATTTACAAACTGCTCTAATATTATTATTTGTTTTTAATTAAGTAAGAATTCGTCAAATTTTTGACATGGAATCAAACACAGATTAATAGTAATAGATGCTCAACTCCCACCTATTTTTGTGACAAAGTAATAGTTCCAACCAGGGCTACTAAAAGCGCTGCTATCGTGCGATAAAATCGGCGGGAATTCAAATGTTTGAATGTTTATTTGTGAGCTATTTTAAATTTATTGTTTTTTTTTTAAATTTAAAATTTAAAAAAAAATTTTTTATAAAATTATGTGCGAAAAATTTTCACTAATATTTACAAATTTTCTGAGCAATGCACTACAAAAACTATATTAATTTATAAATAAAAGGTGTTGTTCTCATTTTATAATTTATTAATGAAAATTATTACAAAATAAAAAAAAAACAATCACAAACAACATAATTGTAGGCGCTTCTCATATTGTATGTCTTTCCCAACAGCGACTATCCATTTATTAAAAAGCTAAAATGCAAAATAAATTAATTGTTTACAAATTGTAAAAACAAAATTAAGAAATGTAGGTACATTCAAAGTAGATACTAACCTCCAAATTCTTTGGAAAAGTGTGCGTTCGCACAATTCCACCCGAGTAATTAGAACAACCTTGAATAACACAATGGCAAACCATATTTATAGGACAATTTTATTTTAATCAACAATTTAATTTATAATAATCTAATATTCAAAACAAACTTACCTTTTAATGTTGTAATATGACCACGGACCTTTATCCCTTTTTCGGAAGTACAAACCACAAACCATAACTTGTTAAAAAATTACTAAAGTTACTAAAAAAATTACTAAAATTTAAATTTAAAATTGAACTTACAATCAGCGCACCCTAGTTAACCTGGTTCAAACTATCCCCCCCGCACCGATGGTGAAACATCCCCCTTCACCCTGAGCAGTGTTGCCAATCTAGCGGTTTTCCCGCTAGATCTGACTTGTTTGAAGTTGCTTTAGCGGGAAAATTTTCCATCTAGCGGCTAGCGGGAATTTTAGCTTAATTAAAGAATATCTGACGGGAAATCTGACGGTTTTTAAAAACTGCCGAAAGTCAATTTAAAATTTTTTTTTCTTTTTAAATTTAAAATTTCACCGCCTTCAAATTAGTACACAATCTTACCGCTCTATAAATGGCATAGGTTATGTTGGGTTATGTTCAGGCTTCAGTTATGTTGGTACCAAATACTTTACTTTACAATACGGGAAACTCTTGCAAATTCTATTGTTATTTTCGGCGACATTTTTAAGGGTGCCACCTATTGGCTTAAGACATATACTAACGAAACTGTCGAGATTTATTGGGTGATAATTAGTAATTTACTATAATAATTTACAGTACGATTTTAACCGAATTGGTTATAATTAGAGTTTTTATTTAAATTATTATTTAAACAATGCGCTATACCCTTAATAAATCAACATAACTCTGAACATAACCTCGTCAAGTAGCGTTAATTCACGGTTCTAGCCGCTAGTGGCGCTGCGATTTTGTGTCGCCGAAAATGTGCATGAGTTTCCCGTATTGTAAAGTAAAGTATTTGTTGGTACTTATTACAAAGAAACTTACAAGCTCGAAGACCACGACGATGTCGATGATTTGTTTTTAGATTTATAAGTGTTTTGTAATATCATTGCCCCCCCCCCATTTTTTTTTTAAATAAAGTAATAAAAAATTGTGTAATTTTATTTTAAAACATCTAATACGCTAATCTTAAATTAATAAAAATGGTATTTCTGGCGGGATCGCCGTGTCATCTAGCGGTTTCTAGCTATTTCGTAAAAATGGGATATCTGGCGGGTTTTCTGGCGTTACCGCCGTGTCATCTAGCGGGTTTCTGGCGGGAACGCCGTACCATCTAGCGGTTTCGTAAATTTAAGTGCTGGCAACACTGACCCTGAGTCGACCATCTAAATCAAAAATGACCCAAGTAAATTGCCTTTATATCAAATATAAAAATGTGTGTAATTCATATGTGTATGAATAGAAAATCACACAGAGATAGACTGGGACAAAACGTCACCATAGACCAGTACAATTTCGAAAGAGTCAAAAAATTTAAGTATTTGGGGTCAACAATAGCTGAAGACAATGATATTACCGAAGAAATAAAAGGACGCATACAGAGCGGTAACCGATGTACGTTTTCCCTGGAAAAGCTGCTCCGCTCGAGAAACTTAACAAGAACCTCTAAAATCAAAATATATAAAACCGTGGTGAGGCCTGTTGTGATGTACGGCTCCGAAACCTGGACAATGACCAAAGCAAATGAAGAACGACTTAGACGCTTTGAGAGAAAAGTTCTAAGGAGGATATTTGGCCCTAAATATGATCCCGTAGACGACCAATACAAGATAAGAACAAATAGAGAACTAAAAGAACTATATGCCGATCCAGATTTAGTACAGGAAATAAAGGCTCAACGACTACGATGGGCCGGACACATACAGAGACAACCTGAAAGTAGATTAATCAGATTGGCATGGGAGAGGGCTCCAGGTGGTAAGAGACCCGTTGGACGACCAAGAACAAGATGGAGAGATAACATCAGGTCGGATCTGGAGATAATGGGAATAGAATACAACCAGACACTGAACCTAATGACAAATAGAGAGGTATGGAAGGCAATTGTGAAGTCAGCCAAGACCCACCCGGGGTTGTAGAGCTACAAAAGAAGAAGAAGTGTAATTCATGATTTCATTATAAAGAATCATCTACTCTATACACCCCCCTCCGGTTTAACCCCCGATGTTGGAACGGCGCTCTAGATTAAAGTAAAGCGGATGTGGTCCTCAAGTGTTTTTGTTGTAACAACTATTAAAGTTTATAGTATATTGTTTAGCAAGGGATGAAACCAGATGATTTCAGACGAGGGTGGATTGCCTTCCCGAGCGAAAGCGAGGGCTGGCATCACTCTGAGTCTGAAATCGTGTTTCATCCCGTGCCCAAACATACTATTTTTCATATTACCTGTAATGAATCTGAGAGTTTTCATAAAATATAAGAATTGTCAGCTGTCACATTAATTGTTTACAATTAATAAATTCAATTCTGACAGGTTTAAAATGAAATCAAAAACTTAGTAAGCGGGCAGAAACTTGACGCTTTCTTTCCTAGGGCAGAAACCAATTTAGTTTCTGACCAACAGTCGCATTGATCTGCAATTGTCGTGTTTCGACTGTCTCAACATGCAATGATACTCGTAGTTTCATGACAGGTAATATGAAAAAATATTTACAAATCATTTTTGCGCTGCTTCTACTGTGATGTAAATCAACGTCCTTTGATGGTGGGTACTTATCTGGAGTCCTCTCCATGAATACTTCCTGGAAAAGACTGTCCATTTGGACTTAACAAATGTTTTACCGATAATATTAATAATCCTCATTATTCCAACATTATACAATTACATCATATCATTAACCTGTTTCACTCCACAATTTATCAAGAAATCTTCTGTTTCTCCACTTGCAATTCGAACACAGGTTGTTGTTATTATACATATTCCAATGTTATGTGAGTCAGTCTTTTTAATTTACCAGGTATTTCTATTTTTTCTATCAGTTTATTTCTCTTAACACTTATTTCCACCAACAAGTAATGGTCTGTTTCAGCTTTCGCTCCTTTATATGATTTTACGTCAGTAATTCATGATTTTTGCTTCCTTGTAATTAAAATGTGATCTATTTGGTTCCCCTTATTCTGATCTCCTTCAGGTCAGACTCATTAAGGGAGATTACACAGTAAAATTTATTTCCTGGAGATTTATCCTTCTCTTCTGACCTAACCTAAGCATGAATATCGTAAATTTTTGAAAATAACTGAAGTTTGAAGCTCTGTATCTCTATCCAAAAATATGAAACTTTCAGAAAACAAAGTTCATTTGGTATAAACTATTAATTTATTGTATTAATTTGAATCAATAGACTTTTATTGCGTATGTGCTATGAATTTTTTTAAATGCTCAAAAAATGTGCTTTCTTGTTATAGTCTATTTATTTATTGCATGCAGTGGAGAATAACAAATACATGCAGTTTGCACGTGATTTATGGGGAGGAGTTTGTCATTGCGCAGGGACGCATCTATTTTGACCTTGCAAACACCCAATCGCAATTACAGGTGCAATAAACATAATGCAATCACGTGCATGTCACGCGTTGATCACTGTTTACATCCACTGCATGCGATAAATAAATAGACTATAGTAAATTTTAATTTTTGAAAAATATAGAGTATTCACTAATACAATATTTGGTTGGTAGGGTTGAAGAAGAGTTATTATTGAAACGCAGCACCGGAGATTTAGAAAGTAGAGGTTCGACCACTGCACGTAGAAGTTTTTTTAGAAGAAAGAAGCATCAAAGAAGCAGTTCTCGGGATTCCAAAGAACTCGCCACTTTTTGCAACGTTTCATCAGGATGGTATTCCGATAATGGCACATTACATGAAGATTTATCTCTTGCTTCATACCAACGTGTAGAGAAATTAGATTGTAGGTTCATACCATCAATTTTTTATTTATGTGATTTATTAATAATTAATTGTTTTAGATCCTGAATTTCGACCTGTGTTGGTTTTAGGACCATTAAGTGAATGTGTGGTCGATAAATTAGTGACTGATTTTCCTGGTAAATTCCAAAAAGTTTCACATGAGGTGCGCCACTGTTCACAAGCTGCCTTAGATCAAGAGTTGGCCGATAATCTCATTATAGATTATAGAAGAAAAGGAAATTACTTTGAATGCACCACTGTCTCAGCTATCAGATCTGTTTGTAATTCGGTGAGTTTATATTTTAATCTGTGCTTCTAAATTTTGATTAAATAAATTTTGAATTGTTCTAGAATTTACATTGCATGTTAGACATTTCAATTTCATCAGTCGAAAAACTTCTCATGCACCAAATCGGCCCTATAGTGTTACTAATAAAATTCAAAAGCACAAAACAAATTAAAGAGGTGAAAGACACTCGTTATCCGTTAGATAAGCTATCTGGTAAAGCAGCTAAGGAAATGTATGAGCATGGATTAAAGCTGGAAGCCGAATACAGACATCAAATTACAAGTAAGTTTTTTTTTACAGTTTGTTTCAATTCTGATACTGAAGCATTTAAATTATATAGATATAATTCCGGCTGGAGTTAACATTGCCTACATGTGTACCCAAGTCAAAGCAGCCATTGAAGCTGAACACAAGAAATGTCAATGGATACCAGTTCAGTAAATTTTTATTTAGGGATTTGTTTTAATTCAACGAATCTTCCAAGTCTTCCAATTATAAAAGATAGGTAATTTACACAAGACTGCCGAGTAGAGTCTGAATTTTTTGATGCAAATCAAAAACGAAAATGAATACCAACTTTTTATAATGAAATCTTTTAGACAACTTTACAATTTGAAATTAATTCAACCTTGAATAAAAGTTACTAAAGTGCTAGTATGAAAACCAAATGAAATTGATATTATTTTTAAGTTTTTGTTATTAATTTGCTATTTTTTTCTCTTCAAAAAAAACAAGGTGATCTTATTTGTTTCTTAATTATTATTTATTGTATTTCTATAAAGCAAAGTATGTATGTATATTTGTTTTTAATTACATTAACATTTTATGAGAATGTATATAATTCAGTGATTTGCAATTTTAAATAACCGGTTTTAAATAATTATTCAATTCACAATTTATTAAAAATGTATAAGGGATGGTCTGAATAAATATTATACTTTATGAGTTAAATATTTAAATATTTTATTTTGTATTTCTTTAGCAGGTGATTTGTACATTATGTTATATTATACTGTGATTATTCTGATGGCTTTGGCCTTTTTCTTATAAAATAAATTAATTATCTTAAATTATTTTTTTTTATTAATTATTGTTAAACAATAATTAAAAACTTAACTTATAGTAAAAGAAAATTTTTTACAGTTGCAGATTCCGTTACAAAATGAAATTGATATAGAAAATAAATAAAATAAGGGTGAAATTTCACACCAGAACTAAAATGGGTGTTCTGCGTAAAGATTTTCTCACGACAAACTTTATTTAAAATGACTTGAAGGGCTTGACTCCAACAGAGGCTAATGACTATTCCTTATGGAAGCAACAAAATCCTTAAAAGGAGCTCAACTTACAGTACTCTCCGATAAAATAAGTGGAATATGGAAACTGGGCTAAAAGCGTAAAGCAAAAGGCTGAACTATTTTCAAGGCACTTGACACAAATTTTCCAACCTTTCGAATCAAACATGGAATCAGAGGACGATGAAGTTTATAAATTCCTAGCTGCCCCTGGCCAAAATTACTCATAGCAGAGGTAAAATCTATTATTAACAAACGAATAAATTCCAAAAAAGCACCTGGATTATGTCTGCCGTCCTTAGTTAAAATGTCCTAACTGACAAATTGGTACTTTGGAGAAAAATTACTTTTAGTAAATAGAATAAAACCTTAAAAAGAAAAATTCAAGAGTAAGGTGTGATTTTAGTAACTCAAAATCGAAAAATTTGGAGATAGGATTCTAGATTTGTTGTCCGCTACACTCCCGACGCTCCAGAGCCATTTTGAAAACACTATACTCATTAAAAACATCCCCCTAGGGCCTTCCAACTCGGCAAATTGTGCTACTGGGAAGTGAGTGAATCTCGCTTTTTTTTCTTGTTTTTCTCATCGTGTGAAGGTGTTTATTTAATCTGTAGTATCCAGTTAAGATCCCTGCAATTGTCCGCAGATTGACTCCGGATAGGTTCAGATAATATCTCGCATGTTTCCAAGAAGGCGCACGTATTGCAGCTCTTGCTTGGTCGCATGCTGTTTCTTGTACCCATTTGCAAGTATGCAGTTTTAGGGTATGTTTTAGGAGTGCATCTAGAGCCTTGACGGAAGAAGTGACCATCGGCTCCGGGCCGCAGGGAAGACAATTGGAGCCGCTTCTCGCCAGTTCATCAGCTCTTGTGTTGCCCCGTCACCTTGATGCCCCTTAACCCAGCAGAAAGAAAGGACATTTTGGCTGGATACCTCATTCAGTGTCTGGATGCAATCGAGCACCAGACCTCAGGTGATCTAGTGGCCCCGAATCTCTTCTGAAAGAATCTGAATATTTTTGTCCCGGATATATCTATCCTGAACTATTTTTGCGCAGTGTAATATGCCTATGAGTTTCGCTTGAAATACGGATGCATGTATACCCAGTGCCAGCGGTACGCTTATGCTGAGGTCAAGTCCTGGAGAATATTTGGAGATAGGACGGACGTTTTAACTAAGGACGGCAGATGTGACCTTATAAATGGAAAATTACTTAAAGAACTACCACTAAAATGTATAACTCAAATTTTTAATTCTATATTAAGAATTATAATATAAATAAAAGAAATATAAAAAAGAATAAAGTAAAAAAACATTTTCCAAGTTAATGGAAAGTGGCCCAAATAATAATGATTCCAAAGCCAGGTAAATTTCCAGACGATGTGAAGTCATACAGACCTATTAGTTTTCTCCCAATTCTATCTAAGATATTTGAAATTAGTCTTTGAATTTGTCTATTTGATTTATACGGTAGATCTGCCAACAAGTACAAATACTACCACAGCCACATTTGCAGACGATACTGTCATATCAGTTATAACTAGAGACAGGATCGTTAGCCAAAATAAAACCTCAAAAAAGGCAGGCAAAAAGGTACAAAAAAGGCAAAAACGTTTTTTCAACAAAATTCATACAAATTCAAATTAATTCTCTTTATTTTTGTACCAACTGGTTACCAGAAATTTTTCGATATTATCTACAGCAGCTTAAATTTGTTCTCCTGTCACTCAAAATTTGTTTGAATGTGGAGAACGATCTCTCCACATCGCAAGACGTGCTAGGGGCAAATTTCAATGAACTTATCTGATCTGGAGTTACCTCTAAATCAATATCGTCATTCGAAATTCCTTGATGTATTTTAGAAATTTCCTGTATAATTTTATGCGATGGATTTTTTTCTAAAACATTATATTAATTTTTCATTAAATTTTTTCCCTAGTGTCGATTCTCTGCTTCACCGGAAAGCTAATATAACAATAACATCTCAGTCAGTTTGGAATTCGTCAAATAAGCATAATGTCGCCGAATCGTAGAAATTTGATAACGCGCGCTTCATAATCGAATGGAGAAGAGGTTTTGTTTTACTAATTACGTCTAGCATAACCAGATTATTTCTTCGATTTAAGAATCGGATTCTACCGATTAGTAGAATTTGAATTTAAAAATTTAAAATTTTTATAATTAAATATATGTAACATTTAGAAATTTTTAAATAAAATTAAGAAATAAATTTTAAAAAAGCAAAAAAAGAAATATTTTGGTTCAAAAAGCACAAAAAAGACAAAAACAACCGCAAAATAGGTGAAAAAGACTGGAAACCCCCCAAAAAGGCAAAACAAAAAATGAATTTTTGAATAGTACATGTTCTGAAACGGATTTTAAATTGGGTCTGCCTGAAATATTTAAATTTTTAAAAAAAGGCATTTTGCCTAACTATCCTGTCTCTAGTTATAACATAAAGTGCCTAATATAGCTTCTGAAATGCTTCAAGAAAGTTTGAACAAAATGGAACCATGGTTGAAAAATGGAGAATAAATGCAAATGAAAATCTATGTTGACAAAACAAGAAACAACCAACAGATACCACAATCTGAAGAGGATAAATATTTAGGTATTCATTCACCTTGACAGACGATTAACTTGGCACAGGCATATATTTACAAAAAGGAAACAGCTCGGAATTAAACTAAGGAAGCTGTATTGGATCATGGAAAAGGAATACAACTATGGCGGGGCTCAGCCTCTAACAGCAACTTAGAAATACTGAAGAGATTTCAGTTGAAAATACTACCTATGATCGTCTAGGCTCCATGGTTTGAACACCATAGCAAAAAATACCACACAAGGCTAAGTGCACATCACGTAAAATAAATTATTTATTTAAAATGTATTAAATTATAGTTAAAATAGTTTAAAAACGAAGGTTTTTAATTTATGCGTTCTGCCAGTAATGACGTATGGTGTTGAGACTATGGCGTTAACTGAGAAAAGCGTGAACAGTCTACGTATTGCACAAGAGCGATGGAAAGGGCTATGTTAGTATCAGAAACACGGAAATAAGGAAAAGAACAAAAGTGATAGATATAATAAGAAGAATAGCAAGCCTGAAAGTGGAGGTGGGTGGGGCATGTCGCAAGAAAATCATATGAAGAGTGGCCGATTCGCATTTCCCAGTGGCTGCCAAGATTCACAAAAAGGAGCGTGGGCAGGCCACAAAAGAGATGGCTTGACGCTTGATGACGTGAAACAGCAGACTGGTGGCTCATGGCATCAAATTGCTAAAGATAGGAGGGCTTGGAAAAAGTTAGAGGAGGCCTATGTCCAGCAGTGGGCGAAAGACGGCTGAGAAGAAGAAGAAGATGTTGAAAAATAAGGTTTTTTTTCACCTGAAACCCCCTTTATTTTCTTGAGATACGAGGTTTTCATTCTAAGGACGATAATGGTACTTACTAACAAATCTATAGATTTTAAGTGAAATTTAAAAAATAATAATAATAAAAAATTTATTTCTTAGTATTTTATAAAATTAATATAACAAGGATTTTACAGTAACGCCCGTATTCACAAATAAACGTATAACGATAACGATTGCGTAACGGATCGTTTACGTAAATTTTAATCGTTTAATTTTTTAAAACATTTCGTGACATCGTTTTAAAAAGCTTTCGTTATTATTACAGTCTATTTAACGTTATATTTTACATAAAATAACGGACCGTTAAATTTAACGAACGTTTGTGAATACGAGCATGAGTATAATAAATTAGTGTTAATATGAACTAATTGACACCAAATTTTATTAAACAAAATTTTGAAAGGGAAATTATGGTAAGAGGCAATTTAAAAATTATGTATCTACTAATACTTAATATAAAATACAAAAAAATATATTAATCTATATACTTAACAACAAATAAATACTAACACGAGCCTTTATTACTTTACACAATAACGAAATAGCTAAAAGTTCATCCATCATCAAATAAAGTTTGACCTTTTGCAAATATCCAACTGGGCATATCGTTTATATCATTTTCGCCGTATCTTGGACTTCTTGGACTTCTCGACGTTGCACGAAAATCTGGAATATTATAACATTTACACACGCAACACGATGGAAAACGAAACCAATCCGAAAATATTCCTCTGCACTCATTATTTGGATCGTAGGCCAGCAAACGATGTAACCGATACTGCTGTTCGCATCGACATCCTTCTCGACAATACATTTGACGGTGTTCATAGGTACATTTTTCCCAATGGACGTACTGTTCAAATGGATATAAATTTAAGAGAGCCAAGACTTCACCACGTGTATTGTTCGCCCAAAACGGTGCAACCACTTCTTCTTTTACTGGACAAGCATTACTGAAATAAATAATCTCATATAAGTAAAAATACGTTTAAATTATAATATGAAAGACTTAAATAGAAAATGAGAGAGAAGAAAGTGAGGTAGCTATTTTGTTAGAGGTAAATATTTTAATTTGATGAATCTTTTTAAATTATTAGTACAATCGTAAAACACGAAAGATATAAAAAGAGGTAGCTACACGGCTACACATATTTTGTTTTTTTAGAAATTCAAGTTTAGACATTCAGTTTAGTCACTTATGAAATAAGGGCAAGAAATTAAAAAATTATTTGCAATAATATTACAGGTGTTAATACTTACACTCCTTTCAGTTTAAAATTTATTTCATCAGTAGTTTTCTTCGACGGTTCTTCCATGTCTTGAAATAAAACTTCACCTGTAACTGTTTTTCTCTTTTGAACAGGTTCTGTTGTCATTTCTTCGGTTACTTTTTCAGTTGAAGTTAAATATTCCGTAGTCGATTCTTCTGTCGTAACGGTTTCAGTAGCATTTTCCATACTGTCGGTGGTATTTTCATACGGTAAAGTATTTGTATTCATATTACTGTTTACATTAGTTGTTTGATTACGAAACTCTAAATCAGCCGCCCTGGGAGTCGTAACTGGTCGAAAATGAGGCATGTAGAGCTTTGTTTTAAAAGTTCCTTGTTCGGAATATATGAATTTGGCGTTTAATAACTCTCCGAATTTTTTATCGTCATTGAGTAATCTTGGTGAAGTTTCGTCTTTTTCGTCAGTTCGGTACCATTCTTTTCGGATGAAATTATTTGGGTTTATGTACTTTTCGTGCAATTCGTTATCTTCAACACTATTTTCTAATTCCTCTTGCAAGACGGCTATGTGACTTTGATCTCCATACATTCGTTTCATCAATCCTTGGTTTTCTCCTACAAAGCGTTTAACAGCCTTCCATGGGTAACCAGTTCCTGCGGTAATACAGTAACTTTCACGATTTAAATCGCATGGTGGAATAAATTCTCTTCCTGTACGAGGCTTTCCACATGCAGCTTGATCTGACCCAGAATCGTAACCGTAAGAAAATGCATTTGAAAAATAAATCTGAAATAATAGGATAAATTAGAATTTTATGGATTTGGAATAATAAATAATAGTCAAAATATGTTTGGGATCACCAAAAAAAGAACAAAATATTTTTCAGTTGATCGTCTAATAATGGCATAGTGTGATGAAAAGTAAGCAAATAGCACTTGTAGTGTATTTCATATGCGAAATGTTTTAAATTTCAGTTTTTGAAAATGTTTCATGCATTTTGCGGTATTTCTAATTATACAGATTTGGAATTACTTCAGCAATTAAAAGGTGCTATCGCTAGATACAATCATTAAGTTTTATTTATAGTAATATTACAAAGTAGTATTCTTATAAATTCCGTTATTTGAAACTCACAACAAACTATTTTAAAATAACACTCTATAAAGCAAAATCTATAACGGGTATTACACACGAAACGAAAACATGATGGAAGAAGTAAATCCAAATTGGCAAGACATCGTGAAAGCAATAGTGAGGTGCACATGCACTACCCACTGACCCACTTGACGTTCTATTATTTACATACAAGGCCAAGGATATTTGTTTTGCAAACAAATTAGAATAATTAAATTTTTCCAAAAATAACTACTGAGATACTTATTTTAAAAATTCAAAATGGTATTGGAAATATTAAAAAAAACTTGATGAAAGAAATATTTTTATTGTGAAAGAAGTCAATGTACCTACGATTATAATTTCCTTGATTTTGAACTCATAATGATCTGCTAGTCATTAAAAAATAATTTAAATGAAGGTCAACAAGAACTTTCGTTTCTTCAATCAACCAGTAAATATTATCTACTTTGATTGCATGTTTATTTAAGGAAATTAATAAATTATTATTATTAATATAAAAATCTAGGTATAAATTTCCAGATTGCCTTCAAAACCTTGAGACATGTTTTATTTTTTCAAAAGAGTAAAATTTAATTGATTAGATATTTATTGTGGACCCCCAATTGCTTGGTTTTATAAATAGAAGCTTTTTGTTAAACTCTTAAATTTTGAAATGATTATATATTTTTTCAAAAAAAACTTTATATTATTAAATTTAAAATATTTTTGTTACAGTTAATTTAAAGTACCTACGTCAATTCAAATTTTGCAAAAACCGTTATTGTAGCGATGGTGGTATAAATTGTTACCACACTAATAATTTTTTTAAATTAAGTCATTAAGTTTTAACATATTACCTACTTTTTAAATCAAATTAAAAAATTAAGTAATTAAATAAAATATAATAAGTTTTAGGTAAAAATGACATCCATTAGAAATCGTCGCCCTTGAATTGGTATGTGATTTATTTTTTTAAATTATTTAAAACAAATTACGCAATAGAAATTAAAGAATCTTAAAAATTTCATAGAAAGTCACGTACAACTATTTTATTTTTTTACAAAATTTTAATAATTTTATAAAATTTACAATCCAAATAATGCAAGACTAAGGTATAAGTCAGTATAGTTATTACTTACTGGACGAACGTAAATAAAAGCCTACATACATAACGTGAAATCAGAAGCACGGCGCAAATAATTTGGCTTCAGTTGGGAATCGAATCTATGAATTTTTATATGGTCGTGATTTGTTGTTCGACTTAAAAACGTACCCACAAATTAATCAATTTTATTATTACGAAATTATTCACAAACTTCTTCCAGTTAGCCACAATTTCTAATATATCAGCATCGATGGAGATTTTTATTATCTATCCGAACTGTGTTTCAATAAATGGTTTCTTGATGCAAGTACTCAAAAAATAATAAAAAATAAAATTTAGAGCAAACAAGTCATAAAAATATAAATAAAACCTATAAAAGTTGGTATAATGTAAAAATATTCTGCGGGCGGTTAATACATCTCGGATTGTGTGACATAAATAATTACCATATTCGCTATGTGCATTCCTCCTACTGCCCTCTGGTGGCTCAATAAAGAAAATTACTCGGGACTGTGAATATTTTATGTTCACTGTGAAAATGTACGCCATGAGAAATTTGAATATTTTTGCTGTCATAAAATTTGAATACCAACTGTTTTATAGCAAATAATTTAATTAATTTTGTATGATCACGTATTTATGACATAATACAAGTCCCGTTGAAGTTCTATTATCGGCCACTCCGAACGCTTCGTTCGATTTGCTTATCCCCTCTCATACCTTGCACATAGCGAATACTATAGGTTAATTATTAGAATAATGGGTTACTTTACAATCGACTTTGTTTATATACAAATACCAAATACTTCTCTAGTTTACTCATTAATTTACTCTTTAGATTTTAAAATTTACTATATTCAAAAAAATCTTGTGGTACCACATCCACCCCTTTCATTTTTAATTAAAAATATAAATTTTTCACATTCATTTAATTATGATTATTCATAACGATTTTCTAATTATTATTCTAAAATTATATTTTTAAAGCCGGACCTGTTTCAATTTAATTCGAATTGTTTTTTTATTATACAGGGTGTCCCCACACTCACTTTACATAACTTAGGTGGTGATAGAGGACACTTTTCTAAGAACAATATTTAACAAAAATTTTTTTCTAAATACAAACCCTCGAGAGTTAGGCCTCTTTGAAGCATTTTTTTTAATTTCCACCTTAACGTGGCCATAGCTCCGAAAATAATGATTTTTCAGTAAAAATGGTTTAGTGCTTTTTAAAAGAGCGTGAAATAATCTACAAACTAGATTTACACCTTTTATTGTCTAAAATCAACGGCTTTCGAGTTATGAATTAAAGTAAGCTAAAAAATGTCGAAAAATTTGAGCTTTTCTATTTTTTGGTTTTTTTCAAAACCCTGTATCTTTTAAACGAAACATTTTACAAAAAATCTGACGCCCCATTCCGGATAGGAAATTTAACGGACTACAACTTTTGTCTAGTAAAAATTTTTGAGAAACCAATCCATTTCACAGAAAATCAGAAAATAATAAACAATGCAGCCACGAAACAAAAAATTAAATTCACAAAATTTTTATTTTTTTTGAAAAATTATTTTATTAATTGATTTTAAACTATTAGATTATTTAAGTAAATGTTGAAAATGACCACCCTCATTTTCAATACACAGTCGTGCTCGTTTTAAAATATGCTTTATAGTATTATTTATAAAATTTCCTGTTTTGTTAAGAGCCATTATAGCAGGGGTGGTCAACAAGGTCGAGGGATTGACCGGTCAATCACGAGGCCAATTTTGGTAAATCGGTGAGTGTGAAAAGTGTCAAAAATTCGAATTTCTGCGATTAAAAGTGTCAAAAATCGATTTTTTTCGATTTTTTTCGACAAACATCTTTTAAAACAATCACGGTTGTGTATTGAAAATGAGGGTGGTCATTTTCAACAATTACTTTATTAATGTAATAATTTAAAATTTATTAATAAAATAATTTTTCAAAAAAAAATAAAAATTTTGTGTATTTAATTTTATGTTTTGTAGCTGCCTTGTTTGTTACTTTCTGATTTTCTGTGAAATGGATTAGTTTTTCAAAAATGTTTACTAGACAAAAGTTGTAGTCCGTTAAATTTCCTATCCGGAATGGGGCGTCAGATTTTTTGTAAAATGTTTCGTTTAAAAGATACAGGGTTTTGAAAAAAACCAAAAAAAAAGATAGCTCAAATTTTTCGACATTTTTTAGCTTACTTTAATTCATAACTCGAAAGCCGTTGATTTTAGACAATAAAAGGTGTAAACCTAGTTTGTAGATTATTTCACGCTCTTTTAAAAAGCACTAAACCATTTTTATTGAAAAATTAATATTTTCGGGGCTATGGCCACGTGAAGGTGGAAATTAAAAAAAATGCTTTAAAGAGGCCTAACTCTCGAGGGTTTGAATTTAGAAAAAATTTTTTGTTAAATATTGTTCTTAGAAAAGTGTCCTTTATCACCACCTAAGTTATGTAAAGTGAGTGCGGGGACACCCTGTATAGGTAATGCTGAGTAAGGCGAAACCGGAGGGAGCTAATTAGCTATACTTAGGGATAATACCATCATACTTGTAGACCAGTGGTTCACAAAGGGGGTGCCGTAAGTACGTCACAAGGGTGTTCCGAATTTTTGAATTGTTTGAGTTTCTGCGTCACTACGTTTATAAATTAAAGAGATGAGCTAAAATTTTATTTTTTGACAATTTCATTTTTCCAAGAGAGGAAAAAGAGACCACATACAATTTTTCAACTTTCAGTTTGCCCGCATCGTTAGGGTTAAAATTATTTCAAATATTTTATTGTGAAACACGTACCCTTACGTTAGTTGGGAGAAATAGGAAAGGAGGAAAATATAAATGTTATTTTCTGGAGGTGCCTTAAATCTTGTCGACTGATTGCAGGATGCCGTCAGGCAAGAAAGTTTGAGAACCACTGATGTAGATTGTAGACCATAATTGTTCGGCATTTGGTCCCACTTAGGAGGATTGTGACAATACATAAACTTTTGTATTTGTAATGCTTTTAATCCCAACGAATCAAATGTGCATTACGAACAGATACACAAGTTGCTATAGTGTGAAAAGGCATTCGTCACATTTCTTCTTAATTAATATTTAGCATTAATTAAATAAGATGTTATCCCCAACATTTATTATTGATATTTATTGTAATTGAGCAATTTTGTTTGTTTAAATTATTATTTAGCTGTAACTATTTATTTAGTGTAACATGAGATTATGCAAATTGGATTGCATAACCTAAACTCGTACGAAAAATTAAATTTTAATACCGGTTTTAGAAAAAATTAGATTTAAGAGGTTCAGCCTAACCATTATTTTTTATTGACACTGCGTTAATTTATTTATTGCTTAGTTGTCTGTAATTACTATTGTTCTTAATAATGCCATATCATTAACCACTTAAGCGTGGGTTAATCATAGCCTGGAAGCACGAACACAATATACTATTTTTTAACAATTTCATAAGCAACCACAGCATCTGGAATAATTTGCTATTCAATGTAGCTCTGTATTACGGATTGAATTATTAGTTGTTTTTTAGCTAGGAAGAACAGACAGGGATGCTTTTTAGATGCATTTGCATCTTATTAGTTTACGAAAATTTAAGTGAGTATCCTCATTGTTCTTCTTCTTCATGTACTTACTAAACATAGTACAGTGCGTAGGCGATGAACTTTATTGGTTTATTATGACAATGATTATTATTAGAGAAACGTAATTACTGATTCTCATGGCCCATAGATCGATCTTAGATTTTATATAAGTAAGGTTTTCCATGTGGTTACCGATTTTTTGACTGCCGATGTATACTATAAACCACTAATTGTCCAATTTTTGCAATTGAAATTTATCGAATGACTTTCCATCAAAATTAGACCAACACAATTTGTTTTAATTTTTTGCATATTAAATCCATCTGAAGAGCTTTAACAAAAGCGAAACGAGAGTGCATACATACAACAATTTTTAATTAACATCTAAGTAAATAAATTTGTTCGCCTCGACTGGTCTAGTTAGGGCTATAGCCAGGTTTCTTTTTCAGGTGGGGCACTCGTGGTTTTTGACGATTTTGCCTTGCTAAATATTCATAGAAATATGATGGCCTAAACTGAATAGAATTTCGAGATAGAAAATTATTTTCTGGAATGAACTTCCAATTTTGAAAGGCAGAAAATTTTACTTTGTGAAGGGGAGGGGGCGTGCCTCTCATGTGGCTAGAGACCCGAGCCAAACAAAAAGATTTATGTGTTTCATATTTCAAAATAATCTGTGAGCTGCGTGAAATCTTATAGAAGATATCGATAAGATATCACGGCGCGGCGTTAGTAATTTTGTATTAAGTAACATGGTTTTTAATTTGAGATATCATAAATATAAAGGATATACCAGTGCAGTGGCGTAGCGGCTCTCCTATGAATTTTGTTGAGTCCTCATTATTATATTTGTTGGTATTTACTTTGTCGCTCAAATGATATATTTTTTAATATGTAGCAATTTACAGGGTTACACGATACACTTGGAAACAATGCAACTTAAACCTAAGTGACGCAAATTGAGACCCAGATGCAGTGCCGTAACTAGCCATTCCTGTGCCCAGTGCAAGAATTTGGATTTAGGCTCCTTAATTAATTAGGTTTGGGAAAATCGCTAAACAGCGCAGTGGAAAGGCAGAAAATTTTTAAATTTAAAAGTATAATTTTGTGAAAAAATCAAAAAATGGTCAAAAAATCTTGCGTATCGAATCAAAAAAAAAATTAGAGTTTTTGGAAGCTATGGAAATTAATAGATTAAAACATCTATCTACCTTCCTTAATAGTCAATGTGATATTGTTAAATATTTTCAATAAATACCCCCTCTCCCCAAACCCACAATGCCCCCCTTCTAACTCTCCAAACTTAGTTATTTTCACCTCTGTATAAACTTAACCTCAACCTAAGCCTTTTATACTTTAACCACAATAACCTCCTCTTATTAGTTTGTCACATCCTTGAAACTATTTTATAATATTTAAATATTTTTCTAAATAATCCCCTAAATTCAAAAATTCAAATTTAAAAAATCCCCAAAATTTAATCCTTCCATGCTCCCTTTTTGTGTATATGTTTAGCCAAAATTCCCTTGCCACTTTCTGTTTAGTCACCTGACGATGTTACTGTGTAACGAAATCGATTGTGAATAATTATACTTTCAGTATATTTACATCTGTACTAACTTTATATTTTTAGTTCTAAAAGTGTCTGGTACAATTTTAGTTTGTCTAAAAAATTATGATATGTTTACTATCAAATTGCACTATTTAGACCACGCTACTATAGATTATAATTTCTTGGGATCATCAGCATTTTGGGCCCTCCATGCAATTGGGCGTTGTGCTGGTGCACCTTTTGCACCTGCCTAGTTTCGTATTGATTGTGAAATCTCACGCACTTATTAATTGATATTCAATTCTAGGGCCCTCTCATACTGCCTGGCCTGCGGGGACTTAGCTACGATGTTTGGATATACCCAAGGTCATATATTAGGGGGGTTCTGGGGGTTTAAACAATTTACTAGAATATTAATAATTAACCAAAATAAATAATATTACTAATAATAGGTACATATTAGGGAAAGCATATCAATAATTGATTTGGTGATTATAAAACGTAATTACTCTATTATAAGTAATATTATATTATTATACAAATTAAATTATGATATTATATACATTTTTAATAGTATAATTAATATATTATTATTTATTAGTTTATATATTTACTATAAATGTATGCTATTATTATTATTACAAAATTAAAATATGTAAATGTATTTTGGGTTATTACCTTGTGAAAATATACAATGAATTACTTTATATTGTACAAAACTTAACTGTATCAAGTTATCGAAAATTATTGATACATAATAAGTTGATGTACAGTTAAATTTTACATATAAAGTAATTCCTTGTATTATTATTATTATTATTAGCATACTACATAATAAGAATATTTTTATTTTCAAAGTATTTTTTATTTTCTGTCTAATTTCTAATAAGTAGTTACTTTTTGTAATTAAGACTAAGTAAACTAAATTTAATGCGTTTGACCTCACACTGCATCCAAAGATGTTAAAATGGTTTTGACATTTTTTTACTCTATGATTTTTGAATTCAATTTTTGCATTTGTATTAATTAGAATATACTATATAGTATAATTAATATTATTTTATACTATTATGTGTGAGTATATAATTATTATATTATAAATTAATAGATACTATATTATTATAATCTATTAAAATTCTTTCATACAAAAATATTTGAGATACCTACTAATATAATTCAATTTGTATAATTATGTACCAATATAATTTATGTACTTATGAAAAAGAAATTTCATATCTGCAAATCATTTGATATTCTGTCCTAATATCTATTATTAATAATTTATTTTGGTTCAGGAACATCAATTTAATACGTAATTTTTTTTTACAATAATAAACATTGTGCAGTAAATTATTATAAAAGATATTTCGTTAAGAACGCAACAATTTTAAATTTAAATAAAACAATGCGATATCAATGTAATTTTTCTTTTATTTGAAAGCTTATTCTTCTTCTTCTTCGCTCCATGGATAAGACTATGTCGGCTGTTCCGGCACCAATATATTATTATTAGCAGTCGGTGGGCTTAATCGCTATACTAATGACTGAAAATTGGTATATAGGTACTAAGGATTTAATATAGTCCCACAGAAAAACAAAGGCTAAAGATGTTAAATCACAAGATCTTGGTGAAACTATGGTGAAACCATTTCTTGAGATAATTAGTTCACCACACTTTTCCTTAAATAAAGTCAATTTTTCCATTTGCAGTGTGACACGTGGCACCATCCAGTTGAAATCACATCTCTTCCAAGTTAATATCATCCAATTGATCCCAAAGATTATTTGTTATCGTTGAACGATAAAATTCTCCATTGATACACTTCCAGCATGAAATGCACATCATACAGTTAATTTTCTAGGATACATTAATTATATTTATGAATTACTTGTCAATTTTGTGATAACTAAATACGGCAATTTCGCTTATTAACATATATTATTTATTCAAAAAGGTAATAGAAAATTGGGTTCAATAAATTCATTCATGCAAACATTCATATGGTCGACTTTTGAATGATGTTATATTGCATGATTAGTGCCATTAAATAAGCTTTAAAAAAACATTACATTGATTCCTTATTATACCTAGTTTTTGTTTTATTTAAATTTAAAATAGGTGCGCTCTTAATAAAATACCCTTTATAATCTGCAATAAATAAATTATGATTATGGTATTAAACTTATTAGTTAGTATGGTATTACAATAAATGTACATACTATACATATTATTATATCGGTCTAGTTATCTTTAAAATTTAAATTACAGTTCCATATTTAAAAATATTTTACTGTAGGTAACCGAATTTTTTTGCCCGGCGCGGCGCCATGGTGTCTGGCAGGTTACTTCGTAGTAATATTAAATTAATCGACTTAATGTTGTTGTAATGTAACTTGCAAAATAATTTAATAATTTAAAGTTAAGAATATAATTTGTTATTGCTAATTATAATATTATAAATTTTTACAAATAAATAATATATAAACATGAACATATTAAATAAAAATAGAAAAGAAAGTAAATAAAAAGAAAGAAAACAAAATGTGAAATGAAATGTAACGTTAAGAACAAAAATTACTAACAATTTAAAGGGGTACCGTTTTATAAGCTTGTTTATTTTTTGCATTTACTTTTAAAATGCATGGAAGATTTAATTAAATGTCATAGTTGCAAGTTGGCAAAATGAGGTTGAACATTTGTACATCATAAAATCCGAATGGATGATTTTAATAAGCGATATTATCGAATACTTGTACATGCAATCTTCCCATAATTACACTAAAATTGATTTGTAACTTAAATGTTAAGAAAGATTAAGCAACGTTCACGAACTTATTAGTATGTGGGAACTTTACTTGAGTACCGTTGGATTTAGCTAAAGAGTCTGCAGTCTGGGTCGGTAGGTCTTGAGACTTCTTTCATTAATATCCAATTCATTCATCAGATAAGTATCATGTATATCCAGGTGTTAAAATGAATCATGATTTTAATCAACATTAAAAAAAATTCTAATAATATTATGCCTATAAGATTATCCATCTATCGGGGATTTCCTTTTTAATTTACATTAACACAGTTTTACGTAGCCATAAAAAATATTTTAATTTGATTAATTATTATAATACAAACATAATAAAAAAATTAAAATATAATAAAAAATATAAATTTGAGAGGTACCGTTCTTTCATCAATTTAAATGAGAAATCAATTCAATGAAATGATATTGCAAATTTAGGCCAAAATAGTTTTTCTTTTGAAAATTACGCAAAACTATAATATAAAAAACTAAATGAAAATTGAAAAAAAAAGACTTACAAAAATAAGTAAAATTGTTATCATTTTCACTATCACCATTTCATAATCTACTTTTTTTTAAATCAGTCTTCCAAATTTCTTCCACAAACTGCACTAATTAATATTTTCACAATACAACACTCAGTTTTGATTGTTTTGAACATTTTATTTCGGAGGGAAATTTAAAATAATCGGTTCCACTTGCCTCGGGAACGAATTTTCAAAAGGAAAGTGTTAGTTAATGTCGACGTTCCGTCTCAAATTCAACTGAATAGTCTTCAATAGTGAGCCCTCCGTATAGACTGTTAAATGAGGTTTCTACTGTCAGTTGTTCTTAAGTACAAGAAAAAGTGTGCATATGTAGGCTATACAAAGATGGGCGCGAGGCTATATCGGTTCGCTGAAGAAGTCGGCCGTTTATGCTATTACTACGAAAGCCGCAAGCAATCGATCAAACATCAATTTGTATTTAATAAAATCTCAATTTTTTATATTGATAACTTTTCGGTGAAGAGTTCCAACTTGGTGTAACAGACGGCGCAAAGTTAATGCTACGGGGTGTGTAGGGCCCCTAAATAACCAATTAAAATAAATAACCGAATCAATAATTAATATCAAGCACTGGTAAAGTTCAAAAATAATAAATTTTTTGCGTTTAAGAAAATTGAACACCGACGATTTGTAATTACTTGCAAATATTATATTAATAAGATAACATACAGCTGTAAAGTAAATACCGTTACTTAGTCGTGTCATTTATTAATATGTACCAATTTGGTATGATTTTATCTTCCTTGGATTTTTTTGTATTATAAATTGCCGTTTCTTCCACTGTAGGTGTTTAAAAAAGCGTTACCGATGAAGGTGAGAAAACGCCCACAATTTCATTAACGTTCAGTGACTTTCTCCATTAGCTCCACTTAATTTTTTATATTAATCACAATTTATTAAAAAACAGAAAATTGGTTTAAAATAATATCAAATTAAATGTTTTTTATTTTGGTATTATGGTCGGCTAAACAAAAATTTTGCTATTTCGTTGAAGCGATCGAAACTTTAAAAGAAAAATTTTTTTCTTGAAAATTAAACCGATACATTTTACTAAGATCCACTTTTATACTTTCTCTTGCGTATTTTACAATAAGTAATTGAAATGCGCTCGAAGTCCTCAATAAACCTACATTAAGTTTTACTTTGACTTGGATCATCTGGGTAGTAATTAAAATTATCGTTCCCTTCTTAAAGCTAATATGAATAATTAAAGTTGTTGGGCGAATCAATAATTCTATTTCCAAAGAAAAAAAATGCTGTTGCAGAGCATAGTTTGTCTTATGACTCAGATTGATCAAAACACATTTTTTATACGAAATTGAAGAATATTAGAAAGTGCTGACCATATATTAAGTTTGTCCTAAAATGATTACTGACGTCATACCTACCCCACATAATAATTGAAATAGTAGTTTATATTATATTTCCTCCAATAATAAAAATCTCTATGACATTAATTCATTAAATTATTAAACTTTCTTTGTCACATCTAATTTGAACTTGTTTTGAAAAATGTTTAAATGGTTATAATTTTTCTGAGATATTTTGATGGATTGCAATTCTCTGAGATTCGTTTTCCAAATCACTTGATGTCCTATGATCCAATAAAATGAAAGTGCTTAAAGGTGCTTAAAGGTGCTTAAACGTAGGTATGGGTTCTTTCGGCGCCACCGGTCTGAAGGAACACGGTCTTGGCGCAAACACGTTTCGACGCGAGATGATTCACCACATGCGCCCGCAGGCACTAGGTTGGGAACCCCTGATCTAGATGGATCTTCTCTTTCGTCTCCGAACCGAAAAGTCTCTCGCCGAATCGATCCCGCCGAAATGTCGTAGCCGAAGATAATTCGCGTTTTACATTACCGTTGGTGGCGCTGCAAACCATACGTTTTAAATACGTTTATGTAAACAAATTCATTGTGTAAACCAATGATAACAAAGCAAAATACTTTCCAAATGAACTTCGAAATTATTCCGTGTGGTGGCGTTTTGTTAATGTAAAACGCGAATACCGGGCCTTAAACAAAAATATATTATATTTTTTTAAATTCCAGACAATGTATCGATGGGTCAGGTCAATAGGGGAACAACTCAAAAAACCATCAATTTTTGTTAATAATGCCAAGACAATTAGCCTCAACAGTATACTCAAAGTTTAATTATACAATATCTCAAATAATATCATGTAACATTTGCCTCCTACGTAGGTTTATTTGTTTTGCGGAGTAAGGGGAAAAATCTTTCAAAGACGCCAGGAGGACCGAATTTTTACCCACTAAAAACCCGCTCCCGTACTTTGGTGTTTGCCGACACGACTTGCACGTGATAATGTAATTCTTCATCGTGCCAGTCGGAGTTGGGGTTAAGCTCTTAATTTTGACGTCAGTATATGTTGACTTCTTTGCCCTCTAGAGACTTTTCTCTTCTTTCCAATGCAAAGTATTGGACTTTTTAAGTCACTGCATTAAGACTAATACCGCCGTAAGAGATTCAAGGTCTGGAATTCCATTTAGAGAGCGTGAACCCAATAGTTTTCCAAGAGGGAAACTATAGACTGTTGTGTGTAACTCAAATTGTATCACTGATTCAAATTAATATTATTAAAGATTATTTGTCATATTTCTAGTCTTTAATTGATTTTGAGCTAGGTTATAAGAGCTGCTACCCTTGCTAAACAGTAGTTTGGACCTGCTGTCTGCCGCCACACTAAATATGGAGCTGGCTTATATGATCCATGGTAGGATCGATGAGGATTTTTGACATCTCATTTGAAATTGTGTTTTTATAAGGTCTGTACGAATTTTCACTTTGGTGCGAATTATTCCGAAGTTTGGATCACTTTTTGTCTATTTTTACTGGACTAATAAATCAAAATGTTAAAATGCGATACCTCTCACCAATTCTTTTCTCCATTGCATTATGAAATGAATCATCAGCAACTGGAGCTCACTATCACAAGAAGAATTTCATTTCCTACAGTTTAGCAAAAAAATTACTTGTTTAATGTTTACTACGATTCAAACAAATCTCGTTATAACTAAGTAGTTCAAAGAATGGTATATTTCATTTCATTCCAAATAATTCCTCCATTCAATTCCATCCTTCAAAATATCATCAATAAGATTATCACTATTTTTTCAATTTTAATGAAGTGAACGCAGCTATAGTCAGAAAGTACTACTTACAACTACTGAACGCAACCATTGATTACACAACAATGTTTTGGTTTTCAAATTTTAGTTATTAATTTTTTCTAGGTTATCTTGACGAAAGTGTCACTAAAATTATAGATTTAACATATTTTTTTCGTTATAGTCGTAGTTATAAATACAGAAATGGTCACTAATGAAACTTTTTAAATTAGCTCTCTCGAAGATAAAACAGTTTGTAAAATTTATAACCGTATTTGAATTATCCTTTTAATTATATAACCTCAAACTTCTAGATAGAAAATGTCGGGGGTGAGCGATTCCATCGTATTAAACTTCTATGAAGCCTTAATACGACAGTCCGATGTGGATTTGTTACGAGGACCCTACTGGCTAAACGATACAATTATATCCTTTTATTTCGAATATTTGGAGAAAATTCAGTTTAATGAACACACATACCTCCTTTTTGTGCCCCCCGATGTCACGCAGTGTATTAAATTGAGTCCGATTAGTGAATTGGGAGTGTTTCTAACTCCACTTCTTAAAATTAAACGCAGTATTTTATTTTTTGTCTTGAATGATAATGAGAGAACTGATATGTCGGGTGGTTCACATTGGAGTCTGTTGGTTTACTCAAATTCTGAAAGATGTGCATTTCATTTTGATTCGTCTTCTGGTATAAATAAAACTCCTGCTAATGAGTTGGGACATAAGTTGTTTAAATATTTTGGTTTGGGAAGCTACGAAAATATTGTGGAAGCTCGATGTTTGCAGCAAAGTAATGGGTATGATTGTGGTATTCACGTTTTGTGTAATGTTGAAAATATTGCCACTCATGCAAGTAAAACTAGAAAAGTTGCTGGATATCCACCAATGGATAACTTAACGATTGAAAGGAAGAGACCTGATATTTTACAATTAATTTCAAGATTACGAAATGAATGTAATAAATTACGGTAGTATTGTAATTATTAGCAGAAATTTTATTTAATTATATTTATTTATAAACGTTTGTGTATTTCGAAAAAAAATAATATTTTTCTACATAGTTGTGGTTTTATAATCTGTCCTAAAGTGTAGTCATCTTTCTGATAGGTCGCGCTATGTTTTAAATATATATACCTATGTCATAAATTCTAAATGATGTAACACTCCAACTGTGTTTATTCTTACCTTGTTATTTAAAATTTGGTATTGTTTAATTTGTTTGCCGTTTGTAGACAAATTAAATAAACAATTACTCAGCTGCCACCAGGTTCACTTATTAGATGTTGATTTTGATTAGAAAAGGATTAACAGTTCTAATAGGTAAGCAAGCTACGGAGGTGTGGGAGATAAATCTCCCTTCAACGCCATATAAAACCGGATATTTAATTTAATGAATTAATTGCATATATTAATAATTTTATCTAGTGAACAACAAACAAATGAAGAGAATGTTGATGATAAAATTTGACCTTGCCATTAGAAGTTCGTGGTGATTTTGTTTGTGTGCAGGGTAAGTTCGAGCCAAAATTATTTCATAATTGCTAACTCTAAGAGTTATTCAAGTTATATGAGCAAGAATTTCTTTTCTATGTTTCCCCCACTTAGTCCAGTCAAAATAGTCGAAAATAAACATTGTATTAGTTTAAAACATCATTTTTATTCAAAAACTAAATTAAAATAATTTGGATCGGATTTTGAAACCAAATACTCCTGTGTGCGGCGGCCGTGAAATAAAATGTATTTGAAAATCTTGATAATATAATATGCCATTTCATGGTTATTACTAATCGTCAGTTGCATTCAATCAAATTTTCAATTTTTGTAATTGAAATTTTAGAATTAGTACTTTCGTTTTACGGCATAACTTACTTATGGTGAAACCCATCCACCAAAAGCTTTCTCAATTTCCATTGCAACAGCTAAACATAATCTATCATTATTTAAATTTGAAATAATCTGCACTCCAATCGGAAGACCTTCAGCATTTAATCCCATTGTACAATGTGTAGATGGAAAACCTATCGAATTAATAATTCCAGTATAAGTAAAATTTGGCGCTCTAAATATGGCTTCATTGTGGTAAACAGCTGCAGTTGGATGAGTGGGATAAATAAACACACCATCGTTTCCTAACAATTTTACCATTTCACCTATCAACAATTCTTTATCATCATCAACAGGGTTATATTTGGACTTATCAGGTTTAGGAGAAATGCTTTCCATTAAGGCAAAAAACAATGCTACGAACGTGTGCTCCGATCTACCAACGCACCATTTCAATAATTCGCGAGGAATATTAATACTGCCTTCTAAATCACAAAGTAATTCTCCAAATGATGGTCCATTTCCAACACTACTCATATCATCTAACCATATACTACCGCTATTACTAAATCTTTCGATTTTCACTTCTTCTGATGTAATTTCAAAGGTAGTGTCCAAATGAGAAACAATTTTTGCAAACAATTCCCTAATTTCAGGTTCCACTGGCGTAACAAAAGGATGGCCCATACTTGATTGTTGATAATAAAACTTAATATTTTTCAAATCTACTTTTTCATCTAATTTTAGTTTGTCTCTAACTTCTTTTTTAACCATCACTTTAAAAATCGGTAGTAAATCCTCCGCATGTCTACACATTGGACCAACACAGAGCATATTATCTTGTACTTCTGATACAGTTAATGGATATTGTCCAGCATTAGAAACAACAGATTTTGATGGTTTATGGCCAAATATACCGTTAAAAAGTGATGGCATACGAATAGAACCAGCAATATCGGAACCAACTCCAAATGCTGATCCGGCAGCACCTTGAATAGCTCCTTCTCCACCTGAAGATCCACCAGGTGTACGGTTGATATCATAAGGATTTGAACTTCGACCGTGAATTGTGTTAGAACTTTCCCACCTTCAAATACAACGCAATTAGTTTACATACTAAAAAAAGTTATCGTTTAAAATGCATATACCACATTAGTAACTCAGGAACGTTAGTTAATGCTATTGGAATTGCACCCGCATTTCGTAAGTTTGCAATAGCATCGGCGTCTTCTGGTGCTTTAAAGTGGCGACGCTTGTAGAGACCCGCGGTTTGAATCATATCTGCGTAATATAGAATTTAGTTGTTTAAATTTGTGTTATGCTAATTAGCGTTATCCTTACCTTTAATAGCAATAGCGTCTTTAGTGGTGAATGGAACACCAAGAAATGGTTTATTCTCAGCCAGAAGTGTTTCGGACATGGTGTCACTTTTTATTAAATTATCAGCAACTTCTGCTTCTTTAAGGGCATCTTCAAATCGATTCGCTATCACACAATTTAATAATGGATTAATTTCTTTAATTCTGGTAATGAAAGAATTTAATACTTCTACGCTGGTAATCTGAAATGTAAACGAAGAAGTATTACTGGACTTTTCTAAAAAAACGGCATTCGGTAAGTTCACATTTTAATTCCTGGTTTCATAATGCCAATGACTTGCCTTATTTCGCTGTGTTCCTAATTTCGCAGTACCATTTCGGATTTAATTTTTATTGCAGAAGCATTTTTAAATTTTAAACACTCGAAACCTAATATGAGTTAAGGCTTTTATTGTTTAAATTATAAAAAAAAAATTCTATAAAAATAATAAGTAATTATAGTTACTAAATTGTAACTTGTATTATTTTATATTCAAGTTAAGGATAAATAAAAATTAAAATTGAATGTATATATACCATGACAGCTGTTTCGTCCTTTTTTGGACTTATCAAATGATAATAATATAAAATCAAAGATAAATTTATTGTAAAGTGATGTAAAACAAAATTTTTAAAAAACTAAATGTTAAAAAAAAACCAAATACTTACAAATGAATTGAGATACCCTAATTGAAGTCCGATGGCGATTAAAATCCATCAATAAACCAAAAGAAAATCATATGAGGTCGAAATTTGTGTGGTATAAAATTTTGGATTAATCAGTCAAACTGACAATTAAAATGTATTTAAAAATTATGAAGTAAAGCATATGCCTACTGAGAAAATATATTTAATTCAATAACAATGCAAATTGTTAAGAAAAATATAAAAACTCTAGTAAGATATAAAATTAATAAGGACCAAAAGAGTTACAAATTCAAATACAACGCGAATTGTTAGTTAAACTTTATAAAACCTTAGGCAATAAAAAATGATATCTAATGTAAAAAGTGTAGTTATAAATGAACATAACCAATAGATAAAAATATATATTTATGTGTATTATTAACTCGTAAGAATATTTAATTATAGTTACTAAATTGTAACTTGTATTATTTTATATTCAAGTTAAGGATAAATAAAAATTAAAATTGAATGTATATATACCATGACAGCTGTTTCGTCCTTTTTTGGACTTATCAAATGATAATAATATAAAATCAAAGATAAATTTATTGTAAAGTGATGTAAAACAAAATTTTTAAAAAACTAAATGTTAAAAAAAAAAACCAAATACTTACAAATGAATTGAGATACCCTAATTGAAGTCCGATGGCGATTAAAATCCATCAATAAACCAAAAGAAAATCATATGAGGTCGAAATTTGTGTGGTATAAAATTTTGGATTAATCAGTCAAACTGACAATTAAAATGTATTTAAAAATTATGAAGTAAAGCATATGCCTACTGAGAAAATATATTTAATTCAATAACAATGCAAATTGTTAAGAAAAATATAAAAACTCTAGTAAGATATAAAATTAATAAGGACCAAAAGAGTTACAAATTCAAATACAACGCGAATTGTTAGTTAAACTTTATAAAACCTTAGGCAATAAAAAATGATATCTAATGTAAAAAGTGTAGTTATAAATGAACATAACCAATAGATAAAAATATATATTTATGTGTATTATTAACTCGTAAGAATATTTAATTATAGTTACTAAATTGTAACTTGTATTATTTTATATTCAAGTTAAGGATAAATAAAAATTAAAATTGAATGTATATATACCATGACAGCTGTTTCGTCCTTTTTTGGACTTGTCAAATGATAATAATATAAAATCAAAGATAAATTTATTGTAAAGTGATGTAAAACAAAATTTTTAAAAAACTAAATGTTAAAAAAAAAAAAACCAAATACTTACAAATGAATTGAGATACCCTAATTGAAGTCCGATGGCGATTAAAATCCATCAATAAACCAAAAGAAAATCATATGAGGTCGAAATTTGTGTGGTATAAAATTTTGGATTAATCAGTCAAACTGACAATTAAAATGTATTTAAAAATTATGAAGTAAAGCATATGCCTACTGAGAAAATATATTTAATTCAATAACAATGCAAATTGTTAAGAAAAATATAAAAACTCTAGTAAGATATAAAATTAATAAGGACCAAAAGAGTTACAAATACAACAAATACAACAAATAAAATCTTTGATTTTATATTATTATCATTTGATAAGTCCAAAAAAGGACGAAACAGCTGTCATGGTATATATACATTCAATTTTAATTTTTATTTATCCTTAACTTGAATATAAAATAATACAAGTTACAATTTAGTAACTATAATTAAATATTCTTACGAGTTAATAATACACATAAATATATATTTTTATCTATTGGTTATGTTCATTTATAACTACACTTTTTACATTAGATATCATTTTTTATTGCCTAAGGTTTTATAAAGTTTAACTAACAATTCGCGTTGTATTTGAATTTGTAACTCTTTTGGTCCTTATTAATTTTATATCTTACTAGAGTTTTTATATTTTTCTTAACAATTTGCATTGTTATTGAATTAAATATATTTTCTCAGTAGGCATATGCTTTACTTCATAATTTTTAAATACATTTTAATTGTCAGTTTGACTGATTAATCCAAAATTTTATACCACACAAATTTCGACCTCATATGATTTTCTTTTGGTTTATTGATGGATTTTAATCGCCATCGGACTTCAATTAGGGTATCTCAATTCATTTGTAAGTATTTGGTTTTTTTTTTAACATTTAGTTTTTTAAAAATTTTGTTTTACATCACTTTACAATAAATTTATCTTTGATTTTATATTATTATCATTTGATAAGTCCAAAAAAGGACGAAACAGCTGTCATGGTATATATACATTCAATTTTAATTTTTATTTATCCTTAACTTGAATATAAAATAATACAAGTTACAATTTAGTAACTATAATTAAATATTCTTACGAGTTAATAATACACATAAATAAAAATAATAAGTTCAGAAGAATGCTGCGAAATAAGGCAAACTCGTTGAGTGGTTTTAATAACCTCCACATTTTATTTTATTACCTACTAAATAAACATAAATAACAAATAAATATAATACTCACCTTTTTAGTTCTTATTTGGTGTGCAATGGAAGTAGCAGAATCCAAAAGGATGTGATTTTTAATTGCGGGCAATTTTTGTTGGCCTCTTCGTCCATAATATATTTGGAAAAAGAATCGCGCCTGTACTCCCACAATTTTGTGACAATAATTAACTATAGCAACTAATACATTTTTTCCAGCACCCATTTTTTCAGCTATCAATATTACTTGTATTTTACTATTTACATTATAACCGATGTGTAACCTAAATAGATATTTTATCAATTTTTTTTACTGGAGATAAGGCAATATTTAAAGTGTACATTTTTTATCGTTACATCAGTCTAGCATCTAACTATTGTCCCGTTTACATGCACTTGTTAGCTTGAGCTTAACGTTAGATCGATCTAATAAGCTTCAAAAGAAAAATTCAAAAAAAAATTCAAAAATTTTATAACTTCATTTTAATTTGTCATTTCAATTTTATTGTTTATCATTTTATTCCTGACGAAGCCTAAAATGAATAGCGAAACGTTGAGTCATGAGTATTAAATATTCTAGTTAATTAATAGACCACTATTTCGAAAATAACAAAAATTAAAGTAGATAATTCTTGAGATTCTCAACCAGAAATTTATTTCTCAACAAAATCAAATATACCTAAGTATACGTATGATCAATTCAAAGTTCAAGTGCAAAAATTAAAACAAGGACTAGCGCGAGCGCCTTCACGAATCCTAGTTACAAAAACGATACTGACGAAAATATACCTATGTGATGTGCGCATCAGAGCATTGCATAATGTAATAAAATCATCGTTAAGTTACATAACAAATTAATCTACTAATGTCAACACAGTTAGATAAATGAATATTGAATAATACTATAAATTATAAAATCTAACAAAATTCAAGCACCTGGTATCACGAAAGCAGTTGTTTCACTTTCACTTACAATGAGTTCGTTCCTATAGTACCTATATTCTATAATATACACAATATACAATGGATGTACGATGTTACATGTAACAACGCAGTCATAAGAACTATTTTAGCACAGTTCGTTTACAGAGTCCTTGGTTCTGATTGGTACATTTAAATTGTTAATTTTTGATGGTCCCCATAGCTGGAAATTGTGTATATTATTCTTAAATAATTGAAAGATCGAAACGATAAGTGCCGGTGATATACCATGTGTATTGTGTAGGCAAAATTCAAATTTGGCTGCAACCCAAAATACTTTTAATATAACCTAAATAAACAAATAAAAATTGATACATTATTAGTTGTAGTAATTTTTTCTAACGTTGTCAATGGCAACGTACTTTATAGAATTATAATGTAACGTTGTCGATGACAACGTACTTTATAGGATATAAAATAAGTTAAAATTCTAATTTTTCTGTTAGTGTTAGAAAAAATATTGAAGACAACGCGTGTTTTATAGATTAAAAATCTTTGCCTATTAAATCCTCACTCCCTACGGTCGTTCGGATTTAAACTACAACATCGATTTTTAAACAGTCTATAAAACACTAGTTGCCTTAATAGCTATTGTAGCATCAAGGAAATCAAAAATAATAATAAAAATTTAACAGTAATATTCTATAATTTATTTTTAGTACTAGGTACATGAAAAATTCTCAATTATTGGTTTAAAATTAATTAATTTTATTAAAATTATTATTATGTATTTTAGGATATTATATAAATCTCGGTTTTTATGTATTTTTGTATATTTTGTTAAAAATTAACTCTACACCATCTAAACATTTCTGAGCTGATGCCTTCAACTTCATGATGCCCTCTTTGAAGACCAATTTGTCGAGGACTGCAAAATAAGCTTCTATACAAGTCGTTATGGGCTTCTCATTTGATGAAAACGTTTACCCTGCCAAATAATTTTTCAAGTTTGGAAACTGATGGCAATCGGAAGGGGTCAAATTTGGAGAATACGGAACATGGGGTATTAATTGGTAACCCAATTCTTCAATTTTGGAGGTTGTAATAGTAGACTAGTGAGCCGGAACATTATCGTGACGAACGAGCACACTTTTTCTTCGCTAAACCTGAGCATTTTTAAATAATTTTTTGTTTCAATTGGTATCATAAGTTAGCGTATATAGTTTGGCCTTTTGAAAGGTAGTCAATGGATTTTTTCAATGGTTTTGGCCGACAATGGCCGTACTGTACGCGGATCATCTTCTACACTTCCTCTGTCTTATGAATTTTTTAATCATCGAGTATGAAGACGAAGATTCACTCAAAGTCTTAACTATGTCATCATGGAGTGCCTAAAAAGATATCGAATAATAGCTCGATGCTGAATGTTTTCATTTTTATACAATTTACTTCTTGACCTTGTGATTTAGGAAATCGTTTGGCAATTAAGTTAGGAAAAAAAAAAGGATTTGATAGCCAGTCTTCTAAATAAAACACGAAAGAAACTGAAGAGTTGATTTTATTTAATGAAAACAAAATTAGAGTATAAAGTGGGGTTGACGTTATTTGATTCCAAAACTCTAGACACAAATTTATCGTGTAGTGCTACATGAGCATTCACAGTATTGCATTTTTTACCTACGACGGGGAGCTAGCCCGACGAAGAACCACCAACCTGGAGGGCCAGAATAAAGTCCTATTGTAAATAACTGTGCAATTTACCAAATTAACTATCGGGAATCGAACCCGGTATAATGATGATGAATCCAAGCGCTAAACCACTGCGCTACTCGAAGTACGGTACGGAACGGTACGGTCCTCACTTCACTCACATTCGAACCGGGTATTTAGCGTCCATAGTCAACTCACATGACCACTATGTTCCGTCCGTTTCATAGTTCTAGTAGACACAAACACACAATAAAAATAATATAAAAAAATACAAATGAGTTGCCATCTGAGGACAATTTACCTAAAAAAACTAATTCGCAAATCTATGAGATTGCCCAACGCAGACATGAAACGTAGATAAAATTGACTACAAATACATACACATTCGCAAGAGTATCATTGTAACGAATTTTTGCAATTTTTATTACGTGGTACTGCTTTCTCATTTCATTTCAATATTACTACGTACGGCCAATGCATTTTATTTAAATGCAATCTTTGAATGCAATGCATTTTACGAGAAGATTGTTGGTAACGTGAACGCGTAGGGATATCAGTCTTCCAAGCTCGACGATAGCAGAATTACGTTGTTTTCACCACGATTTTGTTAAGTGTGTGTAGTTTGCTTGGACAAGTATTTTTTGTCCAACACCGCTATTTTTATGTGCCTTAGGTAGCCACAGAGTGCAGGCTGGTCGCCGAAACCTGCTTACAGGCTTGGATGTTTTCTTTGAAATACCAGCTTTGTTTGTCCTCGTTTATATTAATTAATGTATTACTTATTATATTATTAATTATATTATATTAATTAACGTAATCGAGAACAAACAAAGGTGGTATTTCAAAAAAAACATTCAAGCCGGTAAGCAAGATTCGGCGACCAGCCTGCACTCTGTGACTACCGTTATTGTTTAAAACAGTAATACAACAGCTGTCGTGTGGTGTTTTTGGCTCCTGTTTATAAATATCTGGAAATAGGAGAGCCTTTTTATGCGCAATCTGTTAAGCAGTTTTTGGTGCGCAAGTTGTGCGACCATTTTGGATTTCATTCGGTTGGTGACGTTTTTAATTGATGTGTTTACCATAACCTCGAGTCAACGACCATTGTTGTTTGTTGTTGTTTTGGATGACGATTGGTGAATTCCTTCGTTATATGGATGATCCAATCTTGCTAACATCTCCAGCATCAGTTCTCTGACGGTCCAGGTCATCAGATCTGCAAGTAGTGTTTTAGTGTTCGCGGAATTCGAATCAAGTGTAACCGGTGTAGAATTATAACAAGTGTTCTATATTTCACCTTTTAAAGCCACACGTTGGAAAAACGATTGGAGGAGAACACCTGTCACCATTATACTTCTATTATAACTTATTACAATAACTCGAGGTAAGCAATTTTATCCTTTTCAACTCGTGTAAACCGACGTGTATTGCTGCTTATGTTTTCATTTTGAGTAACCGTAGAGGTTACTGTTTTACAGATATAACGAAATTTATCCAAAATCCCTATATCGAATATAACAAGGTCATACATAGTTGACAAGGTGATGATTTCGGAATGGGAAATTACACACTCACGGCAATGGGTTCCATTATGCTGATGAAAGATAATAATCAAAGGTATCAGCACCACTTGAACTTCACTTCCAGAAAAAAAACCATAATTACAAGTTGGAATCCAAAAATGGACGAACACAGAAATTGACGTGGTAGTAAAAAGCTAAAAATCAAACCTCCTTTCATGGTGGAAAAATCACTTTAATGCTTACCTACAAACAAACTGTTTGGCTTTAAAACTGAAACATTACACAGAACGGAAAAAAGATTCTCCAATTTTCATACGATCAACGGATAAATAAACTTTGATAAATTTGAAATTAGAACGCTGGCGCTCGGCCATATACAGGACAATGTGTAGTGTAGTGTTCTCCGGGATTTGCTCGTTATCCCCGATGAACGACCACACACTTACCTCGTTTGTCTCGTCTTATCTGAGACAAAAATGCTTAACACGTTCTCGCCCCAATCCTGCAGCTCGTCTTATCTCCCGCTAACGTTGTTCTCCACTAGCAACCTTGAGTTAAGATCTTTTATACTTAATCAATGATAAATAATGGAACGGTTACAATTAATTTCGACTCGATTTATTTAAGCAATTAACAATTTTGACCCCGTATACACACCAACAATTTTTATCCCCAAATATTTTTAAAATTAGCTACCTAGATATCCTTAATTCCGGTAATCTTCCCACAATGGCATATCCCCTTCGACCTCAAATAAACTGCACCAAATACCATCAATGATTCTTCCTTACTTTCTGCTCGTCCACCACAGTTCCACCAACCTTTGGTCCAATACTCCTCCAACCAATAACCACTTAATTTCCTTTTCTAATATCAATTGCACATCCAATGTCCATCAATTATTCAATAATAAATTGCATCACCCAATTGTCCAATTTGAATTCCTAGACCACTAAATTATTAGCGATTCGTCCAATAAATTATATTATCCAACTTCGGTTCAACCCTTTCAAGTTGCAATAATAATATTTTCTTCCACCCTCAAACACGTCTTCTCCGTGTCGGTGATCTTGCTTGATTAATTCTTCTTCCACCCCAAAACACGTCTTCTCCGTATGGGTGCTCTGTATTCATTCTTTTATCTCTCGACTACCGTAAATTAAGAATACCTATCTAAATTCCTAGTAACAACATTAACAATTTATATAACATATTTTTACAACAATTTAATTTAATTTTGTACACAGTACCCCGATCCGTTTTATTATTTTTAATTCGGGAAACATGCAATTTTTGCAATAATTGCACGTCCAATGACCACTCTTCCCAAAGTTACTTTTCCTCAGCTCAGGTCAACTTAACTTCGTCATATTATGAATTTTGTTTCAAGTTGTCCTGAACTGAGTAATCCTCTCTTTGTCGCGCACCGTCTGCAAGACCGTGACTTTGACCGGTGTTAAGCATTCTTATCCCAGGTTTCCACCGCAGTAGATTTCAAACCAGTTATATTTTTCCTTAGCGTACGATGATAAAATGAAATTCCGATACCAAGCAAAAACAATACCATTTGAAATGCTATATTGGATTGGCGAATATACGAGAAAATAGAATCACTTTTAAATGATTAAAGAAAACATAGAATTATTGTATTGTTTATTTAATAAGCTGAATTATGTTAAATTGGAATTTGAACCAAAGTTAAACCAAATCACAGCAGTTAACGACCTTTGCATTTCCTGGTTTCGACATAACGAAACAATCCTTACTATTATCTAAACTGATTATTTGCGATTCAAAATCATATTAATATGTAGATAGGTATAATAATTATTAAAGAATTATATAATTACATTGGCATTGTCTACACTAAAAAATTACAAGGTTTCCTATTCTTTTGCGATATAATTTGTCGTGTAAACCCATCCACCAAAAGCTTTTTCGAGTTCCATTGCAACGGCTAAGCATAATCTATCATTATTTACATTTGAAATAACCTGCAATCCAATTGGAAGACCTTCAGAATTTAATCCCATTGGACAATGAGTAGCCGGAAAACCTAACGAATTGATAATTGCAGTGTAAACAAAATTCATTGATTTAAATATGGATTCACTGTGATACAGCGCTGAAGTTGGATGAGTAGGGAAAATCAAAACACCATCATTTCCTAATAGTTTTACCATGTCATCTAATAGCAACCTTTTGTTATCCATTGCTCGATTATATTGAGTCTTGGATTTTGGAGTACATTTCTCTATTACAGCAAAAGCAAATGCCATGAACGTATGCTTTGACTTACCAAAGAACCATTTAAATATTTCTTTAGGTAGATTAATAGTGCCTTCTAAATTACAAAGTTGTTGTCCAAATGTTGGTCCATTGTCATTAGTACTCATATCAGCAAACCATATACTGCCACTTTTACTAAACATATCGATTTTAACTTCTTTTGCTTGAATTTTTAAAGCAGTGTTTAAATGAGAAACCACTTTCTTAAATAATCCTGTTATTTCAGGTTCCATTGGCGTAAGACAAGGATGATCCATGCATGATTGTTGATAATAAAACTTAATATTTTTCAATTCAACATTCTCATCTAATTTTAATTTGTTTCTAGCTTCTTTTTTAATCATCACTTTAAGAAGTGGCAGTAAATCTTCAGCACGCCTACACATTGGACCTACACCGAGCATATTCATTTGTACTCCCGAAGCAGTTACTGGATATTGTCCGGAGTTAGAAACAATAGATTTTGATGGCTTATGACCAAATATACCATTGAAATATGATGGTAAACGAATCGAACCACCAATATCAGAACCAACCCCAAATGCTGATCCAGCAGCAGCTTGAATACAGCCTTCCCCACCTGAAGATCCACCAGGTATACGGTTAGTATCATAAGGATTTGAAGTGCGACCGTGAAGTGCATTGGAGCTTTCCCACCTTAAATACAAACCAAGTAATTAAAAAATCTTAAGAGGTAACAAATAAAATATATTTTTATTTGTATTTACCACATGCACAATTCAGGAATGTTGGTTAAAGCTATTGGAATTGCACCTGCATTACGTAGATTTGCAATAGGATCAGCATCTTCGGTTGCTTTAACGTGGCGACGCTGGTAAAGACCCGCGGTTTGAATCATATCTGAAATATTATATTTGGTCGTGTTTAATAGGATCTTTAGACTGATGTGATTTACTTACCTTTGATAGCAATAGCGTCTTTAGTGGTGAATGGAACACCAAGGAATGGTTTATTCTTAGCCAAAAGTATTTCAGGCATTGTGTCACTTTTTATTAAATTATCGGCCTCTTGTGCTTCTTTAAGTGCATCTTCAAATCTATTTGCTACTACACAATTTACTAATGGATTAATTTCATTAATTCTATTAATGTAAGAATTTAATACTTCAACGCTAGTAATCTGAAAAGCATAGGAAAAACTATGTAGATAAGTACACTATAAGCTATAGAAAATTTCGCTTAAAGTACGCAGTTTTTCACAATCTACATTATCGTAGAACTTGCCAATAGAATAACCGCAATGGATAGTTAACCATCATCCGCTCGCGCATTTTGGAGTTGAAATTTGCCTTTTTGAATTTCTTAGTCTTACTGCGGCCAATTTGCCGCGTACGCGAGCGGATGAAGGTTAACAGTAATATCAAGTATGTACAGATTTTAGAAGCATTGACAATTTCTTTAAATGAAAAAGCAACAATATTCTTTTTCATTTCCAAAAAACAAGAACACGAATATTTATTTTTTTTATATTGTAAATTAATAGATCTTAAAACTTGAAATTAAAATTTAACGTCGTATTAATGAATTAAAATTTTATGTGCTGTGAATATTTTCTCCGTTAAAATAAGGCAAACTTACCGTATCTCGCGGTAAATAAAAAAAATTAAACTTAATAAATGTTATAATAATACAATTTCTAAAAAGTGCCTCGAAATTAGGAACACTGCAAAATAAAGGAAGTCTGCCTTATGTATACCGGGTGACCGGCCGTCGATGTGAACATAGGAAATTAACATGGGAAATTGATTTTTCTTTAATTCCTGCTTCCCATCATAACGGATAAGAATGAAAAGGATATCAAATTAAACAGATTTTTATTGCGCTTCTAAAGATACCTAACACTTGATATTTTATTCTTTAATTACTGTTAAAACCTCACTAATAAAATGAAAAATTGAGCAAAAAATTTTTTAGTTGCCTTGCTTGAATTCTATTGCAATTGTTTTTGCTTGAATTTCATTGTCAATCAAATTTATTTTAATATGTCAAAGTAACTTCTTGGAAATTATTGGTTTTCAAGCAAAAACAATTGCAATAAAATTCAAACAAAGCAAATAAAATTTTTTTAAATGAGCATTTTTGCATTTTATTATTGAGTTTTTAACAGAAATTAAACAACAAAATATCAAGTGTTAGATATCTTTAGAAGGGGAATAAAAATATCTTCAAATTGATACCATTTTTATTCTTATCCGCTATGATGGAATTAAATATGCAGGAATTAAATAAAAATCAATTTCCCATGTTAATTTCCTATGTTCACATCGGCGGCCGGGTCACCCCGTATATGTGAAAAACAAATATTATTCTACAATAATTACTGATAAATTTTGTTATCAATAGTTTAAGTCTGGACAAATTATTTGAGTGTAACATGGTATAATCTTTAAAAAATAAAAATCAATTTATTATAACTATATAGTAAAAACAAAACTCTTGAAATTCATATTGTATGAATGACTTATACTGAACTTTAAAATAATATAGCAAAATACAAATTATAGGTTTTAGAAAAACTATTTAATTTGTTGCTATGTTACTTTTGCATAAAATTAATGTCCCATGTTTTTAGTCAATTTTATGTTTCAAGCAGCTGTAATTGTACTTCCCCACTTATTAAAATTTTAAGTGCAAGATTAAAAAGTGAATATTAAATATTTCTTCAAATTTTACTCTGTAATTGACCCATTACAGAAAACTGTAAGGTCAAAACTATAATGGAAATTCAAGTATCGAATTCACGAATAAAAATATTAATATTACCATAACTGAATGAATTATATTATAATATTATTTAAGGGGTAATATCACCTTGCAATGCTGAAGCGGCTCGCAGAGATACAATATCTCCCAGAAAGGATGAAGAGGAAAATAATCTTCATTTGGAAGGACAATTATAATATGATGCAGGTATCGAAGGTTAGAGGTAATATAAAAATGTCTTTAAAATTCTATTACTTGAAACTTTAAAACGCGTTTTTCTCGAAACCATGTTTTTTGATCCTGACGAACAGAGCTCCTTCAATTTTTATGCGATTGAGTTCAAATTTAAACTATAATTTTCGAAAAATTAAAATTTGACGATTTTATAACCAATATTCAAGCGATTTTGTTGGAAAAAAATAATTCAAATTGAGGCAATTTTTTTAAAACCACTTTTCGAAAAAAATTCTCACTAGATTTTGGGCCATATTTTCAGAAAATTTTTCGTTTTTTTGGTTTAGGTGCAAAATTGCGATCTGTAGCGTTCGCACAGGTCGCCTCCACATTCACTCTCACACAAAAAGAATAGTTTTACGAGAGCTGCCATGCCGCCATTTCGTTTTTAAAATTTTTTTAATGTATTTTAAGACATGTACTTTTATATGCATAATCCAGAATTTGAATAAATCTATTCATTTTTTTCATAATAAATTCAGAAAAATGACTCCACTTTTACTGCACAGAAGGTGATATTACACCTTAATTAGAGCCTTAACATTCCTGAACACCCTAAATTCCTAAGTGTCAAAGAGCTTTACAGCGTAAAAATGTTAGAAAACTCACTTTTTTTGATCTTATTTTGTAGGCAATGGTGGTGGCAGAATCCAAAAGGATAGGATCATTAATCGGTGGCACTTGTTTACCTTTCCGGCCATTCCAAGTTTGGAAAAAGCAACGGGCAAGTATCCCCACAATTCCGTAACAGAAATTAATTACAATAATAAATCCAGTTTTGCATATAGTACAATAATTCATCTTTGCAGGTATGGTGAAATGCCTATTGTAACAAAAATTATTTGCAATAATTAACTATCGGATTTGAAATCTAACTAGATGTTTTATTTCTATTTAGTAGAGATAAGGTAATATCTAAAGTATACTTGCTCTTATCATTATGTTTTCATTGTACTTGGACCTTATCGAACCATAAATTATTTAAATCTTTATTGCAAAGTTCTTATACTGAACTTTGGTTGTTATGGTATTGATAATTTAATAATGCCAATTTTAATATGAAGTATTTACTTTTATACATTTATGGCAAAAAACGTCCATAATATGGAGAGGCTTATGTCCAGCAGTGGGCGGAAAAGGCTGATAAAGATTTACATTTATATATTCAATTTAAGCGGCTTTACATTTTTCATTGCTAATGCAACCTTGGTTGATGACTTCTTGCACTCTCTTGAGGCTCTCAATCTCATGCACGGAACCGTGGCACCGTAATTGACGCATCTACATCAACTCAGGCAAGAGTGCTGTGATCATGTTTCAAGATGAAGACAGTCTTTCATAGAAATATTGACAACTGCACTAGTCAAGCAGGAGGCCTGATGGGAACATTGGACCCCCTGATTGGCCGCCGTAGTAAGATGCTACAAAAGCAAATGAAAAAAATCCAAACCGCACAAAATGTTGCATCCGAAGAATCACCAATGTTCGTTTTCAACCGCTAACTCCGCGCGGCGGTTCAAGACCCCACGATCGAGGATTTCAATTGGAAGGTCACCGAGAAGTTCTATCTCCGCTGCAGCGACGCAGAAAATCCACTCATTCGACAACTCGGCAACTACGACATCAAAGATTTCCCGAACCTCAAGAGGCCAAAGAGCATTTTTGTTCCACTGCTTACCTAAATATTTTTACATGACTAAATCCTGACTAACCACATTTCTTCTAGACCATAACTTCCAACCTCCCCTACGATTGCACTTGTTAGCCAAACCAGGCCCCAGTAAAGCAGGCAGCAATCAAGCTTCGCTCGTATCTGCTCCATATATTATTTTGAATAAAGTAAAAGTAAAGGTAAATTTAACCTCAACTTCAATTAAGGTCAATAATGGATCGGTTGTCAGCGTTGCTTGTTTTTGTTAATATTTCAATATTAAATTTTAATAAAATTGACGCAATAGTATATTGCATATTAAAAGCGGAAAGTGAATCTTTTGTGCTCGGAGGCGAAATTTACAGCGCGAGCCGCAGGCGAGCGCTGTAATCGCCTCCGAGCACAAAAGTCACTTTACGCTTGAAGAATGCATACTATTTTTCCTCCGCCCGCTTTCAAAATGATCAAAATCTAGATAAAGATTTACATTCAATCTCTGTAGTGAATTATTTTTATTTCTATCATATTAGCCTTGCTACATCGTTTCTAAGGAAATTTTGCGTTCCATTTTGTTTTATCAATAAATATTGTGTAAATTGTAAACACGTAAATTTGCAAGATATTAAAATTTATTAAAACTATGGATAGCAGTTATGACAATGAAATATATTCCACTCGGCCACACATCGTAGAAGCCGCGGAGAGTGTAATTTTAAATTTATTACCAGAAAAATCTAAAGAAAGGTATGAAAGACAATATGAGTTGTTCATTAAATGGTGCAAAATTAATAAAGTTGGATCATCTTATTCAGAAAATGTCATGCTTGCTTATACAGGGTGTCCCCGCACTCACTTTACATAACTTAGGTGGTGATAGAGGACACTTTTCTAAGAACAATATTTAACAAAATTTTTTTTCTAAATTCAAACCCTCGAGAGTTAGGCCACTTTAAAGCATTTTTTTCAATTTCCATCTTGACGTGGCCATAGCTCCGAAAATAATAATTTTTCAGTAAAAATGGTATAGTGCTTTTTTAAAGAGCGGGAAATAATCTACAAACAAGATTTACACCTTTTATTGTCTAAAATCAACAACTTTCGAGTTATGAATTAAAGTAAGCTAAAAAATGTCGAAAAATTTGAGCATTTCTTTTTTTTGCTTTTTTTCAAAACCCTGTATCTTTTAAACAAAACATTTTACAAAAAATCTGACGCCCCATTCCGGATAGGAAATTTAACGGACTACAACTTTTATCTAATAAAATTTTTTGAGAAACCAATCCCTTTCACAGAAAATCAGAAAATAATGAACAAGGCAGTCACAAAACAAAAAATTAAATTCACAAAATTTTCATTTTTTTTGAAAAATGATTTTATTAATTAATTTTAAACTATTATAATTATTTAAGTAAATGTTGAAAATGACCACCCTCATTTTCAATACACAGTCGTGCTCGTTTTAAAATATGCTTTATAGTATTATTTATAAAATTTCCCTTTTTGTTAAGAGCCATTATAGGAGGGGTGGTCAACAAAGTCGAGGGATTGACCGGTCGATCACGAGGCCAATTTTGGTCAATCGGTGAGTGTGAAAAGTGTCAAAAATTCGAATTTCTGCAATTAAAGTGTCGAAAAATCGACATTTTTCGAATTTTTTCGACAAACATCTTTTAAAACAATCACGACTGTGTATTGAAAGTGAGGGTGGTCATTTTCAACAATTACTTTATTAATGTAATAATTTAAAATTAATTAATAAAATAATTTTTCAAAAAAAATAAGAATTTTGTGAATTTAATTTTATGTTTTGTAGCTGCCTTATTTGTTATTTTCTGATTTTCTGTGAAATGGATTGGTTTTTCAAAAAATTTTACTAGACAAAAGTTGTAGTCCGTTAAATTTCCTATCCGGAATGGGGCGTCAGATTTTTTGTAAAATGTTTCGTTTAAAAGATACAGGGTTTTGAAAAAAACCAAAAAAAAATAAAGCTCAAATTTTTCGACATTTTTTAACATACTTTAATTCATAACTCGAAATCCGTTGATTTTAGACAATAAAAGGTGTAAATCTAGTTTGTAGATTATTTCACGTTCTTTAAAAAAGAAGTAAACTATTTTTACTGAAAAATCAATGTTTTCGGGGCTATGGCCACGTGAAGGTGGAAATTAAAAAAAATGCTTTAAAGTGGCCTAACTTTCGAGGGTTTGAATTTAGAAAAAAATTTTTGTTAAATATTGTTCTTAGAAAAGTGTCCTCTATCACCACCTAAGTTATGTAAAGTGAGTGCCGGGACACCCTGTATATCCGAAAACTTGATGTTGAAGGTATTATATAATATTTATAAATAAGTTAAAATTTTATAAATTATTCTGAAATTTTTAGGTTGCTTTAGTGTTTGGTATTTCTGGAGCTTGTCGTCGGGACGAACTAACTAAAATGATAATAGATGACATAGAAGACAAGGGAACAATCCTAATAGTGAAAATCCCCATACCAAAACCGAAGTTCAGCGTACATTTATTGTGTCGAACTGGCGGAGAACGAGATCTCGATTATTTAAGCTTTTACCGTAAATATGTGGCTCTTCGCCCGTTGAACCCGAAGACGAGGCGATTTTTTTTTGAAATGCGAAAATGACAAATGGACAAATCGTATCGTGGGAATGAATACATTTTGAAAATTGTCAAAACTGTCCAATAACGTTTAATATTATTCATAATAAATAATTTTTTTACAGTTTATGTATTTCATTTTAGACAAATTTACTTTCCGCTCGGCGAGCGGCAAATGCCAACTTTCAACCATCAACTGACAGCTTGAAAAGCCTACTTTCACTATCGGGCGTAGGAAAATTAATTTCAATGGCTTGATATAAGAATTTCAAGAAAGCATTTCGGATTTTGCAGCTCCTTTCTAGGGTTTGCAATTTTCAATTTCAATTCAAATTCAATCCATTGCAGATTATAAACTTAGGAAGCTCCTGTGGGGTTAATTCACTAATAAATACCTACTTTTAATACTTAAAATTTATACATATTTTGTACATTTTTCCGCATTTTTCCTTTCAGATGCCATGTAATTTGCATACTTTTGTTTCTTTCATATGGTGCTAAACAGAAGCTGTTTCATACTTATAATTTAGATTTAATATTATTATTACATATGCGATTGCATTGATGTTACAATAGCTTCAAACTTTTTTTTTAGTTCACCCAGTTTTTCAGCATAGTGAAATTGTCCAAGCTCGTTCTTGTTCTTCAACGTAGTTTAACCCTTAAGGCTTGTTATTACTAACATCTGCGTCGTTTCCTTGGCAGTGTTAGTTCTATGAGCATACACATATTTTACATCCATTAGGTAGCTTGCTAGACTTGCCTTCAGATGTGCCATGTATCCTGGTTTTTATGTTAATGGTGGCAATTCGCTAACCCAGGGGCCACCGGCTTAACGTGCCTTCCAAAGCACGGAGACTAGTCATAAGAAAGTTTGACTCTCCCCAGGTTTGAACACGGTGCCCCGCATTCGCATCCAACTGCGTTAGCTGTAAGGCAATGACAATTTTAGTCCATGTTAGCTCTTTGAATCTATCACAAACTTAATCCGCCAACGACACAAATAACCAACAGAGTTGTTCTTCTCCATTAATAACAGTGGCCGACTAGCTAGGCAGTGGAGATAGGCGCGAGCCAAATGATCAGCGACACTGAAATAAGTGAGGGAAGGGGACTTCATTGAACCGAAGTTTCATTATCCTGAACATATAATAAAGCTGGCGTAAACAACTATCCAGCAACAAAAACTTCAACACAAAAACTTCAACACAAAAACAAAGTTCCAGTAACCAAATACAAAATATCTGATAGTTTACAAATAAATTCTACATACATAAAAATACAGGAATCTTTCAAGTGTGTTATCCAGCATTGGATCTTAGATCAATTCTAAAGTACTCTATTAAAAGCCGAATTATGTTAAATTGGAATTTGAACCGAAATTAAACCAAATCACAGCAGTTAACGACCTTTGCATTCCCTGGATTCAAAAAAACAAAATAATTTGCGACACAAAATCATATCAATATGTAAGTATAATAATATAAAGAATGTAAATTGCAAAGTGTCCTATTCTCTTGCGATATAGTTTGCCGTGTAAACCCATCCACCAAAAGCTTTTTCGAGTTCCATTGCAACGGCTAAACATAGTCTATCATTATTTATATTTGAAATAACCTGCAATCCAATCGGAAGACCTTCAGAGTTTAGTCCCATTGGACAATGGGTAGCTGGAAATCCTAACGAATTGATAATTGCAGTGTAAGTCAAATTTAGTGGTTTAAATTTTGCTTCATTGTGGTAAGGAGCTGCAGTCGGATGAGTAGGATAAATAAAAACACCGTCGTTTCCCAATAATGCTTTCATTTCTTTTGATAACAATTTCTTCTGTTCAGAAATGTAATTAGATTGTGGATTTTCTTGTTCTGTATCACCTCTTTCCATTATAACAGTAAATAAAGCTGGAAGGGTGTGTTTAGACATTCCGATGCACCACTTTAACATTTCCACAGTAACATTTATATTACCTTCTAAATTACTAAGTTGTTTTTCAAAATTAGGAGCATTTCTAAAACTCATATCAGCAAACAATATAGCGCCACTATTGCAAAAAGTTTCAATTCTCACTTCTTCTGCTTTAATGTTTAAAGCAGTGTCGAAGTGAGAAACAACTTTTGTAAATAATTCTTTTATTTCGCCTTGCACTGGCGTAACAAATGGTTCACCCATATTTGTCTTCTGATAATAATACTTTATTTTTTTCAAATCAACTTTCTCATCCAATTTTAAAGTATTTCTAACTTCTTTTTTAACCATCACTTTAAAAATTGGTATTAAATCTTCCGCGTGTCTACACATTGGGCCTACAGTAAACATATTACTTTGTATATCTGTCGTAAGTTTCGGAAAATTTCCTGCATTAGAAACAATACATTCTGACGGTTTATGACCAAATATACCGTTAAACATTGCCGGTATTCGAACGGAACCACCAATATCGGTACCAGTCCCAAATGCTGAACCGGCAGTAGCTTGAAGGGCACCTTCTCCACCTGAAGATCCACCAGATGTACGGTTGATGTCATATGGATTTGAGGTGCGACCGTGAATTGCATTAGAACTTTCCCACCTAAAAATGCAACACAAGGAGTAAAAAGTTAAAGAAAGCTGTAATTTTTAAATACCACATCAACATTTCGGGAATATTGGTTAATGCTATTGGAATTGCACCCGCATTTCGTAAATTTGCAATAGCATCAGCGTCTTCTGGTGCTTTAAAGTCGCGACGCTTATAGAGACCCGCGCTTTGTATCATACCTGTATAATATAATGTAGTCAGTTAAGTTAATCTTAGGTTTATGTATGGTTTAATTACCTTTAACAGCCGTAGCGTCTTTAGAGGTAAATGGAACACCAAGAAATGGTTTATTTTCAGCCAAATATGTTTCGGATGTTGTGTTACTTTTTATTAAATTGTCAACAGTTTGCGCCTCTTTAAGTGCATCTAAAAATCTATCCGCTACCACACAATTTAATAATGGATTAATTTCTTTAATTCTATTAATGAAAGAATTTAATACTTCAACGCTGGTAATCTAAAAAATTAAAGGGTAGAAAAGTATAATTTTAGTTTTTAATACAAGAAGAAAAAAATAGGCGATGGCATGTTTTGCCTAGTACTGCACATTAATATTTATTCATTATTTTACTCACTTTTTTTGTTCTTATTTTATATGCTATGGTAGTGACGGAATCTAAGAGAATAGGATCTTTAATTGATGGCACTTGTTGTCTTCTCCATCCATAATAAATTTTGAAAAATAAATGAGCAATTGTTTCCAAAATAGCGTGAATGTAATTAAATATCCATTTGGCCATCTTAACACTATAAAGTTCACAATATAAAAAATAATTCAATAATTATGAAGAATTAGTAGTCGGATAACTAAGGTTCAATTAGGGCATACTGTTAAATACGCTCAATTCAAATTGTTATTATATAGACAGTGATTTTGTCGAAAAATTTTCGACTGTCCCGAAATATTTGATTATCTAACAAATTTAAAAATTTATAATGCAAATTTTAACATGCTAACTATTAACATTTTATTTAATGCTACTTCAATGTTATATTATTATTTCATATTAAAACAATCTTTAATTATTTTTATTCATTTTTAAATAATTAACTAATATTTAAGAAGAATATTATTAATGAAAGTACATATTTCTTTATTTATGACATTTCATATGATCAGAATGTGATGTTTTGATGTGGAGACTTTAGAGTCGTAACATATTTCTTATTTAATTAAATTTTAATTAGGTACTGGAAAATTACATTTGAAATAGAAATCAGTTTTCACATCAAAATAATAATAGAATAAAAGAAGTTGAGACATTCTTTTGCATTTTTGCTTCCTCACAGACAAAATTATAAAAATTATGCATTTATGAGTATTCCAGTTAAAAACTTACCCAACAAATAAAAAATTATAACCACGAAGTCTGAAAAATATATAATTTTGAAATGAGTATTAGGTATATTTAGTGTATATTAAATTTCTTTGAAACGGCACTGTCGTTATGTGAAATCGTAAGCACACAGTACTCAATTTGATTTTTAAGAAATAATTTGAAAATATGAGTGAAGGTTTACTATTAACATAACAGCATAATATCCACTTTATTACGCAATTTGTCCTTGAGGTTATACTTTTATTTTCATGGTAAATTTTACATTGTACCTACTTCCAATAATTAATATTGACCTGACTATAAAATCGGTAGCATGTTAAAAAATTTAATAAAAATATTATGTAACGAAACGTGTATGTACTCGTATGTACGTACGAAAAATATCCCTAGAATGTTAAAAAATTTAATAAAAACATATGTAACGAAAAGTGAGTGTGTGAGTGTACGAAAAGTACAACCCTAATTGGATTAAGATTTATAAAATCGGTAGCATGTTCAAAAATTTAATAAAAAAATGTAGATACCTACCTGTAAATTTTTGTAGATCTCGATTTATACCAATATAAGCATAATTTATCAGATTTTCCGTTGATACGATTATCCATTGGCAAAAGCTTGGAAGTTGTTTCCATGTTTTCAAATTGATGTTATCCGATCAGTAGACCTGGGCGAAAACGGGTATCCCTGACGACGTATTCAAGTAAACCATACCGCCATGTCCGTGAATATAACCTCGGATCTGAGGATCCACCTTTTTTATATCATAATTGTTGTCTGAAGGTAAAACTCACCAAGTACATACGTAAACGCGTATACTTGGTGAGTTTTACCTTTAGACCAGCGATATAATCTCCACCGAAAAAAAGAACGAACGTCTCGATATAACAAGAGCTAAAAATAAACGACAGATTATCGAGAATATGCCGACGACTAATCCTGCAATATGGGTCAAACCTAAGAAGATTAGTGGTTCAGGGAAAGATGGACAGCAAGAGACCTAGGGTAGATTACTCAACAGATGAATCGATCATGTGAAAAACATAACAAAGCGACTTCTACAAAAAACAATAAGGGATGCAAAAGTATTTAAGTCAAATGCAAACATTGTGGTGTGCAGATCCGGCAGATGTAGTTGTATGGAATTCTACTATTATCAAATAATCACAAATAAAAGACCAACCACAAAAGTAATTTTACTCTCAATAGAAATTCTTTGCATTAGTATAAAAGGCTTTTTTATTTCAATTTAACAACTCGTATATTATATTTAAATATGTACAAAAAATTTTGTGCCCCAGCACCAGCCAAACTTATGCTAAGACAATTTTTTATAAGTATATACATTTTATTCACTGCTCCCACCGTACGGTACCATCAGTGTATCTTGATTGCGGGGGTTGGTCATTGGAGTCGTCCCATGATTGCTTCCTGGAAAAAGAGTGCAAAAACCAGGCGAAGATAAAAGGCTTAAAGGGTTTAAGTCAGAAAACATAGTTTGGAGTGAAACAAAAAAGAATATTGTAATACAAATTGTCTTCTTCTTCTTATAATAGGGCTTAGCCCTGTTCGTTAATCAAGTTCTGCCTTCTTGGGATTCGGACGTCCAGCTGTTGACGTGGTCTCTCCAAAACCTTCTCCGTGCTCTAGTCCATCTGACAACATCCTGGATTTTGCATTTTTCGCGCGTTACCTCGCTTACAATAATTATACAATACAAATTGTAAATCGAGTAATTAAGGTGTACAAATTAATAATGCAGGTTTTGCTAATATGTCATTTTGAAGAGTAAACATACACCATAAAAAGTTTTTTGTTATTAATTGTGTAAGACCTCCGCTGGTCAAAAATCTTACCTTAATACTAATTTTGGTGATTGTTTAACGAATTAAACAATCACGCTGCTGCCACCAGATTCTTTAGATCGGAAGTGATTAACCTTTCCGACCGGCAGGTGAGTCAATCCCGCCAGGTAACGCGACACGGAGGTGTGGGAGGGTAAATCTCCACCAAAACGCCAAATAAAACAGAACGATAAATTATTGAACGAATGAAAAACAAAAGAAAGAATAAAAAGTTGAATCAAAAAGAATAACAGGAGGAAAATCTTACCTGGTTACTCGGGCGGCTCGTGTTGTCACTTTAGTAAAAAACAATAATAAAACGAATGAAAGATTTAATGAATGGAACTATTTTATTAACACTTAACAAACATACAATTAGTGAATTATTGAGATCGATTTCCAACCCGGCTCTGCTTGCACTTGGTTTGGAATCTGATCTCTTTCTTGTGACTTCTTTACCTGGTTCCGTTTCCGGAACCCTTATCGGTCTTACAAAATCTTAACTTTTTACGGAGGGGGTGGTTGTTACAATTGTTATTGTGCAAGAAACATAGTTTTCTATAGTGTCGAGAATGTCCAATTTTGAGCAAAATAAACAGCATTTGCGCGAAGTTCTACTTTTCCTTTTTAATTGTGGAAAAAGTGCAGTTGAAGCGCATAGAAATAATGGATTTATATTGGATTCATTAAAAAATTGGATTGTCGATTATACTCACTTCACTTATCACCGGCTCATCACTTAAAATTTAAGGGTATTCCAATGATTAGATACATAACGGTTGAAATAAATGGATATTATACATAATTTTACTTAGGTTAAAAGCCAGGGTCGTCGCGAAAGCCCTATTGTTAAGAGCACTCCGGATCACGTGACTTTCTCTGTTTACGTAGGGAACGTCTAATTCGATTATTATATAAAAAAAAGTTAATTTTGATTTTGCTATTTCATTTTTAAATGTATTTTGAACTGTGGATACTCCTTAAAATTTGAAAAAAAAATTAAATACTTTTTTTTTTACTGAATTTAAATATTATTCGAAATAGTATTGAGTATCCACTGTTTGTCTCTATATATTATTAATAATAGTTCAAATTGTTTACATAAAATAATTGCGTTTATAGCCTACAGAAGTTCCTTTCGTAATCAAAAGGAAGGCGTTTGATTGGCTTTCGACTGAGAAAGTCACGTGATCCGGAGTGCTCTTAAGTGTGCAAACACACGGGCGGCCAAAATTAGAAGCAGCCAAAATCCTAAAAATGAAATCAAAAACTGAGTAAGCGGGCAGAAACTTGACGTTTTCTGTCCTAGGGCAGAGTTGATTTGCAATTGTCGTGCTTTGACTGTCTCAACATGCAATGAAACTCGCAGTTTCATGACAGGTAATACTAAAAATTTATTTCTACTGAATATTGCTAACAATGTCTAGCATAGTAGTCCACATTCTTGAATATTTATCCATCTAGTATTATTTTAAGAGATAATTCTAAAAATTGAAAGGTAACAATAAAGTATTTGGCCACATTTGTTTATAAAAGATTTAAATTTTAAAATGAAACACATAAATTAAATTTTGTAGTTTTTTATGTGATAATGAATAATTAGAGGAGATGATACGAAAAATAAGTAATATGGTAGTTGGGGACAAAGACCCACACGAAACTTAAAAAAAGGCGCAAGCTGTTTTATGTTGAAACTATTGGCACGTCTGGATAGACCAATATGGCCGACAACCATGTAAGTTATGTTGTGTGATTTCGTGATTTCCCTGTATACAACATTTGAAAATGAGGTTAGAATGCTTTTACAGCATATTTGGATATTATATAATTTACTTATGCTGTTTACTTATATCTGGGATACATCCGTGTATCTGGATAAAATGGGGGTAAAAATCCGCAGATGTATGGGGGGTAAAGATACGCGACGTTTTCCCCACTTTACCTAAAGATACCTAATTTTTTCACCAGTAAGTACTACATACAAAAAAATAGTGAAATAGTGATACATGTCATCTGATATTGTCATGTGGACAAGCTGCCAACGTAATTGGATTTGACAAATCGAACTGAAAGAAAAATATAAAAGCTATGAAGCCTGGATCGAAACAATTTGAGAGATTTCGTTGGGTTTTTACAGACATCCAAGGGCAAGAAAGCAAAGATATGCAAATGACAGACCTCTGTAATGGAAGCAGTAGTAGTAGAACTCCTTTGTTAAAAATGCCTCCAGAGTAAGGACAATAATTGTAGCAAGACTGTAGATCTAACTTAACACCAAGTTTCATTGCAAAATCACTTGATTGACAAAAGTTGCACAAGAACATAATATAGTTGTAGTAAACCTACAAGAATCGAATCTTTTGCCCACCCTACGTGAAAAATTAATAAATCAGAGGAACAAAGGCGAGAGCTTTTAAATAACAATAGCTTGGTTTTTAGTAGAAACAATTATATATTTTTTATATATTTCATATTTTGTTTTATTAATAGAAAGCAATTCAAAGTAATAAATACTATATAACAAGAAGAAGTACCGATGTAGGTACTTGTAAAAATACATTTCAGATACAAAATTTCTTTCAAATTTTCAGGCACATTTTGGTTATACAATAGGCATACGCCTTATAAAGCACATTTTGCAATATATTTCTTATAAAACAAATATTTGTAAGTTATTTTTTATAGACCGTTTGAAACATCAAGTTAACACTAGATTAAATTCAATTATGTTTACGAACATACAGGTACAGATAACACACAATTTAATTTTATATGTGAGTATTATTTCAATTTGTGGTTAAAAGTTATAACCAAGTATAAAAACACCCTGACTGAATGGTCCCTCTTAATGAAGATTCAAATACGAGCATTTTGTCACTATGAAATTGTAGGACCTGTCTTGACGAATTGTTTCATTCCTGACATAGCTAAATAACTTTGTTTCTTAATTTTATAAAAATAAGAAAATAACAAGGAAAACTTTGGACCTCAATTTAAAAATTATAATCTCATCGGAATTTTAGAATATCAAAAATTGGACAAATTCATAACTGAAGTGCATAAAATTTTAAGGATAATTCATGAAAAACTCCGCCAAACCTTAGCCTTAAAAGGAAATAGGGTAAAATGTTTCTTATCCAACCGCTGCCACCAAATATAACACCTTCAAACCATTGCAAGTATTGAAAACTAATTTTACACATTCTACACTGATCAAGTTATTTGCTCAACTTGGATGGCAAAAACGTGCCAAAAAATTAGGTGTGTACATAGAGAAAAGTTTTCTAAAGTCTTGGTTTAATTTTGTGCTACTTGATGGCATAATGAGACAAAATCTTGTAAATAATTAGTGTAATTTAGGTGTAAATTTGTGCATTTTTGTTATTCTAAAATACTGATATGGATTATCAAGTTGCACTACCTGAAAAATAATCACAAGATTATTCTAGGATCTTGAATTTTCATTTATTACTTACCCATTTTTAACATTCACGACTAGAATAAATTACTCACTTTTACAAAATTACTTTTAATTAGAAAATTATTTCAAACTTGAATTATAAAAGTTTTATAGTAAAAATATTTATTTGCGAATTTTTGTCTTTAGCCATTATAGCGTAATTAAGTGGGATTTGTGGTAGTTTTAAGATATAACTTGGGGTGGAACCCATCCCCCAAAAGCTTTCTCAAGTTCCATTGCAACAGCCAAACATAATCTATCGTTATTTACATTTGAAACAACTTGCAATCCAATTGGAAGACCTTCAGAATTTAAACCCATTGGGCAATGAGTAGATGGAAAACCTAACGAATTAATAATTCCAGTGTAAGTAAAATTCATTGCTTTAAATATGGACTCGTTGTGATAAACAGCCGCAGTTGGATGAGTAGGATAAATGAAAACACCATCATCTCCTAGCAAAGCTTCCATTTCTGATATTAATAATTTTTTCTGATCCATAATGTAATTGTATTTTGGCGTATCTGGTTGTACAGAAAACCTCTCGATGACGGCAGTTATTAAAGCTACAAATGTGTGATTTGACATTCCAACGCACCATTTTAATAATTCTAAGGGTGTATTAATTTTGCCTTCCAAATTACAAAGTTGTTCCTCAAACGTTGGTCCACTTCCATTATTCATATCAGCTAACCATATAATGGAACTTTTACGAAACTTTTCTAGTTTGACTTCTTCTGCTTTAATTTTTAATGCAGTAGATAAGTGTAAAGTAACTTTTTTGAACAAGTCTTTGATCTCGCGTTGTACTGGTGAAACAAAAGGAATACCTAAATTGGATCTTTGATAATAAAATTGGATCTTTTTCAAATCAACTTTTTCATCTAATTTTAGTTGGTCTCTAACTTCCTTTTTGAGTATTACTTTAAAAATCGGCAATAAATCTTCAGCACGTCTACATATTGGACCTATGCCAAGCATTTTTTTTTGTATTTCAGATGTAGGTACCGGGTATTGTCCAACATTTGAGATTATAGCTTTTGATGGTTTATGACCAAATACGCCGTTGAAAAATGCTGGTATACGGATTGAACCACCAATATCAGAACCAATCCCAAATGCTGCTCCAGCAGCAGCTTGATTGCAAGCTTCTCCACCTGAAGATCCACCGACTATTCGATTGGTATCATATGGATTTGAACTGCGACCGTGGATTAAGTTTGCGCTTTCCCACCTTACAAAATTATTAAAGTGAAAATATTAAATAATTTATAGTTTAAAATTTACTTACCACATGCATAACTCAGGAACGTTGGTTAACGCTATTGGAATTGCTCCAGCATTTCGTAAATTTGCAACAACATCTGCATCTTCTACAGCTTTAACTTCACGGCGTTGATAGAGGCCGCCAGTATGTATTAAATCTAAAATATATTGGTTTTAATATACCCTTAAACAATACTTTCATTACCTTTAACAGCTATACAATCTTTAGTGGTAAATGGGACGCCAAGAAACGGTTTGCTCTTAGCCAAATCTGTTTCGGAAATTGTGCCACTTTTTATTAAGTCATCGGCGGCTTGTGCTTCTTTAAGTGCATCTTCAAACCTATCAGCTACCACACAATTTAATAATGGATTAATTTCATGAATTCTATTAATGTATGAATTTAATACTTCAACGCTAGTAATCTGTAATAAAATTTATAATTAGTTAGGTATATTGATTATTAGATTTTTAAAACTTAATAAAATTTTAATGCAAAAATGGCATAAGATCTAACAAGTGAAACCTAAAGTTGATGAATCGCCAATTTTAATTGTCTCAGGATTTATTCTAAATTCTAATGCACCTTATTTTTGAAAAAAAACTGCATTTAATTATAGTATATATTTCCAAAATAGTGCGCATTAGAATAAATGCTGTGTCACCACTTATATATCTCTTTATTTTCGATTTACTTTCATTTAAAAAAGTTATTGAAATTGGCGATTCTTCAGCTGTACGCTCCCCTTGTAAGACTAAATAACTATACAAGTTCATTAGCAACTGCCAATTAACGGTAATATGTGGTTATTAAATATAATTGATCATTAAGAACAGTTGTTATAGAATTCCGAAAGAACAATATATAGATAGACAGTAGATAATTTTGTAAAACCATTGCTAATCATGTTTACTATAATAATTATGAATAGTATTTTATGTTTACATATTAACAGCAGTATTTATAAAAATCTTAAAATAGTATTTTAGTTAAAGTGCTCATTAAACCATAACCTAACTGTTTTTGGTTGCATTTTGAATTTTTTTAGGTTAAAATACCGACTTATTACAGTAAGCGCGCTAAACTCCCTATAAATTGTTTAACGTAAGGTTTAAATGAACTATTTTTAGAGAGTTTAGCGCGTTTACTGTAATAAGTTGGTATTTTAACATAAAAAAATCAAAATGCAATCAAACAAAAGTTAGGTTATAGTTTAATTAGCACTTTAACTAAAACAGGCTTACAAGACTGTTTTAAGTTTTTTATGAATGTTTACTTATGTTAGCATTAATTTGTCAACATGCTTTTGCGATGAACAATTTTCTGAACATTGGTCAAAATTTGCATAAGAAAAATAAAAATAAATGGTAGTGTTTTATAAAGTTTGCTAGACCAAAAACCCTGGCAGTAACTCTATAAACCTTAAAATGTCGTCAGGCCTTATAATATAATCATTTATCCAAGGTACATGAAATATTTCCCTTCCCAAGCGACTTCACAGCGTCAAGACGTTTTAATTGATTGTGAATTTTCTATCTTGTTAAACTTTTGTTTAATTTATTGTGTAGTATTAATTTTTAATGAATTTTGACAAGTCGAGTTAAATTATTATTATATTACAAGCGCTGTGAGGCCCTACGGGTCTCTGGCGCTTGGCCTGCCGTGCCGGCGGCAAACAGCAAAATTACTTATTTTGATGGAGAAGACAATAATTACATAATACTATAAATGACGAGGAATTATATTATGATAATTAAATATTTATTTAATTTACTGTAGATAATTATGGTATATTAAGTATTAAGCGCGGTAAGGTTTCAAATACATTTTTTTTGCCGCTAATATTATTATCGCCCGATAAACGACCTTTAACATCCTAAAAAAAACATGTAGATCCGTTTCATAAAACTCTGTCTGAAAATTAATGATGTTTAACTTGGCAGTGTGTCGAAGGTATAATAATTATAATCGGGGTGATTTAAAATTCACAATTTAATTTTATAAAGAAAAATGTTGTTTAATGGTCTCGCAATCGTGCAAAACAATTTAATGTGAGAAATATTTAAAACTATTATAATTTTTGTGCAAAATTCACCTTATACAATTTAATCTTATGTGAACTGAGATTTATATTATGTTGTTACATGTTTGAAATTTAAATATATTAAAGCAAATTAATATTTTTGTATTATTTATTGTGTCTATTTACTATTTAGTACTTCGTTGCGTTATTATGACTCATCGACTGCATCTAATAAGTTCGTTTATCTGAGCGGATTTATATTTCCCACCGTGCTTGGTATCTATAGTATGGTTCGTGTGAAAAGACATTAACAAAACACCACCACACGGCTCTGTTTGGTACACATAAAAGTGTAGTGTAGGCAGGACAGCCCAGGGCAGCCAGAACTGCACGAGAACTTGCTAGTGCACATGACTGTAACAAACGACTTTAGTGCAGGCGGTGCAGGATTGAAACGTCACTCATAAAATTTTTTTTAGTAACCATTATCATGTTCACCCATCACAACTTCCCAATTTTCCATAGTTAAAATAGAAATAAAGAAAGAAAGAAGACTTATATTTTTAATCCTTTATTTTGCTGTTCACTCTTTAGCGACAAACTCAATGCTAAACTTTAACATTACATAATTTTTTTTTTTTTATTTGAATCCTTGAGTATTACAATCTATCCCGACCGGGATAATAAGCAACAGGTTTGTATGAAATATTTACATTGACACAGTAGAAGCCAGCTCATTAGCAGACCTCTTTTATACTCTATTGGGACCAACCAATACTCCTGTTACAGACCAGTCTTCGCATCCTCCAAGTCGTCATCTACGTTGGGGTAGTTGTATTGGATCGTACCGTTTCAGTCTTCTCAAAGTTTTTACATAATATACAAAATAAACAATTGTGCCAAAGGGTAGACTGTAAAAAATCACAGAAAGTCGAGCACAATTATTTCTGAGAATAGTTCAACAATAACATCATAAAAGAGGACAAAATGAGTTCATTTCAAGAAGGCACTTTACATTTTTATGGCCTACGGTAAGTGTCAATATGTATCATAAATCGTTCATCATCACTCTTAATTATTATTTTTTTATAAAGTTTCCTAATCCTAAAATTGTTCAACCTATAAGAAGTTTTTTTGGTACATACGTTTGAATTATTAAGTGATAAAAATGCAAGAATTTGCATAAAAATTCAATTCAATTCAAAAAATTCAAAAAAAATTTTAGAATTTCAAAAATTTATTTTTATTATTTATTATGATTTATTTTTATTATAATAATTTAAAATTAAATTTTTTTATTAAGAACAAATCAAGTAAATATGTCGTTTTCAATCGCAAGTTCTATTACCCACCCACAAATTCTACTGCTTGTCATCTACCTGCACTCGCTACTCTAGCTATTTAGGTAGAGTAAAATGTGCAGTTCCGAGCTGTTCGGAACTACTCCGATTTTCGTACCAAACGGTTATCCACTACCTGCACCACTTGCACCGATTCATGCCAAACGCGATTGAGAGAAAAGTGCAGTTCAGGTTGCACTAGGACTGGGATACCAAACAGAGCTAAAACGCTAATACAATAATGTGTTTGTAGCTATTCGATATAAATATTCATATAATATTGTGATAGTATCGATTCTATGTAGGTATATTTTTAAATCAGAGATTCGCAAATAGTTATAGAAAAAAATAATTGAGTAAATAACAGGATGAAAGGTAATTTAGACCAGGTATTCTTCATTATTATGTCTTATTCGTGAAATTTCGTCTAAAATGATCCTCAACAGTGGCGTCTGGTGAAATTTTTGATGGGGGGAATTAAGCCCAAAGTTTTTATGCTAAACTTCACTTTTAAGTCAGATACGTTATGGTTAATTAAAATTAATTAATTAAAATGTCTTGATAACAACGGATTAATTAAAAAATATCGAAAAAAATTCAAGTAGGTAATACTTTTATGTGAACGCTTATGATACTAAAACCATTAGATATACGGGCCATTAGTGCATGGCGGCATCAGCTAGCAGCTTTCATTGCGGCCATGTTTGAATCCAAACAATGCAAAATTAACATGGGAAAATACTGAGCGCAAAGAATAATTCGAAAACGAGAGATTTCTTAGCTATGAGATTCATATAGCACCAACAATGCACTAATAAGGAATATAACTGGTAAGTTTCAATGCAGTAGATATACCCAAATTTGAATTATTTCGATTTGAATATTTGAACTATTTAACCTCACTTTTTGTTACAGAAATAATTCTCGTAAAATCGCTCAAATAACTAGTTAATATGTTACTTAGACATGTTACAATTACTGAGAATTAATTTATCGTACTTTCTGTACGTTTTACAAATACTAACTAGTTAACATAATGGTTTCGTAGTTACAAATTGCTACGATAAGGAAATTTGCAAGTTTTTTTAATTTCCCACCGATTCAAACACCGATTCAACAAATGAGACGGAAAAAACATTTCAGATCAGATTTCACAGCGAACTTTGCGATATGAAGCATCAGAAATTACAGTTTTGCAAAACCATTTTAAAACACACCCACCGGCGAAAAACCATTTGAATGTGAAAGTTGAAGTAAAGAATGCTTTATAAATAATGTAGATGATTGTGTTTGTAATTTGCTTTTCTTTACAGGTAATCATTGTCGTACATTTTAAACAATTGGGGCACTTGTAAAACCCCTTAATAAAGGAAGTAGAAGACAAGTATCATGAAGATAGCGATTCATCGTAAAAATGAAATTTGTTTTGAATAAATATTGTAATTAACTTTTGCCAATTTATATACAAATTTTTAATAAAAGGAACAATGATACATAATAGACATTTACTCTTATTGTTATTCATATTTTATTAATTGTTAATTAAAAATGCAGTTAGGGAAAACTAGGATCTTTCGATTTCGCATCGAGTCGCATGTTTTGAATAAATTACTATTAACAAACACAAAAGTTTAAAAAAACAAATTAATTAGCAATTGTAGAAACAACACTAACATTTGGTATAAATTTGTTAACATAAAAGTTTTCCAAAATAGCAATCTTGATTTCCCAGCTTTTTGATCTTAAAATAATTACAATTTGGGTTTCTTTGGGAGTCCACACCACCAAATGGCAATATTTCTTGTTTAAAATGTACGACAATGATTACCTGTAAAGAAAAGCAAATTACAAACACAATCATCTACATTATTTATAAAGCATTCTTTACTTCAAATTTCACATTCAAATGGTTTTTCACCGGTAGGTGTGTTTTAAAATGGTTTTGCAAAACTGTAATTTCTGATGCTTCATATCGCAAAGTTCGCTGTGAAATCTGATCTGAAATGTTTTTTCCGTCTCATTTGTTGAATCGGTGTTTGAATCGGTGGGAAATTAAAAAAACTTGCAAATTTCCTTATCGTAGCAATTTGTAACTACGAAACCATTATGTTAACTAGTTAGTATTTGTAAAACGTACAGAAAGTACGATAAATTAATTCTCAGTAATTGTAACATGTCTAAGTAACATATTAACTAGTTATTTGAGCGATTTTACGAGAATTATTTCTGTAACAAAAAGTGAGGTTAAATAGTTCAAATATTCAAATCGAAATAATTCAAATTTGGGTATATCTACTGCATTGAAACTTACCAGTTATATTCCTTATTAGTGCATTGTTGGTGCTATATGAATCTCATAGCTAAGAAATCTCTCGTTTTCGAATTATTCTTTGCGCTCAGTATTTTCCCATGTTAATTTTGCATTGTTTGGATTCAAACATGGCCGCAATGAAAGCTGCTAGCTGTTGCCGCCATGCACTAATGGCCCGTATTATGTTTACTAGGTGCGATACATCACCATCACATAACGACCATGAACGAGCGAGAGAAATGTTTATGATCGGTGGACGTCACAAGTAGGACTCCAAAGCTTAGTGCAGTTGCACTGGCTTTTGCTACCTATCTACTAGATAGCATAGCACAACAAAATTTAAACAGGCGAATTAATAATTACTATATAATCTTAATTTCTACACAAGAATTTAACAAAAACAATGTTTAACTTGATATCTTGTAATTCTTTTTTCTTCTGATATTGCTTGGGGCGCAACGCTCCACAGCTCCCCTCACCATCTGCTAATGATCCTTGATGATCATTAACTTGTCAGTATGTCGAAGGTATAACTTTTGATAATAACATATTATTTCTTCGTCCCTACATCAGTTTATAGTTAATTTTTAATGATGTTGTAGCTTTGTTTCATCCTACAATTTTTGAAATTGTTACAAACTATGTAATTTACTGTTGCTATTAATGTAAAGTGTATGAACGGTATTTGATTTGATACTTGCCTTTTATTTGGTAATAATAATAGTACATAATAATAACAATCTTTATTACGCTAAACGATAAATTGATATACAAAAGCACACCATATAGATAAAGGACTAACATCAGCGGGTGATGGCTTTCATCTCAACGCTAGAATTATACCAATGATATATACCATTCCTATATCATTGATTATACCTACTATAATTGAATCGTTTGTTGCAAAAAGGTAAGTACTACATATTCAATTTTTCCAGATACTCGATTTAAAGTGTCTACTGTGTGTAAAATTGATCTCTAAATTGTATATTTTTTTCAAAATCCTTTAGAAATATATTTTCTTTATACTTATGAAATGGCAAAAAACATATAATTTTGAGATCAATTTTACACACAGCAGACACTTTAAATCGAGTATCTCGAAAAATTGAATTTGTAGTACACACAAAAAAATATTGCAGTAAAAATGAAAGCATTGCACTAAAATCAACATTATTTGCTTTTAAAAAGGGCGTAGACATCGAAACTTTTAATTTGAAAGTAGAGCTACTTTCATTTTGAATTCATACTACTGTCAATTCGAGAGTAACTACTTTTGTAAATAATATCAAGTTTCAAAAGCAGTTGCTCTCAAATCAAATATTAGGTATTTAAATTGAGAGTGGATTTATTTGGTTTTTTAATTGATGCTACTGTTAATTCAAAAGTAGTTACTGTTAAATTAATATTAGTTTATATTCGTTTTAACAATAATCCGACATCAAATTAACAAATAAAACTATTATAGTTTATTTTTTTAATTATTATATTTTTAAGAAACCAAAACTAAACAAACCAAGACTAAAACTGTTTTTTTAATTTTGCGACAGTTTAATAATTAAAATCACTAACACTTTTACTATTACAGCACGAACGTTGAGCTTCTTCCAAAATTATAAATTTTTGTTACTTCCTTTTATTTGCACTTTGTCGATTTTGAGCTTCAATTATAGTAATATTCCTGCAAAACATAATATAACATCAGACAATTATTTTTATATAAGTTAAAATATGAAGTAAACTTACCGTATGTTCTTTGGGAAAAGATTTAACAATTTGCTGGGTTAATAAGTCAAATTCCGTCTTGGTTAAATTTATATTATTATTCAATCTCATGTAGTCAATAATGATCAAGTCTTCGCTGCAGCAAAGGTTTTCTCGATAAGGTTGCCATTGCGGTCCCGTTGTAAAATGTTTTCTATATTCTATAAACAACTTTATTATAAACAAAGAAATAGTTCAATGTTAAAAATATAAATTTTAAGAAAATACATTCAAAAAACTACTTACTTCAGTGGCTTTCCAATATTTAAGTTGCCTTTGATTGTGTAATATGAAATATTTTTACTTACAAATGGAATGACATCAACAAGCACAGATAATAGTAGTGCGCATGTTATAAGGTCTGTTATATAAATACAAATTGCAATTTTGCACATTCCATTATAAAATAGTACCTCAAAATGAATATTTATACTTTCAAAACAACATTATAATAAGTTTTCATTTTCACTTCAAGCCTTTATCAAAATTATATACTTTTGAAATGATGTTACCCAACTCATTTTAAAAGTATTCAATTTCAAATAGAAAAATTTACTTTTAATTTAACAATATTTAAATTGAAAGCAGATTTTGAAAGTAGAGTTTCACACGATTCTTTCAAATTAAATGCAATGCTTTTATTATAACAGCAAAACTTTTATTTTAAAGTTGAAAGCATAATTATTCATTCTGAAAGTAGATATTTTTTTCTGTGTAGGTATACTTATCATTTTGCAACAAACGATTCAATTTACAATGAATATTTTTTGTTTAAATAGAAATTCAATTAAATCCGTCTGTTCCTAATCTTGTGTGCGAAATTAATCAATCAAAATAACATTACACTAATAACGATCTTAGAATAGAACTATCGCTTACATTCATTACCAGGTTGCTGACTAACAGAGAAACAATTTGTAGTTTCATATAATTTCATAATAATTGCTTTAAAATGTCACTTTCACAGTTTAGCGATATAAAGGCGATTCAATCGACAGCATTGCAAAAAATATTTAATCTAATATTCCTCATAATTTCAATATCTTGGAAAAAAATTTAATATCAAGAAGAAACATTCTCAGTTTTCATGAAAATTTTGTATATTATATTATAATCTTTATAATGAAACTTTTTAATCAATAATTCTTCCATTTTACTTTTTATTTA